>JAEQBH010004269.1:0-714974 GCA_016808115.1 Tetrastigma voinierianum | reverse complement strand
TGTAGATATTATCTTAATAGTTCTAAGTAGTATCATAATGAAGTGCTAACTTAGTGCAGAATTTATTAAATAATATCTATGTTATAAGTGGTTCATTGTATGAGTGAATATTACTTCATTGTGAGTCATTATGAAGTTCTTTATGAACTTCATTCATGAGGTTCATGTATCACTTTACTAAGGACGCTTACAAAAGGACTTCCATCCTTTGTATGAGACATTCTAAAGGAAATAAAATTTCTCTTGTTCTATCTATCTCTCTCTTTTCTCCATCTCAATTCTCTCACTCATTCCTTCTCTTTTATATATAGAAAACATTACCTATTTAGAACTTGTGTTTTATAACACATTTACAACACGTTATCGACGATTACACGCTCCTTGAAAGGTAAAAATTATATTATTATCTTTTTCATATATTAAAGTTTTCTAAAATGTCCGTCTCACAAAACTTGAGTTTGTGATACTTGATATTTCTAGTAAAATTATCATCATGGATTCTTGATCTTGAGGAAATACATCCTTCCACGAATCTTGGAGAAACAATAAAGAATGAAATGAAGGTGCTTAACACCCGAAATATACTAGTCGTTTCGACATGTTTGGGTATTTTTGTAAGTATAATTTGAATGTTTACGTGAGGTTAATCGAAATATGGAAGCGAGAGACCCGAGAAAGTTCTGAAGCAGGGCAAATTACATATTGGTCAAAGGGGAGCAAAGTCAAATTGAAGAGACTATGGGCCAAAATGAAATAATAAAGGAAAGTTGTTATAAATAGAAGGAGTTATGGGCTTAAAGCAAAATAAAAAAGAAAAGTTAACCAGTGATGGTTTTATTGGGGGCGAACATGGCCTTAGAAAACATGGGAATTTAAAGACCAAATTGGTCTCATGTTTGGGAGGAGAAAGCCGTAGAGAGAGAAGGGAAAGGAGAGAAGAAGAGGAAGAAGATGGAGGAGCCAAGATCAAGCAAGCCAAGGTATGGAACTTTGGATTTTTGGTATGGAAACCAACCTTGATTATGAATTCTATGAGATTTGGCATGTATCTTTGGGCTTTGTATGATTAAGAGTTTATCTCCAAATCTAGGGTTTTGTTAGAATTCATTCTAACCTTGGATTTCTTGAATTTAGGGTTGGTAAAACCCCATATGTAACAAGATAAGTATGGAATCACTCCCTTTTGGGTTGGATTCTAAAACCAGTTAGACAAGCTTAATTGAGTTAGAGTTTAAGAATAAACCCTAACTTCAAATCATCATGGTTGGTTTGAGGATGGGTCATAACCCATGTTGGAATGATTTTGGAGGAATTCTTGAAAGAATTTTGAAGAAAGATATGTAATTGAAAGATAAGATTACAGTGAAAGGATATTACAAGGTGAATTTGAAATGGTTTTGATGTGTGTTTGAACTATAGAGTTGAATTGGGATGGAAAATATGGAAAAATAGGTGAAAAACACACTGCGTTGCAGGCGAAATCCGAGGGTGTACCGATGCAGTCGGTGTACGGTACATAGTGTTATTTTCTGATACGGCCAGGATTTTTGTATTTTAGTATTAACTTTCTCATTTCTTATCCGATTTTGAGTGATTCAAGTGGCCAATTAAAATAGACAAGAAAAACCAAACATAATCTAATAAGTACCTCAAATTATGACTCTAGATAGCCCAAAATTCACTCAAAGTGGGGCCGTGTGCAAGCGATTCTGCCGTCGATTTTAATCCTTAGAGTAGTCCGAGTTGTTTCGGACGTATCTTGAGTTCCGGTGCTCCGATTTGGGTGATTCCAGTTGGAGTAGAACCCTTAGAACCTTATATTTAAAGGAGTACAAAGATCCAGTGTCAAATATCGAGACAAGGCACTGGAAAATAAATATTTCACATTGTTCCTCGGTAAAATCGGTAAACCGACTAGTTGGCATGAAAATGCCATAACTTGAGTTTGGATGATCCGATTGGATTGATTCCAATTCTGAAAAATATAGATTCATAGAGGGACTAGAATATGAATGATGTGTTGATAGACATCATATCATTACAAGTATCTGAAATGCCGCAGAGTGAGCAAACTTGAATATGATGAAACACAGCGATCTAAAACATGAGCATGAGCATGAACATGAAAAACAATATGTCAAATGATCTGAGAATGTGATTAAGAAAGGTTATAAGTTACGAAAGACATATGTGATATGACTACCTAGGGTGAAAAATGAATGAGTGGGCGCCTTTTTGGTGCTTAGCTCTGATGGTGCTTTAGCACTCTAACTTTGTCTCTGGCACTTACATTTATTGAAGCGACACGTCTGTATGGTGCTCTGACACCCGATCTTATATCGTACCTTGAGATGCTTGTGTGCTGCGTCTGTCATTTATGATTGGTCTAGTTAGTCGAGATAGACATATGTTCATGACAGAATAAAGAATAAGTGTAAAGATGCGAGATACTCATGTATACGTTATTGGTACCTACGGGTATTCTGTATCGAATTAAGTTCATGTTTCCCTACGGGTACTCTGTATCGATTAAGTTACGTAGTACCTATGGGTACTCGTATCGATTAACTATTAGCCTCTCTGAGTCGAATGTCGTGTATAAGTATAAGTTTTGTATAAGAAGAAAGAAACTACGTAACTCTACGGGAGGTCAGAATAAGTATAAGTCGATGGTACCTACGGGCCTCCGTATCAGTAAAACAAGTATAAGTCGATGGTACCTAAAGGTACTCTCGTATCGATAAATGAAGTATAAGCTGTTTTAACTGAATTTACTCTCGTATCGGTAAATTAAGTATAAGTTCTGAAAAATAAGTATAAGTCCAGTCGTACCTATGGGTACTTCCATATAATGAATCTGTGATTTGTACCTACGAAGGACTAATGTCCGTATCTATAGAAGTCTAATCCGACCTTGTATGTGATATGATCTGATCATTCGGAGCTCATCATACCTACGGGTACCATAAGAATAAGATCGAAAACCACAAAGAATCGATTCTCCTTAACACAAATATAAGATACATGTAAGACAAGAATAAGTCACGTACACACAAATATATAAGTTAAAGTAGAACAGTATAAGTTCAATAATATATGTAAGATAAAAGTATGTATGAGATTGCATGCCATGTATAAAATCGAAATACATGTACGCTCGGAAGTGATACGAATAGATCCGAGAAATACCCGAATAAGCTACGTAGTGCTGGTAGAAGATTCGTAAGATAAGGATAGGCTACGTAGTACAAAGTATAAGATGTGTGCTAATATCATTCTGTAATACCTACGGGTATCTCCGTATAAACTTCGGATAAGGATAAACTCGTGACTGCCTCTGGTACTCCGTATGAGTATAGGTATACTTAACCCTGGGGCTTGTTGGGATATGATGCAAAACAAGTTGGTATCGAGGCGGAGACAATTGATCAGTAGTACTTCGGTACTCTGTATAAATTAAGTTCCGCCAAATCCAGGTATCGTTCGTAATCACGTGATACCTTGAATTTTTCAGAGCAGTATGTGCTTCAGTAGAATAGTATATGTTCTATAAACTCCTACGGAGATCACGAGATGAATATAAATACCCATACACGATTAAGTACCTGTATAAGCATAGGTTACGTAACTCCATGGGAATCGAAATAAGTATAAGTCACGAGACAAGTATCGGTATAAGTTACGATATGTATGTCATTTGGGAGACCTAAATAGTAATAATAAATACAAAAACATAAGATACATTAAAAGTCACAAGGTACAAGTGACAGGAATTATGTTGATGACTTACGAATGGGCAGGCACGAGAAATCAGAAAATCATGATTTGTAAAAGTGATTGGATTGCACTATAATTATCATATATACCGAGGATTTCCCCGAATATAATCCCGACACATTTATATATTGGGTCATATAAATTCATGATGATTTTGATATATGTTTACATTATAAGTTTATCATGATTCAGTCCTAAATGCATGTGTATCGGTATAAGTTATAAAATAATGCTTCCCACTAAGCGTAAAGAAGCATACGGGTTTTTGTCAGTGTAGGTACGAGGAAGACATCGACAAACATCCGCCTTCTGTTTGGGCAAACACACTTGTAGGGGTTCACTACATGTGGAGTTCGCGCTCGATTTGTAATGTAAAAGTTCGGTTGTATATGTAAATGGGACTGTAAATGTATATGAATTCGACTGCAATTATAGATGTGGAGCCATACTCCGCCAGTATCGATTCGGTTTTTAAAAAAAAAAAAATAAGATAAAGAGTCCCAGTCCTGAGTCTCGCACCCGGAGCTTGGAGTTCGGATCCGCCAATGGTCAGGCAAGGCCAGTGTGTGAGTCCCAAACAGGCGGCGCCCAATTTTCCTTAGGCCTCATCGCGGCGTGACTCGTAGGATGTCAAGTGGATGCTCTCTTTTTTTTTTTTTTAAACACCTTCTTACACTTACATATTCATATAATGTTAAGCAATTAACTTGTATTACGTGCAGCAGCCGGCCAGTTACAAATAAATACAAGCTCTGATATGGAAATGTTAAACCTCTGATATTTACATTAGTTACAAAATTTCATATACAAAATAGACCTAAAGTCTTACAGTGGGCACCTATGGATGTGACTGACTGATGGTTGCCACGTTCGTTTCTCTTTAAATGCGCTGCATTACCCGTCTTACTACGGCTTTGGTGGAAATATGACTTCTATTAAGAGTCACCACGCCCGATACAATGTATCACACATATGTGATTCTGATTCTTATCATTTCTCATATATATACTTATCATAACCAGTTCCATTTCTTATCATCATCCATATACTTTTCATGTCAACTTGTATTTTCTTGTTCTTGTAGCGTATCTTATCATCACATATGTGATCTTTATGCTTCTCATATCATGTCATATATTCTCAACATTCCTTTGCATATACTGTCATTTCTTTTATGTTTCATGTCTGCATAAACCTTAAGTGGATACAGGAAACCATGAGGAGCTTGAAGATCTTTGTTATCATTGTATTGAGACAATGTACTATGCCGATAATATGATACCTGAAGGTATCATCAACGCCTTTGTATGAGGCAGTGACCATCCATGAGTGCCGGTAATATGAAGCAGAAGGTATCTTCCTTTGTATGAGACGGTGACCATTCTGAAGTGCCGGTAATATGAAACGAAGAGTATCATCCTTTGCGCAAAAGCATTGACCATTCATGAGTACCCGGTAATATGAAACCCGAAGGTATCATCACTGTATAAAACAATGACCATTCATGAGTGCCCGGTAATATGAAGCAGAAGGTATCATCAGCGCGGTGATGATATTCACGAGTGCGGGAGGCTATTGTGGTGACCGCTTCGGGGCTGCGATCCAAACGGGATCTACCCGAAGGTATCATCACTGTATGAGACAGTGACCATCCATGAGTGCCCGGTAATATGAAACCCGAAGGTATCATGCGTATGAGGCTTGTGACTCACGAGTGCCGTAATATGAAACGAAGATATCTTGCAGCATTCATGAGTGTCAGAGTAATATGAAGCCGAAGGTATCATCACTTTGTATAAAACGATGACCGTTCATGAGTGCGGTAATATGAAGCATTATCATCCTTGTATGAAGACGGTGACCATTCTGAAGTGCCGGAGCGTGGTGACGCTTCCGGTATGCAGTCGGCAGGATCGTAAATCCGACGGCGTGGCGCGATATCTACGTACGGCAAGCGTTTTTCCCGATAGGCATCGCATCTATCCCTCTACCGGGTTCTAGCGGATAATCAATGTGTATTTTACGTTTTGAAATATATCTCTTATTCCCGAATAATTATTGTTATTCGGTAATCATATGTGATATATATATATATATATATCTACAATCATTTATTCATATCTTTGCATTTTTCATATCTCCTTATATGCATAAATAACTATGCTTGCCATGTATGCTTACGAGCTATTCATGAATTCATAGTAGGCATTCATACGAGTAATTCTTATGATGCTTGTAGTGCCACCGAGGTTTTACGGAACTAAGATGAGTTCCAACCTTTTAAAGCTTTCTATTGATGGATTCTTGACTCAATGGGATTTCCATAGAGTCTAAGAACACCCAATTCAGAGTTCAGACGAAGGAGTTATGACCTTAGGGTTGGAGGTCATCTTGCAATCGATCTTGACGAGCTTCTGTTGACGGTGGGCGCTGTCATGGAAGAGCTCATCTCCTAGCACTAGGTCTGACATCTACTATCCTCCTCAGGCATATAAATGTATTCTTGACTCAATGGTCTTTCCATAGAGTGAAAACGCAAATCGAGGAGTTCAAAGCGAAGGTTATGGTACCGGATTGGAGGTCATCTTGTGATCGGTATGACGAGTTAATGTGTCTCTTGAAGCGAGTGACAACGTTTGGCGATCTTGTTTAATGACCTTGTTTGGCAATCTTGTTTGGCGATCTTGTTGGCGACCAACGTTTGACAATCTTGTTTAATGATCTTGTTTGTGGCTTTCTTGTTTGTGATCTTGTTTAATGATCTTGTTTGTGAGCTCTTTGTTTAATGAAATCTTGTTTGTGACCCATTTGACAGTCTTGTTTGACGAGCCTTTGTTTGGCAGTACTGTTTGGCGCCGTCTTGTTTGGCGATTACTCTTTGGCGATTACTCTTTGGCGACCAACGTTGGGCGACCCTTTGTTTGCGACCAGCGTTGGCGACCTCTCACCCATTTGACTGTTCGGAGTAAAAAAGACCATAACTTGGTCTACAGAGTCCAATTGAGAAATTCAAGCCTAATATCAAGTTCATTGATGTGGCTACAATTTCACAGAAGAAGAACTTTGCAAATTCTCCTTATTTATGACCCAAGAAGCCAGTTCTAGGTCCGGCTACTGCAGTGGTCGACAATAGGGAATTTTACGGAACTACGACTTGCAACTAGACCTTTCTCGAACACACATATTTAGGAACCTTAAAGCTCTTCTTAACTCAACCACACAAAAATGAGTTTAGGAGTTCCCAAACCCAAACCATACACAGATAGAGGGTTCTAAAACATGTATCCATCTTTTGTCTAGATATTAAAACTGAGACTTTCATACAGCCCAAAACATATGTGTATTCACTTTAAATATTCTTACCAGTTCCATAAGCACCCTGATTTACATACACATATTCATGGTTCCCATACTTTTCTATACCGTCACTTAGTTCCATACTTTTCTATACCAAATCATAGTTCCATACAAAACCATATTTCTATACTCATTTGTAGTAGTTCCATACCTGTGATCTTCTTCTTCTTCTTCTTCTTCTTCTTCCTTTCTTTTCTCTTCTCTCTTATGTTTGCTCCTTTCTCCCGGACCAAAATAGATTCTCTTCTTTTAGTGCTTATCATATTGATCTTTATCACTTTTGTACAACATTAGTGACTCTTATAATATTTATGAATCAGATTTATAATATTTACAATAAGCCTCAAATCTTCTTTGTATTGTTGTAGTTTAACTTATGCATATTCCTACTTTTTGTTTTTATCTTTATTTTATTTTAGAATAAATATACATTTACGTTTATTATACCCAAACATGTTATAAACTGTTAGGGTATAATTTGAGTGTTACATCATCCACGGATTTGAAAAATAGGTATCTCAACGTAAATATTCTCTCTATGGAATGACTTGAAGGATAGATTTGACCACCAAAAAACGGTGATTTTAACAAAAGCTCATTATGACCGGATGCATCTGAGGTTGCAAGATTTTAAAACAATTAGTGAGTATAACTCCGCTCTATTTAAAATAAGCTCCAGATTGAAGCTATGCGGAGAAAAAATCACGGATGAAGACATACTAGAAAAAACGTTCTGGCATTTTCACGCCTTAATGTGCTCTGCAAGCGGCGTTCAGGCGTAGTTTATAATATTCGGAGTTGATATCATGTCTTCTGTGTTGAATAAAATAATTTCTTAATGAAAAGCAAGTAATCTGTCGACTAGACTTTGAACCATTCACGAAGTGAATGCAATTTTATCCCGCAATCATGAGCATGGACATGGTCCTGAGTAGGTAAGTCGGTGGTAAATTCTTGACTAACGTAATAATCATCCTTCTAACCCTTTGAAAGAAAGACCATTTCACTTGCCATAAGTAGAATAATGATGAGACAAAACGAAAATGGAGAAAGTGTAGCGCAAAGAAAGCCCTTCAAGACTCTGAAGAGACTTGCTACAAATGCGAAATGGAAGGACACTGGTCTTGTACCTGTCGTACGACAAAAAATTTGGTTGATTTGTATCAAGCATCATTAAAGGATAAATGAAAAAAAATATAAACTAATTTTGCTAATGGAAATGGGTTTGACCTATCTTATTTTGATATGGACTTTTTTGAAGGTCCTAGTGATAATTTCAATTGTTTAATAGATGATGAAAATGTAAATATTAAATAATTCTATGTATGTGTGTGAGTTACTAGAATATCATCTTGTTATTTTTATTTTATCTTTATCCAAAATTTATGTATTATTGAATTTCAAGACGAATGATGGAGACATATGTCTTCTTGTTGCCCTTGATATATAATCCTTTGAGAAAAAACATATTTTTTAAATTTAATAGTAACAAATGTCAATGTAAGTACCATCTCTGGTACATCAGATTTAATTGAAGGCTCCAGAAGAACAAATATAATGCTACCAAATGGAACTATATTCCATATTAATGATACATTATATTCTAGCAAATCAATAAGAAATTTGCTTATTTTGAATATCCACAAAAATAGATATCATATTGAAACTATGAATGAAAGTAATAAGAAGTGTTTATATATTACCTCTATAATTTATGGGAAAAATATTATTACGGAAAAACTCAGGCATTTCTCCTTTGGGTTACCTCATCACGACCATATTGTTAATTGAGTCATATGTTGTAATGAAGCCCAAGTTCAATAACTAAAGGTATATACTTGAGGAGCTAGGTCACCCTTGGATCTTCAATGATGCGGCGAATCGCAAACTCAATCACACTGGACACTCATTAAAGAACCAAAATATTCTTTTGTCAATGATTTTTTTGTGATCCTTCCTGAATGGATAATTGACCATCATTTAATTAAATCATGTCTAAATCAACAGTTTTTTTAGAAAGAATACATAGGGACATATGTGGACCTATTCATCCACCATGTGGACCTTTTCATTATTTTATGGTCTTAATAGATGCCTCCACTAGATTGTCACATGTATGTCTTCTTTCCACAATAAATGTTGCCTTTGCTAGGCTCCTTTTTAAATGACCAAATTAAGAGCACAATTCCCTAATTATCCAATCAAGACAATAAGACTTGATAATGCTAGTGAATTTACTTCTCAAACTCTCAATGACTATTGTATGTCAATTGGGATAAATATTAAGCCTCATATTGCTCATGTTCACACCCAAAATGGTTTAGCGGAGTCCTTGATCAAATGTCTTCAATTAATAGCTAAGACCCTTTTAATGAAGACAGTACCAACATCACACAAGGACATATTGTTATGCATCTTTACCGTCTAATAAATTAGACAAACATCTTACCATAGTACTCCTTACAACTTTATCTTGGGTAAACAACCAAATATTTCCTACTTACGAGTTTTTGGTTATGCAGTCCATGTACCAATTGCACCCCCCACAATGTATCAAAATGAGTTCACAACGTAGACTTGGGATTTATGTAGGTTTTGATTCGTCATCTATCATAAGATATTTGAAACCCTTAACAGGAGATGTTTTTAAAGCCAGTGTAGCACCCCTTTTTCGGTCCGACCTGATTGGCGGGTCCGAACCGGATCCAGGATGCTCTGATACCACTTAAGTGTAGCAACCCTCGAGCTTAACCCGACCCGTTGGCGGATCTGAATCGAAACCTGAGGACGCCCGGCCGAAGCCCTTTATCAAATACATTTCATTAATATAAGCGTTTTCGTTCTCAAATTTTTGCGGAAGCGATTTCAATTTGGGGTAAGCCCATAAACATTTACAAATTCAATGCAATTCCTTTACAAAATATGCATTTAACCAAAAATGGCATTTTATGTCATTTACAATATAATATCCAAAATTGTATTCAAATATGAGTGCAAAATAATTTGGGAGTTGAATTCCTTTTGTTTACAAAAAGCGATGTCATGCTCAAAAATGGTGAGGGATGCATATGTGGGTATACTCAGTGAACTTCACGAATTACTCACGAGCTCCTCGACCTTGGTTGTTTTTCAATCACTACCTATTACTTCGGTACACGGGCATTGATAAAAACAATACGCTAAAAATTCCATGCTTAGTGGTTACATCTTAGTTCTCTGTTTAGTTAATCCCCGAATCATGCATTTATCAAAATAATGCCTTTATACAAATGTCTATGTGTAAAGATACTTATACAAATACACTTTTTAATATCATTTTCACTTTTAGGTTCTGATTTCACATATGACTATAGAGTCAACATTCCTGACGGTCGGTTGGTGAATCCTTGTCCTTATCTGTTGTGATAATGTGATTTGATTCAATATTACAATCTCACATTGGGTATAGAAATTAACATTCACGACGGATTCGATTGGTGAATCCGCCTATTTAATCGATTCGGTAGCAATGTGATTCACATTGACAATCTGATTCTGTATGAAAAGTGGTTGGTGAATCTAATCATGTTAAGTCATTAAATAATACATTTCAAATCAATTTACTCACATGTAGTAAATTCATATAGTTCAAATACATGCTTTTACATCGAGATATATGCGCATATATATATATATATATATATATATATATATATATATATATATATATATATATATATATATATATATATATATATATATATATATATATCACAAATAAGACTTGATGAATTGGGTTTGAAGAGCAGAGACCACTTTATCGATCAGCGCTGTCTCTTCCGATACCCAGGTCCTATTCGGGTTGTCATCTTCACCAGTACCCTAGTCAAATACAAATGATCCACTCTTCTTGGTTGAATAATTAATATGCAGCGAATACTCGGTGGCGAAACTTCAACCGAGAAATGCGATCGTTTTCTCTCTCGTATGCTCTTATATGAACCCCCATTAAACCTTCTTAGGATCACAAGCAATCGATTGTGAATCTGGGGTGTTCGTAAATAAAATCAAAATTGCTCCACGTGAGCAATTGATTATATTGACAGTAATGCTACGTCGTGGAGTACTGAGGGTGTTTGGCACCTTGACCTCACCCATGGGTATCCCACACGGCATAGATTACACACCGTGGTTCCCTCTATTTGTGGCGTAGGAGAAAGCTGGATAATACTTAGTTTCCCAGTTTCCTTTTTTTACGATTTCCTCTATAAATCCTCAAATCCCCAAAACAAAACATAGTAATCATACAATATCTAATATCATCCCCTAGCAACCATAGACAAACCCATGGATGGATTAAGTTTTCAAACACCATTTAAAGAAATCTAGGGTTTGTGTCATACCTTTAAATCTCTTGTCCTTTGAAGCCCTAACTTTCTTCTTCAATAATCCTGCAGATCTTTGACATGGAGAATTCACACCAATCTCAGCTGTTTCAGAAACCTGGTTTTCTCCTCTCTCCCTTTCTCCAACGTTTTGCACAGCAGTGAGTTTCTGTTAAAATGGTCTAAGTCACTTATCCTTCGAGTCATGTTTATCAAAACCCATTTTTGGTTTAAGTTGCCTCAATTTACCTTATAGCATATATCACTTGCACTTAAACATATAAACATTTTCTCAATGACCCTTAGGTCATCATTTCACTTTTTTTTTTTTGCCAGTATGATAATTCAGTTCGATCTTTTAAATCATAGCATATGTCAATCAATCATATAATCATTTGCAATTGACATTTAGTCATACAATCATATAATATTTAGCAATTCGGAAAAACAAGTTTGGCTCAGTTTATGCAGAATATATGACAAAGTTAGCCCAACTGAAAATTCTAAGGTATTTTTTGAGTAGTTAGAAGCTTAGGTTCATGATTATCATTTAATGCAATTGTGTTCCCACCATTAGGAGGAGAAGAATCAATTCGGAAAAACGGCGATAAATTACTTGGAATGCATCACATTATCTCATTTTGATCCTAAAATTTTCCAAATCCATTCTTAAACTAAATAATTGAAAGGATGTTCTGTTTATAATCTTGCAAATCAATTACCGGTCATATGTTGATGCAACAAAAGTGACAGCAAAGTCATGTCACAAGCGTGAATCTTGAAGCGGTTCGAGATTTAAGGACATAAAGCGAGAATGAATCAAAACAAGCGACGTGGGGGACCAGTGGTCGAAGAGCGTAGCTCGGAAAGGAGGAACAAAACAAAGCAAAATGTCCCGCATGAGAACATGATGAACAACGAACTCTCGTAGAGGCACATACTGAACAACAAACTCCTGAAGAAATGAAAAATGAACAAATATATCCAGAAGAGGCAAAGGTACCTGAAAATTATGAGATGTCAATGAGTTATGTGCACAAGGGATATAAATGGGATCGAAATGATATTGTTGTCAATAATATTTTTGCTTTCCAAATGGCCTTAGACATAAGAAATGGTGAGGATCGAACCACAAATAAAAAATAAATAAAATGATTAGCGAAATGAAAAAGAAGTATGCGAGGCAAAATTAAACTACGTTAATGAAAGAGACGTTTGGACTTGTGGTCAAACACACAAAAGTATAAAGTCTGTTGAGTAAAAATGAGTATTTGTCTGACGCAGTAGAAAATAATGAGATCATAAGATATAAAAAGCGTGATTAGTAGCAAGTTTCGTAAAGACAGTGTTGACTGAAACATATTAACGTCATGGACACAATCACTTCACGTTTTCTGTAGCTTGAGTCTCTGGACAATCCGTCTCTGAATAATATTACAACCACCATATGGATCTGTATATGGCGCTATATATGAAAATCCCTGAAGGATTTAAATTGCATGAAGCCAATAATACAAAGCCTCGTAATATGTCCTCAATCAAATTAAAACGATCTTTATATGGATTGAAACAATCCAGACGCACGTGATACAATCGCCTCAACGAGTATTTATTAAAAGAAGGATATGAAAACAACCCTATATGTCCATGCATCTTTATTAAAAAATCATAAACCGGATTTGCAATTATTGTTGTGTATGTTGATGATCTGAAAATCTTGTGGGACTCTGAAGAGCTCGAAACAGTAAAATATTTGGCATGATTGGTAAAAGTATTGGAAAACAAAATTTGTCTCGACACGCGGATCAAACATTTCCCTACTAGAGTTTTAGTTTACCAATCGGCATATCATAGAAATTTTAAAAAACGTTTTTATGGATAAAGCACACCCTTTAAGTTGGTGATAGTTTATTCGTTTAATTAACGTGAAAAATGACCAATTTCGTCATTCATAAAAATTGTGAAGAAAAATTACTTGGTCCTAAAGTACCATATCGGTGTCATTGGTACACTTATGTATCTTTTGGCTATACTCACCCGGATATTCCTTTTTCATTTAATTTGTTAGCCGGGTACAATTCCACTCCAACACAAAGACATTAGAATGGTATCAAGCATATATTGCACCTACCTCGAGGAACAATTTATATGTAGTTTATTTTATAAAGAGATCAAAGTAGCAATTGTTTGGATATCTTGTGTAAGATTCCTTTCAAACCCACATAAGGTCATATCTAGCAGGTATGTGTTTAAATTGTAATGGAACTATTATTTGGCTGGATATCCTTGTGCAAAGCAAACAATGGTGGTCACATCATTGAGATCTTTAATATTGTAACAATTTTCATGAAGCAAGTCGTGAATGCATATAATAAGATTGATATTTCAATATATCAGGAAGATGGTAAGACTCCCCTTTATCAAATAGCAGATAATAATTGAGATAATGCTACATGCATTGCACAAATCAAGGAGTTATCTCAAAGGGAGATAGAACTAAACACATTTCTCCAAAGTTCTTTTATACACATGAACCCAGGTAGTGAAGTGATATTAATAATAACAAATTGTTAATTTATTAGACTTATTGTGGCTTCTTTCGACTTAGATGTCAAGCGAGGGTGTCATTTCCATGTTTACTATAAACTTATAACTTTGAAACCTTGTTAATTCTATAATCATGCTGCCACTTACTCTTATAATATCATGTGACGGATTAAATATCTTCAATCTTTCTCCTCAGAAGTCATTAACATTTGTATTTGTGCACGAAAACAAAAATACATATACAGACCAAATGGTCTTTCGGTGGAATTACCTAGTGATGTTGACTTTGACTGCGAGGCGGATTGTCACGTCCTCTGGTTTCCTCTTTTATCTACGAATGAAACACTGGAGTGCTAAGCTTATAAGCAGTGGGAATAATACTAGATGAATGACCCATAAGGATCATCTCACACCATCAGTATATATACTTATGACAAATATAACATTTACATATCCATTTCTCATATCTGCTTTTTCATAACATGTTTCATTTCTTATCATATTTCATATACTTTTGTGCCATCTTACAATTCACTTATTGTTCTCATAACCCATACTCTCATCACATATGTTATGTTTATATATCATGTCATATATCATATACATCTCATTTGCATACTTGTCATTTGCTTTTATGTTTCATGCACAATATAAACCTTAGAAGTAGATATGAAAAATTTGTATGTACCCAGAAGGTACTATCATTGTGCGAGACGGAGTTATCTACATTTGTATTAACATGAGACCACTATATAACCTCATCTACCCAAGCGGGACCTCGATCTATATTGTATCTTGCATTATTTGTATCCCTATAGGCATGCCTATCTATCGCTACCCAGTAATAACTACAATCAATTTTATTATGTTTTCTTAACAAATCTTTAGAATTATCAGAAGAAAATATCATATACATGAATAATATTCAGATATCGTATATACTTGTAAATCATTATTAATCAATAATCTATTTATAAACTTCAAATGTATTTTTCATATAACAAATTATATTATGTTGCTTTAACTCTGTGGTATTTATAGATCATATTATAACGTGTATTATTTCAAATATTTAATACCAGTTATATATTATTTTATAGTTCAGTTTCATAACCAAGTGCACCTAAACAAATTAGGCGGCTCTGGGTCATTTGATTAAGTTTGTTGTAACTATGTTGTTGAAAGTCTTCTAACAATCATATACCATGTCCAAGTTTCTTACAGTTCAAAGAAATCATGTTGTTTGAGACATAGTTTGGAGATATGATTACAAAATATTGGGAACTCCTCTGAATAATTTTGGGAATAATACAGTTGTCTCTCTTGAAAGACACTCTGGAACATTAGAGACATAATTTGGTATGTTTTCTTATGAAAGATTCATTATCTGAATCATCTAGTTTATTACCTGAAATTTTAATCATCTCATTTAGGATAAATCTCTTCAGGATGTGGATTTAAAACAGCAGATTATCAGTTCAGGAGATTTAATTAAGATAAGTTGGGGTTGAATTGTTCTGCTGACGATTTTCTGGGTCAATGAGGTTCAAATTTGGATATACTTATTTCATGTTTTTCTGAGTCATTTACCTAAAAGTTTGAATCACTCAATTTGGATGATTCAAATCGACTGTGACTGTCAGCATAAACCTAAAGTATATATAAATGACCACAGCAGAACCTCTTTGTGAATTTCAGGTACCTTGGGGTCCAAATTTGAAGGCACCCTATTTAAAGTTATTATTCTCTGAATATCTAATTTATCCAGATTTAGGAATCTCCAGTTTGGATAGTTTGTGTAAAGTTATGGCAAAACAAAAACATGAGTTTAAAAAAAAAACGGAATATCTCCCACAGCATTTTCATACAAATTTTACTCTTGGGACCACAACCAGAGCCAAACAACCATTCGAGCAAAGTTCTACACAAAAAGAATTATTCAAACCCCAAACAGTATCCATACAAAGTTATTCAAAATCCATATAAAACCCATACAAAAGTTCCTAACAAGTTTCATAGCTTGATTTCTTCTTCTTGTCTTCTCTTCTTCTTCTTTGTATTTATATTCTCTTTACTCTTCTCTCTTTTCTCTCAACCAATTTGCCTAACTGTTGAGTAAGGCTGAATGTTTTGCCTTTATTCTCCCTTTTAAATGTTAAGGCCATGTTTGTAACTCATTTTCTTGTCTTTTCCCCTTTTTGTTATTTGGTCCTTCCTCTCTCCTCTTGTTACCAAATCAAGTTATTCATATTTCCACTTTAGTCTATAACCTTCTTATCATACTTATTTGAATTAGAATTGAGAAGTAAATTCAATTTATGACTTTTATGATAGTGGTTTTGCTTACTTTATTTTTAGCATTATTTTGTGGGAAAAATATACATTTACTTTATTATACCCTAAACATGTTATAAAATATCAATGATATAATTTGATCATTCACAGCTCTCCCCGCCAAGAGTACAATCATAAGTTCTTACCTCGTGAAAGATTTGTAGTCTTGGCTCTCATAGTTGTGGCTCCCAGTACCTTCTTTCACATGCATGGTGTTGCCACCAACACTTTCACCTAACTATACTTGCTATTCGCACCTCTTAAGCCAAAATAGCATTTGGCTCCTCATCATATGAAAAATTGTCTATACTTGTACTTCTTGCACTGGTAGTATGTGCGACCCATCAGAACGGTATTTCCGAAGCATAGACACATGGAACACATCATGCAACTTGGCTAACTCTGGAGGGGTGCCAAGGCGATATGCCAGGTCAGATTCTCTCTACTTCATATGGGCCAATGAACCTCGGACTCAACCCTTTCTTCCCAAATCTAAGCACCTTCTCTATGGAATACCTGTACAAGAACACTTTATCACCCACTTCATATTCAATGTCCTTCATTTCAAATATTTGGTACTGTGATCCTTCTGCGACCACCCAATGCCCGATCTTCTGAACTTTTGCTGTATCTTCTATATGTTGGTTCAATTAACATATCGTCAATTCTATCCCACACATAGGAGTTCACCACATCTCACGACCCGTACAAAGCCTCGTATGGTGTCGTATCGATGTTGATTAATAGCTGTTATTATGAAGCAAATTCTATCAATGGAATATACCTATCCCTAACTTTAATGATTCCATTACACATCACAAGTATATCTTGACACTTGAATAGAACCTCTCGATTTGTCCATCACTGTGGTGAATATTATGCGAAATTAAGTCGAGGATTCACAAAAAATTGTAGTTCTTTCGAGAATCTCGATGTAAATCGTGGATCTCTATCCGACATAATAGACAATGGCACACCATGCAATTGCACAATCTCATCCACATATAACTCAACTAGTCGATCCATAGAATAGTCAATCTTAGCTGGTATAAAATGGGCCGACTTTGTGAGCCTATCAACAATCACCCGAGCAAATTATATTGTTTTTTTATTGAGGAAAACGACACAAAATCCATGGTAATGTTATCCCACTTCCATTAAGGAATTGGAAGGGGATTCAACAGACCTATAGAAACTTGGAGTTCAGCTTTAACTTGCTGACACGTCAAACACTTAGACACGTACTCTATCATATCTCTTTTCATTCCTTTCCACCCGATCTTGCTATTTAGTGGTACATCTTATTACCTCCCCAAGTGCACGGTAAATGCCGTGTTATGAGCTTGATTAACAGCATTTAGCTCTTTATCGCTCCCGGCACACATAGTTTTGTCATAGGTAACTTCCCTCTTCTTTTAATGAAAACCCGATCTTATCACCATCTCGACCATCTGTACCCAGCACTACGCATCTCTTGTCATTTTTACGAGCATCATAATCATTTTCTTTAACCTGAAGATGTGCTTAATTGAGCTAATATGGCTCCATCATCACGCTAGTCTCCATTCAGCGTGTTAGTGACAAAGCTTGCCATTGCCTTTCTACTTAAGGCATCACGCTACCACATAGCTTTAGGGGTGGTAGTCTATTATATGGTCATAATCTTTTAATAACTCTAACCACCTCCGCTATCTCAAATTTAATTCTTTCTGATCAGCAAATACTTGAGACTTTTATGATCTGTGTAAATTCTACATTTTTCCCTGTATAAATAGTGTTGCTATATTTTCAAAGCAAACACTACCTCAGACAACTCTAGGTCATGAGTCGGATAATTTTGTTCATGTGGCTTCAACTGCCTAGATGCATAAGCCACTACTTTCCCATCTTGCATTAACACACATCCCAAACCAATGCTTGAAGCATCACTGTATAAGGTGTACTCTTTTCCCGAGGTAGGTTGCGTTAATACTAGTGCTTCAACCAACATTTCTTTCAAGCCCATTCCAAAACTATTCGACATTTATAAATATCAAACTTTATTCCTTTCTTGAGTAATTTGGTGGCGAAAAGCTATAGCCAGGAGAATCCCTTCACAAATCTTCTATAATATCCGCTATGCAAACTCACTTCGGTAACATGACGGTTTCCAATTCACACGGCCCCGATCTTGAGGGGTCAACTCTTATACCCTCAACGAACCGCAAATATAGCTAGGAATGAAACTTCTTTAAGCCCAAAAATCACACTTGCTAAGCTTAGCATACAACTTTTACTCTCTCAGAAGTCTATATATTTTCAAATGTTGCTCATGCTCGACTCATCTACGGAATATACCAATATATCATCGATAAAGGCCCGACAAACTGATCTAAATAGGGTGAAACACCCTGGCCATCAAATCATGATATTTGTGATGTTAAATCATTAATATGCAAAAGACCTGTGCATCGGAGTTACGAATGCATCTTCACTTTTATACGACATCTTTCACTCTTAATTTGCTAGTACCACGTCGCGGTCACATCTTTGAGAAAGACACAGCTCCTTTTAACTAATCAAAGAGATCTTCAATTCTCAATAGTGGGTATTTGTTTTTCACTGTCACCTTATTGATTTACCGATAATCAATGCACATCTGTAGGGTGCCATCTTTCTTTTTCACGAACAAAACAGGTCAACCCCAGGGAGAAACACTAGGTCGGATAAACCCTTTATCCAAAAGCTCTTGTAGTTGAATCTTTAGCTCTTTCAACTCAGTTAGAGCCACCCTGTATGGTGCCCTAGAAGTAGAAGTTGTTCTCGATAAAATCTCAATAGATAAATCATATAGCACAAGTGGAATACCATGTGTAGTGGCACTTTCTTTAAGGGAACACATTTGGAAAATCTTTCACAAGCAGATCTTTTAAATTCTGTTTGACCTCTTTTAGAGTCGAGCACCAAAGCAGGCTTCACAGCCTTTCCTCGACAATGCCGTCGGGCTTGCATAAATGAAATTACGTTTTGACGCGGCTCATATTGGATACCATGTCACGATTACCTCGTGGTCGAACATTTTAAACCTTACTTTTTTCTTATCACAATCAAACATAACTTTGATGTTTGGATAACCAATCCATTCGAAATTAAATCGAGCTCTTGGAAAAAACAAGTAAACAACGGAAAACTCTCTATCATGAGTCATTAGGTGACAGTTCTTATACACTCGATTGACTTTGACACTATGCCCCAAGGGACTAGTAACAAGCATATCATATGGTAATTGCTTTACTGATGGCATTCTATCAAACACATGTTCGGTACAGATATACGAATAGGTAGAGTCGAGTGTCAAGCATTCATCTCCAATATCATAAAGAGAAAATACCCGACGAAATCGCCGGAAGCATCATGATCCTCATGAGTCTGCATAGCATAAGCTCGTGCTAGATTTTGTAGGCATGGGGCGATCCACTTGTCTCGATAGCGGCCTCCGTCCCCTATCTTTGATCGGGCCGCTCGACCCCCACCCTCGATCCCGAGAGTCGAAGGTACCTTGAATCTCCTACCACTACCTTGCAAACTCCTATTATCCCCTGACTCTCGGGGACAATTCTCTATCAAGTGTTTAATGCTTTCACATCTGAAACATCCTCCTGTCAATAATCTACACACACCCAAATGTCTTCTATGGAAATGAGGGCACTCTGGGACTTCTCCTTGTCCAGTTGAAACACCTCTACCAGAACTAGGTACCACTATACTTCCATGTCTTCTACCTCTTGTAGTCGAACCCTGTATTGACCAACTTGAGACTCTCTAGCTCTTTTACCCGAGGAGGAATAAGCTCCTCTATAAAGCTTCCTCTTCTGAAATCTTTCTCTACTGCTTACCTCAAATTTCTCCACTTTCATTGTCACTTGAACCAACTGATAGAGATTTATTTGCTAGAGTATTGTCATTGGCGCCAGATATCTTTTTATGGACTCATTGTAGTGATTCTCAAGCGCCTGCAAGAATGCCACCGGTGAGGCCGGTCCAGTGCATACTTGTTAAGATAGCTGAATTCTTTCTCATATTCCGCCACTAATAAGTTCCTTTGCTTCAAATTGGCTTGCTTCCACTTGGTCTCCTGTACATGTATCGAACATATTTGGCCTAAACTCTTGGGCCAAAAAAACTCCCATGGTATGGGATGGAAGCCTCGGACTCCTCAACCTGCTTCCTGATCATAAGCCTTTGCCTTGCAATGAAACTTCACATGTCAGCTCTTTAGTGGGAGGCATCCTCTCGCTATTATTTGCGACTTTTCCAGCGAGTCGGCTTTATCGGACTCTTCCATGTTTGATCCGTGATTCCTCGGCCTCCATGTCTTTACTTACCATATCTACTCCCGGGGCTTTCGGGTGTCAATCTCGACAGAGCCATGTCCTGAGATATCCTCAGTAATGTTTCATTTGGCTCAACCAGGGCAGCACTCACTTATGACGGAGTTCGGAAGGGTCAGGCGCAATCCTTAACTCAGGTTAACACTCTCATTGCTTCTTGTTTGGTTGGAGGATGATCCATCTATATAAAACACAAGGACATCCACATCAGGTCAACACATTACTAAACACATGTTTTTTAATCTTATACTCTATCTAGAATCGCCTAAACATAGGCTTTTCGAGCCTTCATCGAGGCTCGTTTGCCTAGCGTAGCCTTGCAACTTCAGTGCGTGCTCAGCGAGAAGTGTCGTTTTTTCCATATTTACTATAAACTTATAAACTTTGTGTTCATTCATATAATATTAAACATTTAACTTGTACTATAATGCATGCGGCGGATTACAAAATATATACAAGCTCCATATATGGAAGTGTTCAACATTTATAATATTTACATTGATTACAAAAACAAAACATATCATTAGACCAAATGGTCTTTCGGTGGGACTAGTGATGTGTTGACTTTGATTCTTGTCGGATGTTGTCTGTCCCTCTGGTTTCCTCTTCTATACCTACACGGATGAGCATACGAATTGCTAAGCATAACGGTGAGATATTTTCGTGGGCGACCCTAATAAGGATCATCTCACTATCGATACATGCATATACTTATGACAAATATAACATTTATCCATTTCTCATATCCTTTTTCATAACATATTCATTTCTGTATTACGTATACTTTTGTGTCATCTTACAATTTACTTATTATTCTCGTAACCATATACTATCATCACATAGCAGTGCTATATTTCTCATATCATGTCATATATCATATACATCTCATTTGCTTATACTTGTCATTTTCTTTTATGTTTAATGCATAATACTTAGAAGTGGACTGTGAGAAAAGAACGTGTATGCGTACTATCATTATCTTGTCGGTTATCTCTATTTGTATGACCCAAACGGGGCCACTAGAATGATCCAAACAGGATCTATCTCATCCGACCCTAAGCAGGCCTCGATATCATGGCGTATCTTACGACGTTATATCACTTTATGGCGTGTCTATCTATTCCATGCAGAGTAAACCATGAAACAATGGGTTTATTGTTTTCTTAACAATCTTTTAGGTATCAGAAAAAGATATCTCATATACATGAATAACTATTGATATTATGTATACTTATGAGATATTCATTATCAAATAATCTCTTATAAGCATATAACTGTATTTTTTTCATATAACAAAATTATACGTGTATTCTCTTTAACTTTCATAACATGATCATATTATTATTATGCATTATTTCATATAATAATACAATTATATAATCTTTATACAATTTCAGTTTCCATAATGGTCTGCCTAAAACATTAGTGACTTCTAAGTCCATTTCGAGCTACAATTTTGGCACCTTGAAATTGTTAGAGAAAGTGATATTCTAACTCAATATACCCCTATGTCTTAAGTTTTTTATGGTTCAAAAATCATGTCATTTGGACTTTTATTTTGGGAGATATGGTATAAACATTATGAACTGCTCTTAGACAATTTCCAAGAACAAAATCTGGAATGTGTCCTATATTTGAAAATTTCTAGGAACATTAAGCTATAATTTGATCATAATATCTTCATGAAATTCTCCATATGTCTAGTTTGTAATGAAATTTGAATCATCATTTGGATGAGTATAACTCCATTATGATTTAAACAACTTTGAATTACTCGGGATTCGGGGGTATTCACAGACAGTTCGGGGCCAAGGTGTTCCCATACTTTGGCCAATTTTCTGGTCGATGGAGGTCGAGCCCCGGATATCTTTGTTGGGTAAATTTATTCTCTATAGTCTATTTATCCTAAAATTTGAATCGCTCAATTTGGATGAGTGATGGTCAAGTTGAAACAAAAACATGGGTTTAAAAAGAAGAACTGACATCTCTCTCACCAAAAGCCGGCATTCTCTATAAATTTTCTCAGATTTGAGGCCCTTGTCATAAAACAATCATTCCAAACAAGGATTACACACAAGAAATTATTCCAAACCACAAATAAGTATCCATACAAAAGTCGTACCAAATCCATACAAAAGTTCTAATAAGTTCAGCACCTTGATTCTTCTTCTCTTTTTTTCTTCTTTTTCTTCTTCTTCTTCTTCTTCTTCTTCTTCTCTTCTTTTCTTCTCTTCTCTTCTCTTCTCTTTTATCACAACCGATTTGCCCTAACATGTAAGACCAAAGTGAGATATTTTGCCTTTATTCTCCCTTTTAAATGTTAAGGCTATGTTTGGCAACCCATTTTTGCTTTCTTTTCCCCTTTTTTGTTATTTGGTCCTTCATCTCTCCTCTATTTGCAAATCAAGTTATTCATATTTCCACTTTAGCCTATAATCTTCCTATCATATGACCTTTGGGTCTAGAATTGGTAAATTAATAATTTACCTTTGACTTTTGTATTAATTCTAGGTTTTGCTTATTTTATTTTTAGCATTATTTTATTTGGAAGAAATATATTTTGCTTTTATTATCACACTGTAGTGTTATAAAAGCGTTATGGTATAATTTGAGTATTGACATTCGCAGTCATTGCTAAGCTTAATATTCAAGCTAATAGATTAGATACTTAACTTAAAGATCTGAGCATGAGGGAAATACTTGTAATGATATGTTAGTATACTTTGTCTTTCTTTTCATGTCAGGTTTTGTCTGCCATTGAGTTTTATTAAAAAGTTTTTAACAATTGGTGCAATAGTAGAACAATCTACAATATCATATGAATATTATACTTTTTTTCCTTCTTTGAGTTTTATCCCATTAGGTTTTTACTAACAAGATTTTAATGAGACATATTCTTAATAATGATCATTCAAAAATGAGTGTTATAAATTGGTTCATTGTATGATAAATGACCAAATTCATTGAAAGTTGTTTTGAAGTTCCAAATGAACTTCATTCGTCGTCCTTTGTATTAGATATTCCAAAGGAAATATAATTTCTCTTTTTCTATCTATCTCCATCTCAATTCTCTCACTTATTCCTTCTCCCTTTTGATATATATAAAAAGGAACATATTTCTGTGTTAAAACTTTTGTTTTATAACACGTTGTACGACAATCTATTCATTATTTACTGAATATTTACTTAAGCATTATTCTCATCAATGGGTTGAAGCAAACACAGATTTCCCATTTTTCCTTTTTTTGTTTTGAAAAGACCCACATGTCAATTTGTTCATAGTTTGATGAGATTCATCAGACAACAAATTGTCTTGACATTCTCTTTTTTACGGTTTAACGTTGAAGCCCAGGCTGGCCATGAAGGGCCCATCTCAGCCTTTGCCTCAGTTATTTCATTTCAAGTCTTAAATGATGAAAAGGACTTCCCCTGTCTCAATACCATCCATGGGCTGATCATGTCGAATTTTTTTCTGGAAGGAGGTCGTGGTTTCGGCGTTGCTGAAAAGGGTCTTGTCACCCTAATCAATTTCCCCACAAACATTTGAAGCGTTGTTCTCAAGATGAGATACACACATACACCACCTGTAGGTTGTCTGTTAGGTATACCATATACTTAAAATTATATTAGGCATGACATGGTCAAATCATTTGGAACCTTCATGTCTCGTTTCCAACTGATATAAACAGAAAATTATGTTGCAAGTTGGCTCACACAAATTGTTCATAAAACCTTATGAAAAATATTAGTTTGTTTTTAGAACAATCTCTTTTTTTTTAATGTCTACTCAGTTTATAATATTCTATTTTTATAGGTTGAATGCATATGGGAATATTATATTGTTCTTATAGATTGTCTTTTTAAGCTTTTTATCGGCTTGTAGGTGAGTTTAAGGTAAAGTAAATATCTTATACAATAAAAAGCAATCATTATTTTATCATTAATACTGAATGATATGGTAAAGTGTATGTTTTAATGAGGACTCATAATCAGGACCCTTTCTTTTCTTATAACCTGCATTTTAATATTGAGGATAGTGTCATATAAGTTATGAATGATAAGCAAAAACATATATGTTCTTAAAAACTATCATATGATATATATATAATGTTGATTTTATTTTTTGAGATCGGTATAAATTAAAATTTTATTTAAGAAAATATAAGCTAGAATTTTATAAGTGAAAGCAAATTATTATTTTAATAGGAGAGAAAGGAGGTGATAAGAGTCATAAAGTGATAAAGAGTCAAGAGAGAGTAAAACAAAGCGAGTACAAGGCAGTCAGTCAACGCGTCGCTGGTAGCTCATACATACATAAAAGAGAGTGGGTCGGGGCCGGGGCCGAGTATGACCGTAGATCTCATCTCACTACTCGCTTCTACGCTTTAATGTTTCAATGCCCGCATGCCACGTCATCCAAAAGGTTGGTTTACAGCGTGAGTCCCCACTTGTGACGTCACCTACCATGTCACTAAATTGACTGACGTCATCATCACTGATGCGACTCCAATCTCCCATTGCTTCATAAGGCCTAACGTCGCTGTCTATGTATCTAAATCTGCACGTGATACCTTCAAAGCCGCGTGTGAACGGTGTGCCAGCTGGCTGCCAAGTAGACATCGCGCCTTATAGGTATACATATATAAGCCGCTCTTTCCCTCTGTTTCTCAAACATCCGAAATCGGAAATCGGAAATCGGAAATCGGACATCTGACACCAAACATCATCCATAGCCGCCGAAAAACATCTGAAAACCCAGAAAAGGAAAGAAAATCTCACTCTCTCCTCTGGCCGCTATGCAACAAAAAACCTCAAAGCGGCAGAAGTCCGACCAAACTCCGTTCCCCCCCGCCGCCCAGTCTCCTCCGCAGCGTCTCACCCCAGAACAGGAAGGTTCCATCATTGTCGCCCCTCAAGACCGATCATCCGGCAGGAGCTACTCAGGACTTCCGCCTCTTCCCCGCAATAGGATGAAACCACCTCCTCCGACGTCCAGCGGCGGCGTTTCTCCCATCGCCGACCCGAACGCGTGTTCTGCAAATCAAAGGCTGTCTGGGCTGCAATTTCTTCGAAGACAATAAGAGCGTCAGTATTCCTCTACCACCACCATTAAGAAGAAGAGAAGAACTACCGCGGCGTCCGGCAAAGGCCGTGGGGGAAATGGGCGGCGGAGATCAGAGACCCTCGCCGCGCCGCGAGGGTCTGGCTCGGAACCTTCGATACGGCGGAAGAGGCGGCGCGAGCATACGACAAGGCCGCCATTGACTTCAGGGGGCCAAGGGCGAAGCTCAATTTTCGCTTTCCGGATAATACGCATTGACTGATCAAGATACTGTGGAAACAGAGCAGCCTTCAGGAAAATCAGGGAACAGCAATTTTCGGCGCAAACCGGGGATATAAGCGGAAATGGATTCTGGGATTAACGATTGGAGATGACCTTGATCAATGGATGACGATGATGGACTTTGTCGGCGGTGATTCATCGGATTCTGCCACCACCGGGAATGCCCACAGTTCTTGATATCTCTACACACATTTATCATCTTTTTCTTTTTACCATTTTAGCCTAAAAGAAAAGAAAAGGAACTGTATGTAGCTAAGAAAGAAAGATTAGTATTATTCTTTCAATCTTTCTTCCAGAACCCCAATTTTCTCTGCAATTGAATAAAAGCTACGGCATTTCCCTTCCATTCATCACTATTCTCATCATTTCCACTCTGCACTCTGTTTGGCGGCAGAGAAAATCTGACTTCTCTCTGTCTCGCCAACCTAATCGTCAAACTCTCGAGAATGGATTCGCATTCTTCACGTGTACGAGAACAAAAGCATTTCATATACCCCATCCGAATCTGGGTAAAAAATAATCCGTCCACATTGGTCACGTGACATATTAACCGTGTGAGTGTAAAAGTATTTTTATGATTTCATTTCAGACTTTATAATAAAGTTAAGAGCACGGAAAGAAAAAAAAAAGAAAATGAGAAAACTAATTTCTTTGTCTCCCACGTGTGTGTGTACATCTAAGTAATTAATTTTAAAATACTAACATTAAACCACAATGTTTTTTACTTCAAATAATTAATTAATTTTTAAATGGGTATCATATTATTACCGAGTCCACATTCAGGTTACAATTACAGCCTCACGTAGTCACAGACTGTCATTCTCAGTTGTGCGAAGTAGCAACCATGCGCTGAATCAAGTCGGCTGCAGATTTTAAATAGAGTTTGGATGTATTTAATATTAAATAGAAAAATTATTAAAATAGTTTTATTAATAATATCTAAATTAGTATTTGAGCGATGTCTTTGATAAATACTTAAAAATTTCAAAATATTTATAATGTTGTAATCAATAATTACGACATTAATGATTACGGCATTAATTTAAATAAAAAATTCAATGTCATAACTAATGACTATTATATTATTGTTTATACACTAATTTGAGCATTATTTTTATTTTTAAATTATATTAATTAAAAAAAATTTGAAAAAACTAAATACGCTCATAGCTCTTTTAAATATGAGTAAACATTTGATATGAATATTTGAAATGGCACAAATTAATACTAAGTTAGCTTAGTGTAAAGAGAATTAATAATATTCTTTTATTATCATAGAAAAGAACCTAGTAAATTTTTTCTGGATACTTTCTAGACCTACCAAAACCATCTCACATTATGTACACTTATATCGAATCTCAAAAGGTTCAATGAGTAATCTATACATAATAAAATATTTTGAGAAAGCTAAATCTTATTCTGTATAAAACAAGTTATTTTTTAAATTATTACATTTTTTTTATAACTCTAAGTTGGTATAGCTTTAGATTTGTTTTTAATGATCATCGATTTGAGCCTCGTTACGGTTATTGGAGGTATTGGCAGAGCTAAAAATGTTAAATCGGATGCGCGAAATTTGTTTTTTAATGAACAATCTTCCGCTAAACCTTATCGTTGGCCAAATTTGGGTTTTCAGCCGAACATCCGAGTTATCCCAACTTTTATAGTGTAGCAGTGTTGTATATGATTCGAAAACAAATTCATCGATGTCTTGATCGGCGATTATTAGCGATTTAACTTCATGCAAGCCAATTGCAACTTGTAATTCAAATTGAGAATGAGTTTTTGGAGTTATCTCATCTTTGTTGGATTACGATCTTTTTTCTCGACCCTCTAAACACATGTTAGCTCTATCAATGATTAAGTATTATCCAATCATTAACTTTAAGATTGTAAAATTAGTCAATAAATAGCCCATAATTATTTTTGTATTATATTTCGATAATTTTGAAAAAAAACTGGTGATCTGGTTGTAAACAGGAGACAGACTCTAAATTGGAGAAATAGCATCATGCATTCAAATTAATCATCATGTTGCAGTTCCAGCCAAATATACAAATGCTCACACGCTTAAGTAAATATTATATATATATATATATATATATATATATATATATATATATATTTATTTATATATGATGTGAGTTGACCACAATTCTGTCTTACATAACTAGTGACTTCCACTGATCGACTGCCAGTGTAGGCATTGTTGGATTCCACGTGTCTTGCATTATTTATTGGTAGTGGGATCATTATTTGGACCCCCCTCTTTTCAACTTTTCCGAGTAGGGTAGTGCCAGTTTTCTTAAAATAATAATAATAATATTTTTGATAACTGCAATCCTTGTGCTTATCTTAAAATATTATTATTCTTGCTTTTTTAAAACGTTTTTCTTATCAAAGATGAAAAAGGTTTTTTTAATAATTAAAAACGAATTAAATCAATAGAGTAAATTCAATGTTTAAAAATCAATACGTATTGATTAGAGCAATAATGTTATTGATTAAAGTGTTTAAAGGATTAAATGAAACATTTGAATGAAAGTGTTGAAATAGATTATCGTGATGGATTCGATCAATTGAATGCGTCGATCTAATCCGATTTAAAACATTAAGTAAAACTAAGGGTAGACAAGTATCTTCAAATATAATAATATATGTATAAATTTACCCAATTAAAACGTATGGGATGACAAGGATAATCATAATGATATAATATCATTAGAGAGAACGAAATAAAAATATATATAGTAATTTTTAGGTTATGATATTTGCTTGAAACTTCTCACATAAAATTCTTTGAAAATTATTCATAAATTTTAAAATTTAGTAGATCATTATTTATATATTAGATAATACATACATTAATATTATTAAATAATTTATTTATATATACTTAAGAGTTCTTTTTTAACTATAAATTCAATTTCTGATCAAATGTTTTTTATTTTATGAAATAAACGATAAAGAAAACTTATGATCCATCCATATAAGATAAACATGTTAGTAAACAATGGTTTTTAAAGAATAATGTTGTCCTATATGGAAAAAAGATAAAGAGTACTACAATGGGTTTATAAAAGTAAAACCGTATGAAACTGAGCATGAGATTGAAAAAGGGAGTCTCGTCTTGTATGAATGGAGTCGAAAGGCTGATTTCGGTCTGAATCGATGGGTGCATACGTGCGTGAATAGGCCACAGGCATGTTGGTTTCTTTCGAATCGATTTTGTTTTTGTTTGCCTAAATAAAAACCTTGGTTTTTTAGTATTTAAAATCAAAACGGTCCAATTCATAAAATCGCAATAAATTCAAAAAGTAGGCTAGGAAAGCTAAAGGGGGTGCTTGATTGAGGTAATTGGGAAAGCTGATAGCAGATTTACCCCCAATAAGTTTTTATAGGCTGCTTCATAAATGTCCTGTTTTGTTGAATTAATTTGGGAGCTAATAACTTATTCACCTCAATAAGCTCTTATATGCGAATTGGTAACTACTCATCATGAGCTATTGATAGGTGATTATGGCTAAACAGATCATGATAGGAAAAAAAATAGATATCCAGCTTTTTCTAAAACAACTCTTATTAAAATATCAAAAAAAAAAAAAAAAACTATTATCATTTTCTCCATATTTATGTAAAAGACAATTCACTGTCTTGAAAAATTCAAGAAAATAATATTTTAATTATTTTAAATAGATAACGACTCTCATTACTTATTAAATTATAAATGTAATTAACGTGATTTTATTAAACAAATCCTTTATCATGATTTTATGAAATATTTAGTCCACATACCTAGTTCAATTGGTAAAACATTCAAATTTAAAAAGGAAGGACATCCAGGGAAGGGAAGGCTCTTATGTTAGAGTCTCGGTGGGGACAGTTTTCTATATTATAATAAAGTGTTAATTGTCAAAAAAAAAATTTGTTAATTTTATTATTAATTAAAATCCTAATGTTTGTAGTTTTTTTTTTTTTTTTACTATTTTATAAGAATTGATGAAATAAAATAATATTCTTTTAATAAATTACGATATTCATATAAATATCATGTCCAAATATTATTCATGTAATAAATATTTTTTACTATTTCATCATCAGTCATGTCCCATCTTCAATTATGTTAACGATGTTTATTAAGAACCAAATGATTAACTAAATTGGCAAAAGAAACAAAATATATAATCATTATCTACTATATTTTATAAAATATATTCAAAATATATAAACTAAATCAATCACCCAAATTCCTTTCCGAAACAAATCAATCACGATAAATAAAGCTTTAGGACCAAAGGTAACCATTTGCCTTCTTTTTTTTTTTTTTAAATTGATCACTTTTATATATATATATTTGCATTGTTTTTATATCATTCTATTATATCTATATAAATAAATAAACCTTCAATAAGCTATTTCTAATCAACTATTTTACCAAACACTACTTTATAATCAGTTAGCAACTAATAGCTACCCGCTAAACCAAACAAACCTTATTTTAACACGCTTTTATTAAAATATCCAAATTCAATTTTTTTATCCTTATCTACCTATTAAAATATCCAATTTATGCTGTTAAATTGAACTTTAAATTAATAATTATTCAAAGTTGTTTAAGAATAAATTTTTCTTTATTATGGTTATATAAATTTTATAATTTCATATTATTTTTATTTTTACATCTCTTTTTTTTTATACATAGGTGCAATGTTTTTATACCTCTCTATCATGCCTATATAATATAAGTAAATTAACCTTGAATTAGCTATTTACCAAGCTTGAGAATCAGTTGAAGAAAAGAGGCACTTAAGAAATCTATTAAAGAAGTTTGGTTATACTATATAGCAATAACCATATGATATAGAAGAGCTGGACTGCTATCAAATGTAGAAACAGCAATACAATGGCTTAAATTCTAACTTTGGGCCTTAGACACTCTAGCTCCAAAACAATTGGGCCTAAACGCTGACCCCATTGATAGACCACACTGAAGAGTAGTAACCATGTACCGATTAGTGACAGTATGATATGATAAAGTTGGTTTGACTCTCATCAGATCTGAACCGACCTAGATAAGGCTGAATTTGAATTGGGCCTCAAACTTGGCCCAAATCAAAACAAGCATTACATTTGAGCCTATAGACGAAAGACCCCAAACGTACACGTGTCTACAAATTTACTTAGACAAGAAGCAAATCACGGCGTGAAATAAACGCCAACCGGACCGCTCTATATGAGGGCTAACTAACAAACCGTAGTTTCAGAATTCAGATCCGAAAGTTCTTAAAATTGAAAATAAAATTTGAATTTTGGTTCTTCGTTGTTTCAATCGAACCCGGATAATCATGGGAGGATCCCACAGTCGCGAAGGTCTCGACCTTTCTGATTATTCAGATGAAGAAGTGAGAAAGAAGGGAGGAGGAGGAGGACGAGGACGACGACAACGACGTTTCCCAGCACCCCACTTCTTCTTCTTCTTCAGGTGCTCACCGCAAAACCCTAATCCCAACCTCTACCTCAGCTTCTCTTGATGATGTCGATGCGAAGCTTAAAAAGCTCTCAAGCTCAATTACCCTTCTCAGAGCCCTGATTTACCCAATGCTGTCAAGCTCTATCTTCACATCGGTGGTAACACCCCCAAAGCGAAATGGATTGTTTCCGACAAAATTACGATGTATTCCTTCGTGAAGACGTGTAAAGTAGACGGTGCTGATGAGGATGATGAGGGTGACGGTGAAGGTGATGGCGGCGGTGGGAGTGGGTTGTTTGGTGTTGAAGGTGGGATCGAAGATTCGAGCTAGGGTTTCGACGGAGGTACGGAAATGAAGAAGATGTTTGGGAGCAGAAGGGTTGATTTTTTGTGCAAAGAATTGTGGGCGATGAGTTTTTCGGGGATGATGATTATCGGAGTTTCGTGACTCGGTTTCAGGATTGTTTGTTTGAGAATGTGTATGGGGGTGAAGGCGACGGAGGCAAGCTGAAGGTTTATGGGAAAGACACATCGAATTGGTTGGAAGCCTGAGGTGGCTGACGATACCATGTGGGAAGATGCCGAGGAGGGACGCTGGAAGAGCCCTCCGGCGAGATCGACAGCGAGCGCTGTTGGAGGTTTGAGGAAGCAGCCACCAAATGGGGGAATTCAGAGCTTAGCGCTGGGAGCATTGGATAATAGTTTCTTGGTGGGTGATTCAGGAGTTCAGGTTGTTAAGAATTTTAACCATGGGATTCATGGAAAGGGGGTTCATGTCAAATTCGATAGCAGGGGGCTTAAGGAAGGTTCAACCCCGAATAAGGGGCTTTTGATGAAGGCAGAGACGAACATGCTTCTTATGAGTCCATTGAAGGATGGGAAGCCTCGTTCTACAGGGGTTCACCAGCTTGATATTGAGACAGGAAGGATTGTAACCGAGTGGAAATTTGAGAAAGATGGGACGAATATTACCATGAGGGATATTGCAGGCAGTTCTGAAGTGCAATTGGATCCATCACAGTCATTTGGGATTGGATGATAATCGGTTGTGCCAATGGGATATGCGGGAGAAGAGAGGATGGTGCAGGGAATATTGCCACTGCTAGTTCACCTGTATTGCATTGGACTGGGGCATCAATTCTCTAGAGGGACAAATTTTTAAGTGTGCTTTGCTACTGCTGAGTGGATTTCAGTGTTGTTGGGTGTCACTGGACGGGAAAATAAGGTTGTATTCAGGACTTCTATGAGGCAGGCTAAGACCTTGCATTCCCAGGAGCTTGGCTCACCTATTACTCATGTTGATGTTACATATGATGGGAAATGGATATTGGGCACAACAGACACCTATTTGATCCTTATCTGCACTTTGTTCACTGACAAGGATGGGAAGATAAAGACTGGATTCAGTGGTCGTATGGAAATAAGATCCCGGCTTCCCCAGATTGTTGAAGCTGACTCTCAGTTCCCATATGGCTGGGGTGGATAATAAACTTCATGGTGGCCAATTCTCATGGGTAGTTGACATTTCTTCCACATTTCATGTTATATCTTGCTTGATACATACATGTCTGTCTATCTTTGTCATCTAAATTTGGTTGATAATAGCTTACATGATATTTTTTTAGTTTGTTGCAAGTTATTCATTGTCACATTTTTTTGTTGGCTATCCTGTCCAATTTCATCGTTCCTTTTCATACTCTGTGCATGTTATCAGGTATCACACTTCTTGTTAATAGTATAACACCCCCAAAAAAAAAATTGAAAATCATTTCCCTTCCTGGTATTTTTTGGGCTCTTCAACCTTTTCTCTTTTAAACTGATTTCAGCCTGAATATTTTAAAATCATGTCTTTTCCCCATTTGAAGAGTGAAAAGTTTCAGAATGTTGCTAGAAGTTGTTCCATTGGATGCTGTTGTCAATGAACACCGAACCTGTTGGTTCAATCTAACCGATTTGAAAAGTTTGGAAGACTGAGGAGGCAAAAGTTCGTCACTAAATGAAAAATGGTTGGGCCAATTGCTGCTTTAAGTTAATTTGTGATTGGAAGGAAATCTTAAAAATAAATTTGCTGCTCTTGGATCCAGAATGATTTTCTTAGATATTCAATCAAATTGCTTTGGAAGGCTGAACTGAATAGTTTCTCATTAAATAAAAATGATCAAGCTAATTAGTTTACATTAATTTGTGATCAGATGCAACTTTAAGGGAGATTTACTTTTCATGGAAGCTAAAATGTGGTTTTTATTAGATATGAGTCACATTGGTTTTTGTTTGGATTATGTGAGTGTATATACTGGATATGAAAGAATACTATTGACTATTTGAAATTCTAACTGTGTGTGTATATACTGGAGATGAAAGTACACAATTCTACATTGTAATGGCAGCTTTGAGCATTTGTGGAGATAAGTTTCCACTTTTAGATTTAATTGAGACCGGGGTGGGCATAAGGGGAGAAGATAAATAGCTCAGGTTGGTGCATGCTTACTTGAATAACATGACAGGATAAAAATCTTAGCAGGGAATGAGATATTCCTATTTTTCTGTTATGTCATGAAAATGACCTATCATGAGGACTTGTTGAAATATAGATTCCTGTAAAAAATAAATGTAGCAACGCCAAATGCCCAATTCGAATGCTCTGGAACACAATGAATATATTTTGTTTTCCACCTATTAAAAAACCTATTTTCATTCCCATGGTCCATCTAAATAATGTTAGTAACTAGTACAATGAATTTGGTTGCTCAAATGGGAAAAGATCTCGTGGGAAATTCCTAGAATTTCATTTGGGATCTGGCTGAACAGGCCAAATATTTTCTTGCTCTCTTATCACTTTTGACTTTAAATGATTAATTTCTCTTATTGCAAGCAACATGTCTAAGAATTTCTTTGAACTTTGAATACACTCCATGTTTCTCATTTCAGTTCCCCTCGTTAACAGTAAACAATTAGACTGATTGATGTGGTTGTATTTGTATCTCCAGGTGACTGAGAATGGGAAACAAGAGCGGCATCTAGTTACAGCAGTGAGCAAGTTCAGCGTGATATGGAACTTCCAGCAGGTGAAAAACAGTGGTCATGAGTGCTACAAGAATCAGGAAGGGCTCAAGAGCTGTTACTGTTATAAGATCGTATTGAAGGATGAATCCATCGTTGAGAGTCGATTCATGCACGACAAGTTTGCATTTACTGACTCACCAGAAGCTCCACTCGTCGTGGCAACCCCAATGAAAGTCAGCTCTTTCAGCATTTCTAACAAGCGATGACAGCTCTGAACTGTGTCTTTCTTTGGGGTATCTCATGAATGAAGGACGCATCCTTTTATCTGTGGGCTTCATTGTTTATATGTTTGCTTTCTTTGGAGTATGAAGAATGGATTCCACTGTCATGGGACCCTTTTCTTTATTTGTATTTTTTCCTTTGTTTGTTTGTTTGTTTGTTTTTCCAACTTGATTTTGTTGGCTTCTGCTTGTATCTACTTTAAAACATGGAGAACATTTTTTTCATGGTGTAGAGGTTTTCCCCATATATGTTAAAAAGTTTGTGACTGTAAAGTTTCACATTTTTATCCAGGTATTTGATTGAAATTAATGGTGCTTTTATGTTGGGTTTTTCACTATCAAAATAAAGGAAAACAAAAAATATAAAGTAAGTTTGAAATCAATAAATTTTTTAGTATATTATTTTGAATTTATTTTACTTATTTATTTAATTTTGTGTAAAGATTAAACTCTTTTAACATATATATATATACAATTAGGCATGCTAATAATGCGAGTTGAGCTCAACTCGAGCTCGAAAACTCGTGAACTCGATTCGAGGCTCCGAAAAATGGCTCAGATCCAGGCTCGAAAACCTGAAAACTAGGCTTGGCTCGAGCTCTAACTAGACTTAAAGCTCAACTTTGCCTCAAACTTTCTTGATTTTTACCTAATTGCCCTTTTTTTTTTTACAATCCCAAATACATAATATGGAAGGGAAAAGTAAAAGGATTGAACAAAAACAAAATTAAAAAAATTAAAATTTTAATTTACATAGATAAATTTTGTTTAAATTTTTTTTTAACATTTATATCTGAAAAAATTGAGTTTCTAACGACATTTTCGAGTTGTTCGACGTACCGTTAACGTTTAGTCAGCTCGCTCGGGCAGCGATTTTGATCGGTCAGTGAATAGGCATGAAGTTATCAATAGTCACGTCTCATTTACAACCCTATACACAATTTTAATTAATGCTAATTATATGTATTATTTGTTTCATATTTTTATGTTCATACTATATAAAACAAAATTATTTTAAATTTTTTCTTTAGTCATACTTTTTGAGAACCAAATAGTCTCACGTCCTTTAACATCCCGTACTACAAATGAAATGGAAAAGGATGATGAATAAAATAATGCAATGAATTTCATTAAAGTATTTAAAAAAAATAATTAGAACATCGTACAATAATAAAATTAGTTGTTTTTTAATTATTTATAAAATTTGAAGGAAAGTAAGATAAAAATATTTTAAACTTTTGACAAAATCTAATTTATGATTATACAGAATAAATACATATAAAATGAGTGAATAATGGAATACTCATTTCCTAAACTTATTAATATAATTTATTTTAGTTTTATCTGACTAAATAAGTTTTTGAATAAAATTTTACCTATTCATAATATCATTTATAACTAACCGAAAGGTAAAAACAAAACATGTTTCATCAAATTTAAATTTTAGTGAAAATTATAAGAGGAAATTCTAGCAAAGTGTACCTCATTAGTTTTGAATTGAATTTGTTGATTTAAAAACAATATTATAATGTAAAAGAAAGAAAAAAAATCCAATCATTGTCCTCATAGCGAGTAGAGCAGATAGATTGGGTTTTTGCCATGATAAAAGATGTTTAAGTTAAGCATTGATCAAGCATTGCAAGCCTTTTCTGTTGTATTGAGTTGCAGATTGTAATCCTGAACAATCATCCTCACAGAAAACAATGGCTGACCGGGAAAACGAGATCGTGCTCTTTTCTCTTGTCACAAACACTCACGGGAGGCGATCCGGCATGTAATAGCATCTATTGATGATATCCTAGTTCCAATCCAGAAATTTTGTAGTGCTGAGGATCAAAACATTGGTGAAGTATCAGAAGCAGAGAACAACGCAAATGGACATGAAATCAAGAGCTTGTTGAATTCACAAACCTTTTGTATCTGAGCTTGGTCAATCTTCTTCAGCTCCTCAAATCAATTTCCGTTCCATGGATAAGTTTGTCTATGTCTTTCATCTAAGTAAAATCTGAAACATGACTCTGTGATGGTTTTCTACACCTTTGGTAAACCATAACATCCCACCAAATGAGTTGACTATGTAATTTGATTATGCAATAATCTCACCTCATCAAGAGAAGTGTTGAACCGTGCGACAAGAACATACGTTGAGCCGTCAGAGATACCACATCTTTTCAGGGATTCTGAAATCTAGTAAGAATTGAATGCTATGTTATAAAGAAATCGGAACAAGGTAGAAAATCAAGCAATGAACCACAGAACTTAGAAATAAAATAGCAGGAGATGATTATGCTTAGATCCTGGTGGTATAAATAAACCAGAATGAAGAGTTCGTGTGATCCAGTGACCCCCGTGTTATGCGTGTCTTGCATGAGCAGCTGCTAGAACAGGAAAACATCTGGAATCTGTATTGGTCATTGATGGAAGAACCAGATTAACTAATTAGAAATAATTAGAGAACGGTGTATGTATGAGGCGTGTTTTCTACGTGGTGTACACATATGAAAGTGCGAGAGACGGGACGAAGAGAATAGTTGAGGTGTTTTACGGTGATGCATTAAATGCGACTTCTGGCTCCAGTGTTCCAGCTTGCATAGAATCCCAGGAGTTCCCTGCAGCACAATAAGTTTATCCCAGGCTTTAGGCTCTAACCCAAAAAAGTATATATATATATATATATATATATATATATATATATATATATATATATATATGTATGTATGTATATCTGTACTGTATTTGCAATGCATCACATGTACACAGAATCTATACAAACTGCACTAAAAAATATTATTTTTGGAATTTGGACCAACTGTATGAAGAAAAGCTCATAAAAAAAGAATATGCCAAACACAAACTATTTTCAATTACCAAAATATACCCCTGCCCCCAACAACAAAGAAAAACAAAATTAAAGAATAATAAAATAAAACTAGATACAGTTGCCATATCTAAGAAGCCCATAGAAGAAATTATTCTTGCCATGGGTAAAGGGCCTAAAGGCACTGAGCATCTTGCTGCTGGGTAGGCAATAGGAGTAGCAAACCCCACCTCCCATCCTATAGGTAAGGGATGACAGAGGCTGGTTTGGCCATAGCTAAGTAGATGAGCCCCTCTGGTTCAGGCTCAGATCAAGGGAGATCAATAAAATAATATTTTATTCTATTTCACAAGCAATGAGCCGGCAAACCATTACACGCAACCTGAAATGAACAACCACGCCATTGGCTCATTCATTATAAAAATATATTTTTAGACATTTCCAATTATTTTCGTTACCAAAGTATAATCTAATTTTTATTCAAAAGAAACATAGTCAGGATGTTCAATCATCATCATTAATGCTGCAGATGAAGACTAATTCATTTTCCTTTTCATCTGTCCCAGAAAAATCCACCAAACATCAAGAAGCATACTCTACATCATTATTTTAAAAGGAAAAAAAAATCATAGTCCACAAAAGCCTGAGGATTATACTTGTTCTGGTTATCTACCAAAAGAGTGACAAACCACACAAGCAAAACTCTCAGCAATTCACACAAAATTTCATGCATTACCAAGGGTAGGAGATGAGAACAAGTATAATCCATCAGATCTTCTCTACACCATTCTCCATAATACCAACTGGCAAAAATTTCCTTCCATGGACTTACAAAATTCCAAGCGCACTCTGTTCCCAGAGATGAGAACAAATATAACCCATCAGGTCTTCTCTACACAATTGAGAACCCCATAATACCAACTGGTAAAAACTTCCTTACATGGACTTACAAAACTCCAAACCCACTCTGTTCCCAGAATTTGCAAACTAAGCTAGGTTACCAATTTTGGTATGAGGATAATTTTACAAGGTAATAGCTTTTATGAAATGCACCAACATCCCATCAATTCAGGGTTTTAATATATATATTATTAGCTATCGTACAGTTATTTTTCCCTTTCCTTTTATATTCTTATTGTATTGTGGGTCCCATGAGCATGTATATATATATATATATATATATATAAGTCCAATATGTAATGCAGTGATTTGGTGAACATAATAAAAATTAGGGATTCTCCCTTTTCTCTCTTCACATGGTTTGGCCGTTTTAGTTCCGTTGTTCCTCTCCCTTTTGCTAAGACCCCTGTTGACTCACTTCCTATCCCTTTAGCCCTCTCTGCCGCTCACCTCTTATGTGATAACTTACCCATTGCTATTCGAAAAAGGTAATCGATACACTAGCAATCCTCATCCTATTTACAATGTTTTGGATTTACCATCGATTATCTTCACTACTACGCATTTGTTTACGCTATATCCTCTATTTCTCTTCAAAAGAACACAATGAGGCTCTTTCCCATCCGGGTTTGGTGACGAGCAATGGTAGATGAAATACCATTTTTCTGCACTCCACCCTAGCACTTCTTGTTGTTTTACCCTTTGGGATCTTATCGTTGGGTTTACACAGTTAATGTTGGTCTTGATGGTCAGGTTGATCGCCTTAAGGCCCGGCAGTTTCTTCATACTCGGGTTTATGGTTGTTCATGGTGTGCATTCTCCTATTGCGAATTGCTTGTCATCTCTCCTTCTCTCCATGGTTGCTATGTGTTTTTGGCCTCTTTATCAGTTAGTTGGATATTAAAAATGCCTTCCTTCATGGTGATCTTGTAGAGGAAGTTTATATGGAGCAACCACCTGGTTTTGTTGCTCAGGGGGAGTTTAGTTTAGTGTGCAGGTTACGTCGTTCTCTATATGGCTTGAAACAATCTCCTCGAGCATGGTTTGACCCGTTTGGTGTTGTTCAAGAATTTGGCATGCTTGTGATATAGCGAGACGATGATTTTTATCATCATAACTCTTGGCGAGTGTATTTTTCGATTGTTTATGTGGGCGACGACCAATAAGTATAAGGCGTGATCGAGGATGGTGATGAAACTAAAACAACACCTTTTTCACCACTTTCGGACTAAAGACTTGGGAAACTCAGATGCTATAGAATTAAGAAGAGCTCGATCAGATGCGGTGTAGTCCTTTCCAGCGAAAGTATGCTTTAGACATCTTGTAAGAAACCGGTATGTTGGGCGTAAGCCGTGAGCCTCCCCATGGATCCCTAATGTCGAGCAGTACCAGGTAGAGGGTCTTTAAGAGATCTGAAGATATGGTGGCGACTTCTGCTCCCATTGCACCGGCGGACATTTCTTTTCTGTGGCGTTATTGGTCGATTCCTCGATCACCATGTGATAGCCATTGGGATGTTGTAATCAGCGTTAACCCGATGTCGAAAAGTACACCGGGCGAGTGTGTTGTGCGAGAATAGAAGTCATACCCAGGTTTTTGGTTACATAGATCTGATTAGGTTGTTCCTTTGTGAGATGACGTTCAGCCGGGGTATTGTATTTTCGTGACAACCTAATATCTAGAAAAGTAAAGAAACATATAGTAGCGAATCTAGTGCGGCGGAGTATCAGAGACAGCGTGGCTGGCGGGAGTATGACTAAGACTTCTCCAGGAGTTGAGATTTGGAAATGATGAACAGATGAGGCTCATCTATGATAACCAGGCTGCTTTGCATATTGCATTTAATCAGTGCCCGTAGAATAAAGCCGTGAAGTTGACATCCTTCATTAGAGAAGAAGATCGCATCGGGATGTGTAGGTACGCTAGTTTTGTCAATTCAAATGATCAGACTGGCAAACATCTTTACTAAATCTGAGAGATCTCAGAATTAATACATTTATACCAAGCTTGGTGCATACAACATATATGCTCTAGCTTGAGGGGGAGTGTTGAATATTGTACATTATTTTCCCTTTCCTTTTATTTTCTTATTGTATTGTGGGTCCCATGAGCATGTATATATATATAAGTCCAATATGTCATGGAGTGGTTTGGTGAACACAATAAAGTTTAGAGATTCTCCCTTTTCTCTCTTCACGTATATATATATAGTAGGAATAGCAAAACAATTCCTCACACATACGAAAACAACTTCCCACCTCATCAAAAGCAATAATAATAGGAAAATTAATTTCCTAAAATGCGTACAAATAAAAAAATGCAAACATTCAGGCCACAGCAACTTTTCAGTCCATTCTGAACTATCATCCTTTCTATGGTATAGAATTGAACAATTTCGAGAGCAATGGGTCAACTAGTTGGTTCTGAAAGGACAAACAGTTTTCATATCTAATGCATCCTCTGGTTGTTAAGAAAATATATTTGACACATTCCCTAACAAAATCCTCTACAAACCAATCCTGAAGACAATAGTCTGTCAACTCCAGTTGAGTTTTCTTTCAATAAAACAGGGAAGCAAAAATAACACACACAAGGCCAAAACAAATTTTTTTTCCCTTTTACTCCATTTTCATGACAGCCAAAGTGGTAGTTATAAAAATGAATAAGTGATTAGCGAGAGAAAGACAGTACTTGGAGTTAGAGAAGTCAGTGAAGAGAGCAAGACAGAGAGAGTGCCCATTTATTTTGACTACAATCATGGCTGCTGCTTGATTTTTCCGTTTCCAGTGAGGGCTTTTTAGCAATGTGAGAGTGAAAAAAATGTAATTTCTATGATAATGGGTATTTTGGACTTAAAAGGCCAGTTGAATATAATATTGTTACTTTAAACAAAACTATAAATCATTTATCATTACGCGCTTGTAGCTTAGTGGATAGAGATAGAGCATATGTTTCCTAAGCAGAAAGTTGTAGGTTCGACCCCTACCTGGCGTGAATCTTATTTTTTGTTGGCAATAATTATATTTTTAATTTTCTTATGAAAAAAATATTTTAACTTTAATTGTGGATTAAAAACTAAATGTATAGAAACTAAACTAAACTATAGGTTACAAATTTTTTAGAGGTTCATAGATCCTATTTCTAATTCTGGGGGGCTACATGTTTGGGTACTTTTAAGGAATCTAACAAACTTTGGCTTGGCTGGGTCACAGTCACCAAGCATAGCCAATTTGACTGCAGTTACCTTTTAAGTAATCTAGTCATGTTTTTTGATAGGCAAACAGCAAAAAGAGATATACTCAAAAAAAAGTGACGAGCCCAAACAGCATAGAGGCAGTATACAAGGGCCCCAAAAAAAGAGAGGGCAACAGGAAAGAAGAGAAAACTGTACCAGCCCCAAAAAACTAAACCAGCCCCTATACAACACTGTGGCAAAACACAATAACATCAGAACCTGATGACAGAACCATATAAACTCAACATCTAGTCATGTTGATCACCCTACCCAACTAAATTGGTCGTTACAATGTTCACGCACAAAAGCAGTTAGTTGGACTTTACAGTTGGCTGGCACGAACCAATGTAGTGTCCTATCTCAGAAATGAGCTACAAACTTTGTTAAGTCCCCAAAATTTAGCAAAATTGAATGGCTACATCCAGTTTTTTTTTTTTTTTGATAGGCAAATGGCTACATCCAGTTAATCAAATATGTTGTCTTCGTTCTGCATCAGAAGTTCATTCTTTTTAGCTATTCGCAGACATGGTGTGAAACTTTCAAACCTCTAATCTGTAAAACAGGGAGCAACAGAACTACCCTCAAGTTGAAATGAAGCATCACCTTCACCTAAACAACTAATTAGGCTGTAGTATTGGAAAATTTAGAACATGATTGGAATGTCTAAGAAATATATATATATATATTTCTTAAACATTCCAATTATTTTCTAAATTTTCCAAAAGTTTAATCCAACTTTCAACCTGATAAATACAAGATATTCTACCAAGTTAAATATTTCAATTTCTGAAATGTCAGCCAAACTTCAGTATCCAAATTCAACTAAATTCGAATGAAAACCTGCTTGAATCCAGATTACGATATGCCTGTAGCAACTACATGCACATACCAACCAACATGTGAAAAGAAACCAGGAAATATAAAAAGGTTGGACAACAGCTTGAAGACATAATGCAAAGTCAGGTTAAATGAAGAATGATAAAAGAAAAAAAGGAATCTTAAAATCACAGGCCATGCCACAAAACACATTGATGAAGCATACTTCAACTCTATCATAAAAAGATCTAAATCATCAAAAGCCTGATGAAGAGGGTTACCCAAAAGGATGACAAGAAAAAAGCATCTATTGATTGTTGCAATAAAAATTAACAAGGAAAGTCACAGTGGAGATGAGAATTACATCTCATCTGAGGATGAAAGGGGAATTCGTACAAAAATAAGTTTCTGAGACAAATCTAGGCAAAAATAATGATAAAGCAAAACTGCTCATTTTATTATCATTCGGTGATAAATAATTTTATTTCCTTAGATGAAACAAAGTTATGAAAAAGGAAAAAAATAGAGCTGCCTTTCCATCTAATCAGCAATGCCATATTCCTGTTCAAAATTCCTCACAGCTAAGTAAAGCATTTTTAGTAAAAGAAACAGGATTAAGTGCCATGTTGTTTCAGCTTTCTCCTGTGAACAATCTCAACTACTACTCTTTGATTGGGTGGGTGTTACTTGAGAGCTTTTTGTACCGTCTCCTTGTTTTTTGTAAGGGGGTAAGGTATTGTGTCTTTGTTCCTTTAGAGTCGCTACTTTAGCGTCTCTCCCTTAATATACTTCTCTCTTTACCGATAAAAAAAAAACTACTACATTTATAAGCTCCAAATTACTTCTCTTTTGTTTAATCTGACGACCAATAACTTTTGAAAGTTTTTTACAGTGATTCTAACTAAATGGATCTTAGAAACTAACATAGATCTGAATAAAAGAATTTTCCACTTACTATACAAAGAACAAGCAGATGGACAACATAAAGTCTATACTGTAATGAACTGTATAAAAAAAAATGCTATAAGAACTTGGGTTCCACAAACACACATAGGTTATATTTGGTACCCAAAAACACTATGGAAAAATTGCTAAGAAACTTATTTTCTCATATTTTATTGTATTATGGAAAATATCAAAGAAAATTAAATATAAATAGAATTAGTTAGAAACTTGGGCATTTTCAAATTATTTATTCTTTATATCGAAGAATTAAAATAAATGAAATGAAATAGAAGTAGCATGCAGAGATAATTAATTGAATTTAAATGTATTTATTTTCTTTCTATATTTTCTTTCCCTGGGAAACAAACATAACCATCGTTTGTTTGTATTCTAAATGAACATCTTCAGGATTCAATCATCATCATCACCACCATCAAGGAGGATATATGTGCATCACAAGTCCTCATGATCCTTTCTGTGGTAAGCTGAACTGTTTATAGGAATGGATCAACTACTTGACCTAATAAAGTGGAAACAGTTATCATTTCTAATGCTTCATTGGATTACTGGAAAATAAATCTAAAAATGTTCCTGAAAAAAACGATAATCAACCAATCCTGACAACAGTAGTTCGTCAGCTCTAATAGAGTTTTCTTTTAATTTCTTTCGACAAAACTAGGAAAGCAAGTAAAACACCCACAAGACCAAAAAAGTTTCCTCTTTCCTTGTCCTCCTTATTCTAGGAAGCCAAATGAGGCGTAGAACAAGAAAAGGAAGAAATATTTATCCTCCATTTTTCTAGTAAAGCAAACTGAGGTGAAGTACAGAATGGAAGAATGTTTTAGAGAAAGGAAGGGAGTACTTGGAGTTAGAGACGTCAGTGAATAGGGCGAGACAGAGAGATTGGCCATTGATTTCGAAAACCTTCATGATTGCTGCTTGATATCTCCCCTTTCCACTGCAAGCTAGAGATTTTTTGGCAAAGGGAGATGAGAAGATGTTCACAGCAAATTAGGTCACGCAAAATAAGAGTTTAGAGATTTGATGTTTTGAACATTGAAAAAAACGAACAGGCATACCATACAAAGCGCCTGTAGCTCAGTGGATAGAGCGTCTGTTTCCTAAGCAGAAAGTCGTAGGTTCGACCCCTACCTGGCGCGATTTAAAATATACTATTATTATAAATTAATATTATTTTAAAAAGATGCATAAAAATGCAAAAATTACATTAATTCAAGAAAAATTCAAAATGTAATAAATTTGTTTTCAATTAAACATCAAATTAATTATATTTTTTTACAAATATTTTTTGAGCAAATTCTTAATATTCTCACAAAATTATTATAAATTGTCACCAAAGTTTTATTTGTTTATTTGTCTTCAAAAATAATAATATGAATATAAAAATGATTTAAAATATACTATTATAAATTAATATTATTTTTAAAACATGTTTAAAAATGAAAGAATTGCATTAAATCAAGAAAAATTCAAAATGTAACAATTTGTTTTCAATCAAACATCAAATTATGTTTTTTACAAATATTTTTTAAGCAAAATCTTATTATTCTCACAAAATTATCATAAATTATCACCAAAGTTTTATTTGTTTATTTATGTTTTTGTTTATACATTTGATCGTAAAATAATTAAAATTAAAATTAACAAGTATAATATCAAAATTTTTAATTAAATTTTAAACTCAATTAATATTATTTTAGGTATTTTTGAATATTAATATCCTTTTAAGATAATTTTAGAACTTTAATGTACTTTGTACTGAAATTTGATTAGTTATGAGTCCATGGATGTTTCCGAAAAAGTTTAAAAATAAAAATAAAAAATAAAAAATCTTGAAAAAATATGGTTTGAAAACTAATCCAAATTATAGCGTAATTTTCTCCACATAAGTTTGACATGTCTGATATAGCTTCAAAATGTGGATTTTTATAGTAAAAAAAAGCTAAGATAAAAGCTATTTAGAAGGTGTCTCTTGAATTTTTAGAAAGTGTGACACTTTTTAGTATAATATTTCAATAATTTAGAAAGGTGTTTATTTAAAAAAAAAAAACACTTCAGTATAACATTTCAATAATTTAGAAGTGTGAGACACATTTAATTTAAATTCAAAAGTTTTAAAATTATGTTAGTATCTTTTCAAAATTATAAAGATATATTATAAAAAGATACTTTCAGCTTATATTCATGAATTTTAAAATGAGAGAAAGTATGTTTTTAAAAACTACAATTTTAGATCCACATCACAAAAATTACATTAGATTTAGGAATATTTCTAAACATTTTATATTTGAGGATTTCTTTTTTTTTTTTACACTAAATATCTAAAAAGTCATGTGAACTCTTTCTCAACCTTGAAAGTCTACCATCTTGTAATATGATGGGAAAATTGTTGTACGGTTCCATTTTAATTTATTTGAAAAATTAAGACTAAGGATCTAAAACCAAAATCATGTCTCTAAATTTTAAAAAAAAATTGATAAAATGGTGAAATATTAATAAAGGGTTCAATCCCACCTTAGTAAACCTTAGATATTTCCATATATATATATATATATATATATATATATATATATATATATATATATATATAATGCAGACGACGCTAGTATAAAGTGTGTTTAGTAAGTAGAAAATTTTATATTTTTATTCAGCTTTTCGAAAACAAGGAAAAGCGCGTTTGAATTCACGAGAATAAGGCAACGAAAATGAATTCTTATTTACTGACGTTTATATATGAATCGAAAGCAGGTAAAAAGTTGTTTCGCTTGTTTTTCGAATTAAATTAAATGGTCTGACCAAATGGGGTTGAAAATGAAAACGTATTTTTAACGAATTAGTCACCGGCGTATTTTACGAAAATGGCCAAAGGTAGTGCATTGAAAATTTTCGTACGAGATTTTGGATTGAAAAATTTTCGTGAACTAAACGGGGCCTTAGGTTTATAAGGGTTTGTATCAAAGATTTACCGGTTCTTTATCAAATATTTTTTAAAATAGGGACTTGTATTGGTTTCAAGTCCTTTTAATTTTAATTTTTCAAAAAAAAAAAAATTTGAATGGACCTCATAAGTCATAACATAGTTTCTCTTTTTCTCTTACAAATAAAATAAAAAAATAAAAAGAGCAGAGAGGAGAAGGTGTGACTCGGTCAGAGAGCAGTAGTTGTCACTTGTCAACCCATTCCCAAACATTTCTGGTGCTGGCTCCACACAAAACAAACTTCCCTTTTCCATGCCTTTTCTGCCATCTCCCCGACCATGTCTCTCTCCGTCTTCTTCCTATGTCTTGCATTCATTCCTCTCGCTCTCTGTGCCGTCCCTCCACCCACAGGTAATCAATCAATCAATCAATCATAACCCCACCCACCATATCTGTACATATGATAATCATCTCTCAGTCATTTCTTCGAACAGATTCATAGCATTGATATGATTCAATTTTTCCCTGAATAACCTTTGTTTCTTTTTCAGTGGACGTTTCACTTCTGAACTGCAACAACGATGAAACCGATGCGAGCCTGAAATTCGTTCCGGATGAAGGCTTCATCTCCGTCGGCAACTCATCAACCCTGAAAACACCAAATCTATTACCGATTCTGTCCACATTGAGGTACTTTCCGGACGAGTCGGCGAAGAAGTACTGCTACGTCATTCCGGTGGTGAAAGGAGGGAAGTATCTGATAAAAACTACATACTATTACGGAGGTTTTGATGGCGGAAATCAGCCGCCGGTATTTGATCAGATCATTGATGGAAGCAAGTGGAGCACCGTTAACACGACGGGGGATTATGCGAATGGGCTCACATCGTACTATGAGATTGTGGTGGTTGCGATGGGGAAGACGATCAGCATTTGTCTTGCCAGGAACGAGATGACGGTTTCGAGTCCGTTTATTACGGTTCTGGAGGTGGAGAATATGGACGCTTCTGTGTATAATTCCACTGATTTGACCAAGCATGCCCTCAACGTCGTCGCTAGACACAGTTTTGGCTCCAACGATGATATTGTTGAGACCGATACCATACCCGTAATTGCTCTTTCTCGTTTTATTTCTTTCGTTGTTACAAGCGCGTAGCAATCTCTCGTTAGGGAAAGAACTAAAGTAAGATTTACCCTTTAACCATTAAAACCTTCTCTTTTCATTAGAGAAAGCATTGAGGAAAAAAATATATATTAAAGAAAATCAATGAATTTTTCTCATTCTTATGAAAATTTTACTTTAATTTTTATTTTTTAAAGTACAGTATAAAATAATCTTCAAATTGGAAACTTTTACATGTTTTTAGAGGCTCTTGTGGTTCTTATATAATAACCAATAGAAAACTAAATGAAATAAAATTTGAATATATGATTATTATTAAATTTAAAAGCTTTATTTTAATATTTTTCTTTCTTTCATTTTCCTTTTTATTTCTTATTCTTTTTCGTATTAAAAAATCAATTACATTTTAAAGAAAAATCAAAGATCATTAAATAAATTAAAAATTATATATTTTAAAATATTCAAAATTTTCATATTGTGAGTTAAATCAGCTCCATAATCATTTGATAAAAATAATTTATTAACTTTTAATGCAAATTTTATTTTTCTTTATTTTTTATTTTTCTTTATTTTTTATTTTCTTCTACTGTTCTTCTCTATTTTCTTCTCTTTTTAGTTTTCCTTAAATTTTCCAAGAATCAAACATAAATTAAGGGAAATTATTTTCTTTTGTTTGATTGTCTAATAAAAAAGTCTCAAAAATGTTATTTATATTTGATTTTTTTTTTTTTGAGATTTTTTATTAGCTAACCGTACATAAGTTAAAATAAATAAAATTGGTTTTGAAGTAGGAAATAAAAATAACATACTTAACTCTATTTTTTTTTATTTTCCTTAGTGTTTTTTTGTCCTTTACTTTTCCTTCCAAGTTTCTAAATAATATTATTTATATTTGATTTTTTTTAGCTAATCCTTAGTATTTTCCAAGAATCAAACACAACCTAAAGTTATGTTTAGTTCTTAGAAAATTTGAGGGAAAAGTAAAAAGAAAAAAAAATAGAATTGAAAGTCAATAAATTATTTTTATTTGTATCTTCAAACTCATTGTATTTATTTTAACTCATGAATACAAAAGATCAAATAATTTAAAAATTCATAAATTTCTAAAACTTTAATTATATTTAATTTCCTTTAACAACAAAACCTGAAAAAATCATTTTCCTATAAAATTTTCTTCTTTCCTTGTACTTTCTATAACCAAAAGCAACCTATAATAGTATCAAGTCATAAAAGCTATACCATCCAAACAAGAAGTAACAAGGCGTTGGCCCTCTAGGGGGAGGGAAATCCTTGTAAAACAGAGCAGTAGTAGCCAAGTTTTATACTTAGGGGGAGGGAAGCTTGAGGGATTATTTCTAATGGTAGATATATGAATTATGAAACTAGCTTTCCAGATGATCGGTACAATCGGTTCTGGCAACCATTCATGGACAGTAATCCTGTTGTTGAAAGCCATTCCAACATAACTCCTTCGGATTTCTGGAACATGCCGCCAGTAAAGGTATTTAACTCAGCAATGACAACAAGCAGAGGAAAGACACTTCAACTCCTGTGGCCTAATGCTTCTCTTCCCAGAAGTAACTATTACATTGCACTGTACTTCCAAGATAATAGGACGCCTAGCCCATATAGTTGGAGAGTTTTCAGTGTTTCTATTAATGGCAAGAAATTTTTCGATAACCTCAATGTTACAACTGATGGTGTTATGGTGTATGGGGCACATTGGCCTCTCTCTGGGCTGACTGAGATCGACATGACCCCCGGAGATGGCATACCTGTTGGGCCTGTGATCAGTGCCGGGGAGATCTTTCAGATGCTGCCTCTTGGTGGAAGGACTCTCACTAGAGATGGTTGTCTCTCTCACCATTTCTTTTACTCCTCCTATACACTTGCACTATAATTGTTATTTTTCTTCTCATAATGATCCTTTTTGAATTTTTACAGTCCTGGGAATGGAAGATTTGGCAAGAGGGTTTAACAACCCCCCTTCAGATTGGAGTGGAGATCCATGCCTGCCTAAAAACCATTCATGGACTGGAGTTATATGCACAACAGGAAAGCTTGCTCGAGTTGTTACTTTGTGAGTACACTAAATTTATTTGTATATATAGTAGCAATCATAACAGAGTTTGCTAATCAGTTATCAATTCCAGGTAATACAGTAGAGACTATACTGAGCCAAAATCCTATAATCTTAAAGCTTTTGTATCATACATCTGATTTTAGGGTGCTAAATGTTTTGGTACTTGAAGGAATCTAACAAAAATCGGTTTGGCTGGGTCTCTATCACCAAGCGTAGCCAATTTGACTGCACTAACGCATCTGTGAGTAATCTTGTTATGTTCATCAACCTGTTCAAGTCAATGGGATTGTTCAGATTTTTCTCACAAAAACTATTAGTTGGACTTTGCAGCTGGCTTGGGGGAAACAAGCTGTCGGGTACTATCCCAGATATGAGCGAAATGCATGAGCTGCAATCTTTGTAAGTCCCCAACAAAATTTCACTTTTTAGATCCTGGTCGATTTATCAGCGACAACATAATCTGTTTCTGCTATTTTCTGAGTTTAGACATTTGGAGGACAATGATTTTGAAGGATCATTCCCTGAATCATTAGGCCAGCTTATGAACCTTCAAGAGATGTAAGTTTCTACAGTTTATTAGAGATACTAGATTACCCTTTCAATGTTCGATGACTTTGTACTTCTGTCAAACAGTTACCTTCAAAACAACAATCTGAATGGTACTGTTCCTGGGAAACTACAAAAGAGATTGGGCATAAACCTCAAGTAAGAATGAAGATTATCACTATACTCTGCAACTTATGCTGAATGACTGCTTACTGATAATGTTGTTTCCTCCTTTTTAGGGTTAGTCCTGGAAATCATTTCTCAATGTTAGCATAAAGTAAATGAAGGAAAGCTGAGAAAGGGGTTTTCTTATACCGGTTCAACAGGTGATTGGCAAGTTTTAATGCTATGTTTGGTTCCCGGAAAATGAAAGGAAAGAGAAAATAGGGAGGAAAAGAAAAAAAATGAATGAAAATAAAAATAGAGTTAAATCTCACATGTTATTTCTACTTACCACTTCAAACAAATTTTATTTATTTTAACTCATAAATGTAAAGATAAATAATTTAAGAATTTTATTTATATTTAATTTTCTTTACAAATTTTCATTAGGCAACCAAAAAAATTCCCTCACCATTTTATTTCTTTCCTTAGTACTTTTCTTGAACCAAACAAGTTGGAAAATGGGAAATGAACACTGCTGACAAATGGTGGAAGACAACTAATGAAAATACCCTTTACTTGTTTGTTTGGATGGCTACACATATTGGTGTTCTTCCCTTCTCCTATTGTAATCAACTAGCTGAACCCCCACCCACATACATTGTAACGATTCCTCTCTCCCTCATCAGCTCAATTAGGAAAGAAATAAAGAAAGATCATCAAGAAACATTATTCAATCTTACATCTAAACAATAATGTTATGGCAGTTTTAACTTTTTGCATCTCTCATTCACATCAAACATATTAGATATAGAAATCAAGCTCCTAAGTTGTTGGCTAAGTAGGAGCTTAATAACTTTTTTTTTTCTTTTACATCTATTCACTTTGCAATATATTGTTATAGTACTTTGTTCTTATAAGGATTTAAGCTTGCGACTTTCTGCACACCTATCTCCTTTACCACTTGAATTGGGATTCAAGGGCAACCACATTAGAGGGGTGGGCAAAAAAACCTAAGAAACCAAACCGATCGAAAAACCAAACCGAAAAATAGGTTAACCGAACCAAAAAGTTAGATTTTGGTTTTTTTTTTACACAAATCTCAGTTTCGGTTTACAAAATACAAAAACCGTGGTTTCGATTAATCAACTGAAAAATAAAAATTGTATATATGTAAAATAGGTTTTCAGGCTTGAGTGAGTTGTGACTTTCCCACTTATATCTGTCGTTTTTACTTTTTTTATTCAAACCAAATTTTTACCATTTTCCTTTAAATCAAAGTATACGCTGTGATTTCTTTGGATTAGTTTCTTTTTCTACTGAAGTTATTAAAACATGTGATTGATTAAAAAAATCGTAATTAAATTATCTAATTTCATTCGTTTCATATATTATTTGTGGATGAATTATAAATATGTATTATAAATGAACAAGTGTCATGGGATTGCACATGAATAGATTGTATTCATTTTTTTCTTTGTATTTTTTTATTGTATTTATAATAATTATTATAATTTTAACTTTAATATATGATTATGGAATTGAAAATTTATTTTTTAATTATGGGTAACCGAAAAACCGATATATGATTAATCGAACAAATGATTAACCATATTAATGATTAAGTTTTTGGTTTATATAAATAACAAACCAAAAATCCATGGTCGGTTTTTATTTTATGCCATGGTTCAGTTGACCGAACCATCCCCATCCCTACAACTTAATAACTTAAAAAATGAGTTAATATTTAATTTAATTAATACAATTCCATATATTTGGTAAAATAAATTGATTCTATAACTCTAAAATTAAAAATAACTCTAATAATAATAAAAACAATTAACTTTTTCTTCCATCTACATCTTCAATTTTTTTTCATTTCATTTGCATAACTAACATGATCTCCTCCACTATTACGTAACTTTTTTTACTAATAAATCTGTTAATACCAGTAGTGAACAAATCGATAACTAGCAGAAAATTGATTTATATCGACATATAAATTTAATAATATTAAAATTACAGAAGGCTATTCTTGATCAACATAATGGAAGAAGAAGAAAGAGTGATATGTAGACATATTAGACAGTGTGTTATAACGGGAGGTCCCAAGCTCAAGCATTTATAAGTACAGCTAACAATAACGATGTAATGCAAAGTAACCTTATAAGAATAGTGTATTAAAACGAGAAGTTACAAACCAGGCATTTACGAATAGTGTAATATGAAGTATAAATAATAAATTAATAAAAAAAAAAAGCAAAAGTTTACCGCGGAGAAGTGGGTTCAATATCAAATCTTTCAATGACGATCTTCTTATTTCATCACTGATAGTGATGAATCTTTTAATAGAGTTTTAGATCGAAATATTGTTTGTGGGAAAAAAAATGAGGAATTTAGTTTTTTTAATTAAATACAATAATATTAGTGTGTTTAATAATCATGGCGATTAACTGGCATCCGTTTCTTAACATAGATTTGATTTGGTGGCGTTTAGATCATTTGTTTGTCATCTTAACATGCGTTCACCATTTTCTGAGTTTGAGTGCTATGAATTCAAATTCATAGTTTTCATGGATAACGGTATTTAATAATTTAATAATTTAATTTTCTTATCTCACCATTAAGCATTATGATGTGCATATATTACTTTGGACATTAATTTAATTTCTAAATTAATTTTATAATTTTTTTTTTAAATAAAACATTTCGGTCTAAAACTCATTTTAGTATTTGAAAAGGAAGGGAGGTGGCCGGCGTTGTTAAGAAAAAGAAGACGAGTGGTGGACCGTGGATGTCAACCTTTCCAGAAGGCAGAAATAAAAGGCTAAAACCACGTTTTTCATGTATCCCAAATATTTGATTTATGGAAAGTATTTTAATAAATTCGGGAAATTAATTATTTTATTTCTTACTTTTAATGCTAAATAATAAATATGAATATTATCGGTTTATTATTTGTACCAATAGTAAAAGGAACAAATTGAAAAGCAGGAAAATGGAGAAGCTCATCCAACTTAACTTAGATTGGAAAGTGCTGTTTTTATGTTTTTTTGGGGGGGTATCCCAATTCCGAAAGCAAAATGGCGCTCATTTGAAGGCTTGAAGCATTTTGTAGGTGGATAACTGGAACTGGAACTGGAACTGGGCTGCTAAGAGATTCACAGATTGCAGGAAGGCACTGCCTCCTCCACTATCTACTTTTCACAGTCACTGCAAATATTACCAACAAACCCTAGCTCCATTTGTTCTCTGATCTTTAGTCTTCTCTCTTCCCAAATTCTCCTTCTCCACCGTACGTTGCCGTGCTGCCGACCTCCCCGCCGGACCCTCATTTCCCCGCTGGCTCCATTTATCCGCCACTGCTGACGCTTCCGCTGGCGTGCGGTCCAATCAGGACTTGGATGGGTCGGGGTCGGTGTCGGGGTCGGGGTCGGAGGCACAGCGGATGGCTCGGCTCGGAGAAGCAGCGGTAATGTCGGTGGTGGTGTTAAGGTAAATGCGAGGGAGAAGCGTTGGTCGCGGAACAGGGAGAGCTACTTGGCTGATGACGATGATGCTCTTCCGCTACCGATGACGTATCCTGATTCCTCTCCTGTGGCGCCGGAGGAGATCGACCGTCGACTCCGTTGCGACCCCGAAGTTGAGGTATTGCAATATTTTCCCCTCACATTGTTGTTGGTTTCTGAGGTTGTTCATTGAATTTGGAGGTGTTTCTTTGTTTGGCTAAGTCACAGCTATCAATTTGTTTCTTGAGTAATCCAAATGAAAATGGTCGATGTTACCTATGCATTCCATGGTTATCCATTCAACTTATGAATTGCTTTTCTTTGAAACTCATTGAAATAGGGCATTTTTTAATCTGTATGAAGAACCTAACCGCCTTGGAGGAATGATTCCTGAGGTTTAAATTATAAAATTAGTGATGTGTCCCTAGGCTGTATTAGTTGTATTTTTGGGGTTTAGAGTTGTTTTTTAGAAAAACTAGAGCTTCTTCAGATAACATTTCATATTGTCAAATCTCTATTCTAGGCTGTCTAAACATAGTTGTTGTAAAGGAATTTGGAGGAATGGTATGGATCCATGTTCAGTTCTTAAACTTTGGAAGTGGTGGAAAACAAAGTACACTATACTGGAATGCTCATTAGGGCGGCTTTAGTAATTGGATGAAGCAGTGTTTGATGGTTTGAGTCAGTAAATTGCTGACTTGCGTAAATCATTTGTAATTTTTCATTGTATGAGGCTGGTTTGTTTTGGACCACCTAGTTTACCATTATTAAAAGCTTCTAACATAGTGCAAAAATCTTTTGATAGTACATCAAATACACATTGGTTAAAATTGTCTATGCAGGGACAACTTGTATCCATGTTCCTTTCCTTCTTTTCTAATTCTAACATATGCAGTTGGGTGGTTGAAACTTTCCATGCTATATTCTTAGAATATACTAGGTTTAGTTTATGATCTTGCCAAAAAAAGTGGAGCAAAAAAATGATCATTAGAGGTGACAGAAACCCCAACATTCTAGATAATGAACTAAATAAATATAGACTTTGGAAGGCCTTTTAAAATTACCCAAACCACTTTGTAGGATACCCCATTTCATTACAATTTTTTATTTTAAAGGGCATTTAACTAGAAGTGGTCAGTGTCATTGTTGACAATGTTAACAAATCAAATGCTTGAGTGTTACTGAATTTTATATTCTTTAGGCTAGTGGTTTTTTGATGGTTAAAAGCATTTGTGTTAATAGTGTCCAAAATGCACCTAAAGTATACACAGTATATGCTTTTCTTGCCCCACCTTCAATCAATACTAGAAGTCATAAATAACGAAGGTATAGACCCTGAACCTGCTTTGCTGCTCAAAACATGTATTTGAAGGAGCATAAAATATCATGGTTTGTCAAATCTAAGTCTTTAAAGGTTCTTTGGTTCTCTCTTTCCATTGAACCCTGTCAGCTCATAATGGCTTCCTTGACTGCAAAAGGCATTACCCATTGAATTCTCTAGGCTAGTTATTGTCAGCCAACTTTTTTGATTGAAATATTGTAATCCTGAAATTTGGAAGACCTTGTTTAGTGTCATTAGGGGCTGGACATTCTTGTAGAATTAAAAAGGAGGTTCGACTGTTGATGATGATGATGGCACATCCAAGCTTGTTAGTCACTACTTTATGCTTACCAATTTGTTAATATTATTAAATTACACCCTGTGAAGGGAGATTTATGGAAATGTATTTCTCACAAGTGTTTCAGTTGTTTCCTAAGAATTTGCCCACAAAAGTCCATTGAGTTTCCCAAACTTTCCAAAACCTTTCCTCTTTATTTCCGTAGCCGTAGGTCAGGAATTTATTAGCATTTAATTGAATAATAATTGATCAAAGAGCAATAAATTAATTTAATAAGATTCGGACCTGATCCAAGCATCATGCCATGTGCTGTTCTTGGTATAAAGACAAAATCCTGAAGAAATAGGAGAACTAAGTGTTTGCAAAAAAAACAATGCAAAAAGTGAAAATTAAAACTAAAAGACCAGAAAAACATACCTCTCCATTTGAACAAGGCAAACTGCTCAAGAAGGGCAAGTATATTCTATATCCTTTAAGCTCCACAAGAGCCAAAGTACCCCAAGAATCTGTGACTGGAAAAATCTCTTGCTTTCTCTTATGATAAATATAATCCTCAGAAATCTCGAAGGGCTCTCTGATAATTGTAGAAATGTCATCATCTGCTATTTGGACTCCTTACCCTAGCCCTTTGAGACCTTCCAGTGAAAGACCTAGTGGAGTACCACCCTGTAACCCCTAGCACTAGAGAAACCTAATTTAACTTGTAGCAGATGATCTCAAGAAATTTTGGTATCCCTATTGGACATGGATTACCTGAAGGAGAAAACATGAAAGTTGGCGTTTGACCACCTCAAGGAGGAATAATAAATTAGATGAAAAAGAAAGAAAGTTTCCATTAAATGGACGAGCCTGTTTCCACTTCTTGAAAATATATTAACGTTCATGGTCATCTCTTTAAATTCTTCTGTCTTTTGAGGCATGAAAAAAATGAAAGTTTGTCCTAAACCAACTGCCAAAGGTAACAACCTTGCATATTCCTGAGTTTCTCTGTCCAACTGGCTCTGTCTCCTAAGCAAGGCAAGGCATTTGACAACACCTCTCTAACTGAATAATCAATCATACACATGCCCTGAAGAACAAGCATGTGCCTATGAAGTTTGGTGTAGCTTGAAACCTATGATTTTTGGTTGGCATTGGTTAGTAATGTCCAGTACTTTGGTTTCATTGAAGTGTATCCAGGTCCCTAAACTTTATATTTGGATTGGGAACTTGGAGTTGAGTTGACTTTGACCAGCCTGGCTTCATCTGTATAACACTTCTCAATGCTAATTGCATGTAATTGAATTTTTGGTTTTCAATAGAATGCTTGTTTAAGAGCATTGGTTTCATTATGCAACTTAAATGCCCCTCAAGACATTTTAGCTCCTTCACAAGTGCAAAGAAAAAAATTATAACTAAAATGGCTATCAAAGTGATCCATAAGGTGCAAGAAGGCAAGGAGATGAAATAGTTTTGGACTGTTTTTGTTTTTCGTACTTTGTTTTGAATAAATTATTCTTAGGAAGAATTTAGAAGATCCAACATCACTTCTAATGACCATAGTCATTATCGATGATCCTTATGGGGCTTTTCTTGTCATGGTTTTGCCACGATACTCGTATTGTGTGACCTGATTTCCTGCCCGCAAAATTGTTTGACTTTGCTTTGGGCAAAACCTCACAGTACAAAGGTTTCTATAATTTGATAATGCCTTCTGTTTTATTTCTTGGGGTTGTAGGATTGCAAGGAAGTAGTCTATGAGTGGACTGGAAAATGTCGGAGTTGCCAAGGAACAGGATTTGTTAGTTACTATAATAAAAGAGGGAAGGAGACAATCTGCAAATGCATACCCTGCCTTGGAATCGGTACTCTCTTATTCTTTCTTTGCATTATTGTTAGTAAGTGTGTTGAGTCATGTAGTGCAGTCTGTTTTGTGTTCTTTTCCACAAACCTAATCATAAATTTTAATATTAAATATGACAAGACAATACATGCTGGTGTTCAGTACAGTACTATCTATCTCAAATTGGATTACATATATCAATTTATCCAACACTTAGGCAAGCTTTTAACAATGCATCTTGGTAAACTCTTTCCCACTTCAAGAGCTAGCTCTCAATCTTTTGTCCAAGCCTAGGCCATGACTACCTTACCAAGGATGCAGACAGTATAATAAAAGTTAATTACATCCAATGATTTTGATTTGAGCAGGAAATATGCAAGTTCTCGTACCTCTAAAGTAATGTGCTGTTAATCTGTTATCAATAAATAAATGAAGTACTAGAGCCCTGTTAAGTTTATGGAGCTTTAATTCCTCTGTCCAACTCCTTCCCTCCTGTTCTTGTTATGGAGGTATGTAATTTCACCATAAGTTCTCTAGCAATGTAGGTATTATGATTTCAAACGCAGTTAATGAAATCATTATGAAGATCAAAGCCCTAAACTCACACCTTGCAGTACATCATTTCAATCAAGGTTCTAAACTTACAGTTCTAGACACAGTTTTAAGTTTCATTCTCTAGTTTTTGTAAGAGCATTGGAATTTAAACACCTTGCTGTTTTAAACCTACAATGTAGAGATTATGATTTTAAACAGAGTTAAATGAAATTAATGTGAATATCAAAGGCTAAACTTATGCCTTGAAGTTCATTATTTCAATCAAGGCTAAACACCTTGTTATATTCTCATGACTGCAGGAATATATTGATTTTAAAACATGAGGCTCACATTTGAAATTCTCATCACTGCAGGATATGTCCAGAAGATAACAACTCGCAATGACATTGAAGTGATGGAAGATTTGGATCATGGAAAACCGGGTTAACCCCAACAAATATAGATCCTTTTTTTTTTTTTTTCTTTCTTTTTCAATATTCGGGAATATATAAATAATAATTTTGTTGAGTCTCACAACTTTTTACTTTTTAGTCAGAGCACTGCAAGGATTCGTCACGGCTCTAATTCTTGATAAATAGAAAGTTTTGTGATTCAATTACAAATGGTGGAAAGCATCGTCCCAAAATGAGATGAGGAGGTGAGATAGAGTCAATGAAGTATTTTGTAATTGTTAACAGAATGTATTCTTTTCTGTATGCTTGCATATCTTCTGCACCCACCTCTTACTTTCCACATTAAACTCTTGTCACTTTGGAATCTTTGGTTCCATGGCTGCCACCAAGTTGTTGAGGAATAAGTTTCTGACCCCATTTTCACTTTATTCTCTGTTACCTTTTGGCATTAGAATATCTCCTCTCCCTCTTTTACGCCACGCAAAGAGGATCTAACTTAGAAAGACAGCTAGTTCTTCTCTCTTATCATCCTAATATAAAAGGAGAATTTCGGTCCGCTGTGAGATAGATTGGTCTTCTCATTCTCATATTCAGCTATATTCAGCTATCGGCTTCATCATATTCATAACACGACCATGTCGACTCCAAGTTTGCTCGATTTCCAGTACAATATCCAGAAAAGGAAGTACCTGCGGAAGCCATCTCGACTGTTTTCTTCAAGGGACAGACAGGATTCAGACTTGTTACCGATCTTCCATCTCAGCACGGATGAGCTGAAGAGAGTGTTCGATAAATTCGACGCGAACAAAGACGGGAAGATATCTCAGGAAGAGTACAAGGCGGTGCTGAGAGCCTTGATGAAGGAAGGTATAAGAGCGGAGGTGGAGAAGATATTCAAGGTAGCGGATCTTGACGGAGACGGGTTTATCGATTTCAAGGAGTTTGTGGAAGTGCACAAGAAGGGAGGGGGAGTGAAGACGATGGACATACAGAGTGCGTTTAGGGCGTATGATTTGGACGGGGATGGGAAGATAAACGCAGAGGAATTGATGGAGATGTTGAGGAGGCTGGGGGAGGGTTGCAGCCTGGAGGAATGCAGGAGGATGGTGATGGGAGTGGACACCGATGGGGATGGTGCTGTTAACTTGGATGAATTCACCACTATGATGACTCGCTCCATGAAACCACCCTCCTCCTGTTAAGATGAGACTTGGAATTATTAGAAGCCCACCTTTGTACTTTATTTAAGAAAGTCTTTGCATCTATATTCTCATTTGAATAAAAAGTAATAAACTATCTTTTCATATTAATATAATTAAAAAGATTTATTATTTGATTATTCTTCATTCTTTTAGTTACATCGTTGTAGTAGTACTTTTCTCTTCTTCTCTTCTATTCTTATAAGGACTAGAGACTCGAGACTAGGACCTTTCATATACCTATCACCCCATTTACCATTTCAATTAGGCCTTAAAGGACATTCTTATTTAACTTAATATATATGAAATTGTAATTATTTTAAGAGTTATGTATTTTTCAAAAAATTTCAACTTAAACATCAATACACACATTTCCTTTTGTATTTTGCCCAGGTATTCTTCTGTAAAAAGACTCACATTCACATATTCTTGTACATATAGTATAATATTCTTTTATATATGTTGAAGATGCTTAGCATGCGTAAAGAATTAGGAAAAGACGAAGAATGAGAAACAACAAGCAGGGCGAGACGGAACTAGAAGATCATTGGATGGGTTTAGGGCGATGATGTGCACAACAAATCGATAATAGGTTAGGAAGAACCACAAAGCAGAGCTGAGGCATGTATAAAACCTTTGTCATGGAATTTGATTACTAGGATACAACAATTCTTCGAGAGGAGCGGAAGATGGCTCACAGGATAAGAGCAACTGAGTGAGGCAGATTTAAAGTTGCGAGAAAGAGGTTTGAAAAATGTTTTCAAACTTAGGGCCATTTTAATTGCCTAGCCCAAAATTATGGTACATTAACCATTAAGAATAGAATTAATTTGAAGCGTTATGAATTAAATGCAAAATTAATTTAATAATAATTAATACAGCGTTATGAATTAATGCAAATTAATTGTAATAATTGTCTGAAAAGCGTTATGGATTAATTTTCATTAAGAGTAAGTTTAATTAAAAAAGCATTGTGGATTAAATGCACATTTAATTATTAGAATTTGAATTCAAAATCAAAGCGGTTTGCATTTGCTACATTTTATGAATTTGGACGTTTGATTTTAAACTTTTTCCAAAACTAAGAAGGGTTTTATTTAGAACTATGAAACAAAATTGATTTGGAGCAAAATCGAATTTGTGGGTTATTCCGCACAGGGAGAGACGATATTCGATTTCTTATTTGGGAAATCGAACTTCGGCCTATTTTTTGTCACGAGGCTCCTCTTTTTGATCATGTCTGAAGCAGCCAATTGGGTTTTTTGAGTATATCGCGTACAAGCATCTTTTTACATGTGAGACCTTTTTGAAAACTATTGTTTATAATCCCCATTTTCAGATGGTTATATTCAACAAAAAATTTTGTATTTTACATAACACTTCTTTTAGATTTGGAAGGATTGTAAATTAACTTTTAAATTTGGTATTTAATGAACTATAAGACAAGCATAAGATGAATAATATTTAATTTACAAAGTATTAGTGAAGCTTATAATTTTCTATGAACTAAATTGCTTTTGATCTTTGTGGGACCTTATCATTGCTTATACCCATCCACGATTCTTGTTTGTTCAAGCGTCGTTTGTGCGCGTTTGAATATCTGATTACTATTGTTCATAAGTGCTCTAGAAATTTTCTTATACCATTTCATGGAGGCGACCCACACTCGCGCTTCGTAGGTGATTTCATCAGTACACACATTGCATTTATAATACACCATGAAGTGTAAATCCAATAAGAGTATTACTCATCCTCTTAAATTATCATCCCAACGCAATATGCACGCCGTAGGGAGGGACAAACGTCGTTTAATGCGCGTTTAGGCCATCTGGGTGTAGTTATTTCCTCAGTGCTCTAGAAATTTTGTCATACCATTTCATGGGAGCGGCCCCACTCCACACTTAGGTGATTTCATCAAGTACACATTGCATTTATATGTACAACCCATGAGGGATATGAAATCAATAAGAGTATTACTCATCCTCTTAAATTATGCATTCTAGCACCATAACCACACCATAGGAAGGGACAATTTTGTTAGTGCTAGCATGATTTGCAAGTGACTTGTTATTACCTATATGAACTTTCTTCATGGGATCTCCAATCACAAAGGTTAGGTTCCCATCACTGCTAATCTCCAATTGGCTTAAGTCTCATTCCACTCGTGTTTCCAAAATTAATTTTCTTCCCAAAGGTTTAGTTAGAGGATCGACCAAATTCACTTCTGACTTTACATAGTTAATGGAAATAATTTCATCTATCAACAACTGTTTGACAACCTCATGTCTTAGACGAATATATCTGTTTTTCCCATTTAATGCTTTATTCTTTGCGATCAATATTGCTGCTTGACAATCACAATGCATAGAGACCGAAGGTCTCGATTTCATTCCCAAAGGAATTCCTGATAGGAAGTTCCTTAACCATTCAGCTTCTTTACTTGCAGATTAAAGAGCTATTAACTCTGACTCCATGATAGAAGTAGCAATGAGAGTTCGTTTAGATGATTTCCCGAGAATGCTTCCTGTCTCAGTAAAGACATAGCAGAAACGCCAGATTTTATCTCCTTCATCGAGAGATCAAGTTAGCATCGTTGTATCCTTCCAACACAACGGGAAATCCACTATATAGGATACCATAGTTCATGGTACCCCTTAAATAATTCATTAGTCTAGTTAATGCACTCCGGTGATCATTATTGGGATAATGTGTATATCTACTTAATCTACACATTACATATGCTATGTCTAGTCTAGAAAAGTTCATCAAATGCATCAAACTTCCAATAATCTGTGCATACTCAACTTAACCCATAAGATCACCTCGATTTTTTATTAAATGGGTGTTAGCATCATAAGGGGTACTCACAGGTTTGACATCGAAATGTCCGAACCTCTTGAGTATTTTCTCAACATAATGTTCTTGTGATAGCATTACATTATCACCCATCCTTGTGATCTTCACACCCAAGGTACTAGCTTCAGCCACTATCTTTGTAATATCAAACATAGACTCTCTTTATTACTATATGCACAAAACAATTTAGTGCCAAAGATAAACATATCATCTACATGTCAGTATTACACATTTCTTTTACGTACTGTATATACACATTTATCTCGCCCGACCAGTGAAACCGTTTTCAACAAAGCATTATCAAATTTCTCATGCCACTGTTTAGATGCTTGTTTTAAACCTTATAGAGACTTGTTTAATTTTCAAACTTTATGTTCTTGTCTAGGTGTAATACAATCTTCAGGTTGTAACATGTAAATTTCTTCCTCTAAGTCTCCATTTAAAAAAAAAGTTGTTTTAACATCCATTTTATGGATAAAAAGTCTATGAATAGAAGCCAAAGCAATCAAAATACGAATGAAAGAAATTCGAGTAACAAGAGAAAATGTGTAAAACCCGAAAAAATTTGAATTTTTACGAAAGAATAAAATGAAAATTCATAGCCTATTATCTGGTTTTAAAAGCTGGAATTTTCTAGATCTTGGTGTGAAATGGACCTCCAACTGTTGGATTCGTCTCCATGAAATCTAGTTACCCAGAGACGAATTTCGTTAAGTGTAGAGACGGTCGGGCCTACGAGGATTTTGATGTGTCATAATCAATGGACCCCAAAAACGGGATTTTTGATAAAAATCTCAAAAGAAGAAAATAAATTAAGTAAAGTTCATTTAAAATAAATTGAACTTCAACCGGGACGAAATAAATTGTTTCGGGGTAGAAATGGACCAGAATGAGTAATGGACACATGACGCGATGTGGGCCATGTCTCTAAACTTAAGAATTAAGTTAGAAAAAAAATGTTAAAATCAGATTTTTGGGGGCAAAAAATATCAGATTTTCTATTGGGGAAAGAGAAACTATAGGGAAGAGAGTAGAAGAAATGACTTCTCTTTACGATCCTACGAACTTCAGTTGCTCGGTTTTTCGTCGGGCGATAACTAAAGTCGTCTATGCGATAGGAAGCTACGTGTAGTGCCGAAGCAGAAAGGATTTCTCCTAAGATTCAAGCGAAGAGTTCAGGAGATCATGGGTTTCAGGTCTCCGGGACTTCCGAAAGCTTCGTCTTCGCTCCAAGAGGTAGGGATTCTTTCTACTTTGGTTTATTTTCCATTCTAGGGGCTGTTTGGTTGAATTTTAATGGCCTAAGGGGCTGTTTGGCCGTTTTTGTCCGAAGGGGCTATTTGGAAAAATAATGGGTTATGGGAATAGTGCCTTGATTGACCCTATATGATGTCCAATTTTTGGGACTAATTTTCGGTTAGAAAAATGGAGAATTTAGACTAGTATTCTTCAAAGAAATTGTAGCTCTATCTGATAACTTGATGTTAGGCTTTTGAATCACCAAAATTGGGCCTCTATAACCCGATTATGAGTAGTTTAAGGGCCCATACGAGAACCCTTGTTTAAAACCTACTATCCATATTTTTGGGACTGATTTTTGGTTGGGACAAAGTGATAATTTAGACTAGTATCCTTCAAGGTAGGCTCTATGAGAACTTGAGGTTGGACTTGCTGAATCCACCAAGTTGGACCTCTATAGCAAGTTATGGTCCATTTTCGGAAGCATCCTGGCTACTTGTTTTTAGCCAAACCTATTGTCCAGATTTTTGGGACTGATTTTCGGTTCAAAAAAAGTGAGAATTTGGACTAGTATCCTTCAAGGAAATTGTAGCTCAAGTTATGGTCCGTTTTTCGGGACTACTACAACTTAGGTTGTTTAATGGTTTGTGTCCAGATTTTGGGACTGTTAGGGGGCTAGTTTTCTAAACCGAGTTCAGAACTATCCTGTGGTTTGTTATGGCTTGTTGTGTGGAATGTTTGTGTCTCATACCTGAATTAGTCTTGAGGATAGGAGTTGGAACTGCTTGAATTTGGATGACATTAGCGGTAGTAATTGATTGGATGTCCCAATATGTGTGTCTTAATGTAATGTGATATAATAACCATGTGAGTATGTTAGTAGTTTAATTGTGTGATTTGACTGGAAATTGTATATTTGATTGATATAATTGTCAAGTGATGCATGGAGTGTAATGCATTAATAAAATTGTCAATATAGCATCTATATATATATGACACAGCATAAGCATGAAATAAGCATTTACATTTCATATATGAGGACATCATGAAATGGGGTGTGTGTATAGTCATTGTCATTCCACCATTCTTGGTAGATCTGGTAGTGTGACTACAGTACCTTGGGCGTGTCAATAAAATTCCATGATTTTAAAGATTGTAAAGTGCTGCTTGTGTTTGGTGGCTGATTATGCGGGCTTAGAAGCAGGACAACGTCAAGTGGGATTGCATGGTTTGAAAATGGAAAATGAAATTATGTGTCAAGTGAAAGCTACGTTATCTTTTTGGTTACACATATGGATCAATCGCTGAAAGCCCGTAAAAGTGTGAGAAGGTTTTCGAAGCCTACGGTGGGACCCCGGAAAATTCACCACCCTTAAGGCATGAATGCGAAACAAATGGTCATTGGGTTTAACATCAAAAACTTGGTTTGAAAGCTTTGGTATTTGTAAAATGATCATTTGATATAATCGAATGATGGATTTTATCCATGGGTTTGAGTGTGTGTTGATAAGTCGGGTTGGGACTTCGGGTTTGATGGAGTCGATGAGGACTCGGTACATGGAACATGGTGAGTAGCATCTCATTCATGGCATGTAGAATTCCATTCTAGGTTGCATAATCTTGATTGTAATGTGTTTTGTGACATGACGGCTGCATGTGTGCACTTTGGTGGGAGTAACCTCTGTAAGATTTGCTACTTTGGATGTGCTCACCTGTAACACCCAATTATACCACTAGTAGTTTTATTACATGTTTGGAATTATATGTAGAAAGTAATTTGCTTTTTCGAGAATTTAAATTTTCTTGGTGAAAAGGATAAAGCAGGGTTAATACATAAGTTAGGATAAATTGTTAATTTGACATTAAGGACCCCACAAAAGTCATAGCGTAATAGATTATATGCTAAGTTAGAAATTGGAGCCAAGTTGAGTTGTAAATAATAGAAAGATGAAAGGCCTTAATAGAAAAAAATGAAATTAAATCAAAATAAAAGATAAGGCCAAACATGGCCTTAGGAGGAGAGAAAGACCAAAATGTCTCATTTGGTGGCAGAAAGCTAGGGCTTCTGAGGTGGGAGAAGAGAAGAAGAGAAGAAGAAGAGGAAAAAAAGAAAGAAGAAATGCAGGTTTGGAACATCTCTCCTTTGTAGAACTTATTAGTAGTTTAGGTTTTGAACTTTGGTTTTGGAAGAGTGACTTGGAATTCATGTTTGGATTACTTGGCATCAAATACCTAATCTCTTCTTGTCCCCAAAGTTGGGTTAGGAAAACCTGACTCTTCCAAACCATGTATTATTTTGGTTGGTTTAAGTTAGTTTTGTAGCTTTGTTTCGAAATGGGTGGATTTAGTTAAAAGATTTATGTTGAAAATGGCCAAAACTGGTCCATTTCTGCATTTTATGTACTACACAGGCGAGACAGGGTTCGAATTTCTTCACTACAGTCGCTGAGAATTATTAGTCTTAACTGAAGTAGCATTGCCGCTGTTCTGTTGAATCCTTTTTGGTTCCTCTTGCAAATTTAATTCTAACAAGCATCATTGGATTAATGAGGATCCTAATAAGTAGAATGAAGGTTCGTAAAAGCATAAAGCTTATCGAAAATGTTTTTTAACACCTCTTAGTAGAATGGCTTTAGGCAACTATTGTTTTCTGCCTCATTTGCTAATAAGATTAGAGAACAATATAAACACAGCTCGATAAGACATATAATTGCTGTATACCTTAAGGCTGAGCTCTTGAATGAATAGGCACCTCTATTAGGTGCTTCAACACTCCTACTGAGCACTCCGACCTTCATTAAAGTGACGATCCGTTGATCAATGCTTGGCACTCACACTAGTGTTACGACACTTTGTTACATGGCGGTGTCTTTGATCGGTGTTTTGACATCTTACTAAGTGCTCTGACACTTACATTGTGGCGGGCATGTCTCTGAGTCAATGCTTGGCCTCACGCTCAGTATAACTGGCACATTACGTGGGCAAGCACGTCCTTGTTCGATCTTGTCTTGTGCCTTGATTTCCAATTATGTTGTATTTTATCGTTCATTATTCTTGCCCAGTGCATGCAGGCAAATACTTATATGTTGTCTATCTGGATAATATGACTTATGCAAACCTTTATATGATAAGAATATAAATAATGAACAAGAAGAAAGTATAAGAAATGGAGTTATGTTACCATGTGTACCTCGGGTACCTTCTGTACAAGATTCTTAGTTCATAACTCCTCACAGGGAATGTATGAAATTCGTTATGAAATTATGTTACATATATCTGTAAATGTGGACCCTCCAAGTGGTCATATCTTTATCTGTTTCACCTAAGCTATACAAACACCTTGCAGGTGTTTTATCAGTGTAGGTATTGAAGAGACATCAGTAGCATTCACATCAACTGACCAACACAACGATGAAGTCCACATTATAGATTAACTTCAATATGTTTTGTAATGTAATGTACAAGTTTTCTTAATAATGAATTTGTTTATAAATGATAAATGAGACTCATGCATGTATATTCTGAGGACATTTTAAACACCACTAAATTTAGTAGTTTAAGAAGATATATATATATATATATATATATATATATATATATATATATATATATATATATATATATATATATGAAATGGAGTCCACCAATGTAGAAAACAAGTTAAAGAGTCCGGTCTCGTACCACCTCTCTTGGCACCCGAGGGGCGAGGGTAGGGGGTGTGACACCTGTCGTGGGACCCCCTTTGATATAGGGAGTGTATAGGAGGCAGCTCGCTCGGGCGTATTTGAAGAAAGCCCAGGGTTGTGGCTTTGGTTCTTACTTTGTATCAAATATATTAGAACAAACTATTTTGATATATGTTTTTTTTTGTAAAAATTAATTGTAATTAAACTCTCAAGGCTATGGGTGTTATAGCCTTGTGCATTATATTTGAGTATGGATAAATGGGCGCTATGTAGTCATTTTCGTAGGTGGGCTGGAGGTCATGATATGATGTTGGCCACTGGATGAGCCATCTTTGTGCTCATTGCCCATAGGTTGTATTTTTTGGTAGAGCTCCCATTATAAAGGAGACTGTCAGATTTTGTTAAATTATAGGTCCGTCAAGGGACCCAAATAGTGTAAATATCAGATTGCCAGCATCCACAAGTTTTCCGCGGGTTGACGGTTGGTCAACGGACCCTCGGGTTTTGGGCGTCACAGCTTGGTATTAGAGCTTAGGTATACGAACACCTAGGGCTTGGTGGGCATGGGTTTAAGACATGCAGTTATGGTGATTCACTAGGTTTATAGTTACTGGCCAGTAGATCTGGTACTAAGTTTCACGGCTTGGTGATGAGGCGTAGGTGTGATTCACCTAGGACTTGATGGGCATGGGTTTAAACCATTGCATTCCTTGTGCATTTTCATGTTTGGTGCTTAATATGCTGCATGATTGTGTGTTGTGTGATACGTGAATTATATACATGGTAAAATATACATGGAAAAAGAGAAACACTAGGATTAGAAAACATAACCTTGGGTGTGATATATATTGTGTGAATTATATACATGGTAAAATGTATATGGAAAGGAACACTAGTTGAATAACATAAACTTGTAGGGGTTCGAAAAATGAATAGACGAGGATTAGTTCGGGATGTGAGGTCACATTAGTAGTTGGCACATGCACTACTAGTTGGAGACGAGGAGAGGGATCTCAAAGTTTATGGAGATCACCTCCGATGCCATGAGATAGGCTAGATGTATTCCGGCTAGGTGAAATCCCTATTATGGTGGGATTAGATTTAAAAGCCTCAAGGAACTTGGAGGGCAATGACGGGAAAGAGTTCAAACTCTTCGCGGACAAGTGTTTCTCGGCATCTATTCGACATGCAAAGAAGCTCAAAGAGTTCTGGCCCCGAAAACAAGGGACGATGACAATGCACTCAAATCATTGGCTAGTTCCACTTGAATTAGCGGATTTCTTCAAATGATTATGACCATAGACATGACCCAAGAAATTGAAAGTTTGAGAATTAGTGCAGAAATTGTCATCAAGGTAAAATTATGGGACTCTTCACATAAGACACGGACTTGGCGATTAAAGATGGCTATGTCCTGAGAGGGGAGGTGGGCTGGCCTTACTTGAACCTTCAGCGGTGAAGTGTTGAGGATAAGTGAAGTTTGGAAACTAGAGGTTGAAACCTTGGAAGAGCCATTGCATGTGAATTCTCCCCTAGGAACTAAGGTGAGGGTTGATCAAATATGTCGGGATTATGAGTTAGAGATCTCAGGGATTCTACTCACTATGGACCTAAGGGCATGGACAAGTCAGAGTTTGATGTAATCCTTAGGATGGACTAGTTGACGGCGCATCGAGTCATCATTGATTGTGATGTCATTATGGGGGTTACTACTTACACCTTGGATTAGTATTTGTGTTGTGTATGTTTTGAAAGGTAAGCATGATGCTTTACCGACCAGTATCAAATCTGGGGCACGGGTGGTTGATGGGTTGGCTAGCAAGCCTTACCCTGGAAGACGAGGCGACACAGGAGTTAAATCTGCCTTGGGTCGTTTATGAGTATGAGGATGTTTTTTTGGAAGAGCTACCAAGATTGCAACCGTGGATCTGACTTACATTGAGTTTATACTGGTACATCGCCTATTTTTATGACACCACATAGAATGGCACCTGTTGAGTTGCAAGAGCTCAAGGTCCAATTACAGGAATTATTGGACAAGGGTTTTATTAGACCAAGCACTTCACCTTGGGGCGCTCCGATTCTGTTTGCCAAGAAGAGGGACAAGACTCTTTGGCTATGCTTAAACTATAATGATTGAATGATTCTCAAGAATGGTACACTGCAGAGGATTGATGATTTGTTTGATCAGCTAAAGTAGTGCACTCGAATAGATCCTGCATAGGTTACCGTTGGTTAAGATATAGGAGATAGATATCCACACAAGACGGCGTTTAGAAGAGCGCGGTATGTTTTGATTCATGTGATGCATTCGGTTGACCGATACTCTAGCGGCATTCATGGATCTTATGCATAGGGTGTTATAACCCTACCTAGATCATTTAGTTGTGGTTTTTGTGGACGACATCTTGATCTACTCCAACTCTGAGGAGGATCATGAGGGTCATTTGAGGATTGTTCTTCAGACCTTAAGAGAACATAAGATGTATGCCAAATTCAACAAGTGTGAATTTTAGCTTACTAAGGTGAGATTCTTGGGCTCGTGGTATCGAAGCCAGGGGGTATTTATGGACCGGAGAAGGTCGGCTTGATTATGAGTTAAGGAGAAAGCAAGAAGGTAGTCTTCAAGATACACAGTTTCTTGGGATTGGCAGGGTACTACATGAGGTTCATTGGGACTTCTCGGGTCATTTGTACCTATGAGTTGACGGAAGGAGGTGGGTTTGGGAATTAAATAACCTATGCGTGAGGAAAGGCATGTTAGAGATTGAAGAGGAGGTTTTGACCATTTCTTGTATAGAGATAAAATTCCTGCTACTGTTACCCGAGGACTATTAACTAATCCCCAATAAAGGCATCTAAAACTTGTTGACCAAAATAGAACATGTATTCTCATAATAAAAATGATTTGTCATTGAATTCATTGAAGATTTAGTTTAATTCAAAATGCTGCCAAGAATTCTTTAAATTCGTACGTAATAAAAGTGGACCAATAAGTCCGGATATCATTCCCACTGAGATAAAAGAATTTAAAGTTCAACTACCCTAACTATCAAGTTTCCACACTACTGAACTTCCATTTCGGCCTGTTTCAGTAACTTCTTTGGGAATTCTCTTGTTTAAATTTCTACATCTATAATAAAAGAAAGATTTAAAATCTAGACCTAAGCTACATCTTGAACGAGAAATTTTCACTTCTTGTAAAATATCAATTCCTACAACATAATCTAATCCTATTCTTTCATGAATTGGAATTTGAAAATGTCAAAGAGGTAAGGTAGTATAGTTTGGATTTCTCCCTTAACCATATATTTCACCAATTAGAGAGTCATGTTCATCTATGAAACATGTATCTAATCAATTACTTGTAATCAGATTCTCTGTAAGACATAGGTATTTTTCTTTTCCAATACTTCATACCCATTTCTTATGATTGTAGATTTCTTGCTTCTCAAGACAAGGCCATTTGCTAGATCTCTACAAGATGAATGATGTCTCATCCTTGAGATCTTAAAGAGTTCTCTTTTTCCTTGATTAGATCTAAGCTAACATAGGATCGAATCATTCTGAAGACCCGAGGAGAAATCTCTAATTGATTAAATTGATAGATCCCTCAACTAATTTTCAAACCATGAGTAAATTGATGATTTATCTAAGTAATATTTTAGAGCTCATTAGTTCTTCAATAATAGTCTAGCATACCCTTAAGTAATGCATCCATACTCTCAGGAATTTCCAACTCTGTGTCACTCAGAGGGCCTCCTGGAAATCAGAACTAGACAATAGTCCTTAATTGAGTATAAGTTACTAATGTTGGGAACAATTCACTTCATGAACAACACCATTCAAATAAATTCAAAATTCTCAATCCCATAAATCTCTTTTTAATTGTGAAGGAAAGACCATAACTAACATCAGATCTTTCCCAACGGAAGTTGTATTTCCAAAAAACTGAATCATAGTAAACACTGAAATACTGATCAAGAAATTTCAAATGCAACTATAATCAATTAAAAGAAATAAATTCCAGCTTTTCTCTAGACTTCATTATATTCAAACAGTAATCGGAATTGATCTTCAACAAAATAGCTCGACTTAAAAACTTGTGACAATTCTGTATTTTCAAGTCATTGACAAATTGAAATCATATGCTAGAATTCTAATCTGAAGAAAAAATAAATATCCTAAATAAAAGAAAAATATAATACAAAAAGAATCCTCGGCTCCCGGATCCTTTGGTTTTAAGCCCAGAAATGAAACCTCGCTTTCCTCGAATGTTTCTATTTATAGAGCCCGGAAGTTTAGGCGTAAATTCGAGCTACATTGTGGATCCTCAAATTCAGCGGATTGCATTCTTAGTCGTGACACGAAAGTGTTATCCGCATGGATTTTAATATTGTTGCAATTCTCTGTTGCGGCTATCGGCTTGATACATGCGATAGTATTTGTTTCTTCGACATGTTTATTACCTTCGCGATAAAGTTTCCTTTAGCCATAGATCTTTCTTTAGCTTTATAACACTTTGTCCTGCCAAAGATTACATTGTTTTGTCCATTCTATGTCGCGAACATTCTCATGTGTTCTTGGAACAATTATGTTCTGACATTGACCAGTATGTTCTGACATTGTTACGTACAAGTTCTTCAAAATTGTGTTGCGACCCAGTTTCTATGTTGCGACAACATTTCTGAGTTCTTGTTATAACAATAATGCTGTGTATTGTTGCAGCATTTACATCCGACGTAGGAAGTCTGTTCGTGATAGAGTCTTATCTCACTTAACCCAATTTCTTGTTCTTGGCTTCATTTTTATGTTCTGTACTTAAGTCTATTGGTGTTGCTAGATGTTTTCTATCGCGACCTAGTTTCTATGTCATGACAAAGACTTTACCTTCAGCTCATCACGTGTTGTGACGGGATTACGTATGTCGTAGCGGGACTTCTCTTCCTTTGTGTTGGAATCTTTGTCGCGAGATGGGGAAAAAGTGCATTTGCGACCTTGTTTATCAATGTTGACTTACGTATTTGCGACCTTAATATCTTTGTCGCGACATCAAAACTTCTCTTCAGCTTGAAGTATGTCGCAACATTGAACTCTTTTGTTGCAACCAGGTCAGTTCACTAAGTCAACATCACTTGTCATGACTTTGTTTCTCTGTCAGGACTAGAAACCTTGTCTTTTAGTGTCGCGACATTCATTACCTTGTCACGACAGAACTTCTTCATACATTATCTCAACAAGCTTTTCGAGTTGCGATGTCGGTGTCATGACGGGGAGCTTTTATGTCGCGACATAGATTCCCCAACCTCATATTTCAGCAATGTCTAAACATAAAGCGATATCGCGATTATTCTTCTGTATTGTTCTTTAATTTCTTGTTGGAAGAGCACAGATACCTTCCTTCTGTCTGAGAATCTACTACTTTCTTCCTGTTTCCCTAGTATCGTGGCCGGAATCTTATGTGACGATTCCTCTTGGTTTTTGACATCCGGCGCAAGAACCTTAGCCGCCCAACATTATCTCTCTTTGTCTTAGCTGACTTGTTACATTCTTCTCATTTTACGTCATGACACCTTTGTCTTTGTCACGACACGCTCTTCTTCTATATTCAGTCCTTTGTGTTGTGACAGAAGAAATATTGTCGTGACAGATTTCTTTAGCCATTTGCTTGAACGTTTTCGCGACACACAGAACTCTGTCGCGACATAGACTGCTGCAATTGCTCTTTTTCTCTTCTTTCTTGCTTAAATTTTCTCCTTTTTAAATTAAAACCTGAAAAACACAAAGTTGGTGAATAATCCATAATTTGGCATTAAAACATATCTGAATATACTAAAAATAAGCCAGAAAAATGGATTAAAAATAGATGAGTTTAAGACTCATCAAATTCCCCTAAACTTAAAGTTTTGCTTACTCCCAACAATAGAAAAATTTTGTTTGTCTCGAGCAATTGACTTTATTTTAGGGACATTTTTACATTTTCTCTTTGTAATCCCTTTTTAATCAGCTTCTTGAATTGAAACTAGTTCGTTGCAACATGATTTCAAATTCAGTTGTCAATTCAGACCTAGGAAAAATTTTCAATTACTATCACAAAACAAAACTAATGACTTTTGAAATGCTAAATATGGTGATCAATTCATCTACAGTCTAGTTGTGTATTAGTCTTCTTTCCCTTTCTCCTTAGCTAAATTAGATAATCTTTTGAGATTCGACACGATTCTTTTTGTATATCAATTTAATTCCCATATGTTTGTTTTTCATATTAGTCTCCACTAATGTAGTGAAAATACAACGCCACGAGATCAATTAGGTCTTTTAGGTTTGTAAAGTTTGGCTTAGGTTATTAGGTAGATAATTGGAGGAATTCTGTTTAAAAATTACCATATTCCAACTTCCTTTTTGCATCTTTGTCTTTATCTGTCATTTCTTTTACATTGATGCTTGAGAAAGAAATTTTTCCCCCAAACTTGATCTTGAGGTCCATACTACATATTCTCATCTTGGTAATTTTATTTCCCACTATCATTCTTATCAAGTCAACCCCTTTATATGGAAGCCCTTTTTGCTTTTCTTTTCACTTGTCAAAGATTTTAGGAATCGTGCAATGTTTTTCCTTTTTAGGCTTTCTGTGGCCTTGGCAAAGGTGTCCATTGGCATGACTCAAATCAACGCGGAATACTCGTGAACATCGGGTAAACCGACATTGTTAACGAAAATCGGGCAGAGTCTCCTTTGTACGGGGAGCTCTACCCAAATACAAACCTATCCCAAACAATCCAATATGACATATATATGAGTAAAACGGCCACTTGGGCCATGACCTTACTCATTCAAATAAATCTGACTATATACAATAGTTGAGGTAATAAAATTATCCTCGTACATAATATAAACTCTGAGTTTTATTTTATGTATCATCATAAAATAAGCAACCAGAAGCTTTGATAAGCGGCTTTCTAGGATAGGCCATTTCCTCGGCAGCTCCACAGCCTGAAAATAATATCCCTCGACGAGGTGGGCTATCGCCAGTGGTGGAATCTACTACTAATGGTTTACTCTCCACCTAAATTGCATGCAATGCTCCAGTAACGGACTGTTTCAAATGATGCGATCTGCAAATGTCTACTTGACCAACTCATACCCGAGTTCTCACCGACTCCCTCACACTTGCCTAAGCCACGTATGAGAAACATTATTTTCAAAACAAGATATTTATTTTAATTGTTGACAACCCTCAATATAAGTAATGGGCGACCTAGATGATCTATTTAGTGGACAGCCCTCAGTGTATATCAATTGGTAGGCTGCATCAATTGATATTTATATGAATGCCATAAGTAAATATTGTGTTAGTGACCATCAAAGCCACTCTCTCGATAGACACATAGCACTCCTCTACATCGTTCTAGGGTGCCACAGGTGCATATAGAATGCATGATACCAATTCAAAACAATCATATAACACATGCAAATATATAATCATGAATATATTCACAATTTAATCCACCTGAGCATGTTATGTTCTGTGTATCGAAGTCATTTGCGTGAAATTGTGGTGAGCCACGAGCAATTCAAAACGTTACCGACCAAACCGTTTTCACACAAGAATTTATTTTGTGTCACTATTCAACGTGAGCAGTCAAGAGCCTCGGGTTTCTGACATGACCCGCTTACCTATAGCGTCGGTTCCACCTTGTGAACCCAGAAATCAGCCATTAAAATGCCTTATGCATATCATAGCAATCCATAAACGTATTCCCACCATTAACCTGAAATTAGTGGAGTCGATTTGTAAATGGAGTTCCATAAATTCAAAACAATTCGGTCCCGAGTTTGGGACGTCAATGATATTAAGGCGCCAATCCATGAAACATTATAAAGCAGCCTTAAATAAAGTGTAAAACCCAGTAGGATAAATCCCCTTTCTGCTCGGGTTTGTCGAAAACTCCCAAAACCGGTCGCCGATGCATAGGTGCCGATCGTGGAAGCGACTTTTGCTTCTTGTCAGGCGAATTGACCAGTGTCTTAGGAAATTTAGAGAGAAGTCTCTCTCTCTCGCCTAAACTCCATTTTTCATTTCATTTGTAAGTCCCCCTCACATTTTCCCACGTTTGGCTTTCTTTTGATAAAGGAAGAGGGGTGACTTTACTCTTTATGCTACTGTTTAAGCAATTTAATAATCTTGCCATTGTCCACGACTTTGGATTTCGACATTTGGCACTATCTGTGAATCTGTTCCATCATCATTCTACCCATTACACCTTGTATTATGTGAAATTACAATAACATATGTGACTTTTTATCTGAAGTCGTTTTAAAAGCTATACTGTCTTTCGATGCAGCGAAAAAAGCATTACCAGCATTCTGATATATAGATTAATGAAATTCGACGATGTAGCTATATTTACAGCGATTCTGGCGTTGAAATCCGTTTCATCGCCGATTTAGAGAATAAATTTGATTTTTGACGAGTACAATTTTCTGCTTTTTTGAAAATTAGATTTTCTCGGATCTTACACTACCACTCTTAGAGAACTTTGGGTTTAAACTCCATTACCGATTGGCATAGGGTACTAGGTGTTGAAACACCCATGAACTTAATTATTCCAAGGAGAGGCCCGAGACAAAACCTTCAATTTGTAGTTTGCGATCATACTTCTTCTTTGCATTCTTTTCTTTTCCTTCATTTGTTCTTTCCTTAACATGTCTTGATCTCTTTCCTTTAATTAAATAACATTCCCAATCTGTCATTTCATTTGAGGTTTTTTAAAATATAGAGCGATAAGGGGTTCTTTACTATAGGATTATAATAGAAGAAGGGTTTGAGGTTTCTAATTGTTGGTTCAATGAAGAAATTAGGCAATTTCGCTCAATTATGGAACTAGAGTGTATGCTTGTGCATATTATGAGGGTAGGCTTGAAAGGCTCAAACTTCAGATGGCTATACTCCATCACATTAGTGGTATTGCGCAGGATTTGTATTAATGTCCCAACAAGTTCTAGGACATTGGACTATTTATTTGTCAAATGAACCTAGAATGTCCTAATTTTCATGATTTGTTAAGGGACTCATTTTATTTATGTGCCTTGTTTTCGGGATGTTTTCTTTGATATACTTGCCCATTTACATAAGGAATTCAAAAGTCTTATTTATTGTTTTCTATTGATCGTCTTCCTAGAATTTGATCATTCGACTTCATTACAGCTAAAAATTGCAACTTCCTTTTCCAATTGGGGATTAGCCTACCACAATGCATCTATCGATGGTTGTTTAGTTTGAATTTTTGCTATTGTGTTATTTTAATCAAGTAAAGAAATTATTTTTGATTATGCATTCTAATCGCGCTGTCAGTGGAACCCTGAATTTTCTCAAGTCTTTACCCAGACATGTTGTAGCAATGAAGTAATGTTGTCAGTAGTTAGTTTGCTGCTTTTATTCAACTTGACGGATAATAATAAACATTAGGCAGAAAATAAATTAAAAACACATCAATCAAGCCAAACACGAATGAACTAAAATTTTTGCTAAATTTTATTTTATTGATAATGGGCTTTGAATACAAAGAGGATGAGGTGATTCTGATTTAGTTTGGAGAGAAAACGGAATGGGGTTTATCTAATTCTTTTTTGTAGGATTCCCCGAAGTTTCGGGTTTGGAGTTCAAGGTTGAAGTGGCTAGGGATGGAGGAACTTTGGAATGGAATGTTTGGTCTTTCTTTTGCTAATTGGTTCTTCTCTGAAAAGGCGGTATTCATTTGTATACTCCACCGGGTGACGGTGATCCACGCCTTTAGGCTAAGTGTTCACATATCCTTGAGTTCGGGAGCACATTGTGTATGTTCACTAAATTGAGATTCATGATCAATTTATCATTCCATAATTTATGTATCGTAGTTGTTGTAAATCAGCTCCTTATCTCTCTTCTCCATTAGCTTTCCAATTCCTTGAATTGTTCTTTGTAAAGACCCAAACCCCTACGCATGACATCTTTAGCTTCCATTCTTTCTCTCTTTTTTTTTCTAAAAGATTGAGCATCTTCATCCCTTTAGTTGTTCATTTGTATAAGATTGCTTATCTTTGAGTTCGTACTTGCATCGGTGCTCTTTCTCTCCTTTCTATTTTCTCTTTCCATTATAATCTCTTTGTTTGGTATCTGTTTCCCGTTGTTGTTCTCTTTTTCTTAAATCGACTTCAGAGAATTCCTCTCTAATTTCTGTTCTTTGCTCCACTTTCTCTCTCCTCTATTTCTTCTTCATTGACACAGCATCTCATAATTTGACATTTTCTTGATTGCTCTAGAGCCTCTCTTGTGGATGAAAAATTCTCCACCCCATTAGGAGGTGAATGAAGGTTCAGGCTTCCTTATGTCTGCATCTCTTCCCTCTTGTTGGCGTTAGCTCTCCTCACGGGGTTGTCCCGTGCTAATTTCTTCATTTTCTTCTTCATCGGGAGAAGCCTACGCCACTTCCCTGATATCCATTTCCTTTCTTTTTTATTCTTTGGGCCTTTAAGCACTCTGTTAAGGTGAAGGAGAAACAGAAACGAAGTTTCTTCCTCACTTCCATGAACTCCGGTAAATCTGGTGAGTGATCATTCTTTGGATGGGGGATCGGTCCTCTTTACATTTTAAACTTCCTATTAGATGACTCGATTATCTTCTGACATTAAACTTGTATCCATGTGAGGCATACGAGATAATGGCTTCTGCTCCTTATTGTGCTTCCAGATGCTTGAGTGGGTATGATGACGAAGTAATGAAATAAAACCACACCTTAGCTTCTTCTATGGGGGAACCTCACATTGTAATTTATTAAATTAGGGGTTCTTCTTTGTTAGGCTTCATTTCCCCTTACCAGTAAATCAAAATTTAATCTTCTCATGGTTGGGCTCTTTAAGCAGTTTCTTGTACTTAGATCCATTCTTGGGATCTTTGATGCGGAGTACCCCGTTAGTCCTATGACCTATGGGAACCCATACACCTCTGACATACTGAATCTTCTTTCATCTCTGCCATGTTGGCATAAAATTCCCTGACTACTGTAACAAACCCAAGTGGTTTGTGTGTGCAGAACAAACTCCAGCCCCTTTTCTCGATTGTCTCAGCAAAGGATGAGATGAACTTGCCAAAACCCCTCTCTCCTCTAACTCCTTTGTCGCTCAGATTCTCCTTCTAGAAAGAGTAAGCTTCATCTGAGATGAATGCCTTGTCGTCTTCTGATTCTTCATTTTGCTCAGCTCTACTCTACTCTGTTCTTTTCTGCTTGTTTCTTTTCGAAGCTTAGCTTTGTTCCTCTCCCTGCAGTTCTTGTTCTGCAACTGGGGTTGTTTCAGTTTGAGGTTCCAGATGAACCTCCGCTTCATTTCTTTGCATGTGCCATCACATCTCTTGAGATTTTGTAATACCTAAGCCTTTCTTACTGTTCTTGCTGTCATAGGTTTTATAACATGTTTAGGGTGTAATATAAGTTAAATCAGAATTTTCGGGAAATAAAACAAGAAACGGAAAAAAAAATTATTTCAAGAAGATTATGGGCTAAAGTAGAATATAGCATGAGTTGATTTGCAAAAAGAAAGGAACTTGAGGTTTAAAGTCGATAAAGAGGAGAATTAATTGAATAAGACCCATTTAGGGTCTCTCATTTGGGCATTTGGAGAGAAAATCGGTGGAGAGAAGAGGAGAAGAAAGAAAGAAAGAGAGAAGAGAAGGAAAGGAAGGAGAAAGAGAAAAGAAAAGAGAGAGGTATGGAATGCTATGATTTGGTATATGGAAAAATCTGACCATAAACCCTTTTTTTTTAAATTTGGAGTGCAAAGAACCTACCCAGTATATTGGTGGTGTATGACGACAGTTTTGAATTAGATTTGGAGTTGTTTTGGTTTGGTTTTTTGGTTGATTTGGGGTTGTATGGAAACTAAGTATGATTCCCAAATTTTTGAGACTTAGAAACTCTCTCTTAACCCATTAATTATGTAGGATGAGGTTAGAAAACTTACAGCCTTCCCCTATGTGTTTCTGGGAATTGTTTGGTTGTGTTTGGACTCGTTGGTTGATTGTAATCCTCAATTGAGGAATATTTGTATTAAGGAAATATTGGGGTTTTAGGGGAGAAGCTGTCAAAATTTCTCCAAAACCCATGTTTTTGTCACGGTCATAATTTCTTCGTCCGAACTCTGTTTCGGATGTTCTTAAACTCTATAGAAAGTCCTTTGAGTCTAGAATCCATCCACATATATCTTGATGAAATTGGAACTCATATTAGGTCCAAAAATCACGAAAAACAATAGGCCCTGCTGGTTCTGCTCATAGTAATTGTTCATAAGAAGCCTTCAACTTCGGACGGTCATAATTTCTTCATCTGAACTATGTTTCGGATGTTCTTGAACTCTATGGAAAGCCCTTTGAGTCTAGAATCCATCCATATATAGCTTGATGAAATTGAAACTCATATTAGGTCCATAAATCATGAAAAATAGTAGGCCCTGCTAGTTTCACTCGTAGTTATGTTCATAGGAAGCCTTCAACTTCATACTGTCATAATTTCTTCGTTCGAACTCCGTTTCGAATGTTCTTGGACTCTATGGAAAGCCCTTTGAGTCTAGAATTCATCCATATATAGCTTGATGAAATTGGAATGATATTAAATAGTTCATAAGGTTACACAGAATCCATAGTTATTCATGACACGATATGAAAATGGTAATGTGATACGACAATAAATGATTGTAAATATCGTGATATGATCATCGGATGACAATAATTATTCCTTTGAATATGAGATATGTAATAAACATAAAATACACATGGATTGTCCGCTTAGAACCCGGTAGAGTGGATAGATGGGCATGCCTATCGTGAAAACAAATATGCAAAGATACCGATCAATCGCCCTGCTTTAGCCATTACAGGCCTTCTGCCCTTATAGATGGTCATTGTCTTGTACAATGATAACAAAGGTCTTTCGACCCTTATAGACCATCGTTTTCAGACAAGCCTTCGGGCCCTTATAGTTTCCTTTATCCACTTCTAAGGTTTATGCAGACATGAAACATAAAACATAAAACAAATGACTTGAATATGACCTATGAAATGTATATAAACGTTGATAAGAAATGAAACATGATATGGTAAGTAAATATGAGATATGTATAAGCATTTTTAAATGATATGATATGTTAGATGTGTATGCATGTGTATAGAAGTGTGATGATTCGTGTTAGTGATCGTCCATGAGTTTATTCCCACTAAGTGTAAAGCTTAGCACGAGTTTTCATCCGTGTAGGTATGAAAGCAGAGGCAAGAAGGTTGGACAACCCTCATCAGTCTCTAAGGTCAACACATAGTTAGATGCCCACCGAAATACTTTTTGGTCTATTTTGGTATATGTAATATTATTTTTGTTGTTTGTAAACAAATGTAAAGTTTTTGTATAAGTCTAACACTCCCATTTGTGGAGCTTGAATATATTTTGAAATTCCGCCGCTACAGAATATATCTCAAGATACATGCTTATTAGTGTATGAATGAACAGGTTATAGTGCACAGTAAATGAATAAAGTGACACCCCGCCCTACATCGCACGCGGTGGTGGGCCTGGGGCGCCGACGGGGGGGACTGTGTCTGGGGTCTCACCATTTCAAAATTGATTCGAGGTTTAGGTTCCTTGAGTCTGGTGGTTTTGAGAATTCGAAAAGATGAAGAAGGTGGGATTTGTGTGAGAGTATGAATGATGTGAGGCAATTGGAAAGAGATGGCCCTTCGCTTTGCACCTCTTCACACTGTTTAATAAATCAATGTTTCTATTCGTGTGTCGCGACAATTAATGATTAGGTCACAACAATAACTTTTGACTTAAAGGTGGAATTGATGTTGTGACTCCTCAATTTAAAATTTTCACTCAACCTTTATTTTTAAAACATTAATGTCGATACAAACTTTAGGGTTATCTACAGGTTACAATCTTGTCGCGATAGCAATTTGCATCTGTAGACATAAAGGTATGTCGCGACATTCTTTTCAATCATTCAATTTGAGATTGTGTCGCAACATTCTATCTTTGTGTCACGACATTAAATTGCTTTTTCAATTTGAGTCCTAAATTATTTATAAGCATGCACATGCTGAAGTATGTCTGACATTCTTTTTCAACATCAGGCCTAAAAGCCATAAGCAACATGCAAATCAGGGTCACGACAAGCTTTTCATCTTGTTGCAGTAAGTGATGTCACGATCGAATTTTCAAGTGTCGCAACAAAGACTTGATTCCTTAAATTTCTACAAGTTTAAACCACCCTCCAATTCAGCTAATCCCTCACAATTCAATGATGCAATTCAAGCTTGTGAGAACATTTATAGCAATAGAATTTCATTTAATTCAATGATGAACAACAATCATTTGCATCAAAATATTCAATCAAAGATTGGCTAATTTAGCACTCTAAAAGTTGTCTAAATCATTAAGCTCTAAAATCATCAAAATTTCTCAAACTTCAACCATGCATTGTTATCTATAACAAATTTAAAGAGATAGAAATACTCCCCATTGTAGCTAATTTCTGCACAATTCAATTTGAGGCAACGTGCTTTAAAATAACTTCTGATTTCAGTTCATCTTTCTTGTCCATCATCAAAAACATTTTTAGCAAATGATAAAATTTCCTAATACTATTCCTAACACAATCAAAAGTAAAACTTCAAAATCATTAAAGTAATCCATAAACACTCTAAGTAATCCATAAAAGTAAGACTCTGCTAGGTTGCCTTCCAAGAAGCAGCTCAGTTTAATGTCCTTAGCTAGACACAAAATGGTAGAGTGTCTTCTAGCCAAGAATTTCCTTCTCTTTTCCAAATCTGGATCTGCTTCCTTCATGCTTCCTCCAAGATAATGCTTTAATCTCTTACCGTTTACCTTGAATTCGCCTCCAGATTCAGTCTTCAATGTTACTGCTCCAAAGGGTGTACTTGCTACCACTGCATATGGACCACTCCATCTTGACTTCAGTTTTCCTATAAATAACTTTAGCCTGGAGTTGTATAAGAGAACTTGTTCTCCTACCTTGAATTCTCTCCTTAAGATCTTTTGATCATGCCACCTCTTGGTATTTTCTGAGATTCTCGTATCACATGCTTTCCATTTCACTCTTCCACTTCATTCCATTTGGAGTCATCTCTTTCCTTGCGTACCAAAGTCACAATTCAGTTTCTCGATGGCCCACATAGTTTCAGATTCCAGCTTCTAAGGGGGGATGACAAGGCTTCTCCAGACACTCTCGTATGGGACATTCCAAGGGGAGTTTTGTGCGCTCTATATGCCCATAGTGTATCCAGCTTTATAGACTCAAATTCTTCTCGCTGCATTAACCATTTTCTCTAGAATTTTCGAGCCTCCCTATTGGAAATTTCAACTTGTCCATTTGATTGAGGGTGATAAGCCAATCCCATTAGATGTTTGATGTCATATCTGCCCATAAGTTTTGCAAATATCTTATTTACAACATGGCTTCCCTCATCACTGATGATTGTCCTGGGCGCCCCAAATTTGCTCAAAATGTTTCTTTGTATAAACTCCAACCACTCGTGATGGAATCCATCAGACGTTGTCGCTTTCCACTCATTTGGATACATAATCCATAGTTAGGAGGATGTACATATTGCCAAAGGATGATGAGAAAGGTCCCATAAAGTCTATTCCCCATACATCAAAAATCTGCACCACCAGAATTCCTTGCATGGGTATTTCATTTCACCAGAATTCCTTGCATGGGTATTTCATTTCTTCTGCTTAAGTTTCCCATTCTCTGACAAGCATCACAATGTTTCACCCATTCAAAACAGTCTTTGAATAGAGTAGGCCAATAAAATCCTGATTTGAGAATTTTCCTCGTGGCCGCCTTGTCTCCCGCAAAGTGTCCTCTCCATATGGTGATGCATGGCATTTCTATAATACCACCCTTGTTCTTCCGTTTTGAACACATCTCCTTATGATCATATCTCGCTCTTCTTCTATACAATCAATATCCCATATATACAATTTGCACCGCTCTAATTTCCTCCTATTGGTAGCCGGATTCAAATCATGACTCCACAAGCTACAATTCACTATATCCGCTACTTCAGGTGTTTCAGAGATAACATAAATAGTCGCCATCAGAAAAAATTTCTACTATCTCGTTCCTTTTTCTGCCTAAAGAATTTTCATTCAATCTAGACAAGTGATCCGCTATCACATCATTACTACCCTTTTATCCCTGATCTCAAGATCAAAACTCTGGGCAAAGCAGCGAGCACCCACCGATCGGCCTTGTTCAACCTTTCACATTAGATATTTAATCAAGCAAAGATGACTCGCTTGTATCAACATGGGACCCCAATATATAAGGCTTGAATTTTTCACAAGCAAACACCATTGCCAGCATCTCCTTCTCCATGGTTGATTAGTACCCAAATAGTGCAATATTGAGCCTTGTTTATAGCAGGTTTTATGCGCTTTTTGTGTACTAATCGACTTCAATAACTCCACCACATATTCGAGTCCCTAGCGGTTAATGATCACATTTTGTAGCTATTTTAGTAGTTTTAAGTGTGTCGATCACCTTCTATTTCTTCAAATTGACTCAAACATGATGAACCCGAGCCGACCCGAGGATGTTGATCAAATTAGAGGAAATTCTGAGCAAATTCCTATTAAAGAATGGAGGAGCAAATCAAGTTGAAATTTTGGGCTGTAAAATTGGCAACTCGCAAATTTCGCAGCCGCGAATTTTCGTGAACTCGTTGAAATTTCGCAGTTGCCAATTTTGCAACCCGCGAACACCGCTTCACCCGACCGCCACCCACTTGTTGGTAGTTTAATACAAGTTTTCCCTTATGTAATTTGGATTCTTTAATACTCTTTTGTAATTTCCTCTTTACTGAGCCTATATAAGCTCAACCATGCTTGTAATCAAATCAACTTTTTGTCATTCAATCAATCAGTCAGGCATGAAGCTTCCTCCTCTCTGCTGTTGGTGATTTTCTCCCTTTACTTCTTTGCACTTTTTTGGTAGCCAAACACCCTCGATATGACAACCAAGGGATGCTCACACACCCCGATCCTTAGCCGTGAAGGCCACTAGTGCTGCTTTGAAGCTTAAATTTCGCATGTTCTCATGCTCTTCATGTTTGTATTTGAGGGTATTTATGCCCCTGCTTCTCACTATAGATTAAAATCCTGTATATGCCTCTTTAATGTGTATTTGGCAAGTTTTTTCGTCTCAAGTGGATACTTCACTAGGATCCACCGAGGCCCATTAGCTGTCTCCTATTAGCTATCGTAGGCAGTGTTTTTGAGATGTAGTTTTCACCTTAGATATTTATTTTAATAAAATGCCATCTTTCAAAAGGATAACTCTAGAGTTTAGGCTTTAAAGTTTAAATGAAATCCTGCCTGAAAATGACTATATGTCATCCCTCCCAAATGCGAGGATAAAGACCCGAGCACATGTCAAGTTAACCTAGAACCCTAAGCTCCAAGTGGACTCCGAGACTTGCGATTTCTCTCTCAACTTTTCACTTCAGTCATTTCAGTTTTCAACCATTCACACACCAAGCTTCCCATAAACCCTTGAATCCAACCCAGAAACACCATTTTCAATGCACTCCAGAATCCTTCTCCTCACGAAGAAAACCCATCCCTCGTGTTCGACCCTAGAGCCACTATATCAAGTAGTAGTTTGCTACGCCGCAGTAGGAATCCTAGGCTGCTATAAATTTAGCTGGATTCCTAACACCTACTCGCCTTATAACGAATCAAATGATGCTTTCGCTGTTTATGATGGTGCCCTGAAGCGAGAGAGAAAATAAAGAACTTGTGATTCACATCACAAGTTTTAGTGCAATCTTATTTCTTTTTTAGTGTATTAATTTTTCCCCACTTGCAGTTCACTGCAGGGGAATTTGAAGATTTCACTGCAGGGAGTTTGAAGACTTCGCTATGCAGACTGTTACCATTGTTTTGATTTTAGCTAACCAATAACCTTTTGTTAGTCTAGCTTGCTGGTTTCTCGTTTCAGGGTGTGATCATACAGCCTATGCAATGGGATAGAAACACCGCAGTGTGATTGAAAGGCTAGGTGCCCAAGAAGAGGGTTGTGAAGCAAGCCTGCACACCAACTCGCATGGAGACCCCACCAAGAGCAAGCAGAGCTAACAGTGGGAGTTCATCTGGGAACCCCACGTGCCTATAGATCGATGAGGGATCACATACACCCACCAAGATGGGTGAGTGCACCCTCATGCATTATAAATTCTCTCGCAGAGGATGTGGCAAAGTGAGACCTTATTTGGTGCCCCGTCCCGACTTTCATACAGTATGGAAAATGAAAATCCATACACACATATTCGTGGATTTCAAGGAGGTTTCAGACTACTTCAAGGAAGGTGCATTCGAGTACGGACTTTGCTTAAGCCAAGGCTTTCCTTGACACTAAAGATAAAGCCAAAATTTGGCTTAATCTACTAAGGCCAAGGACCATCAGAACTGGCCGAAATACAGCGGAATTTTTTGAAGAAGTTCTTCGCCCATAAGACCAACAATTTGAAAGAGAAGATCTACACCTCGTACCATGATAGTGAAAAATTTTATCAATGCTGGGAAAGGTATCTTGAAACCATCACACGCCCTCACCATGGCTTTGATACATGGATGTCAGACCATTTCTACGATGGAATGTCCCCTTCCATGAAACAACCCTAGAGACCATGTGGAGGGGACTTTAGCAAAATCCTCGATGAAGCCACGGACTTTCTGAATCCACGTACTTAAACTTCCAAGGGATGGGATGAGTTTGAACTCCAAGTGGGAGGTGGAGAGAATGAAACCAACAAGAAACCCGAGGGGGAGAGGCATTTATTCTCCGACTGAGGATGGAATTAAAGGCTAAGCTGTCCACCCTAAACAAAAGGATGGAAGAACTCGAGCAGAGAAATCACCAGGAGATAAGGGCAGTGACTGAGGAATCTATGCCTAGCCGACCATGTTTCAATTGTCAATCTACCAATCATCAAGGAGAGAATTGTCCAATTTCCCCCTCAGTAAGGGATTTAATGGTTGAAAATGCAAATGTTGTGGGCAAAAATAGGCCACAAAATGATGCCAAGTATGGCAACACTTATAATCCCAACTGGAAGAACCACCCCAACTTGGCCTGGAAGCCTAAACCTCCTGTATATGTTCCCACCGTGTGGCACACGCAAAGAACAATATGGGTCCACCTCTCAAAGAAGAAGCAGCTCACCAACTTCATCACCGTTGAGTTGTGCCATCATGAATTTAAGCAGTGGTGGTATGGAATTGCGGAGGAGCGTAAAACTATCAATGCCCGATTAACCAAAGAATAGAAAAGGTAGAAAGCTCCATGACAAAAGAATCAAGGGATTCACAAAGCCTAAATAAAAAAATTGATACCATGCATCATCCATCAAGCAGCCCGAATAACCAGCCGCTGTGTACCGGAGAAAGGAGGTTCTCCACCGCCTAACTTAGGGTGCATGAACTAAGCTTTCCCAGCGAGTCTGCACAAAATATGGATGAAGTCCAAGCCATTATCACCTTGAGGAGTGGTAAGGAAATTGAGCAGCCGGGTCCCAAACCTACAAGTAAGACCTAAGAAAAAGAAGATATGGAGCCGGAACACATAATCATTAATGAGGATTCGATGAAGAAAAGCATGCCTCCCCCATTTCCCTGCTAATCGAGAAGCAAAAGAAGGCTTCTAAGCAAGAAGGCATTCCTGAAGTGGGCCGGTGCTTCGGGCGTGAACATCCCAACGCTTGATATGATCAAACGTGTTCCAACTTATGCGAAATTTCTTATGACTTGTACAGCCAAAAGAGGTTGGCATTAATAGGAAGGTTTTCCGAATCGAAAGCAAGTCATTTCATCATCCAATGCAAAAACTTGTTGAAATACAAAGATCCGTGGATCCCCCCACCATCTCGCACAACACTGAGGGACTCGTATAGACAAGGCACCGCCGGATTTGGGGAGCCGCACAACTCTCCACATTTTACTCAATGTACAAGTAGTTAGGTTCGGGGGAGCTTCTGGTCACCAACATCACCTTATCCCAGCGCATCGATCGCTGAAAATACCAAAGGGGATAGTTGAGGATGTCTTGGTAAAGGTAGATAATTTCTATTATCCGGTGGATTTTGTGGTTCTTGATACAGAGCCAATGGTAGAGAGCACTCACCAAGTACCCATCATACTTGGGAGGCCATTTATGGCCATAACTAATGCTATAATCAACTGCCGGAATGGGGTCATGCGCTCACCTTCGGCAACATGACATTGGAGCTCAACGTTTTTCACTTGAGTAACAAGGATAAGCAAGCTGAGGTTAAGGAGCAAAAGTCAGAAGAAGTCTGCCTAAGTGGCACAGGTGAAGGAAAACTCAGTGTTCAAAAACTGCAAGAAGAATCAATTGAGAACAAAGGAGCAGTTGATGAAGGATCAATCGTGATCGGGCCACCCTTTCCCGTGATCCGTCATGCCACCAAGATCAATTGTAGAGCATAATGCCTAACAACTAGGAGCATAAGTCGACTTAATCACAAAGACACCTCACAAAGAAGCATGGAGGAGCTTCTCCTCCTTGACCCCCCATGAGACATCTTATTAGCATCACAGGGAGTGGTTCCTACAGGAACTTGGAAACCACTCCAAATTTTAATTAGATTTTTGTCTTGTTTTACTTAAAATTTTCAATTATGATTTTCATTAATAACTTTTAATTTCCAAATTTTTTTAATTTTCTTATTTTTCTAGCTTAACTTCTAATAGTTTTTGGTCCTGCTTGTTGTAGGTGTACCAACATGCATATGGAGGGTAAAAATTGCCCTGAGACTTCTCAAAGCTGCGAAAAATCTCGCAACTCCGGCACCTGCTTCATCTTCTCTCCCCGCAACTCTTCTTGTTTCCCCCGCAACCCTCTCTGCTTTACGCCTCCTGAAATTAAAATTTTACAATCTTTTGAGCCATTCAATTAATGGTCATTAAAAGCCATTAATTTTCACATCTTCCCACCTACCCCTCCTCCCCTTTATAAACCCTTCTTCCATTTCATTTTCAACTCACAAATCATCCTTTCAGTTTCTGAAAATCTCATCTCCTCTCTAGCTGCTTTCCCTCAGGTCCAAAATGGCGAAGACGAGAGGAGCTCACTCTTCAGCCACGGCACCAGCATTCCACTTCGCCGGTCCCATCGCTGCCTCTACCGCCACAGCGAGCGCCGAATCTCTAGTGTGCCTGCTATGCGCCCCACTGTTGCCGCTTCCCGCACCCGTCGCCGGTGATGCTCGAGGGGTTCCTCCTCTGTGGCCCCTGCCTAGAGGAGATATCATACTCGGGTTGGGCCCACTCCACCCGCTCCTTCACATCCCAGGCCAGCCCGGAGGGCCCCACCGGCCAAGAGGGCCCGGACTTCAGGCCCAGGGGAGTCATCTACATCGAGATCCAGGGCGCCACCCTCTCCACCTTATCAGGGTATTGCCGGAGCCCCAGACCTATCTCCGGGGTCCATCATCAAGCGACCTTATTTCCCCTACGACCCCATTCCGGGGAATGTTAGCTACAGGGATAGAGATTTTCATGGGGAGGTGTACTACGATCTCCCGGCATTTGCCGCGGACCCAGGGCTCCGAGACTCCATGCTCCTAGTGTAGTGATACCATCTAGAGCCATTCATGGTGTCGCGTCAGTACTATTATCCTCGGGTCGTCACCGAGTTCTATCATACTAGGACATCCAGGCGAGAGGCCAACACGACTGCTCTTCATTTTTCTATCGACGGCAGGCCAGGGATACTTCGGGCCTCCGATATCACAACTGCTTCCATCTATCGCTGGTCCCCTAATGCGGCCGACATAGATAAGTATTCCATCCTTCACCAGTGAGATGGTCCAAATTTCTCTATCTATGGACGCCACCGGTGGGTCGGTATTATTCAAAGCAGACCTTCCACAACAGATGTGCTTCGATGTAATTCACGCTTGAGGTCTAATATACTCTAATTTTTAGCATATAGCATGTGAGGAGAGGAGCTATCCCGGAGGTGTTGTATCGCATTCTCAGGATATTGTCTCAACCCGGCTGAGCCGACATGACCTCATTATTCCATTTCGAGGACAAAGTTCCACCGTCAGAGTCTCGCCCGAGCTGAGTCCCCGCCTATTTCCTCTCACTTATTGTGGTCAAAGCTACATATCAAGTTTCCATCCGGAGCCTCGTTTGGAGATCGCCAAGGCCGTGAGGCCACCTTACTATTGATCGATGGCGAGCCAGCTCGAGCCCATCTTCCTCCGGATCGACGAGGACGAGCCGGCTGATGATAGTCCTCGAGGGGACTCATTCCTTTATACTCGAAAGACACCGGGGCCTCCTGCACCCGCTCACCCGCATCCCTCCGCCTCTTCGCTCCACCCGCCACTACCCAATAGCTCCAGCCCCGCAGATCGCAGGCTCCGATGCCCCCACCTCTCCACGTACTCCTGGGGCTCATGCCCGCCGGCCGATCGATATACAGGTCGAGCACCTCCACACACTCAAGAAGACACTCTCCGCCAGTGGACTTCCGGCTCTCATGGAGACGGTCCAACACATTCTCGCCACGACAGCCTTCTATTTGCAGCCACGCAGCCACACCGGCAGAGAGGATGACCCGCACCGTGCCTGTGAGCACGATCCAAAGCCAAAGACATGCGGCTAGGAGAGCCACTGGGCCTCTCACGCCTCACCGCACACCTCAAGCCAGCCTCACCGCCCTCCTGCATTGCCAAGTCAAGACCTCCACCACCTACCGCAGCCTTCCCGATGTGGCTGGGCGCCCAGCTACTTCCACCCACAAAGACCTCAAATTTCGCCCAGCCGAGGATGAGCCTCTTCAGCATCGACAGGGAGGTACTTTACTTCTCCACTAACTTTCTCGCTCCATTGCTCCGACGCTTAGTATTGGAAGCGATGTTCATACTTTTGTTTTTAGTTTTACTTGTACTTCATGCCCAAGAAAGCCTCAGGTTTATATAGAGGTCATTGCTTACTTCTTTTTGAAAAAGTCGAAAATTTTGTAAATTCACCTTGATATATATAATACAAATATATTTTTCTACACTTTTGCATCTCATTTTGACCCTATATTTGTGATTTTGCCTTTCCTGTAAGTTGAAAAGTTGAAGCACTGTATGATACCAAATTGCTAGAATGGTCCATGCTTGATTGAGTTTTTGATCAGTTGAAGACTTCTGTAATTACTCTCATGTCTTCACTGCCTTTTAGCCACACACACAATCTACATTAGTTTTCATCAATGGCTAAGAAATCGCATTCTTAATTTGCAAAACCAACCTTAGCTTCATTGACGACCCATAATAGGTTAGAGTTCCCCGAGAATGAAGGCCAATGAGTCTTCCAAAAGAAAAAGAAAAGACAAAAGAAAAAGAAAAGAGATAAGTAAAGCCGCGACGCTTTGCCTTGAAACCCGAGTACGGTCCGAGGGGTCTACGGCGAAGTTTTAAAGCCCTAAGGTCTCTAAAACCAACCGGTCAGGGAGTCACCGACTTAGTACTTGCTACATGGGTCGACTGTGAGTTTAGCGATTGTAGGTGCCGGATTCTAGAAATCATCTGAGGTCCGGTGAAAGCCGAGTTTGCGGGTCAAAAGATCCTTGTAACTTGATACCCTAAACCTTAGTTGGTCGGGAGTTGGCTCGTGGATCCTCACATAATGCATTTCTTGGTGAAGTCGAAGCCTTTCATCATTGCACCTACAAACAATAGAAGTATGAAATAAGTGTGGAACTCGACCCATTTAGGGCCGGGCCGCCAGGTCTAAGGTTCGCGAGTTTGGTTGGGGAGATAGTCTTGCAATTTTATTGGTTTAAACTGATCACCCAAAAACACTTAGATTTTGGTGGAAATTCAGGATGATTCCCTTGGAATAGATGCTGCACTGAAACTTATTCTTATATGGCATTTGTTCTCCAAAACTAATTTTTATACAGAGTCCCAATTTGTCATACTAAAGATTAGACATTAATTGCACATACCTTTGAACAGATACCATTTGGTAGTAAAACATCCCGCATGATCTTCCTTCTTTTTATTATCACTGGACTAGCAATATTTCTTCTGTTTGGGGAAAGTGATTAGTACCTAAATAGTGCAATATCGGAGCCTTGTTTATAGCAGGTAGTTTTATGCGCTTTTGTGTACTAATCGACTTCCACAACTCAATTCGACATATTCAGTCCCATTGCTAACATCACATTTTGTAGCTAGTTTTAGTAGTTTTCATGGTGTCGAATACCTTTCTATTTCTTCAAATTGGACTCAAACATGATGAAACTGAGCTTCTAATTCGAGGATGCGTGATCAACCGTAGGAAATTCGGCAAATTTATTGTAAAGAACGGACAACCAAATGGGGGTGCGTACAGTGGGCCCACCCTCAAATTTCTGCGAGGTCGCTAATTTCGCAGTTGCCAATTTTGGCAACCTCGGCGAACACCGCCACCCGACTTCACCCACTATTGGTGGTTTAATACAAGTTTGCTCCTTATGTAATTTTGATTCTTAATACACTTTTGTAATTTCTTTATCGAGCCTATATGTTTTCTAATCCATGCTTGTAATCAAATCAACTTTTTGGTCATTCAACTCAATCACTGTGCACGGCTTCCTCCTCTATGTCAGTTGCGATTTTCTTCTTCCCCTTTACTTTCTTTGCATCTTTTTGGTAGCCAAACACCCCTTGATGATGACAAATCAAGGGATGCTTGGCTAATACCCCCTGATCCTTGAAGGGGAAGGCCACCGAGTGTTGTTTTTAGGCTTAGCTGCATGTTCTCATGCTCTTCATGTTTGTATTTGAGGGTATTTATGCTCCTGCTTCTAATTACAAAGTTAAAATCCTTAAGCATGCTCTCTTTAATGTGTATTTGCAATCTTTTGGGTTCGAAGTGGATACTTTCACTAGATCCACGAGGCCCAAGAGTATTGTCTCCTATTAGTTATCGTAGGGTAGTGTTTTTGAGATGTGTTTTCACTGCTAGGGATATTTATGCCTAATAAAATGCCATCTTTCAAAAGGATAACTCTTAGAGTTTAGGTTTTAAAGTTAAATGAAGATCCGGTTCGGGAAATGACTATATGTCATCCTCCCAAATGCGAGGATAAAGACCCGAGTACATGTTGGTTAACCTAGAACCCTAAGCCTAGTGGCCCGAGACTTCAAGGATTTCTTTCTCAACTTTTCACTTCAATCATTTCAGTTTTCAACCATTCACACTGCTTCATTGAACCCCTTGAATCCAACTAGAAACACCATTTTCAATGCACTGTAACTCTTCTTCACGAAGAAAATCCATCCCCCGTGGTTCGACCCTAGAGCCACTATACTGCAGTAGCTTTGCAACGTCAGTAGTAGGAATCCTATGCTATAAATTTTGTTGATTCCGAACACCTACTTGGCCTTATAACGAATCAATGGTGGAGTAGTTTTCTTATGCCTCATTGAATGTTTTGCTGACATAATATATGGGCTTGAATATCTTTTCAATTCTCTGTCTCAATACAGCTCCCATTGCATAATCACTGGCATCACACATAATTTCAAATTCATTCTTCCAATCTGGTGTCAACATGATGGGAGCTGATACTAATCTAGATTTAATTTCCTTAAATGCAGATCTGCATGATTCATCAAAATCAAAATTTGCATCTTTTTCCAATAGTCTACACAATGGTCTGGAGATTTTGAAAATCCTTATGGCCCCTTTAGAAAATCCAACATGTCCCAAGAAGCTTCTATGCCTTCATCGCTGTAGGTGACATGAGGAGTTTTTATATCAAATAATCTTTGCTTGATCTACTTCCAATCCAAGAAAATCTTGTGCCCCAAGACAATACCTTCGGGGCTACTATGAAATGACATTTCCCCGGGCTTTAAAGCTAGATTTATCTTAGCACCTTGCATCAAGTTTCTAAGTTTCTCGGACAATCTTCAAAACTAGATCCATATACTGAGAAGTCATCCATGAATATTTCCATAACCTCTTCCACCAAATCAGAAAATATAGACATCATACATCTTTGAAAGGTGGCAAGAGTACTATTTAATCCAAATGGCGTCCTTCTAAAGGCAAAGGTGCCATAAGGACATGTAAATGTTGATTTCTCCTGATCCTCTGGGGTTATTGCAATCTAGTTATAACCAGAATATCCATCAAGAAAATAGTAATGGGAGTGTCTTGCTAACCCGTCCAACATCTAAATAATGAAAGGTAGAGGATAATGATCCTTATGGTAGCAAGTATAAGTTTTGTAGTCTATACACACTCTCCATCCCATCAAAGTTCTTGTAGGAATCAATTCATTCTTCTCATTTCTAATCACAATGAATCCTCCCTTCTTTGGAACCACATGTACTGGGCTTACCCAAGGATTGTCTAAGATTGCATATACAAAGCCTGCATTTAGCCATTTCAAGACCCTTCGACTAATTTCTTCATTATTGGATTCAATTTTCCTCGATGTTCCTACGTAGTTCTAGCCCCTCCTCCAACAGATCTGTATAGCGTATTGAGGGGCCATCCCTTTCTAAATATTCTATAGACCAAGCTTATTGCTTCTTTATATTTTCGAGAGTCTCTTAGTTTTTGCTCTTCCAGCCTAGTTAATCCAACTGAAATGATAACTGGCTTTCCTTTTTTCAGGTTGCAAAAAGGCATACTTCAAATGTTCAGGCAATTCCTTGAGTATCTCAAACATTCTGAGGTTTTGTTTTCTTCTACAACTTTTTCTTCATAACTGCTGGACCTTTTTGCATTGATTTCTCCAATACTGAATACTGAATATTAATCTTTTAATTTAAAATTTGAGTTAAGAACTTCAACTTTAAGATGCTCAAGATACTAGACATTCATCTCATTCTCATTCATTGAATTCTAAAAATTACAGCGGTGCGAGTTCGGAAGCGCAGAATTTTGTTTCTACATTTTCATAGTCGACATTGAGTTCCTAGTTGTTTCCAGCAGTTGAAGTTGAAGAATGTTCTTCCTCTCGATACGAGAGTTAGTTCCTTTTTTCACATCAATCGGTCAGCACCGCACGTTGCTAGAATAGTCTTCCTATCGGTGAGTGGGATTTGTTTGTCTTCCTCTGTATCGATGAGCCTGAAAGTCCCTTTAGAAGACAAATTTCCCCACTTTGATCGGCACATCTTCAAGGACTAACACCGGGATGAGCCAATGTTACCAAATGCGCCGTCTAGCCAGGTGTGGTTGTGGGTGGGCTCACCCAGAGCCCAAATCTTTGAACAGCAGGACAAAGGCATGAGTTGATCTTTGGCTCCAGTGCACAATGCTTTCCCATATTAGCATCTTGATTTTCCGAGGTATAGTGAAATTTGCTGGATCCTGCCTTTCTCTGGTAAGTCTTTTGTATCAGCGCAACGCGGAGTTAACATTAGGCTCTTATCTCTTCCTCGATCAATCTTCCTCTTGCTCGACCATATCTTTCATGAATTTTGCATACTGAGGTATCTGAGTTAATGCCTCATAGAAAGGAATATTGATCTCTATCTTCTTAAACATGTTTAAGAATCTAGAGAACTGCTCCTCTAGCTTTGCTTTCTGCATTCTTTGAGGGAATGGAACTGGAGGATTGTAATCTTTAACTTCTTCCCTCCTTCCTTGTTGATTGGGTTGCATTTATGTTGTTTTCTTTTTCTCAGTAGTTCCTGAACTGTCCTACTCAAGTTCCTCTCCTATTTCTACTTGTTTCTCTTCCTCTGTGTCCTTCTTTTCATTTCTCTTTTCATCTAGCTCTCTGTCACTTCTTAGAATTACTGTCATACAATCCTTAGGCACTACGCTGGCAGACGGTTAACGCCATCTGGCACCTCGATTCTTCAAAAAGGCATTAGTCTTTATTAAAATATATTGTGTTTACTTAGGAAGTTTGTGAAAGTCGAAGAAATTCTTTTCTGTGCAGATTCAAAAATTCTTTTGTTTTGACATGAAATGAAGCCTATGATCTTCAAAGTTGAGTCCTTTCGACCTGATACTCTCCTCACAATTTTCCTCTGTTCTTGGTGTTCTTAGGGCACAGGGTGAGCATAAGCTTCAGCGGTAATTCTATCTAGTCTGGGGTCCTGCTATGCTCCTCCACCATATGAAAAGTTTTCATGGTTCCTCAGTGCTAGTGTATAGTGTGTTGGTAAGTTGGGGTTAGGCTTGAAGTGATAACTTCTTTGCTCATTCATATACTTGGCCTCCTCTACTTGGTAGGGCTCTTCTCCAACTAGTTCCTCAGCAATTCTTCTACTTCTTTCTTCTACTTCTCCCACTTCATGTGTAGTGTGCATTCTTCTTCACTGTTCCCCAGTTTGTTCATCACTGAATCCAGCTTTGCTTCTATGGTTGTCATTCTATCAAGCCCGATAAGACCATTTCCTTTCATCCTGCTGCTGCTTCCTGAAGCTTCAAATTGAGCCTTGTAGTTTACATTGTTTGGAGTACTTCAATCAGTTCCCTTGCCTCCTCTGCACTTCTTCTTTTAAAAGCTCCACAACAGGATGCATCAATTATACCCTTGGAAGCATAATTCATGGCATGATAGAAAATATCCATCTTAGTGGTTAGGTCTATTCCATGCATAAGACATCTTTTCAGCAATCTTTTGAATCTCTCCCATATAGTGTAGAGACTCTCATCTTCCCTTTAGCCCAGAAATGATATTTCTCATCTTCTCGGTGAAATTTAGAGGAAAAATCTCATGTAATACTTCACAGTTCTTACGTGTTATTTGATTACTGTGGTTAAACAAGTTCTTATCATCTCTCAATGAAAATGGGAATAGTTGAAGCTGATTATAATTTCACCCCATTTAAGCTTGGTATGTATTTTCCATCCTCATGAATCTCCCAGTGCTCGGCTGGATCTTGGTGGCACGTGAGCGATGTTGCTACACCATAGTAATCAAAGGCTGGATTCGACTCAAAAATTGTTTGTATTTGGAAGGTTGTCTCTATTTGGTACCTCTTGAGATGTGGCCTCGAAAATTCCTCCCATAGTGGTAGGCCTTTAGGTCTCTCTACTTCTTCTTCTTACAGGAATAGCCAAATATCTTTCTCCAGGTTGCCATATTCTAGATTCTACTTGATGATTCTTCTGGATTCACGGGTTCTCTCATTTAGTCTGAGGCATGAATCCACTTCTGGTCTTCTATGCATTTAAATTCTTCTGAAAGTAAAACACCCCAGGATCAAATTAGTCGTTGTCTCCAAGAAAAATTATATATCTTATTTAGGCTTCAAAATATGGTGACATTTGTATTAATTACTTCATTTTGTTGTTTTTCTCTAATGTTGTAAAAACAGAAAAATATCAAATTAGCATTCTCTCTTTTGTCAGAATATTGATTTTAAATTCCTTCGATCCACAAACAATGGCCTTAAACTTTCATTGACCATTTCTTGTATAGAGATCGAATTCACGCTCTACATTGCAAGGGACTATTATACAATTCTCGAGTAAAGGCATCAAAAACTTGTTGACCAAAAAATAACATCTTGTATACTAATAATAAATGATTTGTCATTAGATTATTGAAGATTAGTTGATCAAAATCACTGCTGAGTGCACAGGTCATACAAGTAATAAAATTGGACCTATAAGTCCGGATATCATTCCCACAGAGATAAAAAAGAATCTAAAGTTCAATTTCATATAATTTTCAATAACCTAACTAGAATTCTACTGTTTAAACTTCTACATCTATAATAAAAAGAAAATTTAAAATCCTAGACTGTGTTTATGAACCAGTTATTGTGAAGTAGACATTGGATTTGTTTATTCAAATTATCAATTCTGACCTTATAATCAATATTCTTTCATGGTGGAATCGAAAATGTCAAAGGTAGGTATTATTATAGTTTGGGTTTCTCCTTATTGCCCATTTCACGATTGAGAAGTCTCCATGTTCACATTTAAAACATGTATCTAACCAATTACTTGTAATCAAAATCTTTGTAAGATCTGGGTATTTTTCTTTTCCAATACTTCATACCCATTTCTTATGCTTGCAGATTTCTTGCTTCCCAAGACAGGGCCATTTCCCAGATCTCTACAAGATGAATGATGTCTCATCCTTGAGATCTTATAGAGTTATCTCTTTCCTTGATTAGATCTAAGCTAACATAGGATCCAGATCATTCCCGCAGAGACTGAGGAGAAATCTCTAATTGATTAAATTGATGAATCCCTCGGCTAATTCTCAAACCATGAGTAAATTGATGATTTATCTAGTAATCTTTTAGAGCTCATTAGTTCTTCAATAATAGTCTAGAATACCCTAAGTAATGCATTCCTTACTCTCGGGAATCTCGACTCTTGTGTCACTCAAAGGGTCTCCTAGAAATCAGAGCTAGACAACAGTCCTTAATTGGGTATAAGTTACTAATTTTGGGAACAATTCACTTCATGAACAACACCATTCAAATAAATTCAAAATTCTCAATCCCATAAATCTCTTTTTAATTGTGCATAAAGACCATAACTAACATCAGATCTTTCCCAACATAAGTTATATTTTTAGAAAACTAAACCCATGATAAACAAAATACGTCAAGAAATTTCCGATCTGGCTATGTCGGTGAAAGGAAATAGATTCCAACTTTTCTCTGGACTTCATTATATTCAAGCGATGTCGAATTTATCTTTAACAAAATAGCTACGACTTAGGCAGACAATTGCTTGTTGAGTCAATTAACAAATTGAAAATCCTGCAGCTAAATTCTAATCTATGAAGAAAAAAATAAAATAAAATAAAAAGAAAAATATAATACAAAAGAGTCCTCAGCTCCCAGATCCTTTGGTTTTAAAGCGATAAATTTGTATAAACTCTCAGTGTTTTCTATTTATGGAGCCACAGGAAGTTTTATTTTAAATTCGGGGCTCTTTGTGGATCCTGAGAGTCTAGCCCGGATTGCATTCTTGATCGAGACACGAGTGTTATGTAGCAGGTTTTAATTCTTTGTTGCAATTCTCTGTTGCAGCATGCAGCATTCTGTCACGACAATATTTGTTTCTTCAACATGTTTATTCTGTCGCGATAAAATTTCCTCTGTCCCGACAGATCTTTCTTTGGCTTTATAACACTTTGCCTGCAAGGTCTGTCATTCTGTCCATTCTATGTCACGACATTCTCATGTGTGTTTACTAGAACAATTATGTTGCGACATTGTTTATGTGCATGTTCTTCAAAATCGTGTCGCGACCCAGTTTCTATGTTGCGACAACATTTCTGTTGGTTCTTGTTACAACAATGTTTCTTGTATTGTCAACATTCCTGTCTCGACCAGGAAAGTCTATCGTGACAGAGTCTTGTCTCCATTTAACCTGATTTCTTGTTGCAACTTCATTTTTATGTTGCGACATAGTCTATTGGTGTTGTAGATGTTTTTTGTCGCGACCTAGTTTTATGTCGCGACAAGACTTTTTGCCTTCAGCTCATCTTTATGTCGTGACCCAGTTCTGTTATGTCGCGATAAGACTTCTCTTCCTTTTGTTGGAATCTTTTTGGAAAAGTCTATCGCAACCTTGTTTATCTGTGTTCAGCTTTTTTCTATGTCGCGACCTTAATATCTCTATCGCGACATCAAAACCTCTCTTCAGTTTAAGGTATGTCGCAACATTGAACTCTTTTGTTCTGTGCGTATCGGTTCACTTAAGTCGACATCTTATCGCGACTTTGTTTCTCTGTCATGACCAGAAACCTTGTCTTTTAGTGTCGCGATAGAACTTCTTCATACATTGTCTCAATGGACTTTTCCAAGTTGCAATAATCAGTGTCGCGATTGGAGCTTTTATATCACGACATAGATTTTGCCTTCCATTTTTCCTTGTGTCACAACATAAGGCGATATGTCACGATGTTCTTATTTTATTGTTTCTTTAATAATTTCTTATTTGCAAAATCTACCTTTGCTTCCCTATTTCTAGTGTCGCGTGAGGAGCTTTATGTCATAGCAGGAGTTTCATACCCTCTGGTTTTGACATCGGCCATAAGAAACCTTATCATAGCATTATCTCTGTCTCGGCTAACTTGTTACATTCTTCTCATGTTCTTCGTGACAGCGAGTCTTTTGTCGTGACACTGGCTCTTTTCTATATTGGAGTCCTTTTGTGTTAGACGGAAGAAATGTTGTGTCGTGACAGATTTCCTTAGCCATTTGCTTGAACGTTTATTGCGACACACAGAACTCTGTCGTGACATAGACTACTACAATTTCTCTTTTTCTCTTCTTTCTTGCTTAAATTTTATCGTTTTTAAATTAAAACCTGCAAAACACAAAGTTGGTGAATAATCCATAATTTGACATTAAAACATATATGAATATACTAAAAATAAGACAAAAAAATGGATTAAAAATAGATGAGTTTAAGACTCATCAGGAGGCTTACTTCAGCTCCTATTCTGATAGTCCCAAAACGGGGACGGAGGTACACAGTGTATTGTGATGCCTCTAAGGACGGACTTGGATGTGTTTTGATATAGTCCAGGAGGGTAGTGACTTATGGTTCTCAACAGTTAAAGAACCACGAGCAAAGTTACCCCACACATGACATGGAGCTGGCGGCCATTGTCTTTTTATTGGACGGAGGTGGGGGAGAGACACTCTACGGGTCCGGATTTGATTGGAGACACCTATGAGAAGGTGGACTTGATACGGAAGCGTCTTCTCATGACCTAGAGCCAGCAGAAGAGCTACGCCGACAGATGCCGACGACCTCTAGAGTTTGAGGTTGGGGATCATGTCTTCTTGAAGGTAATGCCTAAGAGAGGAGTGGTCAGGTTCAACAAGCGGGGAAAGCTATCGTCAAGGCATATCGGGCCCTTTGAGATACTCGAGAGAGTGGGTACAATTGCATATCAGTTGTGTAACACCTCGAAATATACCTTAGCTGTTCTCAGCATGTTTAGGGTATTTTGCAGGTATAATTTGAAATTTTCGTAATTTAAATGCAAAACAAATCATTGATAACAAATAAGCAAGGAATGAAGAGTTGTAATTTGTCAGTGGAACCTGAAAGTCATAAAATAAAAAGATGTGAGGCTATTATAGAAATAACATAACTTGTGAAGCAAATAGAAAAAGTTGAGACGAAGTGCGATAAAATGAAACTTAAGTCAAATTAATCGTTTTTGGTGGCAGAGCAAGGCCTTGGGGTGAACCAAATTAAGACGAATTTTGGTCTCTCATTTGGGCATTTTGGGAGCAAAAACGTGAAGAAGAGAGGAGAAGAGAAGAAGAAGAAGAAGAGGAAAGGTATGGAACTAGGATTTTGTAAGGAATACTATGATTTGTATGGATTCATAAGGGATTGGTATGGATTTCTAGGGCTTAGTTAGGAATTCTTCCTAACCCTAGATGTCTTAAAAGTTGGGTTGGTAAAACCCTAGTTTGCATAAGATGAGTAGGAATCCTCCCTTTTGGGTATGGATTCTTGGTTTAAGATGTATGGATACCGGTTTGAGTGTTGGGAGGTTAACCTAACATACAAGTATATGAATTAGGGTTTGAAAAAACTCTAATAAATCTCTATCTTTGGCTTTGGTGGAGTTAGAACATATTTGGGAGATGTTTTTCTGGATAATATATGAATTTTCCTTTGTTTTTGGTTGGATTTCTGGAAAAATTGACCAAAAGAGAAAAATCTAGGCAATTGCGGGGGTCCTTCGCAGCGGCGAAGGTCCTCGTAGCAGTGAAGGATCCCCACGCCGCAGCGAGGCCGAGAGGGAAGGTTGGCCCAGCCTCGGGTCCTCTGCGGCGAAGCCACTATTCACAACATGAAAAATGTTGTGTTTTAGTTTTGTTTCGTTTAGTTGTTCCGGACTCATACATTGAATGATAGAATCCTATAAGTGTATGAAAGGGGTCCATTCATGTTTGTAATGTAAAGGAAAAATTATACCATACCTTGTCGCCTCGGCGAGTTCGATGATGGCAAACTAAATGCCTTTATGATAACATCCTAAGTTTTTGAACACATATAATTGTAGGAATACCTAAGACCAAATATTGAATGACATGACATATTCTGCGTGGCGGGCACATTACATTCGGTGCTTCGGCGCTCCTGGCGAGTCTTTATGACAACACATTGCAGTGGCGGCGCGTATGAAATGCTACAATGCTTGATCGGTGCCGACACTCTGCTAGTACTACGACACTTACATTACGTGGACATACGTTCGATCCGGTGCTTGGCACTCTGCTTTGTGCTACGGCACACCTCAATCTTTATCTTGTACCTTAGTACTTATTGTCTTTGTGTCCTACTCATTTCTTATTCTTGGTCTAGGTAATCCACGAGTTATATGATAAAGATCGATAGCGAATAGAAGAAAGTAGTGGCATAGTTCTATTCTCGTATGCATAAGTGCATACTTGTATGAAAGTATAGGATTACGTAGTACTGTAGATTTACTTGTCTGATATAAGCTTTGTATGTAACGCCTAGATCAGGAGGTGTGCGGTACGAGGCCCAGTAGGGGCACACATAGACTTTTAAGTGTCATTGTAGTATTTTTGGAAGAAATTGTGAAATGATAATTTATGGAACTCAGATGTTCAGTAATAGGAACAAAGGGTAAATCGTAATTGATCAAATGGGATATGAAAGCCATAATCAAAGAGAAGAGAGGCCAAAATAGAAATAACCCAAGTTGAAGTGCAAATGTTAAAGAGATGGAGGACTTAATTGCAATTAAGGCATAAATGATAATATAAAGGAGGAGAGACAAACCCAAAATTCATTTTGGTCTCCTTTTTGCTAGGGCAAAACGTGGAGAAGGTTGGAGATGAGAGAAAAGAAGAGGAAGAGGAGGAAGAAGAGGAAGAAGAAGAAAGGGAAGGAGAAAAAGGTATGTTTTCATCTTGAAATCAAATGTATTTGGATTTCTAGGCTTTTAGTATGGATTATTGAGGACCTTTATGGTTCCATGGTTCTTGGGTTTTTGATCTAGTTCCTAAAGCTAGGGTTTGAGGTTGTTTTGTGTTGTCTTGATTGGTTGAATTGGTTTTGAGGAATGGTTGTAAAAAAGAGAATGTTGGGTTTTTTAAAGGAAATTCTGTCAAAATTTAGTAAAACCCCTGTTTTTGTTTTGGCTATAGATTAAGTTATAATCATCCAAATTAATTGATTCTAATTAATAAAGAACCATAAAATGGGCTACAAATGTTTATAAGGGACCAAGGAGCAAATTGTAGCTCCCCAAGGCTCCCAAATAGGACTGAAGGTGAGCTCACGTGTAGCTCACTGATTATGCTCTGTTTTGGGTATTGTTGTAGTGTTTTGGACATAAGTGGAGTTTCACTCATCCAAATTGAGTGATTCAAAATTATGGGTAAAATAGACTTCTAGGAGAATAAGTTAGCTGAAGGAAGTGCATGCAAATTATAACCCCAAAGTGCCTAGAAATTTTTCAAAGTGGAGCTATGTGCAGATTCTGTGTTCTGCGAATTAGTATCTAGATGTAAAATACAATAACTTGAGTTTTTGTGATCCAAATTGGGTGATTCAGATTGGAGAAAACCTTAGAACCACATATTCAAATGAGTGAAGAAAATTTTTTCAATTTATGGAGTTAAGATCCCAAAAATCAAGAATAACAGTAGGTGATTCAGTGAGCTAACCAATTTGTCATCAAAAAATGCTGTAACTTGTGTTATGTGGTTGAGGGCTTTAGAGAAGGGTACAATTGAAAATTTAAGGGTATCGTGGATATATAAAGGACTGATCTGGAGAGTTTCATAATTTTGAACCGTTTGAATAATTTTTGGGTAATAAGATTCAGAGAGTATTGTTGGAAAAAGGTTTACCAAAATGAGTGTTTTTTTTTGTTAGGGGCTTTTTAGTGCTCAAGGGTAAATTGTTAATTTGGCTTTATATGAATGTTGTGTGACCCTAAAGTGACTTGCGTGTGAAGTATGTTAAGTTTTACGCTATACGCAGGCGATTAATGTTTCCGGCCGTGATCGTTTTGAGTGTGTGTAGGCTAAAAGCGAGACGGGAAAGTTGTGGAGTCGTCTTCGAGTTTTAGTAAAAGAAAAGCAAAGGTGAGTGTTCTAAACCTATTTTCAAATACTAGTGTATTATTATAAATTGCTTTACACTGGTATTTAATGGTTTTGATTGTAAACCATGTTTTAAAGCAAGCAATGAGTTTAGTAAGCAAGCAATGATTTTGAATTATCAAACCATATTCAAAGCAAACAATGGTTTTGAATTATTAAACCATGTTTTGAAGCGAAGCAAAAGTATTTTGGCGGGCCTAACTAAAATCCCTAGTTTTAAGCAAGCATACCGGTCGGAGGTATTACATCGTGCGGTGGTGGGATATCATTCATGCATTTTAAGATTTGCACAGTGTGAAGCTTAGGTCATCTGTCATGGCATTTTAAGAGGCCGTGAACACGTGCTAGGTATATAGGGTTAACGCGTTAACTAAATTATGGTGATGGAGACCCGGTCGATTCACCATATTTCTGCAGAAAAAATGGGGTGGGCAAGGCTCTTTCACCTGGGTGATGTAGACCCGAGTCCAAGCCAAGCACGGTCTCGATGCCAGGCTCCGTGTTCAGCAAGTGCAATGGCGAGAAGGCCTCCGGTGGTTGATGATTTATATGCATATTTTATACGGTTTGAAATCAACCCTTTGGTGCGAGTTGAGCGGGCTCCAGTGGTTATTTTAAACAAGCGGTTGAGCCCGGGCTCCGTTTTGATTTTAAAACAGCCCGGTTGAGCCCGGGGCTCAGTATTTATAAAAGTTTATAAGCTTTTAAAAGCTAAGATTTGAGAAAAGTTATAAACTTTTAAGCATGAGATTTGAAAAGTTTTACGCATAAACTTTTAACATAGAAACAAGGTAAGCGAGCAAGTAAGAGATTTGAGAAAAGTTTTATAAACTTATAAAGAAAAGCAAGAAAAACCATGACAAGTTTGAAAAGTTTTATAAACCTTTAAAAGCGAAAAACTGATCTGAAAGTTTTAGAAGCAGAAAAGCGAACATTTTATAAAGCATACACTCGAGCTCGTTGCTCATTATTTTCTGTTTAAAACAATTTTTCTAAGTGAGCCTGTGGAATATTTGGAAGCGATTTAGGATTCTCCTGACTTCTGTATTTGTGCTGTATTAATACTATTTTGTGTAAGGAAATACTTTGAATTTGTATACTGGAGTATTTGTATGTACATAGTTTTGTTTTGTGAAAATGTGATGAGCCTGAGGCTCTTTGGATGAGTGTGTTGGTTGCCATATTTTGAAAAGTGTAAACTGTATATACATGTTTTGGGAATTATCCTGTATGCAGATGTTATGCTGCTGAAATTTTATAAAATCACAAGTTTAGAAAAGAAAAATTTTTACACGAGTTTTCAGAAAGTAACACGGCTTCGCTTCACAGGAGTTTCTAGTCGTTAGAGGTTGCAGTGGGGATTTACGTGGGTGGCGTACCTGTCGATAGTAGGGGGTGGGGGTGTGACAAGTTGGTATCAGAGCATAAGTTGGTATAACCTAAGGCTTGAGGAGAAATGATCACAACACAAGTTGGTATCAGAGTAGGATCTTAGGAAACCTATGTTATTAGGCATCGTAGTTTTCGTATACACTGTTTTCACGCTCTGGCAGCCATGCGTTTTCAGAGCTCAGAAGTACATACATGGGGAATTCAAAGTAAATAGTTGTTTTTTTTTTTTTTGAAAATCTGACACTATGTTAGGCGAGACGTCGAGAATAGATCTGGGAAAGTCATTCAGGGAGGTTCAGGCGTCTACGATCACGAGAGATGAGTACGTAGTTGGTTTCCCTTCACAGCCTCTATGAATCGACCTCAGTGACAATTCAGCTGGGCCAATCTGGCGTGGGAGGGAGCTCAAGTGCTAGGATTGTTTATGGAGCAAGTGGCATGGGTGCTCGGATGGTGGCCATAGCGACGCGTCGTGATCGCGGCCTCACGCCACCTGAAGTTCGAAGGAACTACGGGAGGTCTATCGAGAGAGCCTGGCTAGGCGCGAAGCCATATGATAGCGATGTGATCCGGAGGCGGCGGTTGTAGTTGACCCGAGTAAACAAGGTTTACGGGTTATGGGCTGCGGATGGCGGGAGATCTTTGTTTTCAGGTTTTTGATGGAGGACGGGGCTAAGTTGGTGAGATGTTGTGGACGGGAGGTATCCACGAGGTATATCATGGGGCCAAGTTTGTGAGTTTATGATAGATTCTTTCCTCGATCCTGAAGTTTGAAGATTGAGGTTCTTGAATTAGAAGCGGAAGAACATGTGTCGATGTCAGAATATGAGAAGAGATTTCTCATAATTAGTTAGATTGGTTCCATATATACGAGGATGATGAAGTCTGAAGTCGCAGGTTTTTTAGGCGGGATTCTGACACTTAGGATCGAGGTCGGCTACGTGGTTCTCGAGAATAGGTTGGGGACTTAGTTGAGGCAGCTCTAAGAGTTGAGCAAAGTATTATGGCTATGTCGGAGTAGGCAGGAAAGGAGGAGTGCACGGGCACTTCCAATGAGCTCACAGATCAGTCCCCAGCGAAAAAAGAGCAAGGGCCGGAGGTTGAGGTAGGGTGCGGGTCGGGGCTGCCTTTAGTCGAGGATCGTGAGGCCCCAGGTTGAAGTGACACCCAAGCATTCCTCCGTCGTCATATGTGTTAGAGGCGACACCGTGGGGGAGTGTAGGAGATATAATAGTCTGAGGTGTTTCCATTGTGGCCGGGAAGGCCATTTCGTTTAAAGTGCCTCGGTTGATTGGTATAGACAACGGTAGCCGACTGGTACCCGCTGAGATGAGCACTCGAGGAGGTCTTCGGGGAGGGTTTCCCCCAGCGGAGGGACAGTGCGGCTGCGGGTAGAGGTGGCGTGGTAGGGCGGAGGTAATGCCAGGGGATGCGAGATAGGGCCGTACTCGGGCCGGGTTTATCTTTGTGACTCGACGGGATGCGAATCTGACTCAGGATAGTTCTTGTATTATTTAATGCTTGATCATGATGCGTATACATTGAGTGGACCAGGGAGCCGCATTCATTGCATCAGACGCTCTTGGGTGCTTCGGATAGAGACCTAGCCATTGGGGTGGTATGAGGTTTCCTTCGATTGGAGTCAGTTATTCTCGAGACCGAGTAGTCGAGGAGATAGAAGTAGAGTTCTAATTGGGGGACAAGAGTTCCCAGCCGATCTTGTAGCTTTAGATATGAGGGACTTCGATGTGGTTCTCGGCATGGATTGGTTGTCTCACCATAGAGCCACATTAGATTGTTATAAAAAGGAAGTAAAGTTCTCATGGGCACAGGAAATTGGAGATAAAAGTTCGGAGGAATGCAGCGAGAGAGTTATCTTCGATTATGATCTCACTTTGCGTGTAGAGGATGTTGCGTAAGGGTTGTCAGGGTTATCTAGCTTATGTGGTAGAGATAGGGAAGGAGGAGACTACAGTGGATGAGATTCAGTTGATAGAAGTTCCGGATGTATTCGGATGATATCGCGGGATTACCTCGAAGAGGTGGGTTCACCATTGATTTGATCCGAGGTGAGCTGAAATTTCAGACTCTCGCATAGGATGGCTCCTGCTGAGTTGAGAGAGCTTAAGGCTCAGTTAGAAGAATTGTTAAGTAAGGGATTCATTCGGCCGAGCATATCCCCATGGGGAGCTCCAGTTCTCTTCGTGAAAAAGAAAGATGGGAGTTTGCGGTTGTGTATAGATTACAGGCGGTGAGCGGAGTTACCGACCATGTCCGGTATCCACTCCTTAGGATCGATGGGTTATTCGTCGGCTCGAGGGTCTCAGTATACTCTAAGATAGACTTGAGGTGCGGGGACAACGCTCACGGGCATTATGGTTCTGGTGATCGCAGGGCGAAGCGACTAATGCTCTGGCGTTTATGGATTTGATAGGCAGGGTATTCAACCGTGTTGGATAGGTTCGTCATAGTTTCTCCGATATCTAGTGTATTCGGTGGTTCGAGGAGGAACATTCGAGCACACCAGTTGTATTGGTCTAAGAACCTTGATTTGTATGCGGGTTGGCGAAGTGTCGGTTTTGGCTTGGCCAAATTAGCATTCCTAGGTCATGTGATTTCAGTTGAGGGGGTGAGTATGGATCCCAGAGAAAATCGAAGCTATGGTAAGTGGAAACCGCGAAAAGAATGTCGGGGGTTAGAAGCTTCCTTGGTTTAGCGAGGGTATTACGGGAAGTTTGTTGAGGGGTTCTCGAATCGCGGCCCCATGACCCAGTGACAAGGAAAGATGTCAGTATGATTGGGTGGATGCGCGACGAGTTCGAGGAGTTGAAGGTAGATTGACTTCGGCTCGATTCTGGCGCTTTGCCCGATGGGAGATGGGTCTGTGGTTTGGTGATGCTTCCGTGAGGCCTTGGTTTGTGTTTGATGCGAAATTGTAGGATGATTGCATATGCCTCTAGGCAGTTAAAGAAGCATGAGGAGAATTACCCTTACCGACTTGGAAGCTGATGATCATTATTTCTCTAAAGATATGGAGACATTGCTTATATGGTGTTCCTTTACGGGATCTTTACGAGATCATAAGAGTCTTGATATATTTTCACCCGAGAGAGAAAGGGGATTAAGCTGAGGCAAAGAGAAGATGGCTTGAGTTGATTAAGGACTACGACATGCTTATTGAGAGTACCATCCGGGAAAAGCTAATGTGTAGCGGATGCCTTGGGTAGGCGACCGAGAGGTTCTTTGTCTCATGAGATCGGAGTTATCTTCCCTTGTTGGTGGATCTAAGAGCTTTAAGGGTGATATTGGAGTGAGGATTAGGGAGCATTAGCCCACATTTCATGGTAAGACCTCTCTAGTGGATGGAATTCTAAGCGGGGCGTCACGGGATCCACGGATGATTAAACTTAAGGAAGAGATAGAAAAAAAGGAAAGAAAGCGAGTTTCAAAATTCAGAGATGTGACTGATAGTGAAGGCGGAGAATGTGTGTGTGCTAAATGTAGTGAAGTGAAGGAGGGCATTATGGAAGAAGCACACATTCATCTGGCATTATGCTATGCATCAGGTAGTACCGAGATGTGCGGGACTTTGAAAGAACATTGGTGGAATGGGATGAAGAGATTCAGTTTCGTCTCGGATGTCTAACACGGCGGCGGTGAAAGCCCAGTATCGAGAGGCCGTAGGAAGATCTGATTACTCCATATTCCGGTATGGAAATGGGAGAATATCATATGGATTTTGTGAGGTCTTAGCGGACTCAGAAAGTGACATGATGCTATATGGGTGATAGTTGATCGATTAATGAAGTCTGCTCATTTCTGCCCGGTTAATGTTAAGGATTCTCACGGAAAAGTTAGCCCCGAGTTGTATGTGGATGAGATGGTGGGACCGGCCCAGGGTTCCGGTTTCGATGGTTTTGGTCGAGACCCAGTTACATCCGGGTTTTGGCCTGGATTTGCAAACAGCTTTGGGGTACTCTCCTACATTTAAACCACGGCATTTCATCACTCCGAATGGATGGCCGGTCGGAGAGGGACGATTGGCGTTAGAGGATATCTTTGAAGCATTGATGGAATTCGAGGGGAGTTGGGATACTCATTTGGCGATGGAGTTAAGCTCTGACAACAGCTACCAGTCCGGTATAGAGATGGCTCCATTTGAGGCCTGTGAGTAGGAAATGTAGGACTTGAGTGTGCTTGGATGAGTTGGTGAGAGAACTCAAGTAGGCCACGAACTAGTGCGAGATCACTTGAGAGAAAGTGAAAGTGGTTCGTGATAACTTAAAAGAAAGCGAGATGGAAGCGAGGAAAGTTATCGCAGATGAACAGTCGTAAGAGACTTGCGATTAAAGATGGGTGACCGGGTCTTTTGAAGATTTCCCTTGAGTTGTTTTGAGATTTGGGAGAAGGCGGCTCGGTCGAGATTTATAGGACCTTGAGTTGTGAGCAAGGTGGGGCCCGATGGCTTCGGGTTGAAAGTTACCCCAGGGATTATCGAGGATTCATGACACATTCCATGTGTGATGTTAAGGAAGTACATCCCAGATCCTTCATGTCTTTGAAGCGGCAGTGCAGCTAAAGGAGAATCTAACTTATGAAACACATGCGAATTGTAGGTGCGAGGAACAAGTGTTGAGGAGTAAGGTGATCACTTTGGTTAAAAGTCTATGGAAGAATCATGAGGAGGTGGCTACTTGGGGCAGAAACCGAATCTTGTAGTCAGTCTCTCGGTATTTCGAATGAGATGTTTCCTTTCTCTTTGAGTTTAGTTTGTTCATTTCGAGGACGAAATGTTCAAAGGAGGGAGGATTTGTATACATCCGAGATGGGTGTGCGATGCGGGGAAGCTTAAGTAGGCACTGAGCACTAAGTGTCAACGTAGTATTTTGGAAGGGGTGACGGAAATGATAATTTATGGAACCGGAATGTTGTAATAGAACAAGGTAAAATCGTAATTGATCAAATGGGATATGAAAACCATAATCGAAAGAAAGAGAGAAAGAGGCGAAAATAAAGAAATAACCAAAGTTGAAGTGCAAATGTTAAAGAGATGGAGGACTTAGTGCAATTAAGGCATAAATGATAATATAAAGGAGGAGAGACAAACCCGAAAATTCATTTTGGTCTCCTTTTTGCTAGAGACAAAAACGTGGAGAAGGTTGGAGAACAAAGAAAGAAGGAAGAGGAGGAAGAAGAGGAAGAAGAAGAAGAAGGAGAAAAGATGTATGTTTTCATCTTGGAAATCAAATTGTATTTAGTTTAGGCTTTTGGTATGGATTATTGGACCTTTATATGAATTTCCATGGTTCTTGGGTTTTAGTCTAGTTCTTAAAGCTAGGGTTTGAGGTTTTGTGTTTTTCTGATTGGATTTGAATTGGTTGTAAAAACAAAAAGGAGAATGTTGGGTTTTAAAAGGAATTCTTTGTCAAAATTTTGTAAAACCTCTCTTGTTTTGTTTGGTATAGATTAAGTTATAATCATCCATCAAATGGGTCCAGGTGAAGAACCATGAGATAGAAATTTCTGAAATGTATAGAGGACCCAGGCAAATTGTAGCTCTAAGGCTCCCAATCGCGGTTTGAAGGTGAGCTGGTATAGAATTTGAGCTAACGAGCCAAGCTACTCGGGCTCGGCTCGGGCTCGGCTCGAAAAAAGCTCGGCTCGGGCTCAGCTCGTGAGCTAAACGAGCCGAGCTTGAGCCTTAATTTAGGCTTGATCGTCTCGAATCGGCTGAGCTCGGCTGAGCTCGCTTGAAAAGCTGGCTCGGGCCACCTGGACTGTCAGGCCCAGGCTGAGGCTTAGCTGCAGTCTCCGGCCGGCGGGGTCTGGTCTTCTGGTGCGATCGAGCTCAGGCGCGGGTGAAATCTTGGGCGTGTGTCCCGATCTCCGTGTAATGGATCCTCGACTCTGATCCGGTGGCATGGATGGCAAATCGCGTAAATCCTCACGAGCGGGTGGAAAGCGACGAGGCGAGCTGGGCTGGCGAACCCCATGTCGTCGGCCCAGGGAGGCTGTACCCTAGATCTCGGATATGCTCGGTAGGAAATGGTATTTGCACGATATTGTGAAGGTGTCGGCGGCGGTATGTTCGATGTGGATAAGCGTGAAGAGTGCCGGCAAAGGGATGTCGGGGAAGGACACTGGATGTTAGGTATGACCAGGTATGATCGGTCGATCCTGGTGTCTGAGGAATTCGATTACAAATATGAGAATTGATGGGGCTCATGTAGAACTATAGAATTTGGTGGCCATGAGCTTGAAGCGAGGTTCTCGTCTTGAGTAGCATTGAGGGCATGTGCGGGACCCGCGTCACGATCAATTGGCTGATGAGCAAGGATCCGATCTCAAATCTGGGGGTATTGGGGCCCCTTTGGATACTGGTACTGGACTTAACCTAGCGCATCTAGGCGTGGGTATGGGTAAAGGCATCAAGACGATCGTGGGGGTAGGGTTTCATAAGAGGAAACGAGGCCGGCATCTGGTTGCGAGCAATTGTGATTATACTTGCCAGGGAAGTGGCGCAGGTCGAATTTCTTGGAGTATGAAAATTTAGGTGACAGGTCGGCGTGAATTGGGCGGTCTGGATCTCGGTCAGACGATGGTGAAGTATGGGTCTTGAAGAGGGTATTAATCATGCGCGGCAGAGTCGAGGAGGTGGTGTGAAGCAACCATGTCACGTGATATGTTGCCCGAATAGTTTACATTGTTACTAATGAGTTTGCTTGGATGATCTGCTGATATATTATTTCTTTATTTAGATAATTTATTAAAACCAATCATGTTTTATTCAATGATTTCGTATCTTATTTCTTCACTGCAATTTCTACTTGTTTTAATTCTATTCTATAATTTTTCATTTGCAAAATGCTTCAAAGAATGACTCTGTAATCCGTAAAGGAAACAAATGTCAAGGAGGTGGCTTTAATACTTTAGCATCAATTGGTTAAATCAACTATGGTAAAACAAATCCTATAGAAAATTATTTCTTAATTGATGTATTTGTTATCGATTGATTACAAAAAAGCAAAGTATATGGACTGAGCTTCGGCACTGATTACAATACAAACTTGTATAGGCTCTAGATTAGCTTGAGCCTCGAGGTTAAGCTCGAGCTCGTTTCATATAAAACGAGCCTATCAGCCTGCCAAGCTTTTTTTAAAAATCAAGCCAAGCTTGAGCCTGATTTTAAGCTCGCTCAAAGCTCCTACTGCCTGAGCTTTCATAAATTAACAAGCCTAGCTCGAATGTCTAAAGTTCTACTGCTCTGCATTACATCAATTTCCACTGTAGCTCACTGATTATGTCTGCTTTGGGTATTGTTGTAGTGTTTTGGCCATAAGTAGAGTTTTACTCATCCAAATTGAGTGATTCAAAATTATGGGTAAAATAGACTTCTAGGGAATAAGTTAGCTGAAGGAAGTGCATGCAAATTATAACCCCAAAGTGCCCAGAAATTTTTCAAAGTGGAGCTATGTGCAGATTCTGTTCTGCCAAATTGAGTAATATAGATGTAAAATACAATAACTTGAGTTTTTGTGATCCAAATTGGGTGATTCCAATTGGAGAAGAAACCTTAGAACCATATATTCAAATTGAGTGAAGAAAAAATTTCCAATTTATGGAGCTAGACCCCAGAACCAAGGATAACAGTAGGTGATTCAGTGAGCTAACTAATTTTGGCATCAAAAAATGCTGTAACTGTGTTATGTGGTTGAGGGCCTTAGAGAAGAATTCTGAATTGAAAATTTAAAGAGATGTCATTGGATATATAAAGACTGATCTGAGAGTTTCATAATTTTTGAAGACCGTTTGAATAATTTTTTGCACAAGTCCAGAGAGTATTGTTGGAAAAAAAAGAAGCAATAAAATGAGTGTTTTTTTTTTTTTTTTTTTGTGCCAAATTTTAGTGCTCAAGGGTAAATTGTTAATTTGGCTTTATATGAATGTTGTGTGACCCTAAAGTGACTTGGCGGTGAAGCACGTTGTTTTACGCTATACACACAAGTGATTACGCCTTCGCCAGACTGCTTGAGGTGTAGGAGGTGCTGTAAGGGAAAGTTGTGGAGTCGTGCTCAAGTTCTGCAACAAAAGGTGAGTGTTCTAAACCTATTTTCAAATACTAGTGTATTATTATAAACTGATTTATGACCGATATTTAATGGTTTTGATTGTAAACCATGTTTTAAAGCAATGAGTTTAGTAAGCGCTAAATGGTTTTGAATTATCAAACCATATTCAAAGCAAACAATGGCTTGAATTATTAAAACTATGCTCAAAGAGCAAGCAAAAAAGAATATTTTCAAAAAACAGCCTAACTAAAATCCCTAGTTTTTAGTGAAGGTCACCCATGAGGGAAGACTGACGCACTATAAATAGACATTACATTTAGATTTGATTTCTGAACAAACTGAATGTGTCACACAAGTGAGAGATCACATCTGCAGAGCATACAGGGTTAACGCTGCTAATCCAAATTATGCCGATGGAGACCCAGTCAATTCCACCATATTTACCGAAAAATGGGAATCAGCCAAGGCCTTCCACCCAGTGATGTGGACCTAACTCCAGCCCACCAGCACCCGCCGATGCCCAGCCCCGTGTTCACTTTAGTGGTACAAAGAAGCGTGAAGGCCCCAAAGGGTTGATGATTTATAAGCATATTTTATACATTTTAAATCAATCCACACAGACTAAGTTGTACTCTCATTCCCATGTTATTTTGGGCAAACTATGAGCCTGTGTCCCGCTTTGATTTTAAACAAGCAATGAGCCAGTTCGTGTTTATAAAAAGTTTTATAAACTTTTGAAGTATAGCATTTGAGAAAGTTCTATAAACTTTAAAGCATGAGATTTGAGAAAGTTTTATAAACTTTAAAGCAAAGCAAGGTAAAGCAAGCAAGTAAGAGATTTGAGAAAGTTTTATAAACTATAAAGAAAAGCAAAGCAAAGTAAGCAAGTTTGAAAGTTTTATAAACCTTAAAAAGCAAGGCATGTAAAGTTTGTAAAACTTTAGCAGTTAGCGCTCGAAATATCCTCGTAAAAGAGAGTTTTTACAGCTTGAGATGTTTTCAAAAGCAAACATTTTATAAAGCATACACTCACCGAGCCTGCTTAGCTCATTATTTTCCCGTTTTAAAAACAATTTTCCGTGTAATAAAGACGCCTGACGCTGAGCAATTTAGGATTCTCCCACTTCAGATTCAGGTTGTATTAATACTTCATTTTCAGGTAAGGAAATATTTTGAATTTGTATACTGAGTATTTGTATGTACATAGTTTTGTTTTGTGAAATGTGATGGAGCCCGAGGCTCTTTTCGATGAGTGTGTTGGTTGCCATATTTGAAAAGTGTAAACTCGATATATTGTGTTTTGGGAATCAGTTCCAGATGAAGATGTTATGCTGCCGAAATTTTATAAAATCACAAGTTTGAAAAGAAAAATTTTATACTAGTTTTCGTAGAAGTAACACTACTTTCGCTTCAATAAGAGTTTCTAGTCGTGGAGGTTACAAATGATTTCAGGTGGCTCTAAGACATCCGCCTACTAAGAGGGGCGGGGGTGTGACAATCGTAACTCCCACGAGATATGAATAAGTATAAGTCTGTGATAAGTACAAGTATGTGTCCTACGGGAGATCTGAATAAGTATGAGTCTGCTATAAGTACAAGTAGGTGTATAAGTTTGTTATATGAATTCATGAAAATCCTTATATCTGCTAATGAATACCTATTATTGTTATATGCTTATTGTATAAGAGTATCAATGCATATGTACATATATAAGTCATATGTTTCCTACTGTTGCAAAGCTCAACACTGGGTTTTAACTGTAGGTACAGGAGTGACGTCCACATCTTCCGCATAATCGCTAGTCCAGCACACTAGTAGGGCTCACCACATGTAGGTTCCAAGGGGCCTCGAATATGTAAAATGTAAATGTACAATATTTTTGTATATGTATATGTAAATGGGACTCCGTGGATCGTATATTAATGATCAGAACACTACTACAAGGGTAGTTTTATTTTTGTATCTTGATAAGATATTGATTTCGCGTATAAGATCTGGGCCCCACCAACGCCTGGAAAAGAAAGCAAAGAGTCCCAATATATGGCTTTAGCGCTTCCTTCTTCCGCCTAGGCGGGACGGCGCAAGTGTGTTGGCTTTACTGGCCAAGTTTATCGGGTGTCTGCGTGCTCTCATGTTTCCATGTCCGGAAGTACACTCCAGATCCGACTCATGTAGTGATTAGGGCGAGCTTGCTTCGTTGATGCCGATTGACCTTTGAGGAAGGAATCATGCGTATCATGGATAGCCTGGGATCAAAGCCATAAAAGATCCAGATGCAGCAAAGGCATTCTGCATCATGTGGTGTTTACATGGGAGCGAAGACACTATTCAGGCTAATTATCCCTTCTCTTGTTCGAGGAAGAAGGTATGTTTTAGTCATCGATACAAATGACTGCTGTATGCATGTGGATCAGACAAGTAGAGAAGGTGTGAATTCCTGGGATTAAATTTTTAAAGGGAGAAGAAAACTGAAATTCTAATTTTTTTGAAAAGGGAAAAACGGACCCGAATGAGTAATGGACACATAAAGCGATGTGGGCCATGACTCCAAACTTAAGAATTAAGTTAGACAAAAGGTTAAAATCAGATTTTTGAGGGCAGAAAATAACAGATTTTCTGCTAGGAAAGAGAAACCGTAGAGAGAAAGGGAGTAGAGAGAGAAGCTCCAACTTCTCTTACACCCACTGAGCTCGCTTGCTCTGGCTTGACACACTGGGTCCACCTATGCGCATTTAAAGCTACCCGTGGGTACCAGAAACAAAAGATTTCACCTAAGATTTAAGCGAAGAGTTCGGGAGATCGTGGGTTTCCGGTCTCCGTGACTTCTGCAAGCTTCGTCTTCGCTCCAAGAGATAGGCATTCTTCCTATTTTGGTTTATTTTCCATTCTAGAGACTGTTTGGTTGAGTTTTAATGCCCTAAGGGGCTGTTTGGCCCTTTTTTCCCTAAGGGGCTGTTTGGCAAAATAATGGGTTATGGGAATAGTGCCCTGTTTGACCCTATATGATGTCCAGTTTTTGGGGCTAATTTTCGGTTAGAAAAATGGAGAATTTAGACTAGTATTCTTCAAGGAAATTGTAGCTCTATCTAAGAACTTTATTTTAGAATTTTGAATCACCCCAATTGGACCTCTATAACCTAAGTTATGGTCCTGTTGGGACTCCACAGACAATTCTGTTTTGGCCGAACTCTACTCATTCCGTATTTTTGGGACTGATTTTCAGAGAAAAAGTGAGAATTTGGACTATTATCCTTCAAGGAAATTGTATCTCTATCTGAGAACTTGATGTTAGGCTTTTGAATCACCCAAATCGAACCTCTATAACTCAAGTTATGGTCCATTTTCGGATCACAAGCAGCAAATTAGGTTATTTAATGGTTTGTGTCCGCATTTCGGGGATCTGTTGTGGGCTAGTTTTTTGAACCGAGTTCAAAACTATCCTGTGATATGTTATGGCTTGTTGTGTGGAATGTTTTGTGGGCATCTCTATGCCACAATTGGTCTTAAGGATGAGGTTGTCATTGCTTGAGTTTGAATGAAATGCTTGGTAGTAATTGATTGGATGTCAATATGTGTGTCCTAATGTATCGACATGTGAGAGTATGTATGTGTGTATGAGTATGTTGACATGATTTGTGTGACGAATTGAAAATTGTATGTTGATTGATATAATTGTCCGGGCGATGCGTGGCTGTAAATTTCTGCATGAATGAAATTGTTAATATAGCATATATATATATATATATATATATATATATATATATATATATATATATATATATATATATATATATATATGTGTGTGTGTGTGTGTGTGTGTGTGTGTGTGTGTGTGTGTGAGAGAGAATGGTATAAGCATGAATGGCATAATTATATCATATATGCACGGACATCGCATGAAATGGGTGTGTGTGCATGGTCATGGTCATTCACTATTCTCGATGAATGGGCATGGATTACCTTGACTGACGACGTCCAATAGAGTTCCACTCCGCTTGCAAGATTGTAAATTAACACTGGCTTGGTGTTGATTGTGCGCTCTAAATGTACAACGTCCAAATCAGTCGCACGCTTGAAAATGAAAATGAAATTATGTGTTGTGTGAAAGTTCCATATCTTTTTTGGTTACACATATGAACTAATTCATGAAAGCCCGTAAAAGTTTGGGAAGGTTTGCAAAGCCTATGGTGGGACCCAAAAAATTCGCCACCCATAAAAGACACATGGATTTTTTTAAAACAAATGATCATTGAGGTGAACATCCAAAAAGCTTTTGGTTTGAAAACAAATGAAATTGTTTTGTAAAATGACCATTTGATGTAATCCAAGAATGATGGATTTTATCACGTACGGGCTTCTGCATCAGGTGATAAGGGTCATTGACTCGAGTTTGATGGAGTTTGGTGAGGACTCAAGACATGGGACATGATGAGTCGCATCTCATTCATGGCATGTAGAATTCCACAGGTAGCTTTATAATCTCAATTTGAATGTGTTTATTTTTTCGTGACATGACTTACGCCAGGCATTTAGGTGAGGAGGTACTTCATAGAGCTTACTTAATCGGGCATCAAGCCACTACCATGGACCCTTCGTGTACAGTGGAGTGTGTATGAGATAGCCAGCCACTCGACGCCGCCATTGTGAAGAAAGTCAGGTTGTGGCTTTGTAAAATGATCATTGGATGTGATCCAAGAATAATAGATTTTATCACGCACTGGTTTCTGCATCGCGTGATGGGCCTGTGGGGACTTGAAGCTTTGATGGAGCCGATGAGGACTTCTAGACATGGACATGCAGGTCGCGATCTCATCTATGGCATGTAATTCCAATATAGGTTTGCATAATCTCTGGATTGAATGTGTTTATTTTTCAGATACTTACCATCGTGATGCATTTAGGTGATGGTAGCCTCTATGTGGTTTACTCTACCGCATCGCTTCACTCCACAGCAAACCCTTTTCGTGCACAGTGAGTGTGTGTGAGATGGCGCTCACTAAGGCCGCCATTGTGAAGAAAGTCAGGGTTTGTGGCTTATTCTTACTTTTGTAAATATTAGAACAAATTGTTTTATATATGTTTTTTGCAAAGAGTATCAGAATTAAACTTTTAGACTATGGTGTATTATAAATTTTTGTGCATTATGTTTGATTATGGATAAATAGACCATATGTGGTCATTTTTACTCGTAGATGGACTCAGAGAGGTCATGATATGATATTTTGCCCCGAATGGGCCATGCTATTATCTGTCAGACATAGATGCAGAGCTCCATACAAAGGAGACGATCCGATTTAAATTACTGGCCCCTAAGAAAGTGACGAATAGTGTGGTATTAGGTTACCCGACATCCATAAGTTTTCTCACATTTAACTACGGCCAACGGACCCCCTGGTTTTCTTTGGGGGCGCTACAAATGTGTCAAAAATAGTCAACATTTGTTTTGTGAAAACCTTTGGCTAATGAACTTAGCTTTATATTTTTCAATATAACCATTTGACAACATTTTCTTTTAAAACTAATTTGTAACCAATAGGTTTTCTCCTCGAAGGTAAATCAACTAAGTCCAATATTTGATCTTTAAAATAGAAATGCTTCAATTTTAATGGTTTCTTTCAAAGTAATGTGTCGAGGAGAAATTCGTTTCAAAATAAGAGACAGCTTCATTTTCAACTTGCGATAAACCATCTCCAAAGGAAACCTCTTTTTCTTCGGTTTCATCTGCCTCAACTCATCATGAGATCTTTCCATATCATCCACAGTAGTGGACACATGCTCATCATATGAGTTTTTTATATCATCCACAATTGTGGGTGTATAAGAAATTTTTCGTAAAGTGAAATAAATTCAAAAAATCTCTAGATTTTTTTGTCTCAATAATAGTGTTGCTTTCAGAACATCACTTTTCAAAACTAGAAATCTATAAGTTGCATCATACTAGCATACCCATTAAACATGCAATCAAAAGTCTTTGATCAGGTATTTTTCTTTTGACTGTGTGGTATAACCCTCGCAAGACACCCCACACTTTCAAATTGTTAAGGTTAGGTACATGACTTTTCCATAACTCATAGGGTGTCTTACCAGTTTTCTGGTATGGAATTCTATTTTGTAGATGACATGTAGACAATATTGCTTCACCCCATTGATTATCAGGAGCTGAAGCACTAACAAGTTGAGAATTCATCATCTCTTTAAGAGTCCTATTCTCCATTTGACTCATGTGAATAAGGAGCAGTCACTTAATGAATTATTTCTTCCTTTTCACAATAATCATTTAAAGGGATGTATTCACCCCCTCTATCAAATCTAATACTTTTGATTTTCCTAAAGTTGATCATTATGGCAATTGGCAACAGATTGCTTTTCTTTCTTTCTTTTAGTGTAATTGATTCACTAGACAATATAATTACAGGCAACCATACTCATCCAATTTCAGAACATAAAAAAAAATGAGAAACTGCTCACTACACCTATCTGTAGTTAATAGGAAACAAGCTTACTAGCAAATTATCCTCTACAACATAAAAAACCATAGAGAACCCCAAATTCCACAGTGGTAAATTCTTGAAACCCTTTTTCCTCAAAAAGCATCACCTAGATCCTTTTCATGAAGGATATTTTATATGGATGCCCGAATAACCTGGTACCAAACAAGTATAATGTGATCCAAACAAGAAAAACTATTGATTATTTTTAGAATGAAGCCTACGCTACTTAGCCAATCGCACTAATTAATTTCGAATGTTAAAGATTTCAGATAATATGAAATAAATGAAATCTTGAAAGAAGCTATCAATCGAAAAATAAATAAATCAAGTGGATATTTCAATTACCTTGATATCCTCATTCGAGACGCCATAATCCAAGTTAGATATATAGAGCGCCTAGTCCCCTGCTTCAATGGAGGGGAGTCCTGTCGCATTGCGCCTGATAGGTCGCCGATCCGCAAACATATCATGTTGTCGAGTCGTATCCAATGCCTTGCTCACGGAATAGGATGCGACTCGATTAGCACCACAACTGGGAGACGACTGTGGTTAGGGTCCTCGAGCCACGTAGCTGGCCGCTAAAGCTCGACCGGCTACCACTATAGCATCAGGTCCATTGTCAAATTCTAAGATTGTTGAAGATGTACCGTAAGGCTCCGAAAAGACGAGATAGCAAGAAAGAAACAAAAGCGGGTGGAACAGGAACCCAAAGATCGTTGGATGGCGCTCGGATTACTGTCGTACTAGAAATCACGTTAATGTTGAGGGATAACAAACAGTACTCAAGGCGTGTGTCCTTAGGAATTTGATTCCCCAAGATACAACGGTTCTTCGGAGTAGAAGATAGGCTCTGGAACAGAACAGCTGAGTGAGTACGAGATTCAAAGTTGTAGAAGAAAGGAGTTTGAAAAAGTGTTTTTCAAACTTAGAACCCATTTGAATTTTTAGGCAAAATTATGGCTGTTAGCCATTAAGAATAAGAACGAATTTAAAATGTTACGAATTAAATGCAAAATTAATTGTAATAATTAATGCGAAATGTTATGGATTAAATTTTCCATTAAGAGTAGGATTTAATTAAAAAAACGTTATGGATTAAATGCACATTTAATTATTAGAATTTGAATTCAAAATCAATGAGATTTATCGCGTTTATGACTTTGGACCATTTTGATTTTAAATACGCTAAAACTAAGGGTTTTATTCAGGCTTACAGAAACAAAATTGATTTGGAGCAAAACCGAATTTGTCCCGGGTTTATTCACGCACAAGGGGGGCAAATCCATCGATTTGCACTGACATCGAGCTTTCGGCCCATTTCTTGTGCTCGCGAGGGCTCCCCTTTTCTCAAGTCATGTCCCAACCCATAATTGGGTTTTAGTACAGTGAAAAAGAAGAGCATTTTCAGGACAGTTTCATCTTAAAAGGTGACATTTATTTAACTTGGTTCTAACATATACCATAACTAAAGCAAAGAACTTGCTGGAGCATAGGAAACTTAAACTCAAGAAAACTTTACATACAAAACCACAGAGACTGGGCCTTGGCCTTGTTGATGGACCAATATACATCCTTTATTCTTTACACATTACACAACAAAAGTCAAGAAGAATTCCCATACGGCCTCACCAAATGATGGATATTTGCCTTCACCAACATACGCTCAGTACTGCTAATACATTTCAAAATTAGTAGTCAAACCTCTATTACTACTTACAGACGAATCTCTGCCCATGCAACAAATGTATGCAATATCTAAGACATTATCAACATCAATAAAGCAATTGTTGTCTCCTTTGGAGAAAGCTAATTAGTTAGAATCTAAATTATGTTCAATGAAGAAAAAAAGAAAATAATTCCACATATAGAGCAGAAAATACAGGGAGGAAAGAAATGTCAACCTTCATAGGGCATGTCAAGAAAATAATTTTGATTCAAATTCAGAACAATAACACCATAGAAACTTAAGTGAAACATCCTGCTCAAACAAGACCATCATGCGGTAGAGGTTGTGTAGCTCATTTCCTATTCATAGTACCATAGAAACTTAAGTGAAACATCCTGCTCAAACAAGACCATCATGCAGTAGGTTGTGTAGCTCATTTCCTATTCATAGTAAATGATGGTTGGACATAGATTAGCAGTTGATGAACTACAGGCAATACTGCAGATCCACAGAAAATCTCATTTGGTAGTCATAACAGAAGTATATGACCACTTTACCAGTAATCTCCACAGGAGCATTTCCCATCCTTAAAATGATGAAACCGTTTATTGTCCCTAACAATCAACTCTCTTCCAACAATCTTGGACATGATCTTAATTGCATTGTGACAGTCACCACAAACACGAAGGTTCTTAATAATCCTAAGGGGTGTCCTTGCTGGAGTACTAATCAAACCATATGCAATTGCCAAGCGCTCACTGTGATAAAGCAGAGCCTGCTCTTTGGCCTCCTGATCAATATCATGAAGAACATATCTTGTATCAGGCACGTAGCCTGCTTCTTTCATCCCATTCAAGCTCTTCAACTTTTCATCATCCTTGTAAAGGGTTGGATTCCGAAATTCACTTAATCTGTTTTTCCCATCAAGCATGCTGATTGCAGTCTGCTTCTTGCGTGGTGGTGTCGGGGCCTTATTAGCAACAGCCTTAGATGGGTCAAGAGCAACCATTAGCTCCTCAGCATGGTCTTCAAGATCAATATCTCCATGAATTCTAGCATAATTCCTCAATGCCTCCCAAACAACCGCAGAAGGCTCGACAGGCATTCTTCTCTCGATGAACTCCTTAGCTTCAATAACATGCCCCGATTTCCCAAGAACATCTATAATCCCCATAAAATGCTCAAATGTTGGAGAAACTCCATACTCAGTCTTCATCGATTCAAAATGTATAAAACCTTCTTCCACAGCCTCTGCACTGGCACATGCAGATAAAACAGAAAGAAAAGTTTGCTCATTGGGCTGTAACCCTAACTTCCTCATCTGTTCATATAACTGTAAACCATCATCTCCCATAGCATTATTGGCATACCCATTTATCGTCAAATGCCAAGACTCCATATCCCTATTGGGCATATGGTCGAACACTCTACGTGCATCAATCATACTCCCACAGTTCCCATACATCTCGAGCACTTTGTTATTCAATTGAAGATCACTCCTAACACTTGATTGTAAAAAGAAATCATGAACCTTTTTGGCCTCTTCAAGCAACTTCGGACTTGCACACGAAGTAAAGAGTGCAGAGAAACACTGAGCATCAGCACGGACTCCTTTTTCCATCAATTCAACAGCTTCTTTAACCTTCCCCTCCTGACACGAACGCATCAAATCGGCGAGTGTAGGAGGCGCATTTGGAACTTCATTACCCACAACCTGTGCTTGATTTGAGTTCTGATTGTTCCCCTGTCTGGGGCTTCCCTGATGTTGGTAACTCTGATTTTGATTGCTTGGAAGATTCCGGCTCCCGGGTAGCGGGTAGTTCTGATTCTGATTGTTCGAATGACTAGGGTTTTGATGTAGAGGATTCCGTTGATTAGGGCTTCTCTGTTGAGGATAGCCCTGACCCAGATTAGGGTTTCCAGTGGGCGGATAATACTGATTGTTACTATTCGGGCTACTAGGGTTTTGAGGTTGAGGATAGGTTGGAGTCTGGCGATTCCACTGATTAGGGTTCCCAGGTTGAGGATAACCCTGATCCTGATTAGGGTATCCCCGATTTGGGTAGCTTTGATTCTGATCCGCATAACTCACACGTTGAGGATAGCTCTGATTCTGGGTCTGTGAGTTCCAATTGTAGTGAGGGTTTCTCTCATCTTGAAAAGCCCCAGGGCCAGAGGGTTGTTGCTCTTGAGATCTCTGGTAGTCATTTGGGACAGCATATGTGCTTAGGGTTTTGGTGAGGGTGAAGACGAAGCGAGAGGAAGAAGGAGACGGTACCTTGAATAAAGAAGATAGCAATGGGGTTCGCGAACGTCGAATGGACAAGAGAGACGCCATTTTCAGAGGAGAACTGAACCAGAAAAACCCTAGCAGCTCCCTATCTATCTCTTCTTAAACCCTTTGTTCTCGTTACTCGTTAGTCGTATCTTCTCCGCAGTCTGCTCCCACTCAAATGAGCCATTAGCCAAATCCTCTGTTCTAAAATTGGGCCTGGGCTTACTCGATTCAAAGCCCAAGCCCCCAAATGTCCATTTGGCTTCCCATCTTAATCTTGTATGACCCTCAATTTTATTTTATTTTATTTATTTTTCTACAACAATATTCCATTAAATTGTTTGCACTAAATAAATAAATAAATAAAATCAATATCTAATTTTCACCAAAGTGCTTCTAATCAAAATTTGTCTATTATAATATCCCATAACAGAAAAGAGAAAGTTATTAAATCTATTTATGTATATATAGGCTCATTATAACTATGTAGACTCGTTATAAAGTTGGATGAGCTTCTTTGGCTTTAGAATGGATGGACCATATTTACATGGAAATTATAATACATGGTATCTGAGTTTAGCCTTAACCTTAGTGTAAATGAAGGATGTTTTTGTATAGGAAATTATTTGTAATATTTCATATCGGATAAAGGAGAAAATTATTTGTTATTTGTTTTTTAAGCCACAAAGACCCTTTCAAATCCATAATAAATTGTTGAATATAAACTAGTACAACTATAAAATAAATCATCCATTTTTGGGCATTGATTATTTATAATTACTAAGATTTGTCTTCCAAAAATAACATTGCTTGTTGATTTGCTTTTTCATAGGAGAAAAAGCTACGTAAGTACTTAATTTTGTAAATATTTATATTTCATGCTTTTAAATATATTAGTTAGGGGAAATTATCAAAAAATATTTAGAACTTTCAAAACCTTTGCATTTAAATCCTAAACAAAAAAAAGTTAATTTTTAAATAGATCAAATTTAATTTTAATAGCGCCTATAACCTCGGATATATGAACCATCCATCCCAACCAAAGATTAGTGAGTTGGCTGCCACATTGTGAGTGTGGCCTTGACACGGCACCGGTGTCAAGCGAGGTGTCATTTTTTTTTTCCTGTTCTTATAAAACTTTTTTTTGTTAAATTCGTATAATGTTAAGCGTTTAGCTTTATCTAACATATTTTATAAACGTGATTACAAAATATATTCAAGATCAACAAATGGGAGTGTTCGACTTATACAAAAACTTTACATTTGTTTACAAACAACAAAAAGAATATTAGATATACAAAATAGACCAAAAAGTCTTCTGGTGGGCATTTAACTATGTGTTGACCTTGAAGACCGATAAGGGTTGTCCGACCTTCTTGCCTTTCCTTACGTACCTACACGGATGAAAACTCGTGCTAAGCTTTACGCTTAGTGGGAATAAACTTGTGGACGACCACTAACACAGATCATCACATTTCTATACACATGCATACACATCTAACATTTCATATCATTAAAACATGCTTATACATATCACGTATTCTTTATCGTATCATTGTTTCATTTTTATCAACGTTCATATACATTTTCGTATGTATTGAGTCATTTGTTTTATGTTTCGAGTAGCATAAACCTTAAAAGTGGATAAAAGAAGGAAGCTATAGAAATTCAGTACTGTAAACAGTGGTTTATAAGGGCTCGAAAACCTTTATTATCATTGTACAAAACGATAATGCATCCCCATAAGGGCTGAAAGCATTGTTATCATTATCTGAGACAATGACCATACATAAGGGCTGAAGTATTTGTAATGACCCCAGTGGGGGCCAATTGATCAATATGTTGCAGACTTGTTTTTCCCTAATAAATGACCAAAGTATCACTTTCTGGGGTTACAGCGAGCCAATCGTGTGTATTTGATGTTCAATACATATCTCATATTCTCGAATAATTATTATTAAATACGGTAATGTATCGATATTCTTCTCATTTATTCGTATCTTTGCATTTTCATATTTCATTAGCATAAGTGAGATAACTATGATTACCATGTATTAACGAGATATTTACTATCGTTATTTTCGTATTTATATATGGATGGATTACATACTCAAGGGCTTTTCAGAGTCGAACATCGGAAAGCGGAGTTCGGACCAGAAGAGAGTATAATAGATCGAAGTTGAAGACTTCCTATGAACAGTGACTACGAGCATAACTAGCAGAGCCTACTGTTTTTCATGATTTCTAGACCTAACACGAGTTCCAATTTCATCAAGCTATATATGTATGGATTCTGGACTCAAAGGAATTTCCATAGAGTTCAAGAACATCCGAAACGGAGTTCGGACGAAGAAATTATGACCGTTTGAAGTTGAAGGCTTCCTATGAATAGTGATTATGAGCATAACCAGCATGGCCTACTATTTTTTCATGATATTTGGATCTAATATGAGTTTCAATTTCATCAAGCTATATATGGATGGATTCTAGATTAAAAGGGCTTTTCATAGAGTCTAAGAACATCTTAAACGGAGTTCGGATGAAGAAATTTTGACCGTCTGAAGTTGAAGAAATTTTGTCTGCAAATCTCGATATTTCTTTAATAAATATTAAGCCCAGTGAGGATTCTGATCAAGCGGCTAAGTCCAAAACACAATCAATATACCAAGTACGGTTCTTTTGGGCAAATTCATAAAAAAAAAAAAGGTTTATGGTTTCTTCTTCATCAAACAATTTCGCCAAAAAAGTCAAAAAAGTCAATAATCCATACCAAAATCATAGTTTCCATACAAGTTCCATACTTTTCCATACCGTTGATCTTCTTCTCTTCTTCCTTCTCTTCTCTTCTTCTTCTTCTTCTTCCCTTCTCTTCTCTCTTCTTTTCTCCCTATCCGTTTTTGCCTATCCCCAAAGACCAAAATGAGATATTTATTTTGATCTTATCCTTATTTGATTTTAATATTTTTCCTTTTTGCATTTTTGGTCCCCAAACTCCCTTCTATTTGCACTTCCACTTATTCAAATTCCTACTTTGGCATACAATCTTTGTTAGCATGTCGTTTGGATCCTTACTTGACAATTAACCAATTTACCATTTACTTTTGTATTAATTTCGGGTTTTGCTTATTTTATTTTTAGCATTATTTTATTCCGAAAAAAATATATATTTACTTTTATTATACCCTAAACATATTATAAATTTGTCATGGTATAATTTGGGGTATTATAGACAAAGCCAAAAGTGATTAAAAAAAAAAAACTCTAATCGACACTTCGCCGGCGATTCGTGTATTATGTTCCACTCCGATTGCATTTCTCCATCCAAGGCTAGCTTTCATTATATCTCTACGTATATATGTTTATGAAGTTATGGATTGGATTGTAGCTTCTCTTCGCTTGCCCTTGGATTGATTTTTTTTTCCAATCAGCTTTTTAATTTTTTATTTTTCGGGCTAAAGTTTTGATTAATCTAGTGAAGAAGATATTTTGCTTTGGTTTTTTATCCAAACGTATTTGGTACCATATCAATCCAAAGTTCAAGCCGGAAAAAAAAATCCTAATAATCTAAACAATCCACAAGTTAAGAAACAAGTACCAAATACATTTGAATAAAAAACCATAGCAAAATATCTCCTTCACTAGATTAATCAAAATTTTAGCTGGAATTTTTTTTAAAAAGGCAGGTTGAAAAGTTAAAAACTCCTAACAATCCACAAGTTAAGAAACAAGTACCAAATACATTTGAATAAAAAATCAGAGCAAAATATCTCCTTCACTAGATTAATCAAAACTTTAGCCCGAAAAAAATAAATAAATAAACATATTGAAAAAAATCGATCAAAAGGCATGCGAAGAAAAGCCACAATCCAATCCACAACTTAAGAAGCAGATATATGTAAAGATACGAGGAAAGCTCACTTAAGATGGGGAAATACAATCAGAGTGAAACGGAATACACAAATCGTTGACAAAGAGAAGCCGAAGAAGTGTCAATTAGGGCTTTTAAAAAAATAATGTAACTCTAATCACTTGTGGCTCTGCCATTGTGGCAACCAACTCATTAATATTTGATTAGGATGGAGGGTTGATATATCCGAGGCTAAAGGAGCCAATAAAATGAAAGTTGATCTATTTAAAAATTAACTTTTTTTTTTGTTCAGGATTTACATGCAAAAGGTTTTGAAAGTTCAAGTCTTTTTTGATAATTTTCCCTATTAGTTATAAACAAGTTATTTCTTTCAACCATCTATATACTTGATGCATCTATTTGGTGAAAGCTTCAAGTCAACCAACCATTTCTACTATTCTAAATGATTTTAAAAACTAAGGCAGCGTTTGTTTTTACTCTACTTTTCTTTTGAATAGTATTTAATAGGATTAAGTATTTAATTGTTTGTTTTAAAAAAATCAATATTTTAATTTTTATCTAAATTGTGAGAAAATAAATTTTTAAATAAAAATGTAAAAATATATATGCTTTTATTAAATTAGAATAAAATGAATAATTAGAGTTTCAATTGGATCATGGTAGATGCAGAAAAAAATGGTATGGTGAGTGATGAGCTCCTGACATATAGTGCTTCACATAAGGCGTGTTCTCGACCGTAATGAAAGACAAAGAAAATCCTTGTTTGAGGGGAGAGTCGGTGGAACTTTGTTCAATAGGAGGATTGTTAGGTGTGTCCCCAAAGTCCCACAATGTCCCACATCAATTAGGAATGGGAAGACTTATGAGTACATAAGTATGGAGAACATCCAATTAGTATGATGTCTTTAGGGGGAGAAGTACAAAAACAAAACCATGAGAGTTTAGGTCCGAAGTGGATAATATCATACCAATATGGAGGGAAGCGTCCATGAGGTTTTCCAACAAGTGATATTAAAGTCAAGTTTAAGCTTAATCAAGTGGGTGAAAGCTGAACAAAATGATATGGTCGATGAGCCCCTGGCATAGTGGCGGACCTAGAAACTATAGTTAGGGGGGAAAAATATTTTCAAATAGGACATTGTAGCACGATAGTTAGGTAATTTGTTTCCAACCTCAAGTTTAGGAGATCAATTCCCATTGTAAGCAATTTTTTTCAAAAATTTTAGAGGGAGCATTTGCCCCCCTAGGCACACTCTAGGTTCACCATTGCCTTGGCAAATGGTGCTTCACATAAGGAGTGTGCCCGAATGTAGAGGTGACAATTCGTGTCGATGGGTCGTGTTTGTATCGTATCCGATATGCGGATCATTATGCTTCGCCAACCCAAACCAACACGAATAAATAAAGCGTGTCCAACGTGCTAACCTGACCCAACTCATTTATTATTCGTGTTTAAAATAATAAGAATTATAATTAATCATCTATGCATGTTTAACACAAATAACCTATTAAATTTAACATGTTTATTAATTTTATTATTTAAATTAATAGGAATACTTAACACAAATAACTTATTAAATATATTAATTAATTAATATAATAATTGGTCAATTTCGTGTTAAGCAAGTCAACACGAATATGACTCATTTATTAAACGTGTTAGGCGGGTCAACTCGAATATGACCAAAACACGATTATATTCAACCAAAATCCGTAAAAATCGTGTTAGGTTCGTGGCTTGTTCACGTGTCGTGTCAAATTTTGTTAGCCCTACTCGAATGCAGTAAAAGACAAGGTGTAACACCTCAAATTATGTCCTAACAGTTTTATAACATGTTGAGTGTAATACAAGTTAAAAGTTAAAGTTTTCAGGAATAATAATGCTAAAAATAAAATAAGCAAAACCCGGAAGATTTATTCAAGGGTCAAGGAGTAAGTGTAATTTGCACCAGTAGGACCCAAAATGTCATAAGATCATAAAACTATATGCCCAATTAGAATATGTGAGAAAAGAATGTGCAAATGAAAGGGAATAGGAAGACTTAAATGCAAAAATGGGTAATAAATCACAAAAACCATTTGCCAAACATGGCCTTAGCCATGTAAGTGGATAAGACCATATTTGGTCTTGCAATTTAGGCAATTGTCCCATTTGAGCTAGGTCACGTTTGAGAGAGAAAGAGGAGAAGATAAGAAAAAGAAGGAGAAGCCTTTAAGGTATGGATACTAGTTTGAATCCTTGTCTATGTAAGGATTTGTATGGATATTTGATGGAATTGTGTTTAGGTTTGGGTTTTTCCTATTTGTTGGTTAAGAATTCTCCTACCTCTAACAATGAAGTTGATTGGTTTAGTTCAGTTTTGGGGATTGCACTAAGTTGTTATATGTTTATTTGGTTTGGTTGTAGTCCTCAATGAAGGAAAAAATTGTATAGAGAAAATGATGGGTTTTAGGGGACATGCTATCCTTTTTTTTTAAAACTCATGTTTTTGTTTTGGCCATAACTTGGTCATCACTCATCCAAATTGAGTGATTCAAAATTATAATTAAACTAGACTTCTAGGATAAAAAATCTCCTTGAAATAGGTGTATGCAAATTTAAACCCCATTACACCCAGAAATTCTTTAAAGGGAAGTTAGGTTGCATGACATAGCTGGTTCTGTTTTGGTTCTTCTTTGACATTAAAGTGGTCCTGGTTGTTTAGGCCATAACTTTTCCATCACTCATCCAAATTGAGTGATTCAAAATTCTAAGTAAACTAGTCTTCTAGGAGAACAAATTTCCTTGAAATATGTGTATGCAAATTTAGACCCCATTGCACCCAAAAATTCGTCAAAGGGGAGCTAGGTTGTATGACATAGCTGGTTCTGTTTTGGTTATGTTTTGACATTATAGTGGTCCTAGTTGTTTAGGCCATAACTTGGTCATCACTCATTCAAATTGAGTGATTCAAAATTCTGCGTAAACTAGACTTCTAGGATAACAAATCTCCTTGAAATAGGTGTCTTCAAATTTGAACCCCATTGAACCTAGAAATTTGTCTAAAAGGAGCTCTACATTTGTAAATATTTGATAGTATACGAAAATACATGAAAATGTAAAGATAAGAGTAAATGATCGTAAATATCGCATATGATTACCGGATAACAATAGTTATTCGGGGATATGAGATATGTACTGAAAATGAAATAAAAATTGATTGTCTACTTAGAACCTGGTAGGGAGATAAATGAGCATGCCTATTAGGGATAAAGTCACGCGACCTCTTACGTCCAGTTGGCCCCGGGTTAAGTCATTCTACGACACCTTCGGGTCCTTATAGAGGTCATTGTCTCATACAATGATAACAATGCCTTCGGGCCCTTATAGTTCATTGTCTCGTATAATGATAACAGCACATTCGGGTCCTTATAGTTTCTCGTATCCACTTCTAAGGTATGTGCAGACGTGAAACATAAAAACAAATGAAAAGAATATGCAAATTATTTGAATATGATAAATGACATGATATGAAATGATATGAGAAGCATAGCACTGCTATGTGATGACAAGTACATTGAGACAAGAACAAGAAGCAAAGTGTAAAATGACACAAAATGTATATGAACAATGATAAGAAATTAAACATGATATGATAAGTAAGTATGAGATATGTATAAGCATGTGTAAATGATATGTATGAAATATGTATAAGCATGTGTATAAGTATATGATATGTTAGATGTATATGCATATGTCTAAAGTGTGATGATCCTTATTAGGGGTCCTCCACGAGTATTATTCCCACTAAGCTATAAGCTTAGCACAAGTGTTTCATCCGTGTAGGTACAAAAGAAGGAAATAGGAGTCAAGACAATCCGTATCAACAATCAAGGTCAACGCAACACTAGGTGCCCACTGAGAACCTTTTTGGTCTATTTTGTATATGTCTTTGTTTTTGTAAACAATGTAAAGTTTGTATATATTGAACACTCTCATTTATGGAGTTTGAATATATGTTTTAATTTTCTGCTATATAATATATTTCTAGTTAAATGTTTAACAGTATATGAATGAACAAGTTTATAGTAAACAGGAAAAAATAAAACTAATAAATAAATAAGACACCTCGCGACAGGGTGCTGGTTGGGAGTATCCTGAGTTGAATGATATCGAGAGCTAGGTTTAGGCGTTTCTGGAAAAGCCTAGGTTTAGGCGATTCTAGATAGAGTATAAGATTGAAAAGCATGTGTTGGCTTGATGTGGATTTCCTTGTATTTTGTATAGATGGATCGTCCTCCAAATCCCATCAAGAAGTAAATTGAGAGTGTTAACCTCGGAGATCGTGATTACCCGTGACGCCCCAACTCCTAAGACAGTGGTGGTCAAGTGAGGGGTCTTTTTTTTTTTTTTCCTTCCTCGCATAAACTTAAGCTAACTTATTCTATAATGTTAAACATTTAACTTGTATTGGCAGCTATGTAGCAAATGGGATTACAAAATTATATACAAGTTCCATGGTGCGGAAGTTGCTCAACATTTACAATATTTACATCATTTACAAAATTTCATATACAAAATGCACCTAGGTTTTCCAAAGGCACCTAATGACGCTGGCCTGATCGCTGACGGGTTGCCCTGGGCCCTCTCGTTTCCTTCCGTTTCCTCCTCTTATGAATTAATACATGGATGACCCCACTAAGGGTCACCACACTTTTATACAAATGCATATAAATACATATAACATTTACTGACTTTATCATTTTTCAAGGGTATACTTTTAATGCCATCTTCAGATTTACTTCGTTTTTGTATCAGATCTATCATCGCATAAAGAAATAAGCATGCTTCTCATATCACATATATTCTCTACATTTACTGCAGATATATCTATTTTTATGTTTCATGCCCCCAGATAAACCTGGGAGCGGGATACGTGAACTATATGGGCCCGGGCGGCTGTACCTATCGCGGCAAACAAAGGGTTCATAAGGGCCCGGCGCCGTACTCACTATGCAAAAACATCGTCTATAAGGGCCCGGCGCCGTAATTTCACCAGGCGGCGCAAATGGCTGTCTTATAAGGGCCCGAAGGCTATGGTTACTAACATGAGACAATGACCATCTATAAGGGCCCGAAGGCGCCAGTAATGACCCAAACGGGGCTAACCTGTATCGGGAGGCACAGAGACTTGTTTTTCTCTAATAGGCATGTCCATCTATCCCTGTACTGTGGTTCTAAGGCATAATCAATGTGTATTTTATGTTTAGTATATATCATATTCGAATAATCATTGTCATTCGTAATCATATGTGATATATACAACATTTATTCATATCTTTGCATTTTCTTGTTATCTCATTATATGCATAAATAACTGTTGTTACCATGTATGCTTATGAGCTATTTATATGAATCTGCTAATAGATGCTCATATTATGAATAACTATGGTTACCTCGTGAGGTCCTACTGTTTTTGTGATTTAGAACTAATATGAGTTCCAGTTTTATCAATCTTATCTATGGATGGATTCTTGACTCAATGGCTTTCCATAGAGTTCAAGAACACCCGAAACGAGTTCTGATTTAAGGGAGTTATGACTCGAAATTGAAGGTCATACGTAGTCAACCCCGCACGAAATGACCTCGACCTACCGGAAGCACCCAAATATCCCAGAGCTCGGTCTAACACCTCAGTTCGACACCTAATATCCTCCTCGACATATGAATGGATTCTGACTCAATGAGCTTTCCATAGAGTACAAGAACACCGACCGAGTTCTGACGGAGTTATGACCTTCCGTTGAAGGTCACACGCAAATAACCCGCATGTCGACCGAATCGATCGAAATGACCGACTCTGAGCTCGCCTAACACCTGATCTAACACCTAATATCCTCCTCAAGATATGAATGGATTTTGACTCAATGGGCTTTCCATAGAGATTAAGAACACCCGAATCAGAGTTCGAACGAAGAGTTATGACCTTCTCCGTTGGCGTCATATCGTATCAACCCGCATTTAGCCGACCGAATCGCCGAGCTGACTGGCTCCCGCAGAGCTTCCGCCTAACACCGGTTCGATACCTCCACATCCTCCGGGCATATGAATGGATTCTTGACTCAATGAGTTTCCAGAGCTCAAGAACACCCAAAACTGAGGTCGGATCTAAGAAGTTATGACCTTCGGTTGAAGGTCACACATAGTCAAACCCAACCGAGTCGACCGACGTCGAGGCAAGACCGGCCGAGATGCACCGCGGCCGAGGTGCACCGCCAGGTGTATCGGGCCGAGGTGCACCGCAAAGGTGCAATCGGGTTGAGGTGCAATCGCCGAGGTGCAATCGCGAGGTGTGTATTGGCCGGAGGCATTGGTCGCGAGGTGCACCGGTCGAGGTGCACCGCCGAGGTGCACTAGCCGAGGTAAAAAAGAGCCATAACCCTTAGGCTGGCGAGGTCCGAATCAGAAATTCAAAGCCTAAAATCAATTTCATTGATGTGGCTACACCATCGTAGGGACTACCAAATTCCCTTTACTTCCCACCCAAACCACCTCCTAAGGTCCACTAATGCGTGATGATTGCAATACATGAAAGTTTCTTGGTTCAAATTACACTGTGACTCCTCCTAACACATACATTGGAGCCTCCAGAGCTCTTCTCAACTTAACCCTAATATAAACTAGCTTCAAGTTTCCCAAACCCAAACCATACACAAATAGAGGTTCTAAAACTATGCATCTATACTTCTATACCAAACTAGACAAATACCATATCACTATACTAGAATCCATACACAAAAACACCAACACTTCCATACAACCCAAACACGTATCCATACCGTGATCTTCTTCTTCTTCTTCTTCTTCCTTTTCTTCTCTTCTCTTATCCGTTGTTTCTGTTCAAGACCAACAAAATGAGATATTTATTTTGGTTTTATCCTTATTTGATCTTTATCCCCTTTTATTTTCACTTCTCGTCCTCCAACTTTCTAATATTTGCAAATCAATTTATGATATTTACAATTGCCTCAAATCTTTTTCAATGCCCTGGAATTCCATTCAAATCTCGACATGACCGAATCGAGTTCTGGTGCGAGACCATATACCGAGACTCTTTAACCTGCTTTTTTTTTTCTGTAAAAGCGATCCATACCTCAAGGGGCATGGCTCCACATCTTATAATGTAATCAAATATCATATACACATACCGAGTCCCATTTGTTATTATTCAAAAAATGTACTTTTACATTTCCAAATCGCAGCACGGTCTCCATCGTGGATTAACCCCTCATTATAATATTACCAAATTATGCGGAAGCTTTGACGCCTTCTCTCAGATCTACATGATTAAAACTGTATAAGCTTTTACGCTTGAAAGGGAAACATATGTCTTATGTGATATACACATTTAAAGCATAAACAATAACATATATCGTAAATTTCAGCATTCATATAATGAACTTATACAATTACTTATGCTTTATACGTAATTTGCGTTGGTCTTAATTTCTATACTTATAGTATTCTATCTTATATCTATAAAGCGTAATTTATTCCTATTCTAACTTATACTTATAACATTTTGATCTTATACTTACTCAAATCTTACACTCATGACGTGATTTATCCTTATTCCGATTCTCAGAGGACACAAACTTATTCGTATCTCATAAACTATGACGAACTATCCATATATTTGCATTTTGAGGTACTTATCACGTACTCATACTTCTATCTCCCATATACTGTTCGTAGGCTCCAGAGGAGTTACAAAGCTTATACTTATATAGAGATACTTATGCCCATACCGGTACTTATATTTATCTCATATCTTCCATAGGAATCGATATTAATTTATGCTTATACGTAGGTACCTTAGTACTACAAAGCTTATACTTATATTACGGAGTTTACACTTGTTCGAGGTACTGAGGGTACTGCAGAGATACGACGAACGTGATACCGGTATTAAGTAAACTTATTCTTATACTAAGTACTTTAAGTACTACAAAACTTATACTGCATCGTGATCTTATACTCGGTAATTACTACATATCCTCGGTCTTATGTAACTTATACTTGTATTACTTAACTTGTTCTTGTATTTCAGATCTTTATACTTCTCTTGTATTGGCGTAACTCATACATGGCTTCGTATCTTATACTTGTCTTACGTAACTTATACATATATTTCGTATTTACTTGTCTTTACAGAGCATATACATGTGGCTTTATCTTATACTGTGTTACGTAACTTATTCTGTCTTACTTATCTTTATTCTTGCAAGTGGTTGTACTCTGTGAGAGGGTATGATAAGTCAACAGACGTAATCATATCACCTACAAGGTCATGGTCGATTATGCGCATACGACATGAAGTCCGTAGAGTAGGTACGTATCACATCAAATACATATACTGTAGTTTATATAGATTCGAACATATCCCAAACAAAATGTAGTCATTTGCTTATATCAAAATCATCTTTAACTTATACAATTTGTTATGCTTATAACAAGCTTATGCTTATTCCGATCTCCCGTAGGAGTTTCAGAGCTTATTCTTATACAAAAGTACTCGTAGGTACTACACAGATTCATTATACTGAGGTACCCGTAGGTACTACTGGACTTATACTTCTATTACATAACTTATACTTATTTTATCAGACACTGGGAGTACCCGGGAGGTACTACTCGGACTTATACCTTATATTACACAATCCTATACTTATTTTATCGATAATGGAGCACCCGTAGGTAATTACGTAGTTTAATCGATACAGAGTACCCGTGAGGTACCGCAGTACGTGATACGAGGTACATCTCGCATTCACTTTATTCTTTATTCAAGAGTTCTATCATATGTCCTGTCTCGACTACCTAGACCAATCATAAGAAATGAGCAGGACGCAAAGATAATAAGCACCAAGGTACAATACAAGACCAGGGTACCGGGCACCGACGTGACGTACGCGCGACGGCGAGAGTGTTTAGCACTGCCAGGAGTGCCGTAGCACGCCAGCGTGAGTGCCGGGCACCGGATCGTGACGTGCTCGCCACGCAACAGAGTGTCGTAGCACCGCGTAGGAGCGCTGGCACCGGACGTAGACGCGTCGCTTTTCACGCAACAAGAGTGTCGTGAGCAACAGAGTGCCGGCACGCAACAGAGTGCCGGGCACCAATCGACGCGTCGCCCATGCAACAGAGTGCCGAAGCATCTTCGCCAGAGTGCCGAAACACCGATCAGACGCCCACTCATTCATTCTTCAGCCCCAGGTAGTCATACTATCATACAGTCTTTCTTAACTTATAACTCATCTTTGTATCACATTCGTGTTCATGACATTTTGCTTTTCATGTTCATGTTCATGTTCATATTTCGGGCCAAGTTACATGTTATATCATGCTCACGCTTCATGAACACACGATACATTTTGCATTTCCTATTTTTCCTTATTTCATACCTCTTACATATGACATTTCATATACTTATACAGGAATACTGATGTATTCACACACGTTTCATATTCTGTCCCTCAATGCATCTACTTTTCTTGTGAAATTGAATCATTCCAATTGAATCATCCAAATTCAAAGTTATGGCATTTTCATGCCAAACTAGTCGGTTACCCTGACACACTAGCAAGCCTGAATTTCTTATTTTTTTCAGTAGAGGCTTAACTTCATACCTGACCCTGGTTCTTTGTATTCTTTAATCTGAGGTGCTAAGGGTTCATCTCCAACTGAATCACCCAAATCGGAGCACCTAAAACTCGTTACGTCCAAACAATAGGACTACTCTATGTTCAAAATCGGCTAAATCGTTTGAATATTACCTACTTTGAGTGAATATTTGGGCCACATAGGATCCGAATTTGAAGGTACTTCATTTTTGATGTTTGGTTTTTCTTAAAGCTTATTTTAACTAGCACTTGAATCACTCAAATCGTTCGAATGAGTGTTATGGCCAAATACGAACTCTCGTCAAAATGTAAAAATGTAACACTACCTCGTATCGGTGATACCGACCTATCGGTACAGGTCTCCGAAATTTGCCCAGAAATGGTAAATTTCACCATTTTTCATGCACTCTTCTTCCATAATTCTCTTATATTCCATCCTTCATCAAAAACTAACATGGAATCCCTCCAAACAACTCCACAAACACTTTTAATTAACCAAAGAATCCATGATTCGCCATACCAAAGTTCACAAATTTTACAAACCCTACACTCATGAAGGATTCCATATCTACTTGATACATCAACTAGGGATTTTCAACCAAACTTCCCTTAAATCTTAGAGTTGATGTCTTCCTAACAAAACCCTAGAAAAGGGAATTCAATTTAATCTTCAAGGAAAAACTCTAGCAATCATCATACCCAAGTAGTTTGTGCACACAAAAGCATACCAAAATCCATGCAAAAGTCATGCATCCATACAAGAATCCATACTTAGCTTGACTTCCTTCTTCCTTCTTTTGCTCCATACGTGAAGTTTCACTGGAGACCAAAAATAATCCATTTTTGGTCTCCCTCCCCTATTTATAAATAAACTTGCCTTTATTTGCTTGGCCTCCAACTTTGATCATTAGTATTCCACTTCTTATTTCATTTTGGCTCAAATCTTGTTAACTAAGACTTTTAAAACCTTGACAAATTACGATTTTATTCTGTTTGTAAATTTCCTGTTCTTGCTTCCATGGGTGTTTCGCATTTAACTCACGAAACATTTAAATTATGTCTATAAAATACCCTAAACATATCGAAAACGACTAGGGTCTATTTCGGGGCTTTACAACTTGGGAGTTCTTTGTCCAAGAGTTCAAGGAAAAGTACGTTACCGAGACATGCACATAGGAGTCCAAGTGGAACAGCCTCCCAAATTTGAAGCAAAGGAACTTATCTATCAATATGAGAAAGAATTAGTCATCTCAGCAAGTATGCATCGGAATTGGTCCTCACCGAGGCATTTCGGTGTAGGCAATTTGAGAATGGACTGCATGATTCCATCAAGAGATATTTGGAACCTATTACTTCTCTCCAACAAGTGAATTTATATCAGTTGGTCCAAGCTATAATGAAAGCAAAGAGACTTGAAACGAGTAGCAAAGAAAGATCTCATAAGAAGAAGTTTTGCAGTGAGTCACTATCCTCAGTGAAAAGAGCTGGGTGGAGTCTCCAAATTTCAATCATCACGCCTCAACTACGAGGTAGAAGACAAGGGTTCAATGTAGCACCCAGTTCGCAGGTGCTCACTGGATGTGGAGAAATCCCGCAGTGCCCTCACAATGCCATAGAAGGCATTGGGTGTTTGTCAAGTTATTGACAGAGGGTGTTTTCGTGTGGAAGCACTAATTATTTGATGTACACGTTGTCCCAGAGTCATGATAATAGAAGTCTACAAGAAAGTGGCAGAGGAATCGGGCCATGACTACCTCAACGAGATCGAGGTAGGGGTCTAGGTGGCCCGATTCATCATAGAGGAAGAGGAGGCACAATCTCTGAGACAATGGATCTTCCTATACCTACAACACCAACACAAGCATATGCTATAAAGGCTCGTGAGGATCAGGATGCTCCTGAGGTTGTAGCTGGTATATTTTCTCTTTATGATATTGAGATGCATGCATTGATTGATCCTGGATCCACTCATTCGTATGTATGCATTGAACATGTATTTGATAAGATACCAAGAGGTGGAACAATAGCATATGATACGCATGTGACCAAATTCATCGGGGCACGCGGTTAGCGTGAATAGTGAATACCATATAATACTCTATTGAGCATTCAAGCAAGAGAGTTTCTCGCTTATTTGATAACCTATCATTCGAGCTTGACGGATATGGGAATGGATCGGTTGTCTAAACACCGAGCCATCGTTGATTGTGGTCAAAAGATGCGAGTGTGTCGAGATGCTCGGCTCATTGAGGTGATAGTACGGTATACAGATCGCCACGTTCAATGTGATTCTCCGCTTATGCAAGCTAGAGACTTATGAGGAAAGGCTGTGAGACACTTGCCTGGATACTTGACCTAAGAGAGGTCAAGTCGATGTGGAAAAAGATTCCGCAGTAGCGGAAATTTCATGTATTCCCTGAAGAGTTACCAAGTAATCCCCTTGAGAGGGAGGTGGACTTATCCATAGGAGATTGTACTGTGAATAGGGCACCATACGTGATGGCTCCAACTGAGTCAAAGAGTTAAAGAGTCACTACACAGCTTATGGATAAAGGATTTATCCAATCAGTGTTTTACCGGTTGCACCTATTTTATTCGCAGAAAAGAAATATGGCACTCTACATAAGGGTGTATCGATTAGGAAATCAATAAGGTGATGTTAGAAAACAGGTACCCATTGCCAGAATCAAGATCTTTTTATCAATTAAAGGAGCGTGTCTTTTTCGAATATAGACGCAAGCATCGTGGTATTATCGCACTAAGAGTGAAAGATGTCGATGTGCCAAAGATCATTATTTAGAACTCTATATATTATTATGAGTTTTGGTAAGATTCGGGGTCGATTTCAAGCACGACAAAGATTCATGGATTTAATGAATAGGGTATTCCGACCCGATGTGGATCAATTTGTTGTAATCTTTATCGATGACATCCTGGTGTATTCTAAGGATGCACAGGAACATGAACAACATTTAAGAATAGTCATGGAGACGTTAAGAGAGAAGAAGTTATATGTTAAACCTCAAGAAATGTGACTACTAAAGAAAGCTTTTCCTAAATACAGATGGTAAGATGGGTGGTATAAGAGTAGACCCTATAAAGATCGGGAGTCGTCAGAATTGGAAACCACCTCGAAATGTAACCGAGGTGAGAAGTTTCTCGTCTAGAGGATATTATGTAAGATTTAGAAAGGATTCTTCATTACAATTTTCCGCCACCAAATTACTTAGGAAATAAGTAAAGTTTGAGTGCTGACGATAAATGCTCTATCATTTGAACAAATGGAAAGAAATGCTCGTCAAGCACCTAAGACAACGCAACCTACTGAAAAGAGTATACCCCATACAAAGGATGTCACCTATCGTTTTGACGGTAAGACGCAAGATGGAAAAGTAGTATTATACATCATAAACAAGCCACAGAACAAAATTATCCCACTCATGACCTAGAGTCAATACATAGTGTTTGCTTTGAAAATATGGCAACACCACGAAAGGGAAAAAGTAGAATTTACATGTGATCACAAGATCTCGAAAATCAGTCGACCATAAAGAATTAACATGAAACAACGGAGGTGGTTAGAGTTATTCAAAGATTATTATCAGATAATAGATTACCAATTCTAAAAAGCTAATGTGGTAGCAAATGCTTGGGCAGAAAAGATAATGGCAAATGATGTCACTAACACCGTGAATGACCAGCAGATGATGGATCTATATTAGCTCAACTAACATCGCAACCTATTTTAAAGCAAATAATGATAAGTGCGTAGAAAAATGATATAGAGTTACATAAAAAGGTACAGATGGTCAGAGATGGTGATAAGATTGATTTTTCAATAAAAGTAGTTTAAAACAGCATTTCTGATAACAGACATAATGGATGATAGCAAATGCAAAGAAAAAGTTATTTGAAGCTCATAATACGGTATTACCATGCATCCAGAGGGGTAATAAGATGCACCGTAGATTTGAACAAGATTATTGGTGGAAATGAATGAAAAGATGTGACAGAGCATGTGTCTAAGCGTTCGACGATCAACAAGTCAAAGTCGAACACCAAGTTCCACCTACCGTTGAATTTCTTCCAATTCCTAAGGAATTGAGATAACATTACATGGATTTTGTGCTCAGTTTTCCTCGACACAAATGTAAACATGACTCTATTCAGTGATTGTTGATAGCTCACAAATCGCCCATTTTATATCGATCAGACGGAACATTCTATGGATCGATCAAATGAAGCGCATACATGAAAAGATTGTATGATTGCATGGTGTACCGTTGTCTATTGTGTTGGATAGAGATCCGCTTTTTACATCTAGGTTCTAGAAGGAACTATAGTCAGCCTTGGGTACTAGGCTGAATTTCAAGACAAAGATTCATTCGCATGTGACGTGGATAAATAAAGTATAGATCGATTCGGCACTAAAGACATGCTCAAGGTTGTGTCATGAAATTTCTGAAGCTGGGATAGGTATATTCCATTGATGGAATTTGCTCATACCACAGTTATCAAGGCATCAGTATGGCACTGTTTCCAACTTTATGTGGTTTCCGAGATTAGAACTTCTGTGATGTTGATGAGTTGAATGAGCATACAAGACGTATCGTCCAAACATAGTAAAAGATACAAAAGAGAAAGTACAAGATTATTCTAAGAAGGTTAAAGGCTATTAGTGACGACAAAAGTCATATGCAAATTCAGCAAGAGAGATATTGAATACTTAGCTGGAGACAAGGTCTTCTTAAAAGTATCGCGTGGAGGAAAATTCCTACTAGCTTGGTAAGAAAGTCAAGCTGAGTCCGAGGTTCATAGGGTCATATGAGATTCTGAAACGAATTCGCCCTATGGCATATCATTTGGCACTCCCTCCTAGTCACTCAAACCGCATACACGGTTTCCATGTCAACGCTCAAGATACCGTCTAACGGGTCGCATTACTACCACCAGATAAGCCACGAAAGGCAAGCATTTTTCATATGATGAAAAGCCAAATATTCGTTCGAGATATGAAGCGCCATGAATATCGCGCAATCGTTAGCCAGCGTCTCAAGAACACCATGGCGTGGAAAAAGCTACTTGTGAGCTAAGAACTATAAGACCAGTAAAGATCCGAATCCTCACTCCAAGCAATAATTTATATTTAAATTTTTAAGGGGGAGAGAGTTGTAATTGACTCCAAATTATACCCTAACAGTTTTATAACATGTTGAGGGTGTAATACGAGTTAAAAGTTAAATTTTTCGGGAATAATAATGCTAAAAATAAAATAAGCAAAACCCATAATTTATCTAAGGGTCAAGTGGAAATTAGTAATTTACCAACTAAGGACCCAAATTTCATAAGATCATAAGACTATATGCCCAATTAGAATATGTGATAAGAGGACTTAAATGAAAAAATGGGTAATAAATCACAAAAGCCATTTTCCAAACATGGCCTTAGCCATGTGAGTGGATAAGACCACATTTGGTCTTGCAATTTGGGCAATTGTCCCATTCAGCAATACGCTTGAGAGAGTCCCCACTTGGAGCTTGTAATAAGATTTGAGACGCAAGAGAGGAGAAGAGAAGAAGAATAAGGTTTTTAAGATGAATTACTAGTTCTACAACTTTAGCTATGGAAAGATTTGTATGGATATTTAATGAATTGTGCTTAGGCTCGAAGCTATCCTATTTGTTGGTTATGAATTCTTCCACCTCCAAAACAGTCAGAAGTAAGATTGATTAGTCTTGCCTGGGGTTGGTCTAAGTTGTTATACGTGTTGTTTTGTTTGGTCAGGTCCAGAACGATAAAATTGTATAGAGAAAATGACGGGTTTTAGTATATGCTGTCATTTTTTAAAACCATAAGTTTTGCTTAAACATCATCATCCAAATTGCTATTCAAAATTCGGTAAACTAGACTTCAGGAGAGAACAAATCTTTGAGTTAGAGGTCTATGTGAAATTAGACCTATCAGACATAGAAATTCGTCAAAGGGGAGTTAGTTAAAATATAGAAGCCTGCCTGCTTTGACATTAGAGGTCCGTTAGTTAGGTTTATAATCTCTGTCATTACTCATCCAAACTGGAAGTGATTCGTAATTGCAAACACTAGACACAACTTCGAAATAAGTGTCTTCAAATTGACCCCATTAGACCAAGAAATTTGTTTAAAAGGAGCCTCGTTTTTTAAAGAAAATACTGATAAGATACGTAAATACATGAAAATGCAAAGATAAAGTAATGATCGGGGAATACCGCACACCTGGACAATAGTTATTCAGTGGATATGAGATATGTAATCGGGGAAATAAAATGGATTGTCTACTAGAACTTAATTTAGGTGGAGTTAGATGAGATGTTTTCGGCTGGATAAAAGTATACAAAGATACCTGATCAATTGGTCTGTTAGTGGTCATTACACTCGAGTCCTGAGGGAGGTCATCAGACGATGTCTCTCGTACAATGATAACAGTGTCTTCGGGCCCTTATAGTTCATTGTCTCGTACAATGATAACAACACCTTTGGGTCCTTATAGTGCAAATGATTTGAATTTGATAAATGACATGATATGACATGATATGAAATGATATGAGGCGTAACACTGCTATGTGATGACAAGTACATCAAGACAAGAACAAGAAGGAAAGGTAAATGATTACAAAGGAAGAAGTGAACCATGATAAGAATGAAACATGATAAGGATGTCAGATATGTATAAGTATGTAAATAATATGTATGAAATATGTATAAGCATGTATATGGGCATATGATATGTTGATGTATATGCACGTTGTCTAAAAGTGCTGATTTATCCTTATTAAGTCATTCCACGAGTATTATTCCGTTGCTTTATGGCGCTTAGTAATGCAGTGTTTCATCCGTAATTTACGTAGGGTCAAATAAGTCGCATAATCCGCACGCTAATCAAGGTCAATCAGCAACACTAAAATTACCAGAGACCTTTTTTGGTCTATTTTTTGTATATGTTCTTGCTTTTGCAACAATATAAAGTTTGTATATAAGAACACTTTCATTTATGGAGTTTGAATATATTTGTAATTACCGCTATAAAATATATTTTAAGTTAAATGTTTAATTGCATATGGAATGAACAAGTTTATAGTAAACAGAAAAATAAAAATAAATAATAATAATAATAAGACACCAGCTCGAGACTGTGCCGAAGTCAGGCATCACACAAGGAAATCCTGGTTTGAGGAGAGGCGTAATGGAATTTTGTTCGAGGGGAGGATTGTTGGGCATACGCCTAAAGTCACAATGTCCCACGTCAGTTAAGAATGAGAAGGCTTATGAATATATAAGCATGGATAACATCTAATTGGTATGAGACCTTTTGGAAATAAGTTCAAAAACAAAACCATAAGGGCTTAGGCCCAAAGTGGACAATATCATACTAATGTAGATAGATATGAGTCTATGAGGTTCCTCAAAAAGTGATATCAAAGTTGGGTTCAGACTTAATCATGGTGGGTGGATGCTCTAACAAACTGGGTAGGATGAGCCGATGAGATCAATGTGTGCTTTCGCTTGGGCGTGTGTGTCGAACACAATAAAGACAAAAATCCTAGTATGAAATGATTTGGTAACTTTGTTCGACAGCATCATTTGTCACGCCTAAATTCTACAATATCCCACATCAATTAGGAATGAGAAGACTTAAGAATATATAAGTATTGATAACATCCAATTTGTATGAGGCCTTTGGGGATGAAGCCCAAAAACAAACCCATGAGGGCTTAGGCCCAAAGTGCACAATATCATACTAATGTAGATGTGAAAAATGGTCTACGAGTGCTTCCAACAAAGTAGATGTGAAGCCCGTCTGTTGAATCAGGTGGATGAACAAATGGTGTGATGAGCGGTGAGCCCCTGACAGGTGGTGTTTCACGTAAGGTGTGTGCCCAAACGCAATGAAAGACAAAAAAAAATCCTAGTTTGAAATCGCATCGATGGAACTTCTTTGCTCAACTGGAGAACTATCGGCTATACTCAAATTCTCACAACGCCCCACATCGTTGTGAATGAAAAGACTCAGAATTTCTAAGCATGTATTAACATTCAATTGGTATGAGAACTTTTGGGGAAAAGCCCAAAAACAAACTCATGAGGGCTTACGCCTAAAGTAGACAATATGATACCAATGTTAATCGGGATGAGTTCATGAAATTTCCCAACAATCAAAAAATATATGACTTTCTCATATTTGAATATCTAGTTTTTTCTTAATAAAAAAAAAAAACCGAAAAGTCAAAGGTGGCTTTTTATTTTGGTGGCCTTTTTTTCTGGCTTTTTGCCAAAAGCAATTTGTTTTCAACATTCAACTATTTGTTTTTTTTTAACATTTTCATGACTTATTTCTAAATTTTGAATTTTTTTGCTCAATAGAAAAAACCAAAATATTTGTTTTTTGGCTTTTTGTTAATCCTTTTTTGAATGTTTTTCTATTAAGAAAAAACAATATATTAAAATATGAAAAAATCATATGCTTTATGATACATTTGAAACTCTCATAATTAGTTTCTATGCTAATTAAATCAAAGATATGTATTTTTAAATTAATTTAAAATTTTATTTTCTACAATTTAGATAAAAATGAAAATATTGATTTTTTTTTAAAACAAACAACTAAATACTTGATCCCATTAAATAAGAACAAATTAAAGTTCTATTTAGCATTAAGTCCAAAACCACCAAATATTTTGTTTTTACTATTAAATTAAAAAAATTTTAAATTCAATAATAAATCATGTTGTAAAAATAATAAAAACAAATACGCTTAGATGTCGAAACAAATTGCTTTGGTAAAGGTAAAAAATTACTACCCAATTAGTATTTGTTTGTAAGGAATACTGGAATAGTATCAGTCATTTGCAACATGATTCAGAAGACAACAAATATAAATCTTAGTTCATAATCTAAAGGAATATGATGTAATTGGGGGAGGTAGTCACTTTACAATTAGTTGATTAGTACCAAGAGTTGTTTCCTTTCAAACTTCATCTCAAAATAATATTAGGGGGTGTTTGTTTTTTTTACTTAATATTGAAAATAACTTTTATTTAGCTGAACACTCGATAAGGTTTAATAGTATTAAGTATTAAATGTTTTTTTTTTAAATATTGTATTTTTATTAATTATTAAGTTGTTTGTTTTTATATGTTTAAAATTAACACCTTATTTGTCTAATGATGATATAATTTATTTGGTTTTTTTTCAAAAAATAGAAATATTTTGTTAAAGACCTCAAATAACTCAAATATTGTAAATCTAATCATTTTCATGTTTTTTTCTTGAAGAATGACTCATTAATGAACAAAAAATGCCATTAGATTTTTGAAATTTAGTTTTCAAAAGATCTTTTAATCAAATCACCCTTATTAATTATTATTATGATAAATAAAAATATTTGCATAATATATATATATATATATATATATATATATATATATATATATATATATATATATATATATATATATATATATAATGTTAAAAAAATTATTATTATGATAAATATTTTATTATTATCATTCTTAGAAAAAATAATTATTTTATATGACTGTAATAAAATATATAAAATTAACAATTTTTTGAGTAGAATAAAATTAATAATTTAAAAATAATAGATTGATAGAAGGCAAAATAAAAAATATTTAATGTTTTTTAAATATTAAAATATTCTATGCGGATTTTTAAAGATTTTGTATAAATTCTAAAATATGACTTTTTTTCTAATAGAAAATACCAAATATTTTGATTTCTATTATTCAAAAGAAAATTTCAAATTTTGGAACAGTTATACAAAAATGAAATAACAAACGTTCTAAAGTTGGAAAGTAATTTACTATGAAAAAGCCAAAAAACATAAGCCTCTTACTCTTTTTAAATTTCAAAATCTTAAGCTTTCTTGTTATAGGATACCCAAGTGGATTACATCATGCAACACTGATTCTCTGAGTGTTAGAACTTAAACAGATTTTAGTCACCATCGTAAGTTTCTTTCTTAAAAGCTAAGTTTAAATATTTTGATTCATTTTTTCCATTTATGCATTTTTAATAAAATAAAATAAAATTTATTTTGAACTTCATAGTTGATTAATGGTTGATACTATATGAATAAATAACTAAAATATTGATTTTTGCATTTACACTTACAATTCTGTGAAAACATCTTCATACCCATCAATAAATAGAGCATAAAAGAATTATTTAAATAATTTTAAATCCTACTTAAGCTACGTATGAATCATGACATAGTTTTCTTCTTCATATCGATGATGCCTTTTCAACCTAACTGCCGAGCTGGGGTCGCCTGCCTGACCTCTGATTATTTCATGGGCTGGGATGTAGGCGTCCGATCGCCCTGGTCGAGGCGTAGATCGTGGTGGGGTCGCTGTTGATCTGGCAGTTCGGACGTGAAGACTCCTCGCAAGAACAAAGAAGTGGGGTTCGCGAGGCGCTTTCACGCCGCCCGGCGCCTGCTTTTCATTTCTTTTCTGGTAGGGGCAGGATCAAGCTGAGTGGCGAATGTGTTGCATATGAGACGCGCGCTTCAAGAGTGTGTACTTTCACCGTTGAGGTCATGTATTTATAGTAGATGTTCAACCGCTGAACAGAATTCAGGGATTTGTTCTGCATTGGATGGATTTTCTTATCAATATCCGATGCGGTAAATTGACAGCAAAGAAATTCGCTTATTCGATAATCTTCCTTCCTTATCGGGGGAGATCCAACCTGTACGATCCTGCTATTATTTTCTTTCTTACTGGAGAAAGATTTGGCTGATCTGCAAAGATGGATATCTTTGCTGTGGGTTATTCTATTTTCCGTGCGTGGGCTAAATACAATCAGATTTGCGATATGGACTCTAATTCATCCAAGATCGCCCTTAACCCACTGGCCGAGCCTTCGCTTTCAATGGTGACCGAGGCCCCGGGTATCAAGGTCACGCCACTTTGCAAAGCTATGAGCCGGGCCTCGCACTCATTTTTCAAACCCATCTTATCATGGTGATATCGCTGAAATGAAACACAGATGCCAACAAGATTTTTTCAACGAAAAGAACCAAAACTAGTCACACCATACACATTTATTCTATAATTTACACGTACCATTTTTTTTCTCTTTTTTATTTTTACTTTTCTATAAGGTTACCTCTAGAAGAAATGTTAGGCTTCCATATTAAGTCATTAGTAATTTAGTAAGATAGTTTCATGTGAAAATTATTCTATCACAAAAGACAAACTCAAGAGTTAGATGGAATCCTTATTGTGGTGCTTCCATTGAGGATAACCTATCATATCTCATTCATATTCAAGATTTAATCAACCAAAACCTCTCCATGTTTTTTCCTTAACTTTCTTTATTGCAAGTCTATAAGATCTAGCTCAAGTGGTAAAAAGATGGGGATGAATTTACGGGAGATCTCCATGTTTTGGTTCTATTTTGACATTAGAGTGGTCCTGCTGTTTAGGCTACACTCGTCATCACCATCGAAATCGTTTTATTCAAAATTTTCAGAACTAAACTTATAGGATAACAAATCTCCCCGAAATAAGTGTTCTCAAATTTGGACCTCATCGACCTTAGAAAATTTGTTTAAAAGGAGTCATGTTTGTAAGAAATATTTGATAGTATACTAAATACATGAAAATACAAAGATAAGAGTGAATGATCAGAATATCATTATATGATTACCGACAACAATAGTTATTCAGGATATGAGATAAGGTAACAAAATGAAATAAAAATTGATTGTCTACTTAGAACCTGGTGTGTGGCTACAGATTGACACGCTTACTAAGGATAAAAGTTCCATGAAGATATCAGATCAATGGGTTCTACCGTTGTGGTCATTACAAAGACTTCGAAGTTCCTATAGAGGTCATTGTCTTCAGGTATTAATGATATCAAAGTCTTCGCTCTTATAGTTCATTGTCTCGTACAATGATAACAACACTTTCGGGTCCTTATAGTGCAAATGATTTGAATTTGATAAATGACATGATATGAAATGATATGAGAAGAGTAACACTGCTATGTGATGACAAGTACACTGTGACAAAAACAATAAGCAAAGTGTAAAATGACACAAAATGTATATGAACGATGATAAGAAATGAAACATTATATGATAAGTATGAGATATGTATAAGTATGTGTAAATGATATGTATGAAATATGTATAAACATGTGTATAAGTATATAATATGTTAGATGTATATGCATGTGTCTAAAGTGTGATTATGACGCCCCAAAACCGAGGTGTCTCGTTGACAACCCGTCAACCTATTTAACACTTTCGCGATTGCAAAGAACCCGACACCACTCACACGAAAATCGGCGTAGTCTCCTTTATATGGGGGAGCTCCACCCAAGGTACAAACCTATCCCACACTACAACGACCACTAATGTGATCCACATGCGAGTAAAATAACGGCCACTGGGCCCCCGCATTAATACCCACAAACATATCAACTATATACAATAGTTCAAGAGTTAATGACCATTTTTTATCAAACATATCAAAATTTAGAGTTTTAATACATGTTATACAAAATGAATACCCAAAGCCACAACTCGCCTTTCTTTCTAAAATGCCTCAGTGAGCGCCGGCCCTCCTACACACTCCTCGTAATTAAATGGTGATCCTGATGTACAGCAAAAGCCTAGTAGTGATAATTTTCTACCCGGGTTACTTCCCATCTGCGCACATCGTTACGACAAACAATCACATTCAAGCACTCTTATGAACCTACTTTTCAATGTCTACATGCCCAAACTCCATGTCTCGAGTCCTCACCGACTCTCACATGCCTAAGTCGAATGCTAGTAAATAATCGGGCCAAAACAAAAGTTTTCGTCTCGAAACTCACTACCGACTTCAGAATACATCGGGACTACCTCCAGGCGTAATTGTTGGATATCTAAATGGGGCCATGGTCCCTCATCCAAGTGATTTGTCGGACAACTTCATGTACTCCTTCAAAATCTTCCTGAAATTCCTTCACACAAACATTTTCTTTTTCTGAGCCCATTTCATGTCATGCACTCACACCTAATATTTTAGGCTGTCCCAGTGCATATGGAATACATTATGCCAATTCCAAAATAGTCATGCTAATATATAAAACATGTATATATATTAACATAATTAAATCACATAAATCATGTTATGAAAATTCACCATCAATAACACCAAAATTAGCTCAATAGCAATAATTAATAAACACAAGCAATCATTTTGAATCGTTTCAACACATAAAAATTCACACCAAAAATTACAATAATCATTCACGTGATCAAGAAACTTCGTTGGTAATCGTTCATGTATTACCAAATTTGGGATTTTCTCCACTGGGCTCAAAGGTTTTGAGACCTAATTTTACGACTAAATTCAAGCTCCTAATAACTCCTAACCACAAACATGACTCTAACTAAAGAATATCGCAAGTAGAAAAGATCCTACCTCTTGGAGTTGTCGGAACTCCACTAAATCGGTGTCCACACGTAGCCCTCGCCGCGTTAGACATCGATTTTTGCTTCTCGTCTGCACAAGACCGACTAGCCTGACCATTGTAAACGGTAGAAGACACTTTCTCTCTCTAGATTTCAAAAACTCAAGCTACTGCATCCCCTCTCTAGCCACTGCACGTTTTGTCTCAAAAATGAAGTAGACAACTATTTCAAGTTTTGTCTTATTATCATTAACTTTTCATTAATTCCCATCATGTCCCTTCTTCTTGATTTTTTTGACACTTGGCACAATCTTAGTCATCCATCTCATCCCTCTCACTACGCAACACGTGTCACACGAAGCACACGAATAGTGACTTTTATCACATCGTATGTCTCTCAACCTGGTTTACCAAGACTAGACACCCTAAGGCCTCTCGAAAAACTTGAAATTCCGACCGTCTCTCTAAATTCGACTAAATTCGACGTTGGATAAATAGATTTCATGAGATGATTCCAACTATGAAAACTGCTTCATTATCCGAGATCTAGAAAAATTTTGGATTTTTACGTAAATGACTATTTAATATTTTTTTAAAATTGAAATTTTCGTTCATGATGATCCTTATTAGGGTCATCTATCAGTATTATTCTCACTAATATGTTTTGTACCGGGTATTTCATCCGCGGTAGGTACGTAAGAAGGAAATAGAAGTCAGACAATCAAGATCAACAATCAAGGTCAACGCAACACTAGTGCCTCATCGAGACTTTTTGGTCTATTTTGTAGATATATGTCTTTGTTTTGTAAACAATGTAAAGTTTGTAGATATATGTTGAACACTAATTTTATGGAGTTTAAATATATTAATTACCGCTATAAAATATATTTCAAGTTAAATGTTTAACAAGATACGAATGAATAAGTTTATAAGAAATCAGAAAAATAAAAATAAATAATAAATAATAATCGACACCTCACCGACACCGGTGCTTCTGTCAGTATCACACAAGGAAATCCTGGTTCAGAGGCATAATGGAATTTGTTCGTGGGATTGGCATACGCCAAAGTCACAATGTCCCGCTAAGAATGAGAAGCGCTATGAATATATGCTACTTGATAACATCTAATCGGGTATGACCTTTCGGGAAATAAGTTCAAAACAAAACCATAAGGGCTTAGCCCAAAGGACACATCATACTGAATAGGAGCAGGTAATAGCTCCATGAGGTTCCTCAAAAGTGGCATCGCAGTCAGTTCGACTTAATCGGTGGATGGATGCCGAATTAAACTATGATGAGCTTGCGAGCACCTACTGTGTGGTGCTTCGCTTAAGATGTGTGCCTGAACATAATGAAAGACAAAAAAATCCTAGTCTAAAATGAGATTTTGTGGAACTTTATTCAATGAGAGAATTATTAGTTTTGCACCCAAATTCCCACAATGTCCCACATCGATTAGGAATGGGAAGACTTAAGAATATATAAGTATTGATAACATCCAATTTGTATGAGGCTTTGGGGATGAAGCCCAAAAACAAACTCATGAGGGCTTAGTCCCAAAGTGCATAATATCATACTAATGTAGATAGGTATGAGTCTATGAGGTTTCCCAACAAGTGGTATCGTAGTTCTGCCCATGCTTAACTGTGGGTGGATGCTTCGAACAAATGGTGTGATGAGCTATGAGCCTCCCGATGTGTGGTGTTTCACGTAGCAAAGGCGCCTAAACGCAAACAAAGACAAAAAAATCCTACTTGAAAGGAGACTCGATGGAAACTTTGTTCACCTAGAGTAACTATTGGTTATGCGTCCCACTTCACAATGTCCCACATCGTTGTGAATATAAAGACTTCATGAAGCTTATAAGCATAGACAACATTCAATTGATATGAGAACTTTTGGGGAAAAACCCAAAAATAAAATCATGAGGGCTTACGTCCAAAGTAGACAATATGATACTAATGTGAATAGGGATGAGTCCATGAAGTTTCCCAACAATCATAAAATATATTATTTTCTCATATTTGAATATATAGTTTTTTCTTAATAAAAAAAAAAACCAAAAAGTCAAAGGTGGTTTTGTTTTTTTTGGTGGTAACACAAGTGCTTTTCGCTTAAACGATTTCTTTTAACGTTAGGTATTTGTTTTTACATTTTAAATGACTAATTCTTTAGAATTTTGAATTTTTTGCTTTCGATAGAAAAACCAAAATATTTGTTTTTGGCTTTTTGTTAATCCTTTTGAATGTTTTTCTATTAGAAAAACAATATATTAAAATAGTAAAATCATATGCTTTATGATCCATTTGAAACTCTCATAATTAGTTTCATGCTAATTAAATCAAAGCATATGTATTTTTAAATTTTAATTTAAAATTTTATTTTCTTACAATTTAGATAAAAATGAAAAGATTGATTTTTTTTTAGAAAAACAAACAACTAAATACTTGATCCTATTAAGTAGAACAAATTAAAGTTATATTTAGCATTAAGTAAAAAAAACCACCAAATATTTTAGTTTTTTTCTATTATATTCAAATTTTAAAAACTTCAGTAATAAATCATAAAAAATAAAAATAAAAACAAACACCCTAGATGCTAAAAACAAATTGCTTTTGGTAAAAAGGTAAAAAAACAAGCGCTACCTAATTATATTTGTTTGTAAGGAATACTGGAATAGTATCAGTCATTTGAAATTTGATTCAGAAGACAACAAATATAAATCTTAGTTCATAATCTAAAGGAAGATGATGTAATTGGGGGAGGAAGTCACTTTACAATTAGTTGATTAGTACTAAGAGTTGTTTCCTTTCAAACTTCATCTCAAAATAACGTTAGGGGTGTTTGTTTTTTTTTACTTAATACTGAAAATAACTTTTATTTAGCTGAATATTAAATAAGGCTTAATATTATTAAGTATTGAATGTTTGTTTTTTTTTTTAATATTGTATTTCTATTAATTATTAAGTTGTTTTTTTTATATGCTTAAAATTAACATCTTAAATATATTAAGAAAAATAATTTAGGTCAATACTTGTTCGTCCAATGATATAGATTATTTGGTTGTTTTCAAAAAATAGAAATATTTTGTTAAAGACCTCAAATAACTCCAATATTGTAAATTTAATCATTTTCATGTTTTTTCTTAAAGATGACTCATTAATGGACAAAAAATGCCATTAGATTTTTGAAATTTAGTTTTCAAAAGATCTTTTAATCAAATCACCCTTATTAATTATTATTATGATAAAATAAAAAAATATTTGCATAATATATATATATATATATATATATATATATATATATATATATATATATATATATATATATATATATATATATATAGCATATTTATAAAAAATTAAAATGTTAAAATTATTATGATAAATATTTTATTATTATTATTCTTAGAAAAAATAATTATTTTATATGACTAAAATAAAATATATAAAATTAACAATTTTTTTGAGTGAATAAAATTAATAATTTAAAAAATAATAGATTGATGAAGTCAAAATAAAAAACATTTAATGTTTTTTAAATATTTTAAAATATTCTATGTAGATTTTAAAAGATTTTGTATAAATTCTAAAATATGACCCCTTTTTTTTTCTAGATAGAAAATACCAAATATTTTGATTTTTATTATTCAGAAGAAAATTTCAAATTTTGGAAATAAGTTATACAAAAAATGAAATAACAAACGTTCTAAAGTTGGAAAGCAATTTGCTGTTAGAGAAAACCAAAAAACATAAGCCCCTTACTCTTTTTTAAATTTCAAAATCTTAAGCTTACTTGTTATAGGATACCTCTATGGATTACATCATGCAACACTTGGATTCTCTGAGGTGTTAGAACTTAAATGATTTTAGTCACCATCGTAAGTTTTCTTTTCTTAAAAGCTAAGTTTAAAATATTTTGATTCATTTTTCAATGCATGCATTTTAATAAAATTAAATTAAATTTATTTTGAACTTCATAATTGATTAATGGTTGATTCTATATGAATAAATAAATAAAATATTGATTTTTGCATTTACACTAACAATTCTGTGAAAACATCTTCATACCCATCAATAAATAATGCATAAAAGAAAAATGGAGAAGGGAAGATGAAGTGTAAAGTTCAGGACAATTATTTAAATAATTTTAAATCCTACTTAAGCTACGTATAAATCAAGACATAGTTTTCTTCTTTGTATATCATGATGATACCGTTGAAATGAAACATTAGATGCCAAATAAAAGTATTTTTTTCTAACGAAAAGAACCAAAACTAGTCACACCATACACGTTTATTCTATAATTTACACGTACCCTTTTTTTTTTTCTTTTTTTCTTTTTTCTGTAAGGTTACCTCTAGAAGAAATGTTAGGCTTCCATATTAAGTCATTAGTAATTTAGTAGAGACATTGTTTTCAAGATGTATCTTTCCTTACTAGACAAGAGTGGTTGAGATAGATATCTTCTACAATGGAAAAGTAAGATAGTTTCATGTGAAAAATATTCTATCACAAAACACAAACTCAAGAGTTAGATGCAATCCTTATTGTGGTGCTTCCATTGAGGATCACCTATCATATCTCATTCATATTCAAGATTTAATCAACCAAAAACTCTCCATGTTTCTTCCTTCACTTTTTTTATTGCGAGTCTATGAGATCTGGCTCAAGTGGTAAAGAGCTAGGGATGAATTTATGGGAGATTCCCAGTTTCGAATCCAAGAACACAGTACTACAACAATGTAATATGAATAAAAATCTTGAACGGCCAAATTAACCGAAAACACAGAGCACATCCAAAAGCAAACATTACAGAAATAACAACAATCCACAGGGCACACATACTGAAGCTCAATGGGGACATGACAACCAAATATCAAAGCAATACCAAGTACATGTGACAACATTCAATGATCCACAAATCTGCATTAATGCCATCCAACCTTTGATTTAATCTCATCTGCTCATCCCTTGACTCATCATGGGAACTGCTGTAACTCCCCGCCTTTGTCTATCAGCATTGGCCTCCCAACCTACCACCCATTACCAGTGGTGCAAGTCAATGCATTAGAATATACCAAATTCTACAACTACTATGCATTCATCCCAAATATACTAGTCCATTGTTGTGTTTCGTCCAACAAAATACTGATAAATCAATGAAGAAAAACGAGAACAACATACATAGATTTACATGGTTCAGTAATGTGTCTACATCCATAAGAACGATAGAAATAAGATTACATAGGAGGGTATTTATAATAACCTTGGATATAACCAATTTATAAAAATACTCTTATACCATGTACCATACCCTACTCCAACATTTGCCCTTTTTTCTCCATAAATATGAGCCACATACTACAACAAATATTGATATGGATATTTTTCTTCTCTGAATTATCAATTTTTTTTAAAAAAAATTAAGCTTGGAGGATTTGGAATTGATTTGCATATCATACTCCTTAATACTTAAACATTGAAGGTTGGCTCAGTTGGTTTGGCCCTGGATTTCTCCCCAGTGCTCACCAATTCAAGTCTCCTTAGAGCCACTTGAGGATTTATCCAATCATTAACTTTAGGGTCTTATGGATTTAATCGAGGGCACACAGGCTGGCCCGACAGCCAAGGCTTTGCTCAAGGACGACAGAAAAGTGGACATAGGTTGAGGGATTGAGAAGAGCCATGCCCTCTAGAACTGAATTGTTAATCCCCCACAAGGCACGGTGTTTAAATTAACCTTATCAAATTCATGACAAATTGCAGTCCTAAAGAGTATATATGCCTATATGATTCACTGGAAAAACAATTCAGAGAAGGTAGCCTCAAGATCAACCCATTTCAGGAACACAATAGTCTATGAAACCACCTTGGAATCAGTTTCCCATTCCCAATACTCTCAGATCCAAAAAGAAAAAAAGAACCATCTCAACTATAGTATTATTCATATGTATGTATCTGCTAAGAAAATCATACCTATTCCCATGTCAAATCCACGGTTCTTGAGCTCTCTATACTCTTGACAGAGCGCGCATCCCTCACAGAAGCAGTGGACTAAGCAATCAGCACAAGGCAACTCTCCCAAAACATACTCAGCCCTCAATCTCGACCGAAAAACACAAGAATATAAGCACGGCAAACCAAACAAACACAATAGCGAATACACAGTACCACTCAAAGCACAATCTGCAAAAACCATCCATTAGTCATTCCCTTCACCCAATCTTGTTAAACCCAGAAAAAGAAAAAAAAAAAAAAAAGGATTTTCAAAGACTTACTTGACGACCCTTTACTCACTATCTCTGCAATCTGCCCAAATGTGATGCAAGGGCAACAGCAAGTGATCAAACCTTCAGAAAAAAAATAATAATAATAATGAAGTCGTGTGATGGGGGGAGAAAGAAACAGAGAAAAGGGGTGGGTGAATTTTGGGGTTGCTTACAGTTTGCAGGGTCGTCACAGCAATGACAGAGACCGGTGGACCAACGGGTGGTGCCGCCGGGACACTGTACAACATATGGGGCTGCGTACGGTGGCGGTGGTCCTGGGCTGGGATTTGGAAATCCGGGAGCTGTGGGATGACCCACATGACCATCTACTCGATACTTTTCGTGGTCAGATTGTGGAGGATACATTTCTGCAACACAACTGAAATGGTCACCAATGGCCTAGGCCTATTTCTTTAAGTCTTGCCCAGTTGCTCCTTATTCAAGAAATCAGAGTATACTATTACTATATATTATATGTATTTACAAGTCCAGTTTCTGGGAAATTTTATGTGGTCAACCCTCAAATGGTCTACGAAACCCAATGTAATATTATTATACTTGAATTTACATGCTAGTCCCCATATAATTGTAATATTATATCTTTGTTAGCAGTGACCTGTTTCGACAAACTCTTCTATGCTTTCCTCTGTCTTATTAGTGTTTTTAAAAGTTGTTCTTAATATATAAAAGCTTTTAATAACATAAATAATATTTTTTGAAAATTATTCTTATTATCTCAATTTAATATTTTTTATATTTAAAAAAAAAAACGTCTTTCTTGAATTTTTCTTATTATCTTTATTTTTCAAAACAAAAAACGGTTTTTAAAAACTCAAACAATCAGACCCTACTAACATTCTTTTACCTTCAAGAAAACTTCCCTCTTTTTTAATAGGACAGTCTATTGGTAATTGTTTTCATAATTTTGAATTTTTAACAACAAAACAAGAAAGATTGGTGTTTTAAAAAAATATCATTTCATCGTTTTCACTGTTTTATAAGCATTGTTTTAAAAAGGTAATCATATGAATGACGGTACAATTTCATAGATAATAATTTCGTACGTGATGACCAAGGGAAGACTTCTATTATTAACATTAGAGATAATTGACTTGTATCTTCACTCTCCTCAAATTTTCCATGCTCGTGAATGAACGTTCTTTCTTGGATCTTTCTGGGAAAAGTAATAAAAAAAACCGTTGAATTTTCCATTTCATTTTGTTTTTGTGATGAAGTGTTAAACAGGGTATATGGTTGGGGACAGGTGTTTTTGTTTTTGTTTGGTATTTTTTTTGAGTTAGTTAGGATAAAATAAATTTACAATTTACAATATCAGTTTAAATTACAATAATTACTATAAATAAACCTATTTTAGTTTTCTTTTTAAAAAATGTCTATTGACTACAGTACTTTTTGTATTTTGTAACAAAAATTGTGATTTGTATAAAACAAAAATGAAATTGAATATATGTATATTCAGTCTCGATTGGTTCCTCTTTTTTTTTTTGTTTTTTTTTTACCCACCCTTAGAAGAATGGTAGTGATATAATGATATGATATTAGGCAAGAGTAATCGGAGAAAAGAGAATTAAGAACTAATTTACTATAAAATGAAGGACGAAATTAAATAGATTTTATTTAGATGTGAATGCACTGAATGGTTTAAGAAAACTATTTTTAGGTTTAAAGATTTTAAAGGCATGGCATAAGGTGGAAATTGATGTAATAAATTATTTTTATCTTTTTTTGTTTTTAATATTTTTTTATATTTATTTACTTTACAATACATTATTGTAATATTATGTTTTTATAAGAGGCACGAGAGCAAGACCTCACAGTAGACTCGTTAAAAAAGCGAGGCAGGCTCGATATTAAAAATATGTAATTTATAAGTATAATATCAAAAAAAATTTTACATCTATTCTAAGTATAATATCATTTATTTACAATAAATTTGGTATAAATAAATAAATTTAATTATTATTAAAAAAAAAAGTAAATAAATGGAGTGGGATGGGAGTTGGGAACGGGGTGTCGGAATTCACCCACTCGTACCAATTCCAACCTCTGCCCACACCTCCTCAATTCAAGTTTGTCTGTTGTTAACAACCCAATCCCATTCAATGATATATTTTACACATATAAGATATTTATGACTAATGTTTAATGAATAATACATGATATCTCAATAAAATTTGGTTCACTTAACGTTCCCTTGGGAATTTCAAAAGAATTAGAAAATCTGTTTAATGAAAAAACCGATAATTCAAGGAAAAAATATATATATTTCATCCATTTATATAAAAATAATTATGAAATATGAATTCTTTATTAATATTTCAAGTCTTATTTATTTATCTATAAAAAATAAAAATAATGTGAAATCCTAGAGACCCAACTCAAGTCTTATTTCAACTCAAGTGAAATCCTAGATAAACAAAGTATTACACTCTAACATACAAAGTGAATAAATGTTACAAAATAATGATGCGATCAAATAAAATACTTCAATTCAATTTTTGTATATTATATTAAAGTCATTTATAATTCTTCTATTTATAAAGTCATAAATAAACTGTTGGAGTAAAATATTTTATTCAAAATGTAAAACAATAATTACTTTTAGAAATTTGCTTAAAAATTATATTATAGATATTTGCATATCCAGTGATTAATTCAAATTATGTATTGGAATGGAAGGGTTGATTCGTCAATGTGAACACCCAATGTATTAGCTGGATTGAGGACGGCCGACATCACACGTTCACACCTATCTCTACCAGAAAATTTATTTTTACAAGAGTCAAGTTCCACGTCCACGTCACAAGACTAATAAACGCTTTTTTTTGAGGTAAACGCTGAAATGTTGACACCTAAACCTAAATTAATTTCCATTTAAATTGATAGACTGAAACCTATCATTTCCATAATTCCATTTGAGGGTATTAGTAGAAAGTTATCAATTTAGCATAATAATGGTAATTAGATGAATTTTCACACCTTTAAACATGTTTTTGAAATGATTTAAAAGTCTCTGCCTTTTGTTGTAAATATATTAGTTATAAAGAAGCTATATTCCATAAATTAAATGAGCTATATAGGTAGATTTATGGTCTATATTTCAGTTGTGAAATGTGTTCTGCCAAGTCATTGTCTTCCTTGATTGTTTTTAATTTATGATATAGACGGGTTTTTTTTTTTTTAAGGAAAATTAATATTATTGTTTCAAACTTTCAATAAATCGATAGATCCAAGATATAAATAACTAAAAAATATATAAAATGAAATAATATTCAGGTTAATAGTATAATAAATCAGTATAAACCTATAAATTTAATAAAATAATGGCGTTAGAATATCTACTTATTTCTAATTTTTTAACGTATTGAAATTCATGGTGTCTCTTGGTAGTAAATTTATGCTTCTTCCATCCTTTTGCATCCTGAATAAACGTCATATAAGCAGCCAAACAACGTAGCGTTATATGGCCGTGCTTTCATCAGCTTGTCGATAAAACGACGATAACATAAAAAATAAAACAAAACCTAAACCTTCATAGTAAAATAATTTCATAAATTAAAATAAATTAACAAAAGGGAAACAACGACTTGATGGATTCATTTTTACAAATGAAATTGGTTGATCGCGATGGTGGTGGAATCTACGTAGAATATGCGGGTGATTGATACAGGGGAGCGAACGTAAGTTTGTTATGATGCGAATTTGTTAGGGTGTTATACTCTTCTGGAACATTCCTTCATTTATTATATATTTGTACCAGTCGTTTTGTATTTCAGAGAATAATATCAAAATTAAACTTTCAGTACACATTGCTCTCCCTGTCCATTCCATCCATGGCAGTGCACATGGTATCAGAGCGTTTTGTGGCTACAACACGGTGATCTCTTTTCTTCTTCATTTCTTTTTCATCCTATCATTTCTATCATCGATTTTTCCGAGAATGGCTTCCGAAAATGGTGAAAACTCATTAGATGACGAAATGCCGACAACGTCTTTGGTTTTCTTGAAAGCGGAGGATTTAATAAAGGATACGACTCCATTCGTTCAATGTTTCTGCATAACTCTGATCATCCTGGTATGGTTTTGGTTACTGCTCCTCTCACCGGATCCAATTACCTTACTTGGAGTCGATCGATGAAGATTGCCTTGATTGCTAAACATAAGCTAAGGTTTGTCAATGGTAAATGCGTACAGCCTGATATGAATTCCAAAGAATACGAAGGATGGTTTCTTGACGGATATTATGGTAATTTCACAGATGCAAACTCTGTTCAAAGATATTGTGGATGCTTTTCTTTATACAAATACTACAAAGAGTTGTGGGATGAACTTGGTGAAGATTTAGAATGTAATGGTCCCTCATTTACCAAATTCAAAGAAATAGCTTCCGATCTCTCGAGGAACAATGAGTGTTTCTCAATATTATACCAAATAAAAGGCTTAGGATGAGTTAAAGCATTTGATGCCTATTCCCTAGCTTTGCTCATGCAGGCCATGTACTGGCCAAATGTCAAGGCGGTTGCAAATGTCTTTCCAATAACCAACTCATGCAATTCCTCATGGGATTAGATAAGGTCTTTTGACAAAGGTTCGAATTAAATTCTTACGCTGGAATCAAGCTTCCTTCGAGTAAACAAAGTTTACTTCATGGTATAGAATTGAAAAACAACGAGAAGTTTCTGATCTCTTCACTGAAAATCTTGAAAATATTGTTATGTTTGCCCGATCATCTTTTACCAAACGTGGTAGAAGCCATGGATATTCTCATAGCGATGCAATTACGTAGGCTACCATGGAGTGAGATTCATTCTTGAAGCAAAGGATATGGCTCTCGATGCGATTCAAAAGAACCATTTCGTCATTGTGATTATTGCAATAATGATGGCCGTGTGAGGACACTTGCTTTTCGTCTCCATGGGTATCTGAGTTAGTCTGAAGAATATAGCTAGCACATGCTGCTAATATGGGCAGACTCCTCTCGGACTGCTTGACACACACATCTCGAGGAACCGATTATTCACAGTCTGCTGCGTCTCACGCATCTGACCACAGTCAACGTCATTGATGCAGCCCATTTTGCTCATCTTGAACATTTTGCTGGTATTCCTTCAAGCTTTGCTTTTACCACTCAGGATTCCTCTAATATTGGGACTTGGATAGTGGACACAGGAGCATCCACTCATATGTGCTCAGATTTTTCTCTACTTGTCAACCTACTTGATAAATGACTAGCCCACATGCATACCATCACTGCTGATGGTTCCCGAGTCTCGATTAATCTGAAACCTTTGTGGTCCTCGGCCGCCTGCGAACTCCATAATGTTCTTTATTCCCGAGATTAGATTTAATCCTTTAGTTCCAAAACTAGCTACTACCTCGAATATTATCTTCAAATTTTATCCTAACAATTGCCTTTTACGAGGACACAGTGAGCACTTAATGAGTAGTGGTCAAGCTTGTCCAACCATCTACCACATTCTCGATCAATCCGACTTTCAAATTGATTCTCATCCTTTATTTTACACTTGTAATAATTCCAAAACTGATGGTATATCCCTTCTCTTTGGCGCAGCAGAGTCATGCCTCCTCATGGGACGATTCATCACTTACATGTACAAATCTTCTGTACAATCATCTCCTTGTCATGTATGTCCTTTGACTAGCAATCTAGGCGCCATTTCTATAAAGCGCTTATTCATCTTCAAATTGTTTTGATATTTTACGTTGATATTTGGGACCCTTATAAAATTCCATCTCTAATTGGTGCGATTTTTCTTACTATTATGGATGACTTTGTAGAGCCACTTGGACTTTTCTTACGCATCATAAGTGATATATTTCACATATTCTCCATATTTCTAACCATGGTTCCTACTCAATTTAAAACATGCGTTAAGACTATTCGCAGTGACAATGGTGGTGAATTCCTTAGCTCTCGTTTTAAAACACTTCTTCATTCTTATGGCATCATTCACCACTTTGTAGTTGCCCTTATGCTCCTGGCGGAATGGTGTTGTTGAGCGTAGTATAGCCATCTCCTTGACACAACCCACGTTCCTTAATGTTCGAAGCTTCCCATACGAGTCCGTTTGGGGTCATGCCATTCTCATGGCTACCTCGATTATCCAATCCCATTTGCCTTACGTCTCTTCTCTCTTGGGAAAACCCCCTTTGAGCGTTTATATCAAGAAGCTACGCATGGCTTCTCAAGGTCTTTGGATGTCTCTCTATTTTGCTACCATCACCTGACCTCATAGGGATAAATTCAGCCCTGTGCCACCCGCTGCATTTTCCTTGAATCTTTCTCTGGCGAAAGGCATTTAAACTCTGATCTCTTCACGCCGTATATTTGTCTCTAGGGATGTCAATTCCATGAGAATACTTTTCCTTTCAAGACATACCATCTGATCAATTCCTACACCTCTCCTAACCCGCCTTCTTTGACAATCAAACTATCATCAGGCCATTTCCCCCCTTCCCTCTCTTCCCACAGACACCTATTACATTTGCCATCTCCTGCACCTATTATTCACAACCCATCCCTGCTCTTGCTAACCCACCCCTCTTACACAATCATGGCTCCACGACCCAGCGATTACGCATCGAACCACCCCGGCTGCTATCAGACTTTGAGGTCCACTTTGCTTCCCTCCCGGCTAATGCTCGATCTCGGCCCCTCTTTGTTCCTTCTACTTTCATCCATCTTGGCCCATCTTACGTTTCCTTTTCGACCAAACATCTCCTCCATTTACGAACCTACTTCCTACCATGGCTCTCATGACACCGCTCACAGTATGGGAGAGATTGAACTTAATGCAGAGCAAAACCACACTTGGGATCTTACTTATCTCCCTCCTGGTAAGTCTCCAATTGGCTCTAAATGGGTATACAAAACTAAACTTCACTAACAGGCCGAAAGCGTAATGTGTATATATGTACGCCTATATGCGCAAGTGCACGCGTCGCCTCAAGTAATATAGTGTACCTATGGTACGGATATCGATCCGCAGGGATAAATTTGGTGTACATAGATTGGCTTTTGAATATTATCTGGTTATAAGCATTTGTGTGAAAGAGTACTATCGTTTAAGAAACTAAACTAGCGATGCGAATGAATTCTTGTGTAATGGAGACTAGAGCATGTCTCCCACACTTCGATGGATTATTTCTTAAATATGATATTATTCGGTTTATTTATGATTTATTGATGGCTGAGTGATGCCTTCACGAAATACCCTATAGGAATTGTATCACTTTATCTCGCTAGTAAGAGTTAGTGTATCTCTGCCCCAGCTCGATACTCGGCTTCGGCTTAAATGTTCTAACCTTAATTGCCACCTTCGGGATCGAAATATCTCTATTTCACAGAATCAGCCCAGAAAGAATTTTGCTCTCTCAGATCCACAGGTATCCTCATCTCTCGAATCTCGGATCTCCAGTACAGTCACGCTAATGTTGGCCAGACATCACCCGTAGCAAATTATTCCACGAGATATAAAGCGAATGCTAACAAATTACAAACAATGAATAATATAAAATGCTAATCTTTAATCATGAAAATGTGGCGAGGGTTCAACAACACCTAGGGATAAATCACAGAACATACTTGAGCGAGAAAACACAAATATATAATATAGCAAAACATCGATGCTACTATCGAAAGAAGGAAGAAATACAAATCACGGGCTCTTCTTCAAGCTCGATAATAGTTGCTGAATTACGATTCCCGGAATTGCCCACTGGTAAATAAGTCCGTGCCTCAGTGCGGTCCCCTTTTTGCTTTTAATGATGGAGCGAGGCTGCGTGACGTCGCGGTGAGGCGTTGAGGCGTCGCGGCGTTGAGCGCGTCCTGGCGGTGCCAGCTTGTTGACTTTGCTGATAGTTGACCCGGCGTCATAGCGTGGGGGCGTCCGCGGCGTTCGGCCATCTTTATGCACTTTCATCCTCTGCTCTAGAATGCTTCAAGCGCCTTTTCACCTGAATTGCACCTACATTCATACGATTGAACTAATCGAATGTCAGGCTATAAAAATACGTATTTAAAATGTAAAATAACTTGGCCCCAAAGCGTAAGACAAGCGGGTATAACACGAATTTTAGGCGCTCATCACACCCCAAACTTAGCTTCTTGCTTGTCCGAAGCAAGGCAGGATCATTGGACTCACACCTACATACTATAGTCTAACACTAATATAGTGATGCACGTCGCGATAAGTAGAAGGTCAGGTGGATGGCTCACCTTGTAGTTTTGTTGAGTTCACGGGATGCACGGGTGTTCGACTTTCTAAAGCCCCAGAGTTGAGACTCGGTGTGGGTGACTAGTGCCTCGACCTTGAGTATTGATAACCTTTCCCGGGACACATGTGCGTTGGATAAATGACTTTATAGGCGTATACACAGGTTCAGACGCCTGAGCTTAAGTTCAGCTCACCTAATTGGGAGTCCCCAACTACGAAGGATAGGAGCCTTGAGTTTTTCATTTATGAGAATACCTACTCTGTGAGAACAAAACTAGTGCCGAAGTAAGTTTATGCTAAGTGTTGGTAAAGCGAGGGGATTAGTTGGTGACTCCCCACCGGAGTTAGTTAAGAGACACTTAGGGCATTCAGTTCCCCTCGGGAACATCACCCAGAACATGGCCCAAACCTAAGGGCCTAATTTGTGGGAGTTTCCATCTTCTGTCACAATAGCAGGCGTTAGGGGAGTCAGTGACTCCCGGCCTTGATTGGCTCGGGGCGTGGGCTGAGGCCCTGGTTGTACCTGAGATTAGGTGGAAGATCCCACTTATTCTATGCCTAAATATTTTCTTATATATATATATATATATATATATATATATATATATATATATATATATATATATATATTATCTTTTTAATTTAGGGCTCAAAAAGCTGATCCTTTTATTAACGGTGTCCCATCTCTATGCTTTTTTTAATTTGGGGCTCAAAGACAATCCTCTTTTATTAACGGTGTCCCATCTCTTTGGTGTTTAGAGACTCCCAGGGTTTGTTGAACCTTAGTGGTCTTTATTAACAGTGTCCCATCTCTTTGGTGTTTAGAGACTCCCAGGGTTTGTTGAACCTTAGTGGTCGGGTTCGGCACCTAGGCATATCCTAGAGGTCATTAGTGTGTGAGTGTAATAGGCTCATCGAGAAACAGTTTCTTGAATATCCGGAGGTGATTCACTATGTAACATCACAAAAATATCACACTGTAGGTTTTAGTTTGTTTAGGGTATATTATAAGCTAAATGGAATTTTTGGGAAATAAAACGGGGGCCAGGAATTAGTTCGAGACGAGTCAAAGTGGTAATTTACCGCCAGGGGACAAAGGTAATAAGCCAAAGGATGGGATACCAAAATGAAATTTAATAAAAGTTATATGCCAAATGACATAAATCCATAAGTTATATGCCATTATGGAAATAGAAAGATGGAATTGAAATTGGAATGAATGGAAGGGTTTAATTGCAAAATGAGAAAGTTAAAAAAGTCAAATGGGTTTTATTTGGGGGCCAAACATGGCCTTAAAGAAATCCATGTTTAAAGACCAAAGTGGTCTCATTTGAGGAGAGCTTCCCGTAGAGAGAGAGGGGAAGAGCAAAGAGAAAAAGAGGAGGAGAAGAAAGAGGGAGGAGCCAGATCAAGCAAATCCAAGCTCCAAAAAGTATGGGGACCTCTGTATGAGTATGGATCACTTGGTTTTGTTTGGTTAAATGGTTATTTGTTGTACTGAACTAGAAGTTTGTTAGAGTTTCATCTAACCAAAGATGTGTTGGAATTAGGGTTGAGCAAAACTCCCCAAATGGTCTGAAAAACATGGAATCCTCCTTTGAGGTTGGATTCTGGTTTTAATTGCAAAGAAAAAGGTTGGAGTTAGAACAAACCCTAATAAATTTGTGTATTTGGAAATTAATGTGGGGTTAAGACCCATATTAAGAATGGTTTTGAAGAAATTCATGATGAGTCTTTGAAATGAGAGAAGGATTGAATGTTAAATTGAGTAGAAAAGAGATCGTAAGATGAATTTGAAGTAGTGTGAAATTATTTATGAGGTATAGAGTTGATTGGAGTTGAAACATATGGAAAAATGTGAGAAAACACACGTTAAGGCTTTTCGGAGAGTCCTACGGTGGGAGTTGAAGTCTACCGGTAGAACTTCTTCGGATCACAGTCATTTTGACGAGTCTACCGTGGGACTTAGATCTACCGGTAGGACTGATACAATTTCTGTTAAATGGAGTTTTCGTATTTTTTGGCCATAACTTCCTCATTTCTTATCGATTTGAGTAGATTCCAGTGGCTAAGTAAAATGAGCTTCAAGGAGAACCAAACTTAAAGAGAAGGCATCGTCAAATTCGGATCCTAAGTGATCACAAAATTCACTCAAGTGGAGCCATGTGCAAGAAAAATTTCTGCATCAGCTTTGGACATAGAGTAGTCAGATTTGTTTGAGACGTAACTTGGGATTCGATTGCTCGGTCGGGTGATTCAGTTGGAATAGAACCATAGCACCTTGAATTTAAATTGGTATGGAACATAGTGTCAAAATATGAAGTTAAGACCTCAGGAAAAATGAGTAATTACAAACTGTCACTAGAAAATCGTTAAAATGACTAGTTGGCATGAGAAATGCCACTTTAATTTGGATGATCGATTAAGATTGATTCCAATTCCTAAATGAAGCTAGATTCATAAAGAATGAGAATATATGAATGGTGTGTGATCTCATAGACATCATACTTCACAAGAATATGAAGTGCCATATGTAATAGGCATGAAACAAGGAAAAAGTAGAAATGAAAAATGTAAAGGCGTGTTCATGAAACATGAAAATGATTATAAATAGAAAATGAAAGCAATTGAAACATGATTGTGAACATACGAAATGATATGTCGTTGAACACGTAATGGGAGTTAAGTGATAAATGATTATTATCACATATAACTTGAGAGAAAATGATAACAAATGAAGCGAGTATAAATGAAATGGGTTATACTTCAAGATAATTATACGTGATTGAATATGTGAATGAGTAATTTATGAATAAGTATACATGAATGAGTATACGTGAATGAATATGTAAATGAGCATATGAAATGTGTACATAGATTGCGTATATCTTTGAAAAGATAATACGAAAGTGATATTAGAATTGAAATGTGATTATGATCGGTTATGAATGTTAATTGTGAAATATATATATGTATATATATATATATATATATATATATATATATTGATTTGAATGATTATTGATCGAAATATCTTGTCCTACTTGTATGCATGTGTGCATGTATTTGGTCGATAAGCGAAATTCTTGCATAAAGTAAATTAATTTGAAATGAATCATTGAATATTAGCCAGGCATGTGGGATTCACCAATGGTCGTCGTAAGAGGAATTGCCAGTATTGTCTAATCACGAAATCGCATTTGCACTCTTGAATAGCGGACATGGCGGATTCGCGAGATACGTATTGAATGTCGACTTCTATAGTCATATGTGGGGCGTGTGTATTGATTGTGAAACCACATTACTCTTGAATGACAAGCGGTGAGGATTCACCAGCGAATGCGTGGTGGATGTGAATTCTATCAGTATATGTGGAATCCTGAACCGAACAACAGTCGATGTAATCACGAAATCACATTGCTCTTGAATGACGGAGCGTAACCGAGGATTCATATTGAATCTCATCGTGAGCGTCGAATTCTATAGCCATATGTGAAATGGTAATTGTTAAATGGAAATCCTGGTACTCTTAGGAATGACAAACGGGGCCGATTCTGGCCGGATCTGTCGTGAATGTCGAATTCTATAGTCATATGTGAGGCAGTAATATTGAATGTGAGGCATCACATTACTGCGGAATGACAAGCAGACGGGATTCACCAAGCCGAATGCATGCGTGGATGTAATTCTATAATATATGTGGAATCCTGGCCAGAAAAGGGAAAACGATGGTATTAAAGTGTATTTGTATAAGTATCTTTTACATTACGGACATATTAAAAGGCATCATTTAGTAAATGCATGTATTAAGTCTGCAGATATTCTGGGTGTATTCCAGAATTGTAAATGGTCATGGGATTGCGAGAAGAAGTGTTTTGTAATTAAGAGGTCGAAAATAGAGAATAACATAAATGACATGTTTTGGAAGATGAGGTGAAAATGTCGGATAAGCAGAACCGGTTGGATCATACTTCCGGTCGAGTCGGGGATTCGAGATTACGACACTTTGAAAACGAAAATTTAATAAGACAAAATAAATGTTTTGATTGGCTTGTCGGATAAGCAAGGCTCGAAGCTTGAATCCTTGACCGAGATCAGTAAAAGTTGGTGCGACACCTTTGAAAATAAAATTAAATATAGCGAAACAAAATATTTTAAGCGGGCATCGGATCATGAAGCGTAATTTCCGCGGGAGTTGATTAATGAAAGCCCCGATTGATGATAATGGTAAGAGTCTAACATGGGCGTGGTTTTGATTTGATACATGGTTATTTAATATGACTTGGTATGGATTCGATTTACCATTGTATATGAATCGTTGTTTGAATATGATGGGATATGATATGCCATATGTAGTAGATATGAGTTACAACACATAAAAGGCGACACGGGGAAGTGATATGAACAAAGAAAATGATAAGAGATAAAGAAAGAATAAAATCTACATGTATGATATGAGATGAGTTAGAAGTCGAATAAGAATAGACATTGTTATTTGCATAAGTAAAGTAAATGTAAAACCAGTGGCTTAACGATTATTGTGTGTTAATTAGATTGTGTCTGTATGATGTTCCCACTAAGGCGTAAAAAGCTTAGCACGGGTGTTCAATCAGGTGTAGATGCGAGAGGAGATAAAGAGGGACGGGGCGATTATGTAGGCGTGCGGACGTCTCGGAGATAGGTGCTCACCTGACCTTTGTTCGCGATCTACGATGTTTGTATTAGATATGTATATATGTGTGTATTTGTATAAGAAATGGGACTTAGTAAATGTGAATAAATTTTAATGGATACCCTCCGGTGGTAGTTCATTTTAGTATAAATGATTGTTGGTTATAAAATAAGGAGTCCCCGGTATATGGTTTACCCGAAGCGGGATTCGGACTCATCGATCGAGTCGGGCCAGGAGATAAAGGCGTGAAACGAGTTGGTATCGAGGCCTGGGTTTAGGCGTTTGGAAAAGCCTATGTTTAGGCGATCTTAGATAAGTATAAGTTAGAAAAGATGAAAACATATGTATAGAAAAGTGTTATTTTGATGTGAATGTCGCGTAATTGTATAGATGGATCGTGTAGAATCGATTGAAGAAACTATTGAAAATGTGCAAGGAACAAGGGTTACTAACACAATCATAGGAATCATTCGAAGTGAGAATCACGCTCTGGCTAGAGCTAAATGAGAAAAGAAAGTGTAATAAGGTCGTATGTAAAGAGATATGAAAGAAAGGACTTAACATAGAACCAACAAAGGCGCATAGTATGAATTTCGAGGACCGAAATTCCTATAAGGAGGAGAGTTGTAACATCCGAGAAATATACCTACTTGAGTTTCGGACTTGTTTAGGGTATATTATAAGGCTAAATGGAAATTTTTGAAATAAAGCGAGAGGCCGGAATTGGTCGAGAGCCAAAGGGTAAAGTGGTATTTACCACTTGGACTAAAGGTAATAAAGCCAAAGGATGGGATCTTAAAAATAGAAATTTAATAAGTTATATGCCAAATGACATAAATCCATAAGTTATATGCCATTATGGAAATAGAGAAAAGATGGAATTGAAATTGGAATGAATGGAAGGGTTTAATTGCAAAATGAGAAAGTTAAAAGTCAAAAATGGGTTTTATTTGGAGGGCCAAACATGGCCTTAAAAATCCATGTTTAGGAGCCAAAGTGGTCTCATTTTGAGGGGAGAACCCGTAGAGAGAGAGAGGGGAAGAGCAAAGAAGAGAAAGGAGGAGGAAGAAAGAGGGAGGAGCGAATCGAAACAAATCCAAACTCCAAAAAAGTATGGAACTACTAACCTTGAGTATGGATCCTTGGTTTGTTTGGTTAAATGGTTATTTGTTGTACCAAACCTAGGGTTTGTTAGGATTTCATCTAACCAAAGATGTGTTAGATTAGGGTTAACAAAACTCTAAATGGTGCAAAGAAAAACATGGAATCCCTCCCTTTGAGGTTAATTCTGGTTTTAATTGCAAAGAAAAAGGGTTGAGTTAGAACAAACCTAATAGAATTTGTGTATTTGGAAGGTGTATGGAGTTAAGACCCATATTAGAATAGTTTGAAGAAATTCATGATGGAGTCTTTGAAATGAGAGAAGGATTGAATATTAAATTGAGTAGAAAAGAGATCATGAGATGAATTTGAAGTGGTCTTGAAGTATTTATGAGGTATAGAGTTGATTGGAGTTAGGAAACATATGGAAAATGTGAAAAACACGTGCGGGCACTTTTCGAGTGCCTGGTAGGAGTTAAAGTCCTACCGGTAGAACTTCAGTTACGGTCATTTTGACCAAAGTCTATAGAAGTAGGACTTAAGTCACACCAATGGGACTTTGTTCCCACAAACTCTTTTTCGTATTTGGCCATAACTTCCTCATTTCTTATCCGATTTGAGTGATTCAAGTGGCTAAGTGAAATAGACTTCAAGGAGAACCAAACTTAAAGAGGAAGGCATCATCAGAATTCCGGATCTAAGTGATCTAAAAATTCACTCAAAGTGGAGCCGTGTGCGAAAAATTCTGCATCAGCTTTGGGCGTAAAGTAGTCGAGGTTGTTTGGACGTAACTTGAGAGGTTGATTAACAAGATCGGGTGATTAGAGTTGGAATGAACCCTTAGCTATAGATTTAAATTAGTATGAGGACATAGTGTCAAAATAGCAAAGTTAAGACCTCGGAAAATGGAAGTAATACAAACTGTCTACTAGAAAAATGGTAAAATGACTAGTTGGCATGAAAATGCCACTAACTTTAATTTGGATGATCCAGTTGGATTGATTCCAATTCTAAGTAAACTAGATTCATAAAAGAATGAGAATATATGAATGAGGTGATCTCATAGACATCATACTTCACAAGAATATGAAGTGCCATATGTAATAGGCATGAAACAAGGAAAAGTAGAAAATGAAAAATGTAAAGACGTGTTCATGAAACATGAAAATGATTATGGAAAATGAAAATCAGCAATTGAAACATGATTGTGAACATGCGAGGCAATATGTCATGAACACATAATGAGGTTAAGTGATAAATGATTATTATCACATATAACCAGAAAATGATAACAAATGAAACGAGTATACGTAAATGGGTATATGAATGAGTATACGTGATTGAATATGTGAATGAGTAATTTATGAATAAGTATACATGAATGAGTATACGTGAATGAATATGTAAATGAGCATATGAAATGTGTACATAGATTGCGTATATCTTTGAAGAATGTCTGAAAGTGATATTAAATTGAAATATGATTATGATCGGTTATGAATGTTAATTGTGAAATATATATATGTATATATATATATATATATATATATATTATTTGAATGATTGTTATTGAAATGCGTCTGCGTAGCTGCATGTGTGCATGTATTTGGTCGATAAGCGAAATTCTTGCATAAAGTAAATTAATTTGAAATGAATCATTGAATGGCCAGGCATGGCGGGATTCACCCGACTAGTGCGTCATGAGAAGATACACTTAAATATTTGTCTAATCTTTGGAAATCACGTACTCTTGAGATAGCCGGACATGTGGGATTCTGGCCGAATGCATGCGTGAGATATCGACTTCTACCTAGTCATATGTGAGGCGGTATGTCAGTTGTGAAACCACGACCTCTTGAATGACTTAAGCGAGCGAGGATTTACCAAGCGAACTCTGTAGAGTGGATGTCGAATTCTATAGTTATATGTGGAATCCGCAACCGAATTTCTTGAATCGATGTAATGCGAAATCTGGTACTCTTGAATGACGGAACATAGCGGGATTCACCAAGCCCCGAATCGTCGTGAGCGTCGAATTCTATACAGCCATATGTGAAATAGTAGTGAAATGGAAATCACATTGCTCTTAGGATAATGAACAGGACGGGATTCACCCATTTAAATCTGTCGTGAATGTCAGATTCTATATTCATATGTGAGGCGGTAATATTGAATGTGAGAAATCACATTCTTCTTGAATGACAAACGGCGGGATTACGGCGGGTCATGCGTGGATGTCGAATTCTATAGCTATATGTGGAATCCTGGTAGAAAAGAAAACGATGAGTATTAAAAAGTGTATTTGTATAAGTATCTTTTACATTACGGACATAGTAAAAGGCATCATTTAGTAAATGCATGTATTAAGTACGAATATTCTGTGGTGTGTTAGAAATTATGTAAATGGTCATGGGATTTGCGAAGGGAAATTGTTTTGCAATTAGAGGTGAAAATGGAATAACATAAGCTTGACATGTTTTGGAAAGATAATTGAAAATCGGAATGCGGGCTCAGGTTAGGATCACTTCGAGATAGTCGGGGATTCGGGTGCGACACTTTAACGAAAATTTAATAAGACAAAATAAAATGTTTTTTGATTGAAAGCGTCGAATGTAGAGGCTCCAGCTTGAATCATGACCAAGGGTCAGTAAGGGGATTCGGTCGATGCAGCACAAAATAAAATTAAATATCTTGAAACAAAATGTTTTTAACGGGCATCCCCGGATCATGAAGCGTAATTTCTACTTGGGGAGTTGATTAATGGCTTGGTCGTGATAATGGTAAGAGTCTAATATGTATGAGTATTAGTTTGATTTGACCACTGTAGTTATTTAATATGACTTTGTGTAGTTAGATTTGCCATTGTATATGAATACGTTAATTTGAATATGATAGGATATGATATATGCCATACATGTAGTAGATATGAGTTACAACTGTAAAAGACTTGACACGGGGAAGTGATATGAGCAAGAAAAATGATAAGGAATGCGAAAAGAATAAAAATCTACATGTATGATATGAGATGAGTTAAGTCGAATAAGAATAGACATTGTTATTTGCATAAGTAAAAGTAAATGTAAAAGGCATTGACAAGCGGTGTATTATTAGTCGTTATTATGCATATGTTCCCCCTTGCCAGCGTAAAGCAGCACGGGTGTTCAATCAGGTGTAGTGCGAAGGGAGATAAAGAGAGGACGAGACATTCCACACCGGCGATCTGGGCCATCTAGGAGATAGGTGCTCACCGGCTTAGCATTAAAGTCTCGATGTTTGTATTAGATATGTATATATGTGTGTATTTGTATAGAAATGGGACTTAGTAAATGTGATAATTTTAATGGATACCACTCGGTGGTAGTTCATTTTTAATTGTAAATGATTGTTGGTTATAAAAATAAGGAGTCCCGGTATAATAGATTAACGCCGAAAGCCGTTCGGACTCACCAATCGGTCGGGCCAGGGGAATCGGGCGTGACACTATACCTCCCACCTATTCAACCCTAATTCCCAGGCGTCCAGACACCTATGAATCACAATGCAGAGATATACCTTTGTTTTCTATGATGGTAGTGGATTCGACGAAAAATGATCTTCGACTCTCAGAACCTTGGCACATACAAACTACCTACACGTGATACCACTAAACATAGATATAATTTGCAGCCTGCTTGAAACTACACATGTGACTCGACAAACTAAAATAGAAAAGATTAAATGTAAAACTAAGAAACCTGGCTTGAGCATGCTTTAGCAAACTAAACTAAAACCTGGAATACGAAAATCAAAACAAAACAATACTAGTCTAATACAAACTCGATCCTTTCGATCTACCCACCCCCTGACAAGAATATCTAGGTCCCAGCTGCATTAAAAAACGTGTGGGTGAGGAACTCCTGGTGATCGAGCAGTCCATGCGGTGGTGGCGGTGTGGTAGTGGAGAAATTTAGGAAAATTTAAATTGCATTGGGCTGGAGAAATTTCTTGTTCTTTGGAAATAGTGGCACGGTTGTGAGTGTACACGTCGGTAGCGAGGCCTCCATATCTGCGTGTTGAGGTTTCGGTGCTCCTGGGTCTCATCCCGGGAATGCATCCAAAGCGCTGGTCAGGGAGAGCAGGGTCCTCTGGAGTCGGGTGTGGGATTGGAGGGAGGGGCTGCCTCAGGGGCTGCTTTGTGGTGGTGGTGGAGGTGGGTGGTGAGGTGTGATGTCCTCCACGGGGTCGCTCGAGAGTCAAGCGGGCACGATAGTCGTAGGCTTCGTCCTCGTCAGGGCTCGTGGCTGGTCGTATGTCCTCGAATTAGTGATTTTACCGGTTTGTCCTCATAGTAGATATTGCTTTGATGGGGTGCCAACCGCGCCTCATTGTCATCTAGAGGCACCGGCTCGTTTGCATAAGCCGCAAATGAAAAGGGTGCCCCAGTTGCATCTTCGTGTCCGGTTATGGAGGATGGCATCCTCTACATAGCTTGCCGTTATCAAGGAATATCTGAATGATGGCATAGTCGTAATTGCAGCAGCGGTCGCTTCACACCGCGTTCGTCATCGGAATGGGCGACTGCGTGATGATGATGCCAGGACTTTGGATATAGGCCAAATGCTTGGCCTTAAAGTGGACAGCGTGGCCCTCATTGTTGAAGGTTCCTCACCCGATCCAGTTTATCAGAGACCACCCAATGACCCGGGAGTGGTCAGATTCGGCTCATAAAGTCGTCAAAGGCTCTGGGGGACATGATCAAGATTATAAAAGTGGTTGATAGACTCCGTGTTTGAAGTCTAACACACCGTGCAGACCTTCTTGTGACGTGGGAGGCGAGATTAGGCGTAGAATTCTCGCACCACACTCATCGTAGGCCCCGGATGAGGTGGTTGGCGAAGTGCTCGCCATCCCTTAGCGCCAATCGTCTTTGCAGGAAAAATCATCGGGAGTGGTGGAAACCCTTTTCCTTAATAAAACGGTTCTTGCGGATGGTCTTGAGCCGTCGGCGACACCCTAGTTAATGAGCCTCGATACATCAAAATTGGGGGTCGGATCCTCATTTGGTGAGCCAAGCACCTGTATAATGACTTTTGTATCTTGCCGGACATTGGTGGAATCCCCAGAAGCTCCTAGAGAGAGGGACAATGACTCAAATGCTTTTGGGTGACACACCTGGGTTGTCTGAGCCAGTATGTCAGGCACCTCTGATGCTTATGAACACTAGGGCGAATGAGCTCACAGGAGAGTAGACCTTGGCCACAGAGACATATGTGAGTGACACTAGGCGCACTAGAGACCTGGATGGGTGCTAGTTTTGGATGGTGCCGAGACCCTAGCAGGGGCAAGGGACACCTCTTTGGTGAGGTGTGGATGGTGCGAGCAGGGAGACAGTGGACTGGTAGGTGTGGGAGGCTGGTGGTGGCGGTCTTGGTGATGGTGTCGAGAGCGAAAACAATGGCCTCAGCGGGATGAAATGGACTCCGACAAGATTTGGTGTGGAAGGGCGACACAGGGTGCACTAGGGTTTAAGCTAAGAGGGAGTAGGGTAAGAGCAAAAATGAAGGTGATTTTGGCCTTAAATAGGGCAACGTCGCGACGTTCGGGTCAACGTCGCGACGTTCAGTGGTAAATCAACCAGCGACGTTGAGCCAAGCGTCGCTATGTTCGAAGGGTTGAAATAGCGTCGCGACGTTGAGATCTCATGTCGCGCTGACGTTCGAGGAGAGGGTCTAATCAGCGTCGCGGCGATTGAAATCCGCGGTGCGGCGTGCGAGAGAAGGTCAAAGCGGCGTCGCGCGTTGAGCGAACGTCGCGGCGTTACGGTGAAGGCGAATATGCGATATCTGACCATGAGTACAAGCTAGAAAACTCCTCGTGTATATATGGCGCTCTGGACTTTTGTAGTGCTCTGCATAGACGGATCCTCCGATGTTATCGATCGCGGGTGCGGCGGGATACATCGAAAGGTGATTACGGGCCCGAGCGTGACGATATAACCAAAAGCGAGATAATAAAAAAAATTGAACCATAGAAAGAAGAGTGCGAAAAAACTTGGAGTTTGCCTCCCGAAGCGCTATGTTTAATATCGTTAGCTCGGCGACTCACGAATCTCAATGTCTGCGATATACTTAGAAAGAAAGCCCAGGAAATGTATGCATCTCCTATAGTATTCCACACCCCATGCTCGAGGTGGATGAAATATTCTTCTATTCCATGCCCTTGCCCTTCTCGATGTCTTTAATGCGAGTGGCAGGCTTATCCTGAAAATTTTAGCATTGCCTTGCAAGATCTCTATGTAGTGCGATTCAGAGATATCTTCATTTGGATACGTTATCTGGATGCTTCATAGGTGAATACATGGAAAGTAGTCGTCTCCTTGGACTCTCAGCAGGCTGCCTTCTTGCACATTGATTTGAGCTTTTCAGTGGCGAGGCTTGATCTGCAGTATGATGGGAAATAAAATTAAAGTCTTATCCATGTCGAATGTGAAGTCTTTGGAAGGACGAATTTACCAACTTTACTAGGACATTTTCTATTATACCAGGGATGTTGGTATGACACATCTGCAAGTTGCAAGCGTTTGTAATTAGATTTTGGTTCCCCAAACTTTAGCCTTTTAAACATTGAAGCGGCATCAAGTTGATCTGAGGCTCCCCCAGTCACCTGAGGCTTTTCGGATACGATTCCCTATAGAGGCGGTATGGCAAAGCTCACGGATCTTGAAGTTTTGGGAAGCTTCTTTTGCGAGGATGGCCAACGCGTTCCTCGGTTAAGGCGATGGTCCATATTTCCTCTAACTTCATCTTTTCATGAATCTTTTTCATGAATTTCACGTAATAGGCATGTTCTCGATTACCTCCCGAAAAGGGTATATTAATATGTAGTTTCTTGAAGATGTCAAGCTGTGAAGCTAACTTCTCAACACCTTTCTTGAGCCTGCGAGGATCACGGGTTGAGTATGACGGGTTCATGTTTTTTGTCTGTTTTTCTTGGTTTCTTCCACGATTTTGTATCATGGGTGCTCTCATAACTTCCGGGGTTGCTCGTCTTGCATCACAATTAACCGGGATGCTTTGGTCGCTAACTCCTTAACTTTTAGTTCTCTTACCCTTAGTTGCGGCTCGGGATTTCCAGCTCTTTTCACTTCTTAGAGTGATAGCCTTCGTACTCTTTCCCTTCTCCTCTAGGGTTTACCTGCGAATTGCTTAGTAGCGAACCATTTGCCTTTACATCGACATCGCGGCGTTGACCCATGCGTACCTCGAGTTTCTCGGCTGTGCGGCAGTTGTTGATTGGGTGGCACGATGGCGCATATTCGCCTTTGTCTCATTCGTAGGGCGGTGTGAGGAGGTGGCATACGTGCGGGCTGTTCAAGTCGCTTTTTCTCGGGAGGTGATTCGCCGCTCGGGGTGATGGCATGTTGTTACGGTGTTCCTCCGTCCATACCCTTAGCTGTTCGATTATTACGATTTTGAGTTATTCATACGCCCCTTGGCCTTGATTTTGATTACGATAGTTGTTTCCCCCCATGCATCTGGTTCTTTGTGAAATTGACTCGATTGAACCTCGACACATGCGGGCACCGCTCTGCTTTGTTTGGTTTTCTGGCCGACGTGCGTGCTATTGTGTTGTCGTATGAAATTCGCTGGCTTCCGTGGGTTAGTACGTATGGCATTATGCGATTCCTTCAGCGTCTAGTTATTGTTTGAGTGGTACATTAACATGATTAACAGTTGTTGAGAACCTCATTATCCGTGCCACCCGACTTTTACTTGTGTAGTCTTCTCTACAGGCCCGATTTGTATTAGTGCGACATCTTCCGAATTTCATAAGCTTGGTGTGGTTTTCTTCATTAGTGCTCCTCGGTAGGGCATCAATCACTATTCTAGTTGCATTCCTCCCGGACCATTATATAGAGCATTAATGGACTGCATCCATCTTGTCGATGCAATGATGGGGGCACTTCCTCGATAGTTAAATGAAATCTATCCCGTACCTGCGCGGAGTTCTCTCCCTCTAGTTGTCAAGTATTGATCTCTTGCACAAGTTGTGCAATTTTCGAGTAGGAAAAACTTGGTGGGGAATTCTTACTAAATTGTTCCATGAAGTAATGGAATGTCAGTTGTGTCACGTAGATTCGATCAGACCTATTAGAATCCGAACGGTTTCGAAGTGCGAAACCATATCTTGGGACTTCTTATATATATATATATATATATATATATATATATATATATATATATATATATATATATATATATATTTTTTTTTTTTTTTTTCTGTTGAACATATGTGGTGTACAAGTGATTTTGGTAACCAACAATCATTTACATTTACAAATGAACTACCAAGATAGTATCCATTAAAAATTTATATGTTACTAAGTCCCATTTTAAATACAAATACATACCTATACATATCTAATACAAACATCGGAAGTGCGGGTGATCTTTGTTGAGCACCTATCTCGAGATGGCAAAATCTTCTGGCGGTGTGGAATGTCACATCCTCTTTATCACCATCTTAGGTACCTACGGATTGAACACGTGCCTAGCTTTACCATAGTGGGAACATATAGGCAGTAACGACTGATAACAATAATGTGATCAACATCTTTTACGTTACTAATATATATATGAGTCTAATCTTATGTGACTTCTAACTCATATCATATTATACATGTAGATTTTATCATTTCAGATTCACTTGCTTTTTCTTGTTCATATTACTTCCTGTGTCATGTATTTCTGAGGTTGTAACTCCTTATCTACTACATGTATGATAGATCAAATCATATTCAAGTAAACTTATACGTATATTTAGCGATTGAACAAATCAAATCATATCAATTTCATACGGGTTCAAATCAAACTAATACCCGATACATATTGGACTCTTATCAGACTATCACAGTAAACCATTAATCAACTCCCTTTAAATTACATTTTAGCGTCTGGGATGCAGATTAAATCCTTTTAGTTTTTCGTTTTATAAATTTTCATTTACAAAAGTGCCGACTTGAATCCCCTACTTGACAGATTAGGCGGATCAAGCTAGAGCAGGTTTACTCAGCGTTTCGATCAAACATTTATTTCATCTTATTAAAATTTTCTTTTCAAAAGTGTGTGACGAATCCCGACTTATTGAATGGTGGATCAAATTTGGAGCCGGTTTACTCCAGAGCATTTTCAATTATCTTTCCAAAACATTTGTTTATGTTATTCTATTTAAGACCTTTTAATTAATCGAAAACACTTCTTTTCGGGCAATCCATAACCTTATAATTTCAAAGACCCTTAACATTTTCATTCAACAAAGTGCATTTACAAATGATGCCTTTTACTATGGTGTAATGTAAAAGATACTTATACAAATACGCTTTTCAATACCATCGTTTCCTTTTTTTTTTTCGGTTTGTGATTCCACATATAGCTATAAATTCGACATCTGACAGTTGATTGGTGAATCCTGCTGTTTGTCATTCGGTAGTAATGTGGTTTCATTTCCAATGTGCCGTCCTCACATATGGTATGAATTAGACATTCCTGACAGATTGGTTAGTGAATCACCGCCGCATGCATCATTCATTAGCAATGTGATTTCGCATTCAATTATTCACGAGTCTCACATATGGCTATAGAAGTCGAGCATTCCCGCAGCGGTCGGTTGGTGAATCACATCACATGCGTCATTCATTAGCGATGTGATTTCGCATTCAATTATTATGCGTCTTACATGGCTATAAGTCGACATTCCATGACGGTCGATTGGTGAATCTTGTCGCATGCATCATTCATTAGCAATGTGATTTCGCATTGATTATTATCGTCTCACATGGCTATAGAAATTAGACATTCACGGCCAGATTCACTTGAGAATCACATACTGTTGTCATTAATTAGCAATGTGATTTCGCATTGAACAAATCGGTTACCTTCGCGAATTAGGTTGGTAGATCTAAAGTCGTATCGGTCATTCAATGATACATTTCAAATCAATTTACTTTTATCGCATTAATTTTAAGCTTATGCGTTGAACACATGCACGTATACGTGTGACAAACATTCGAATAACAATCATTCAAATCAATATATATATATACCTATATATATATATATATTTTACAATTAGCATTCATAGCAGATCCGCAAATCGCATTTTGTCTTCATATCATTTATGTATGACAAACATTTCAAATAACAATCATTCAAATCGATATATATATGCTTATATATATATTTCACAATTAGCATTCATAGCGATCACAATCACATTTCAATTCCAATATCACTTTAGTATTATCTTTTCAAAGATATGCTCAATCTATATTACACATTTCATATACTCATTTTATGTATACTCATTCATGTATTCATTCACGTATACTCCCATTCTATACTCATTCATGATTCATTTTCGTATACTCATTCACGTATACTCCCCATCATTTGTATCATTTTACGGGTATATGTGATAATAATAATATATCCACTTAACCATTATGTGTTCATGACATATTACGCCTCGCATGTTCACAATCATGTTTCAATTCGTTTTCATTTTCATTTCCATAATCATTTTAAACATTTGGCGAGCAGCGTGCTACATTTTTCATTTTCTACTTTTCCTTGTTCATGCCTATTACATATGGCCACTTCATATTCTTATTGAGTATGATGTCTATGAGATCACACCTCGATTCATATATTCTCATTCTTTTATGAATCTAGTTTGCTTAGAAATTGGAATCAATCCAATCGGATCATCGAACAAAAGTTATGGCATTTTCATGCCAACTAGTCATTCTGGAATTTTTCTAGTGACCGAGTTTGTATTACTCATTTTTCCCGAGTCTTAACTTCATATTTGACACTATGTCCTTATACTCATTTTAAATCCTAAAGGTCTTTAAGGGTTCTATTCAACTGGAATCACCCAGGTCGGCGAACCACCCAAGAACTCAGGTCAATGAACAACCGGACCTCTATGTCCCAAGAAAACGATATAAGATTTTCTTGCACATGGCTCCACTGGTGACTTTTAGATCACTTAAGTCAGAATTTGACGATGCCTTCTCTAATTTGGTTCTCCTTGAAGTCTATTTGTAGCCCACTTGAATCCTCCGTGTCGGATGAAATAGGCAAGTTATGGCAAAATCTGGCCCGGTCGAGCAGGGGAAAGCGGAACCAAATTCTCTAGTGGGACTTAGCCTACCGGTAGGACTTGGCCCCGAAAATGACCGGAATCAAAGTTCTCACCAGGTGGGAACTTGAAAACTTTCCTCTACGAGTAGGACTCTCAGAAAAGTGCCCCGAGAATGTGTGTTTTTCTCACATTTTCCATATATTTCAACTCCGATCAACTCATACCTCATAAATGCTTCAAGACCCTTCAGGTCATCTTATGATCTCTTTTCTACTCAGTTCTCATTTCAATCCTTCTCTTATTTCAAAGACCTATTATGAATTTCTTCAAAAACCATTCTAATATGGGTCTTAACCATACACATACCAAATACACAAATTTATTAGGGTTTGTTCTATTGACCCTTTTTCTTTGCAATTAAGCGAAGTAAATCCGACTCAGGGAGGATTCATGTTTTTCTTGTGCCATTTGGGGTTTTGTTAGCCTGAATTAAAATGCATCTTTGGTTAGGATGAAATCCTAACAAACCTGGGATTTGGAGTCTGACAAATAACCATTAACCAAACAAAACCAAGGATTCATACTCCAGAGTTAGTAGTTCCATACCTTTTTTGGAGCTTGGCTTTTACTTGCTCTTCCTCTTCTTCTTCTTCCTTCTTCTCTCCTTCTCTTTACTCCCTCTCTCTCTCTCTCTCTACGGTTTCTCTCCTTCAAAAAATGAGACCAATTTTGGTCTTTTAATCCAATATTTGTTAGGCCATGTTTGGCGAAACCAGAAAACCCATTTTTTTGTTTAAGTTTCCTTGTTGCACTTAAGCCCTTCCGTTCATTTCAAATTTCTATTCCAACTTTCTCTAGTACTTGCATCCCAAAACTTTTCTATTTACATTTCATTTTAAACATTTCATATATATAACTTCCCTAATCTTTCACTTTTATGACCACTAGGCCCTCAGTGGTAATGACCACTTTACTACTTGTCTATACAAATTCGTTTCGGGTCTCAAATTTTATTTTTAAATTCATGTTGGCTTATAATATCACACTAAACAAGTCAAAACTGCTAGGGTATATTTCGGAATTATTACACGTGGGCGCTTGTTAACGATGCTTGGCTCACATCACTGGTGAGTGGAACAACCTCGACTAAGTGCCTCTTGATAACCCCATTATACTTGATGCGTCGCGGACTTCGAGGAGTTGGTCAGGATGCATATTTAGGATTCTCATGGGTAGTCCATGAAATAAGATATTACGAAGCATACGTAATGTTCGCGACCCCGACTCGAAGTTGTTTGCTTGAATAGGTGGTCTTCGGATAAATTTGTTTTGCCTGTTGTGGCGGTAAGCGAGAACTCCTCTACTTGACATAATGAATGGATCATCTGAACATGTAAACGGCACAGGTGTGATTCCTTCCATTATTCCCATTTCGACCCCTATGTGGCTCATTTTGCTCAATGCTAAGATCCTGCTCTTCATTGTTTTCCATGTTTGCTAGATTTCTAGTCTGTTCCGTTCTCTGTTCTCGGCGTATTTTGTGTAAAGTTCTTTCTGGCTCAGGATCAAACAGATGTTGGTCAATCTGATCCCGTTGTCGCATGTACTCCTTTGAAACCTTAGCTGCGATCACCCACTTTGAAACCACAGACCAAATTACCCGACACTTGTAAACGAATAAAAGCAAAATTCGGGTAATATCTAATTGCGTTATTCTACATATCCTCTAAACCTATCACCGGCAAGCGGCGCCAAAAACTTGACAAGCAGGCGTGATGTGTATATGCGCTATGTGCGCGAAGTGCGTCACCTCGAGTAATATAGTCTACCTATGAGTACGGATATCGATCCACGGGGATTAAGTGTTGTTGACTACGAGATTGGCTTTTGAATATTAATAAGTTTATAAGCTGTTGTGTGAAAGAGTACTGGCGTCGAATTTAAACTAAAGCTAGCGATCTGAGATAATTCTTGTGTAATGGAGACTAAGGGCTATGTCTCCCCCTGCCACTTTCGATGGGTTATTTCTTAAAGATGATATTATTCAGTTTATTTATGATTTAGTGATGGCTGAAGTGATCTTGCTTCACGAAATACCCTAGGAACATATCAGCCTATCTCATTAGTAGAGTTGAGTGTATCTCTACCCTGACTCGATATAAAGCAGCAAATGTTCTAACCTTAATTGCCACCTTCGGGATCGGAATATCTCTATTTGCAGGAATCGGCCGAAAGGCTGCTCTCGAATCACACAGGTATCCTCATCTCTCGAATCTCGGATCTCAGTCTGATCACGCTAATGTTGGTTGGAGCATCACCATGTAAATGATTCACGGATATAAGCGGATGCTAACAAATTATAAACAAGCTGAATAATATAAAATACTAATCTTTAATCCATGAAAATGTAGCGGGGTTATTCCATAACACCTAGGGATAAAATCTAGAACATGCGAGCGAGAAAACACAAATATGTAATATGTAAAACATCGAATTACTACTATCAGAGGAAAAATACAAAATCACGGGTTCTTCTTCAAGCTGATATAGTTCTTTGATGCGATTTCAGGTGCCACTAATTAAATGCGATCCCGATGCCTCAGTGCGGTCCCCTTGCTTTTAATGATGGAGAGCGGGCACCAGCGGCCGGCGTCGCGGCGTTGAAGCGTCGCGTTGCGCTTGTTGACTTTTATATTAGTTGACCCGTCGCGGCGCGATTAGGGCGTCCGCGAAGTGGGGACATCACGGCGATTCAGGCCATCTTTATGCACTTTCATCCTCTGCTCGGTGCTTCCAAAAGCGCCTTTTCACACGATTACTTTGCATTCATACGATTGAACTAATGAGATATCTGAGCTATAAAATACGTATTTAAATGTAAAATAACGCTAAAAACGTAAGGCAGAGGCGGAGTACAACAGAGTGTTTGGGCACTCATCATTCACCTGATGGTATTGTCGACCAGTTTAAAGCCGCGATTAGTAGCTAAAATTACCATCAATTGAGGATGTGATTATAATGATCGATTCTCTCGGTGGCTAAACTTATTTACCGTCTGATTTATTCTTCACCATTGCTACTACAGCTTGGCTTATTCATCAACCGACGCAAACAAATGTTTTCCTTCATGGTCACCTTCATGAAGAGTCTGCATCTACTTCCTCCATTGGCTACACTAAGGCAGCCGAATTAGTGTTGTTCGTCGATCTCTTTATGGCTTAACAAGCCTCACGCCAATGGAATCTGGGTTTGTTTCCAAACACTTTCAATTTGGTTTACTCAATGCACTTTTGCATGATCATTGCCTTTCATCAGCGCTCTTCTACATCATTTTAGCCTTTGCTAGTTTATGTTGATAGTTGCTCATTCACTGGAACCAATGGGGTTGACATGCGCATGTTAAGATTTCTTCATTCAGTTTTCAGTATTAAGGACCTTGGCTACGCTAAGTATTTTCTGGGACTAGAGATTGCCGCGATACTAGGCATGTTACGTAACACCAGAAATATATCCTACTTGGTTTCGGACGTGTTTAGGGTATAATAAAAAGTAAAGTATAGTTTACCGGAATAAAATAAAGTTAAGCCAGAACTTGGAATTAATACAAAGTTAAGGGGTAATTAATAAGTGCAATTCATATTGAATTCATGAATTTAATAAGTTCATATGTAGTAGGATTTTGATAAATTTAATAGAGAATAAAAATGAATGTGAGGACCAAAGAGTAATAAAAGAGAGATATTAGAATAAAATAAGGAAGAAAATTGTGGAAGAGACAAGTGGCTTAAAAGGAAAGAGGGAGGGAAGTTTCTCCTTGAAGGAGTGAAATAAAAGGGGATAAGGTCGAATAAGGATAAGATCGAAAATAAATATCATTTTGGTCTTGGGGAGAAGAATGAATCGGATAAGAAGAGAAGAGAAGAGAAAGGAAGAAGAAGAAGAAGAAGAAGAAAGAGAAAAAGAAAAAGAAAAAGGAAAAGAAAAGAGAAGATCACAGGTATGGAACTATGATTTTGTATATAAAAGTATGGAACTACTAAATTTGAGTATGGTTTTGTATGGATACATGTCTTGAGTTGTATGGGACTTGTTAAGTTCTCCAATTTGTCTGATAGTAGGTTGTCTAGTTTGGGTATAGAAAGAGTATAAATACACGGTTTGGAGACTCCCAAACTCATTTAAAGTTAGGGTTGAGTTGAGAAGAGTTCTGAGCTCTGTAGGTGTGTTTTGGGAAGGGGTCTAGTTTGAGTTGAACGAAAATTTCTGTGCAGTCATACTTTCGATGGCCAGGACCTTAGACGTGTTTTTGGGTTAGAAATAAAGGGAAATTAGCGTCGTCATACAGTAAATTGTAGCCACATCGATGAACTTGATTTTAGGCTTTAAATTTCTTAATTAGGACCCTATGGACGAGTTGTAGTGCTTTTTACTTTGAGCAGTCAAATGGGCGGAGGTCGGCCCGCCAGAGGTCATCCGTGAATTCGTGGACCTCGTGCGGCCGAGATCGGTAGGACCTCATGCGGCGAGAGGTCAGCGGACCTCCGTGGCGGGAGGTCGATGGGGTCGGCGGACACCTCATGCGGCGAGGAGTCAGGACCTCATGCGGCCAGTCAGCGGACCTCGTGCGGCCAGTCGATAAATATCGTACGCGGAGGGTCGGTAAACCGTCGCAGCTGGAGATTCGATAATGCGATCTGTGGGGCTCATTTCGTCCAGGTTCGAGGAATTGACCCGTCGGGTTGGCTAAGTATGACCTCGACCCGAAGGTCTGCTCCTTCGTCCAGAACTCCGATTGAAGTGTTCTTGGACTGCATGGAAGCCCATTGAGTGAGAGTAGTTCGTATCTTTGCGAGGAAGATAGAGGTGTCGGGGAACGGGGTGTGAATGAGGCTCACCGAGGTGGTCGGCTCGTCGAGTTCGGGTCGGCTCGTTAGGATTTGACTCGTATGACCTCCGCGACTTCGGAAGGTCATAACTGCCGTTCGAACTCAGGTCGGGTGTTGCTTGGACTCACATGGAAAGCCATTGAGCGAATACATTCATATGCCTGAGGAGGATATTGGGTGTCAGACCAAGGTGTTAGAACAAGCTCAACCAGGTCAGCTCAGCTCGTCCAGTTCAGGTCAGCCCGTCAGGATTTGACTACGTATGACCTCCAACTTCGGAAGGTCATAACTCCTTCGTCCGAACTCCGATTCGGGTGTTCTTAGACTCTATGGAAAGCCCATTGAGTGAGAATCCGTGCCTGAGGGAGGATGTGGGTGTCAGACCGAGGTGTTAGACCGAGCTCACGAGGTCAGGAATTGGCTCGTCCGGTTCAGGATTTGACTACGTATGACCTCCAAAATTCGGAAGGTCATAACTCCTTCGTCCGAACTCAGTTTGGTGTTCCTTGGACTACATGGAAATCTTGCGTTGAGTCAAGAATACGTTCATATGCCTGAGGAGACTAGTAGATGTCAGACCGAGATGTTATACCTAGTTTACTGAAATTGAATTATTTTGCAAAATTATTGCTAATCGCTTGATTTAAAGATGAATGGGATACATGGTAAGAAAAGGATATAGATATGAACAAAGAAATAGTAACATAAGTAGATTTGATGTGAGTAAAAGTCAATTGGAATACATGATAAGAAAAGAGATAGATATGAACAAGAAATAGCAACATAAGTAGATTTGATATAGAAAAGGAATATAGAAGAAAAGAAATAAAATGATAAGCTCGGGAGAACACGTATAATTGTATAGTGCTTAAGGCTAGGATATTGAATGATAAGACATATATGATGTGCTTGACCTCTGCTAGTGCTACGGCGCTTCTATCACGTGGGCAAGCACGTACATATGATCAGTGCTTTTTGGCGTATGCATGACAGGTGCTTGGCACTCACGCTGAGTGTTTCGGCACTTCTGTGCGTGGGTAGGCCGCGTCTCTGCATTCCGTCTTATCTTTGTACCTTCAGGTATATATTGTATCGAGTCTCGTTCATTCTTTATCTTTGGTCCAAGCAAGCGAATGTTTATACGTGTGTATCTGAATAAGAAATGATAAAAAGGTAAATAGTTTGGACATGAAGGGTACCTAAGGGTCTTAAAGAAGAAGTCTATGTTCTGCACTCCTACGGGAGATAGGATAGTCTGATAAAGTACAAGTAAAGCGTACAGAGCATAGAAATGTATTGAGTATATGTCATAAGATGAGGAGAGTCGATAAAGTACATGAAGATATAAAGTTAGCAGAGATATAAGATATTTACTGAGTAAGATGACATGATAGAAAAATAATCTATATGATATGAATATAAGAATGAGAAAATGCAAGCATGATAAAATTATAGGAATATATGTATTATAGAGAAATAGGAGAACCATAATATGAAGCTATAGATATGAGAACGAATACAGATTAAAGTAATGATAGTATATGTGCATATACCGTATAAATTATGTAAAAACATATATAAACATGAGTATATAGCAGAAATAAAATATAAGAAAAATGCAAAGTTAAGAATAAATGATTGTATATATCTCACATATGATTAGGAATGACAATAATGATTCGGAGATATAGGATATGTCTTGAACATAAAATACACATGGATTAATACGCTTAGAACTGGTAGAGGGGATAGATGGGCATGCTATTAGGAAAAACGAGTGCGACATCTGAGTTCGATAACGAGGCCCGTTTGGGTTTATGATATAGATCCCGTTTGGATCACGGTGGCCCTGAAAGGGTCACCACAGCGCCTCCGGGCCCTTATAGATGGTCATTGTCTCGCCGCAGATAGCAACCTTGGGCGCATGAATAGCTGTTTCGCCGCGGTGGAAGTACGGCGCCGGGCCCTTATAGACCATTGTTTCACCACGGTGATCTGGCGCCTTCGAGGCCCTTATAGTTTCCTTTATCCACTTCTAAGGTTTATGCAGGCATGAAACATAAAATAAATGATTTGAAATATGACATGTGAAAAGATATGATATGATACTTAAGAAGCCTTAACCTTTGTTATGTAATGATAAGTTAGTAACATGAGATTATACGATCAGACATGATATATGAAAATGTATAAGAATGTAAAATGATACGAAAGTTAATATGAAAGAAAGTAATATGAAAAGTAAAGCAGGGGAGAAAACGAGTATATGAAGAAAATAGTACATAGACGATTACATGAATCTGATATATGAAATGAGTATATGAACACAGTACATGATAACAGTATATGAAAACAGAACATAACAAATGATATAGTATATAAGCATGAAAGTAATATATGTATAAGAATATGACATGCACAACATAGGTTATGTGATATGAATATATAATAGACATACCTAATGAATAGATGGAACATGCTATGACCACATGATAGAAAGGCATAAGTGCTAAGAACGATAGAGATAAGTAAAAGATGACAAAGCAAGAATATAGTAAAAGTATAGATAGGAGATATGTCGAGCGAGAGAACATGTGACATGTAATAGTAATGTAAAGATGATAAAGTAATATAAAGTTATATGCATATGTATAAGCTTGTGGCGATCACCATTGGTGGTTGTCCATGCTTATGTTCCCACTAAAGCGTAAAGCTTGCGGGTGTTCAATCAGGTGTAGGTGAAGCGGAAGACGAGGATGAAGAGCAGGACATCCCATGACCAAGCGAGGCGGCTCAAGGAGATGAGTGCTCCTTGCTTTACTTCGCGATCTACGATGTTTTGTATTAGAAAAAAAATGTACATGTATAAGTAAATGGGATTTCGGTATGTGTATAGATTCTAATGGACACCACTCGGGTGGTAGTTCTTTGTAAATGAAAATGATTTTTTGTGTCTGAAATTGTTTGTATAACCACGAGTCTGAGTTGACTCTGAGAAGACGGTCAATGAGTCCCGGTATATAGTCTACGTAGTGGACTACAGGTTCGGATCCGCGATCGGGTGGTCGGGAATGGAGTGACATGTTCCCACCGGCCAAAAATATGTCTTTGGATATCCTTCTGATGTTAGCCTCACGCATGCAGATTGCCTCACTCTATGCAAAGAGGCCCTGAATTTCTCCTCTCATGGAGTGAGCATTTGTTATCGTGACTTATTGGGCCGGCTTTATATGTTACAATGACACGTCAGATATCACATTTGTTATTCGACAAGCTTCGGTAACACGTTTACGCTCCGTAAGGAAGACCATTGGGATGCGGCTCTTTATCTACTCAGTTATCTCAAGCTCTCCATCTCTTGGTATTTTTATATCCAGCAATAATGATCTAAATTTATCGACACGCGATGTTGATTGGGCCTCTTGTATAGAGACTATACGATCTCTTACGGGATATTGCATCTTCCTTAGTCAGACACTTGTATCTTGGAAAACTAAGAAGTAAACCCTTGTTTCGCTCATAGTGAAAGCTAAATATCAGGCTAACCCAGTATTTGTGAGAGCTCTTATGGATATAAATATACTCAGCGATTTTGATATCAACATTCTCTTCCTATACCTATATGGTGTGATAATCAATGATACTATATTGTTGCTAACCCCGTTTTTCATGAGCGCACCAAGCACTTGGATATTGATTGCCACCTTGTTTGTGATCAATTTAAACTTGCTTCGATCACCCTCGGCTTATATTCCTTCGACCAAGTGGCGGATTGTTTACGAGGCTTTGGCTACTCCCCAGTTTATTTTTCTATGTTCCAAGTTAGGGTTGTTCGACCCTTCCCAACCCCAACTTGAGGGGGGGCTGTAGAATATGCGGGTGATCATTCTAGAAGGAGCGAAGCATCAAGTTTATTTATGATCTCGCAAGATTTGTTAGGGTGTTCTCTTTGAACATTCCTTCATTTATTATATATTTGTACCAGTCGTTTTGTATTTCAGAGGAGAATAATATCAAAATTAAACTTTGAGTACACATTGCTCTCTCTGTCCATTCCATCCATGGCGATTACCTTGAGTCTCGAGTCTTCCCTAATCATCTTTTTCAAATATTATTATTATTATATATATATAAAATAAAATGAGTGTTGTCCCAAAATAATATTTTTTTTAAATATACAAATATAATACACTTTGTCTTCATTAAAACCGTAGTTGATGACTATAATTTTAAATTTTTTAAGTTTAAACCGTGGTTGTTGACTATAATTTTAAGCATTATGAACATTATTTTAAAAAAAGTATTAGATTGATATTTTTTTTAAATATATTATTTTGAGACAAAACACTATAAAAATATGACAATTTTGATAACTATTGTTTCATATTGAATTTGTATATTTAAATTTAGAAAATTTTATTCTTCATATAAAATTTGTATATATTTTTAAATTATTATCCTTCATATAGGAGTGAGAGTGGTGGATTAAAATGGCGTATAATGTATTATTATGATGTAGAGTGACACTGTGTGGAGATTTTATGAAGGAAAAAACTACTAATGAAGGATGACAAACCCATTATATCAAATATTAGTACAAACGTAGAATATTCCGCTATATAAGAGGCATTCATCTATTGCATTTCATTCCCAAATTGGGACGACTTGACATTTGGCGTGGCTATTAAGTTGGCAATTTCTTTGCCAATTAAAAAAGTCGCAATCTCTCTTTGATAAGTTAATAAAAAAGTTTGTCAATTTCTCTATTGTGGGTGGGTGGAAAGATCTTGGCTTTCAACAGAGTAGCTCGTGACAAAAAAAATTTAGTTCTCCTCCCCCCTTGATCTTCCTTCCCACCTATATGCGCAATATTTAAATGTGACATTTATTGGCTCTTTACTCCCTTACGTTATACATTCATTATCATATTAATCTTCTAGCATAAATTTCCTTATAACGCATGCTCTTGTGGTTTGTTATGCCTTCTTCGTTTGCTTCTTTTTCTCTTACCAGAGGTGGTTTACCTTCTCGTGTGTCTGAGCTCACCCTACCAATTGCCCGAGGTTGACGAGTTGGGGTTGTTGTCCCAGGCCCTTCCCTGCGTAGTTGGATCCGGAATGGATCCCTCGATCATGCACACGTAGGGCACGTGCTATGTGATCTACATGGTGGACACTGGACGATTATGAGATGGGCATTTATGAGTGTCCATAATGTTCATACGTTACCCATTAATTGTTACATTAACTATGTAAGTGACGCGCCACTCCGCTTATATTCTGGGTGAATTTGTTTGTTAAGCTCGGGTTGCTCCTACGAATGTCCGTGAACCACTTGGCCCAAAGAAATGGAAGTGGCGGCAAATAGGAAGATCCTACACAGTAGAGCATCGTTCCCAGACTATAGTGTCATTATCTGCTGATAATGCATCAGGTGGTTGAAAGGATCCTACAAGCCGTTATACATTTGAAATTTCAGTAATGCGAATTGTGATGGAGCATCGTAGTTCAGGATGGCGGGGACAAACGACATATCGTCTAAAACGAGCAATGCGAGGTCCAGATTCTTCCGAGGGGAAGGAGATTTATCTCAGCACCGAGGCGAGGCGGCCAGCAAATTCGAGGCCCTAGAGCGAGAAAATATGAAAGTGGAGCCTGATAATAGACAATATTTATTAAAATATATTCATTAAACGATATTTTCTAGCTTTTTGAGATGCAAAATATTGATTAAATTTTATATTCAAAGTTTTGTTAATATATCTTTTATTAGATAATATAATAATCAATTTAATCTTTCTTGTGACATAGTTGATCGAAGATAAGATTTTATTAATTTAAGTTTCGAAAAACTTCTCTCATTGAAACAATTAATTCTTTGGTATTGTTAACAATGATACAAGCTATACATGCATTAGGAAAACAATCTAATCGTTTTATATAAGTTAGGGTTTCAGCAGGAGTATTAATTTCAGATTGTAGAACTTTTCTTAATACAGTCAATTCTTGAAATAAATCTAAACCCATCCAATATCGAAAATAAGTCATGCTTGAAAAGTTTCCAAGTTAAAGACAATAACTTTTCAAGCTATCATCATCCTAAGGATTTTAATTTTTTAAAACAAGAGCCACAAAAAACCAAAAATATTTTCTCATATATTTTGAATTGTTCAAATCTACTCTTGATCGAAGAAATAGCTAGATCAACTATAAATAAAATACTCAATTCTAAAGATTCTTGGTGATAGTATTCTTGCATTACCGCCTTATCGCTAGGTATGTTTCATAAAAATTTTACGTTTTTCTCGAAATAATGGTTCTATTTCCATTTCAAGTGCAATCTCCTTTGATAAAATCAAAGCAGAGTAAAATCCATTTTCTCTATATGATTCCAAAAAAGAAATAAGTCCTTTTAATTGATCAATACTTAACGTAAATGCATGTCTTTGGATTGTAAATTTTTACTAAGCGTGTTGGCGGCCAAATAATATATCATGCCAAATATTCATACGATAAAAAATTCAAGTTTTCAATCTCATGTAGCTAAGCGTGCGGCTTAGCTTCCTTGTTTTAGGATCTTCACTAATTTTTGCTAATTGAATTAAAGCATCTCGTATTTTGGGATCGATGCTTGATTGCTTTAACGCTTCCGTCTGACTTTCCCATCGCGTTTGAGATAATGATTTAAGAGTTAACATGAATCGTATCTTGTAAAATTTTCCATCGTTTTGTTGAAGAAGAAAATAATGAGTATATACGTTGTAATACTCCAAAAGATATGGCTTTAGAACAAGGATTGTATATATCACAAAGTGCGAGATTAGATTATGACATCCACATGTGGTGTGTAAGCGGCTCTTGGTTATATCCCAGTAGTCTTTTTTGTACCTTGGTGTTTTCCTTTAAATATTAGATAAGGTATCATAACCACATTGTCTCTTACATCGTTTACATCAAGTCGAGTTTTTAATTACATTTTATAAGTTCATCAAAAAAGGCCTTTCCCAGAGGTATCATCTACTTCCAAAAATTCTAAAAAATATTCTTCTATTTTTATTGGACTTGTTGAAATATCTACACATGTGATATAAAGTCATTTGTTCTTGATGACTTGCATCGGGAGTCACAAATCAAGTATTCTTGAAAAATATTTTAACTTCTTTAATCTTATTAATGATTACATTTAATTTCGAGAAGGTAACATTTGTATTAATTCATTTTGTATCTTATGCTAGAGATAATGATTATGAATTCACCATCTTTAATTAAGTCGAACATGTTCTTGCATTATTGGATCAGATTCATGATCATTTCAATTAAGCCCAAAAAAAAGTTTCCATTGTTGTCTTGATATATTTTCTCATTCTTTCCTGAATGCCAAATTATTTTTGCAGAGTTTTACTACATTAAAATTCTTACAAGTACTTTTCCAATAATCTTTCTTTTGTTAATTTGTTCTTGAATATTTTTCGTCAATAGTTTTGTTGCGACAATCTTATTTAAATCCAACCCATGGATAATATGGTGATATGCTCATTGATTGTTTCATGAGTTTTGAGCTTATAACCTAAGATTTTCCAATCTTTAGTTCCTTTATTAACTTATTGACTTGTGCTATTTGTTATTGCTCATTTGTTGATTATATTAACTCTATAGCTAGGTTTTGAATTGAATAACACAACAAAAACAATATACTTTATCTAAATCTTTTGAATATATTAAGCATTTTCTATCATGCTTTTCTCAGTTTGATAATTTTAGTGTAATATGTAATAGAAAAATGTCACAATGTTATTTTCATCATTAGGAAAATCTAAATCATTTTCCTATAGGACCTCCTTTCAACTAATAAGTCTCTTAATTTTGTGTCAATATTTTTTCCATTGTCTGGATCATAGATATTTATTGGAACATAATCTAATAGTTCACTAATATATTTCATTCTTTATTACTTTGTACTTAATAAGTTCACATTCTTTACTAATTCATTTTCTTTAAATCTTTTTTGGTAATCCATTAATTTGACATATTATCTAATAGTTAGCCGGTTGAATCATCATTTGAATTATTTGTTGCGATTAGTTTATCACTAATAATAAAATTTATCAGTGCTCCTTTTTTGAGATTAATAAATTCATCTTCATTTTCTTTACTTCTTTTTCACGTTTTCATCAAAAATCATATCTTAAGTAGACATACTAATTATATAACTTGCAATTACTACAATGAAAAATTATAACACAAATTTATAAAAAATTCAGTGCTTCAAAATAAAAGTTAAAAGAGCAGCACAACTGGTACTGTTGGCGGCAAGTTGATCCTTTGTTTTGTAGCAAAGCCTTCAAACAAATTTTGTGTTATAATAACAAATTTTAACCATGACCTTCTACTTTGGGCTGGTGTTCTTTGTTCATTAATTCCAACTTTGGTGTTCTCTTTGTGTTTAGATTACGAAGGCGCGAGAGAGAGAGAGAGAGAGAGAGAGAAGGGCGTTAATCTGAACAAAAAAAGTGCGAAATTTTGGCATTAAATGCGAGTCATTTTGATCAAAAAAAAAAATATTAACGAGTCCGTGCAATTTGTTTTAGTGATCCGATAGTCTAGCAGAGAAGAGAGAGAGTGTGTGGTATTAACTTCCTGTGAAGTCTAACGACTCTGACCTACTCGTCTGTTTAGGAGCAATTTCAAGGTAAATTGTCTATTGTTCTTGGACCACACCAATTGGGTCCTTTTCAGTCTCAAACCAATTTATCCAAAATTATACACCCATAACTAAAATTCTTAACACGAGGGCCCCAAAGGAATTATGAATTTGGGGGCCACTGAGTATGACTCAGTGCTTTAGGCTGGCCGGCCATGAGGAGATAGCATTGGGAAGATCTTGGTGGGGGGGGAGAGTGTGTTCGTGGATGCAAACGGCGCAGCAATGCGCGTGGGTTTTGCACAGCATGGGGTGTTCGTTTAGTAAGGTAGCGTCTTCCGTAAGCGGTGTTGGCCGCTCAAAGTGGAGCCAACTGCTATTGGTGCGATTCCTGCTAATTTTTTTAGCATTCATTCTAGTGATAACAATCGTTGTTCAAGCGTAGCCTTTGAAATGGAAGGGTGGATCTCTCTCATTGCATAGATTGGAAGGAACTCGTCGATTGTCTTTGCAACGGTTTAGAGAAGCGTGGAAATTTTGTTTATTCCCACAGACGTCGCCAATGGAAAGGTCTTGGCTTTCCACAATGTAGCTCGTGACAAAAAAAATCTCAGCTTTCCGCATGTGCAATATTTAAATGCAACATTTATTGGCTCTTTACTCCCTTACGTGATACATTCACTATCATATTAATCTTCTACCATAAATATCCTCATAACGCGTGCACCCGTGGCCCGTTACGCCTTCTTCACTTGCTTCTTTCTCTCCTGCCCGAGGTGATTTACCTTCTCGTGTGCCCGAACTCACCTTTCTAGTTGCTCAAGGATGCCGAGCTAGGGTTGTTGTCCCGAGCCCTTCCCTGGGCAATTGGATCCTGGTCGGGTCATTTGAATGGATCCCCCGATTATGCACACGCAGAGCACATGCCCTATGATCTACATGGTGGAATATGGATGGTTATGAGTGCCCTTAATGTCCGTACGTTACCCATTAATTGTTACATTAATTGCGTCACAATGCATGCTCCGCTTACTTTATGCCCGAGGTGGACTGTTTGTTGAGCTCGGGTCGCTCACACGAATGCCACGTGTTTTGCAGCTTATCCCATTTCAGTGGGTCCCTTAGATTGAATCCCTTCACTACTACTAAAAAATGTGATATATTTTCATATATTATTGGTTAAAAAATAAGTACAAGAAGAGTTATATTTTTTATAATATTATAAGTGTAAAAATAGTTACATTTGTGATGATAATTTAAGTGTAAGAAGAGTTACACTTCAAGCATTTAACATGTAAAAGAAGTTACACAGTCAAAGGTGAAATAAGTTTGTAACATACCTTGAGAATAAGTCATGTTTAATGAGTGAATTAAACATATGAATAATGAGTTGAAATGTTACAAAACTTATTAGGTTGAAGAAGATAATAAATTTGTAACATTTGTGAGTAAATCATGTTTAATATGTGCATTAAACATATGAATAAGGTATTGAATTGTTACAAAACTTATGAGGTTGAGGAAGATCATAAATTTATAACATTTGAGATTAAATATATGTTTAATGTGTGAATTAAATATATATTTATATTTTAAAATGTTACAATTTTAAGAGATTAAGGAAAACAAAGAGTCTTCTCATCTTTGTAACCACTCTTTCAACCATAAGTGTTCAAGTGTGACTTTTCTTCTTTTTGAAATCTTATGCAAAAAAGTGAAAAGGCTTTATCAATGCAAAAACTATTTATATTTTATTTCCATTAAGATTTCTTGAAGTAGGAAATAGAGTCGTTGGATAAAGTTTCAAGAACTTGTTTAAGTTTTCTTGTGTTCTTCATCTTCTTTTATTTATACTTTCAAGAAATTGTGAGTACTTTTGTAATTTCAAGAATCTATTGTATAGAGTGAGATTTGAGTGTGTTTTTCTTCTCCATTGTATCCATATATTTTTTGAATAGAAAATCATAAAAAAAGGTTTATTATTTCATGAAATAATAAAGTATGTGTTGGTGATTTTTGTGAACGTCACTTTAACATACATAATGACAAATACAAAAATGTGCGGGTGTACCAGGAAATTAAAGTGTTTCCAAACTAATACTTTGTCGAAAATCAAACTTCTGATATGACGAAAAATTAGGTTCCCTGTTCCCTTGATAGTTCCCTAGAATCTAAGTAAAAATTTCATAATAAATAAACTGAAGAAAATAAAATGAAAGTTGAAGGAATCGCTAGAGAACGGATGTATTTCACTAGGAAAACTGAAATGAAGGAATTTATGTAGAAATTGCTAGAGAAATTGTTGTATTTCACTGAGAAAACTAAAATGACAATATTTAGTGAAATAAAGAACTTAAAATCTACTATAATATTTAAAGCGGCCCAGAAGTGATTCATTGTTATTGATTGATCGGTTGTTGGCCCTTTCTCGTGAAAGCTCTCCTCCTTTTATATGCGTTTTTGAATAACTGTTCAAGTTCTCTACTTCCTTTTTCTCTACTACCCCACGTCTCCTTTGGGGAGGTTTGCTCCCTAAGTTTTCTCCACCACCTCAAATAAACGTCCACATCTTCTTGCCATGTTTTGATTTTGAGAAAGTCTTGTTTGACTTTAGAAAATATTTAAGGTACAAATAACTCTGCGGACTTTTATATGAACATTTCCGAATGGATCTAGCTCGTTCTCGTGTTTTCTTTCATGGGTTTGGGTTAAAGCAATTCTCTGATTTATGGATTATGCCAAATTTTAATTTGGGTGCAAATAGTATGAGAATTTATTTTTAATTCTTTTAATGTTTTTTTTCCAAAATCAAATATTATAACATAGATTCATCACCTTTTATATATCTTTCATGTACCATGCCAAACATAAGAGGTTAGGAATGGCAATAGGATTGAGCAAGGCGGCCTCATCCCAACCCCCTTTGTTTAATTAAACTTGCTTTTTTGATATTCTTTTAAACTTGCTATTAAGTTATGTTTGGTTTTTGGTAAGTACAAAGAAAAGAAAATTGTTTAATCTCTTTGTATCGATGAGTTGAAATAATAAAATTGATTTGAATAAGTGAAATAAAAAAATGTCGGATTTAACTCTAATTTTATCTTCCTTTCAAATTTTCTTTCTTACTACTTTTCCTCCTTTTTTTTCTAACATTTTGTCTCAAATTTCCTAGTAACCAAACATAGCCTTAGAAAAACATTTTCAAGGAAAACAATTCAAACTAAAATAAGTAACATATGAAATGAAATGGTACCTATGCCGATGTCAAATCCACTGTTCTTGAGCTCTCTATACTCTTGACAAAGTGAACATATATACCTCTGAAAAGAAGTTGACTAGGAGGCAATCAACGTAAGGGGCGTCTTCCAAGCACTGAATTTTTTTGAATTTATTTATTTTTTATTTGCATTGTAACCCAAGTCTTATATCATGCCCTAAAATATATAATTGCTAAACCATTGGATTAAGGGTTCTAATTATTGATTTTTGTAAACTTTTTTACTTAGGCTATGTTTGGAACTCATTTAGAACTCGAAAAGTATCAAGGAAGGAAGAAAAATACTCCAAAGCCTTTGTTTAGAACCTGAAAAGTACCAGAAAAAGAAGAAAAATGCTTAAAAAATTTATTTGTCTCATGTTTAGTTTCACAATGAATAATATCAATAAAACTAAATATAAACAAAATTCTTCGAAATTTTACATGTTTTAAAATTTTCAACTCTTATTTAATAGAGATAAATAAATAAATGAGTTTGAATAAACATATAAAATTAATTTATTAAATTTAAATCTATTTTTTATTTTCCTCAAAAAAAATTTTCCTTCCGTTTTTCTTCTTTATCTTCTCTATTTTTATCTTTATTTTCTTTCTTTGTAAACATAACTGAAAATTACCAAGGAATGAAAAAAAAAAAAAAAATTCTTGGTTTCATCTTGAAAAATATAAAAGAAAATAAAATTTAATTAAAATTTTATATATTTTTAAATTTACTGTGAAAATCATAGATAATAGAGATAAACAAATAAAATGAGTTTTTTATTTTCCTCCAAATTTTATTTCCTTCCCCTCCCCCTCTAACTTCTAATCCTAGCTCGGTACTACTTCCAAGTCATATAAGTCTAGGCTCTTTGAGGGGATGATTATACATTGTACATTGACTGGTATTTCCCCTCCGCTATTGCTTCCAAGTCATATAAGTCTAGGCTCTTTGGACTCGAGGGGATGATTATACATTGACTGGTTTTTTCCAGTCTTCTCTTTGATTTCCCTTTTTTTTTTTTTAATGTTCATGTGTTTTAAAAAATACCTCTTTCCTTGGATTTTTTTTTTTTTGTTGGGGTAATGAAAAAAAATACTATCAAAGATTTCGAATCAATAATGTAGGATTGGAAGTTGGGGTATCTTGTGAGAAAATGTGAACACCCCAACTCTGAGCTGGATTGAAGACAACATTATTAGCTTCCTCTTCTTCTAAAATATTATTCAATGAAGAGGGAAGACTCAAGTTGCACATGGACCTTTATTTAAAGTAGATTTTTATTTTTACTTTTACTATAAATTATTATAAACTTGTTATTCATTTAGGTTTATATCTTAGACGCTTCTTTTGAGATCTAATTTGGTGGATGAGAAACACTTATAAAAATCAGTGTTCATAATCTCCATCTGCACATTCAAGCATAAGGTTTATAGCTTATTAGAACCTTCTTGAGCTCTCTTTTCTATTTTAGAATTTGTCAATTAATCTAATTGTGTCGATTAATTATAATAAACAAATAACAAGTGCATTTTGTGATGATTTTCTATAAAAAAGACGCAAATGATCGATTGAGTCAGAAACACACCAATAACACAAATTTTCGTTGTTTATTATTCCCACACAATGAAAAGGTAAGAGGTCACAACATATCTATATTTAAATAGAAGGGCACCAAATGCAAATGCAATGCCACTCTCAGGCTTTAGTCTCATTTTATCATGCCTTGAGCCACCACCGGAGGCAGAGTAACGCCCCGCCTTTGTCTATCGACATTGGCTTCCCAACCTGCCATCACACGAATTTTGTGAGTGAATATTAGAGTTAAGTAACCTCAATTTTGTACATAAATCTATCACAAAAGTTTTAGTGGTTGTGGATTTACTCGAATTTGATACATATTATATTTTTAGGGTCCTAGGTTCTATAAATTAATAACTACAATAGTCTAATTTTTCGAAAGAGTGGATTTTTCATCTTTAGTCCATGGTTTTTTTTCTTTATTTACCATTTTCATGTACATATGAGTGTTTTTCCTTGTCTTTCATTTTCTTGTCACCTTTTATCTTTTAAGACCATCTCCAAACGGTTCTCTATTCTTCATCTCCATCTTGCTATATACAAATTTTAACCAAAGATCATGCTTCAATAATTATTCTTCATTTACATTTTTAAATATGGAGATGTAAATAGCACATTTTCATTTATGAAGATTCATTATTCATATATATATCTACATTTGTAAATGTGAATAAGACATTTTTTTTTATAATAATAAATAAATAAATAGTAAAGTAGTATTCTCTATTATTATTTTTTTAAATATTTGGATATAAATAATAATTTGAAGATGAATTTAGAGATTGTTAATTAAAGTTGAAAAAGAAAAAAGTGGGGGCATGATTTTCAAATATAAAGAATTGGAAAGTTGTGTTGTGAAGTTGTGATGGGAGATGGTGTAAAAGTGAGATGTAAGATGGTACCAATGCCCATGTCCAATCCACGGTTCTTGAGCTCTCGATACTCTTGACAAAGGGCGCAACCCTCACAGCAGAAGTGGACGAGGCAATCAACACAAGGCGACTCTTCCAAGTCATACTGAGCCCTTAGTCTTGAACGATAGGAACAAGAATACAGGCACCCAATACCAGTCAAACACAGTAAAGTGTACACCGCACCGCTCTCAGCACAATCTCCCAAGTCCAACCACAATAACACCGTTAATTATATATTACACCCTTCACCCTTCACCCTTCACCCACCCCAACAAAAACAAGATATATATAATGAAGGAAGGGGTTGTGGTGTCAAACACTTACTTGAGGATCCTCTACTTACTATCTCAGCTATCTGTCCAAATGTGATGCAGGGGCAACAGCAAGTTATCAAGCCTAAAAACAAAGCATTGTTGTGGTATGTGGCTCGTAGTCAAGAAAACACATCCATGGATAAAAATGAGCAAATGTCGGAATGAAGTGGAGTAGAACACTTGAGTTAGTGCCCAAGCCTAATGATCAATAACACAAGGGTATTTTTGAAATTTTGTACAATTCAAAATCTAGTTTAGGTCTGAAGAGTCATTACAGTTTTAAAAAGCGCTTATTAAATTGAGAGGAGTCTATACTTAGATAATCCGAAAAACTTTCTCTCATACACAAAAGAAAATGTATGTGTGCTTTTATTCAGTTTTTTTTTCCAATTCTTCGCTATTATTTTGTGTAGGGATCACAAGAAGATGAATTTGGGGGTACTTACAATTTGCAGGATCATCGGTGCAATGGCAAAGACCGGTAGACCAGCGGATGGTGCCTCCGGGACACTGCACCACATATGGGGCGACGTACGGCTGCGCCGGCGGTGGAGTAGGATTTGAGAATCCAGGAGTTGTGGTGTGACCCACATGTCCATCTCCACCATACATCTCATGATCGGAAAACGACGACCGACTCATCTTAATTTCCTACTGAAAACGAATTGATGATCAGCAATTCCTGCCTGCAGGTTGTTGCTCCTTTTTGAACAAGTCATAGGATATATAGCATCGGTACTATAGTTTCGAAATCATTCATTTTCTTAACTAGTCTTTGTTGGGTTGTTATTTCTACGGACTAATTTTTTTTAAGTGCATAAGAAAAACATTCAGTCACCCTCATGCTGTGTCATAATACCCTGAAAGTCAATTTAAAGAGATGACTCTCTGTTTATTTCTTAAACCATCATTTTCAGTTGCTGACGTTTCAAATATTCAAATATGACCTCATGCCTGACATGTCCTAATACCGTGTTAAATAATTAACTCTTCTAAAAAAGTTATATTTATAAGATTTTGAATTAATATGAATATCACGTGTCTTTAACAGATAGTGTTTAGTGAAACCTACTTTATCATGCCCAAAACTCAATCCCATAACATGACTGTCATTTCATATTTCAAGGATAAAGGCTCGAAGATGAAACTTCCTTATATTATTGGAATCAAACCAGTTACAATAAATGAAGGTTATTAGAGTTTTTGGGCTTAAGATGTGAAATAATAATAATGCCTGATTTCAATCAATAAATTATTTTTAATCTGATAGATATCCTGCTAACTCATTGAGAAGTTCAATCCCCGTATCTTGAGTAGGGCACCATAAATCTTGAACAAATTAAATGCAACAAAACTTATTTACAATCTAAGGCAAAATGATATGACATGGAGATGCCTCTTGTTTAAAAAAATTAATTTTAAAATTATTTACTGTCTTAAGCTTTGTAAAACAAATTTTAAAGAATCATTATCCTTTTAATATAAATGTTAAAATCAAGAAGCACACCCAATCAGAACACTGCAGATACCAACCGTGAAATTTGTAATATTCTTGATTGTTCTAGGTATGTAAGTTTAATATGTATTTCAGAATTAATTTCAATCCATTTATTTCAAATAAAGTTATGAGATCTACAGCCTTTCATTTTAAACATCTTGAAGTTTAAAGGGGTGTTGTATACCATGACAACTCACATCATTTGCTTATCATTTTTTTTTGTTAAAATCAAACGGTTATCAATCATTGAGGCTTGACTCAAATAATAAAGGAATGAGATATCAATAAGAAAGAGCCATGATCGAATTCTTATAAGAATAAAATACTACAATATAATATGTAAAAATAAATAAAAGTAAAAAATAAATAAATAAAAATAAACTATCACCCCGATGGTGATACAATATCATTGATTAATAATTTATTGGAGAGTTATATAAGTGGAAGGATAAAAATAGATAGGAGGGCTTTTTACGTTTCTTGTCTAGGGTTTTTTGTGAGTGGAGATTGTTCCCCTTTTTCCGTTAGAGGGAATATTTATACTTTTCAGGTTTTACCATGTGTCATTCTTTTTATTATTTATCATTATTTTGTTTTTATGCGGTTTTGTTGAACGTTTTACACTTGCCCTTATGGTCGGGCTGCTCTATCCCTTACTGTCTAAACCAACTTCTTTTTAGCTTGGGCTTGTTGGAGGGTTTTCATGCAAGGTACAAAATATCGATAATAACAGATATATCGATACTTGAATTTTATAGATATATCGAAAATATCGATGGATATTTTGATAAAAATATCGATAATGTGAAAATTAATAAAAATATTTTGAAGTCGTGAAAATAACATTTGAAGCCCATAAAAAGATATAAATAAGCGAATAAACACTTGATGAAAATAATATTTATTATAATTTATCGATAAATTACGTTATAATAGTCATTTAAATAAAATGAAGATTGATGTGGCTAATTACGTTATTTGTTAAACGATCTAAATGTTGATGAATCTGATATTAATATGAATCTTTAAAATATTGATAATCGCGAAGAATAAATAATTTGAGGAGTCGAATAGAGCGGATTGTGTATGGATGAACTTTGTAAAGGGGTATCTTCGGTTATGATTTGAATAAATAGTGGATATCAATCATTATATATTTAATTCTAACCGTTGGATTTGATTTAAGTGAAAATAAATGGAAGTATATCTTATGTTTTGGAGTATATGCCAGATGTTCACCGATATTTTTCGAAATTAAGCGGCATACGTGTAGAGATATCTTTTCGATATTTCGCCGAAATATCGGTAATTTTATCGATTTTTGGCTGATTTTTTGGTTAATCGACTTTTGATTGGAAAAATCGTATCGGTACCGACCTATATCCAATATTTCGGCAATATATCGATCATATATCCGGTCTTTTGTTCCTTATTTCTATGTAGTCCTCGAATATTGAGTCTATCTCGGACATATGAATGCCCGTTATGATAAATGTCCATTACAATAAGAGATCACTGACTTCAGTACGAGTCTTTCCTTAGACTTTTCTATGTGCTTCTTAGTTCTTGTAGCTTGTTTGTTTTTAGGGAAAATAATTTTTTGAATAACAAAAGGAGTGGGCACACCATCGCCATCTTTGTCTTTCATCTTTTTCTTCTAAATTATTAATGTTCTTACAAGACTTAAGCTGCAACTTGCAAGTCCACATGACATGGACCTTTTCTTGGAAGTCTTCATTTTTTTTACTCTAAATTAGGATTGGTAAAATTTGGCCGATGTGAGCAGTAGCGAGCGTAGCGGTTTATACGAGGTTTGGGTTGAAGCGTAATCGTGTTTTAGTCGTAATCGTGTTGGCCGCTGCTGCGTTTAATAAATGAATCGTATTCGTGTTGGCCTCTATGGTGTCCGAATTGGCGCATTAATTATTATATTAATTAATTAATATATTTAATAAGTTATTTGTATTAATTATAGTTATTAATTATAATTCCTATTAATTTAAATAATAAAATTAATAAACATATTAAATTTAATAGGTTATTTGTGTTAACGTCATGGATAATTAATTATAAATTTTATTATTTTAAATAATCAATTAAATAGGTCATTATTGTGTTGGCCTCACATATATGAAATAATAAATGAGTTGAGTTTGAGTTAGCGAATGTTGTGCGCGTTTATTATTATTAATGTCGGGTTTGGTCGCGAATGTTCGCACGATCCCAGTCACGTTATTAGCGATCTGAGCAACGGCAGTCGACCTTGAGGTGTCTCATACTCTAAATGAACATTTTTATTTTTGGATTTATATTGTAAGCCCCCCTTTTTTTTTTTTTTGATCCGGTAGATGATGAAAAATATATTTATTTTTAAAATTTAAAAATGTTCATATGTTTAGAAAATACTTTTAATAACTATGCTAATCAACTAAGAGATCATTAATTAATAAACGTCACATGTATATTCGAGTTTTTTAATTGACTCATTTATTTGTTGACTTTTATGTCTGGGTTTTATTTTGTGTATTTTGGTTTTATCTTTTGAAATCATTTTGTTTGCATTGAGACTAAAGAACTAACTTTATGATTTTTTTTTTATAAGAAAAACTTTGTGATAATTTAAAATGCTCTTTTAACTTGTTTTCTATATATATATATATATATATATATATATATATATATATATATATATATATATATATATATATATATGTTTCGAAATATCTTTTTTACAAAATGAATTTTATGCAATGTTTTAAAAATCATACATGTGATTTTATGAATCTTATGCTATATTTTGGTTTTTCCTATTTAGTAAAAAAATTTAAAAATTCAATAATAAATTATATAAAAAGTTAAAAAATAAACCGACATAATACTAAAAGCAAATATATATATTTTTAATTAAAATCTAGATATTCAAATATAAGAAAATCTTATATTTTAGGATCCAATTGAAAGTCTCCGGATTCGTTTAATGCTAATTAAATAAAATCATATATATTTTGAAAATTTTATTTTAATTTTATAAAAAAAACCAATTAAATATTGGGAAAAAAAAAAACTTCCCGTACTCTAAATTTAATTTAGAATCCATTTGTTTCTAAAAATCAAAGAGGAAAGCAGAATGTTGGGATTAATGATTTCCTTCTCTAACAAGCCGCTACATTTGCCGCCAATTTTGGTGATTTTGAAAAAACGGCAGCGCTCTGTCGGGAGAAAATCTAGTTCACAGTGAACCTCTCTCCGTGAAAGTTGAAACGAACGAAGGACGGAAGAAGTCTTCCATGGAGGAAGACAACGAAGATGTTCCTTCGCAGTCCGATCTCAGTGATTCTTCCGAGGAATTCACCGGCGACAGCGAAGAGGAGGAGGACGAAGAACGATCGGCGGTCAAATTGAGAACGGCCGATGAAGATAGGAAATCGCAGAATGTCGACGCTCTCTTGAGGTCCGTATAATTTATTTGTCTAACAACTTAGACTTGATGCCGATTGGTGAGAAGTTTTTTCATCCCAATGAATCCAACCTAGGGTTTTAAATCTATCAATTCACTCTCGTTGTGTTGTATGGCTTTATGCGAGGATTATTCAATGTGTACGATTTTAGCTTCGATTAGGGAAACCGAGGAGAAGAGACAGGAATTTCGAGTCTTGTTACTGTTGGTATTTGTTACGTGGAAGATGCAAAACTCAAATCAACTCTATTGAGCTGAATAGCAGTATTAGATTTGATATTTTACCTTTTTCAAAAAAAAATTAGTTTTAGCTTTCTCTTGCATGTTTGTTGGCAATTTCAAAGGGAGTGTAAATGTCAACTTCTGATGGTAATTTAGTATCCCATTTCAATTTTATGCTGTTACTGCAATATGACATGTTTGAATTTGTTGGAGGATTGATATTATTGGACACTGCTCACATTGTTTTTTCATCAGAACTGTCATCACATTTCAATCTTTATTACTGTAGAAATATTTTTGTAAATTTGAAACTTAAATTTGATAAGAAGTCACCAATATCTGAAGGAAGTCAAACTGTTGATTTGAAAGTTCAGCTTACAATTTCCTATCAGTTTCCAATCCTAGTCAAGCTGGGTAATTACTATTGGCGGCTTTTTTAAAAGTATAGACTAGAATTAGTATAAGTTATCATGAACTTTTCCCTGTGATCTTCCAGAGGTAACCTTGTTGTAAGAAGACAATCATTACTTCCACGAGTTCTCTCAGTGACAGATGGGGCAGCTGTTGCTAGAAAACCCTTTAAACCTCCATGCTCTAATGGCTACTACAATCAGAATGACCAGTTGGCTCGTCGGCTTTGGGCTTGCAAACGGTTTGTTCCTTGGGGCTCATCAAGGCCAGCAATGGTTTTGATAACCAACTGTGTGAATATATCTAGTGCTGCTGAGAAAGATGTGTTGGAGGAAAGTGTGAGTCTGCCACCAGGAATCGACCCTTTGGTGTTATGGCATCCTGATGAATCTGAAGATCAGGCAGATAATTTGATGCCAATAGTGGTGGACCCATTGCTTGTCCGTTTCCTTCGACCCCATCAGAGGTATTCCACTAGTGCTATTGCACAAATATCTAATTAAAAGTTATCATGTTTACCAATTTGAATTTTTATGTCTCTAGTTTTGTCTGATGTCATCCCTGTGGGTCATAGGTTGTATGGTTTGGTGAAGGCATGCTCTGGCATTAAGTAGTAAAATTTTATTGTATATATATATATTCATTAATCAAAGTACACTTTACCATATCAATGGCGGCGATTTCTTCTTCTCTTTTCTAGTATTTTAATCTATTACTTCTACTTCAGGTTTAACTTTTGAAGGAGATTGAAATAAGATTGCTAACTAGTTAACAGGAAAAACATGAACATTGGTACTTTGTTATATCCCCTTAGGTTATACTTTTCTTTTAATTAATGAAAATCTGTCCTCTAATGTTTCTTGCAGAGAGGGAGTTCAGTTCATGTTTGATTGTGTTTCAGGGTTATCTAGCCCTGCTAATATTTCAGGCTGCATTCTGGCTGATGATATGGGGTAAATATCTTTTTTCCCCTGTATTATCATTACATTATGTCTGCTGTTCTTTTATCTTATGTATTTCTTAGACTTTTCTCAAAAAATGCTGTTCGTCACACTTCTGCAGCCTGGGAAAAACTTTGCAGTCAATCACTCTGTTGTATACTCTTCTTCGTCAGGGATTTGATGGGAAACCAATGGTTAAAAAGGCAATAATTGTAACTCCTACTAGTCTTGTAAGTAACTGGGAGGCTGAAATTCAGAAGTGGGTTGGAGAAAGAGTTCAACTTGTTGCTCTGTGTGAAAGCACCCGGGATGATGTTGTATCTGGAATTGATAGTTTTGCAAGTCCTCATAGCCATTTACAGGTAATTTATGCAACTATTTTGGTAATTTTATAGAATTATCCACTAACTGAACTATTCTACAGGTTCTGATTGTTTCATACGAGACATTTCGCATGCATTCTTCAAAATTTAGCCACAGTGGATCCTGTGACCTTCTCATATGTGATGAGGCTCACAGACTGAAAAATGACCAGACAATAACAAATCGGGTTAGCTCTTCAGAAGTGATTTTTTCTGTCTGAGTTTGTTCTCTCATCTCCGTTCTTTACAAGATTTCATGAATTTCCTTTCTTTCCTGGATCAGGCATTGGCTGCTCTGGCATGCAAGCGTCGCATTTTATTGTCAGGAACTCCAATGCAGGTGAAAGATATGTATTCATGATTTTTTATACGTCTTATGCTATCAAATTTTTTCTCATTCCAAAATGCACTAAAAAAATCCCTGCAGAATGACCTAGAAGAGTTCTTTGCTATGGTTAACTTTACCAATCCAGGAATCCTGGGCGATGCTTCATATTTCCGTCGTTACTATGAGGTAAGCTGACTGCTTTGTATTTCAGACATTACTTAGATCAGGTAATATGAATCCCTTGCAGTAATTAATTTTAACATTGTGGGAATCTTGTTTATGAGGGTTCCCTTCATTTATTTGTGTTGGTGGATGCTATGATTGCTATGCTTATGTCAATAACCATTTTGATAAATTAACTACGTTCCATCTGATGGCTGCATTTTCTCTAAAACACCAGAATTCTAATTTGTGGACATGAAATATATTCATAAATATTATAAATTGCATGCCAACTTGTTACTACAGAATATAAGGTGTTTCCTTTGCTGACACTATATTTTGTAGGCTTATTTGCATTTTCACCTTTTTGTTTTTTGATAGGCAAGTGAAGAAATGTATTAACAATGCTTAAAAAGAAGTGCACTTAAGTGCATGGGTCGTACATGGAATACATCAAGAAGCAAAATGAAGAAATGCTGGGGGAATGAAAACCAAAAGCCTTTTCTCAAAGACCCCAACTGATCTATAAAATCAATCACAGTTAGGAAACTTCCATTTATGTACATCCTAGTCCACAAAAAAAGATTATAGAGAAATCCGGATTTAAGCACTTGACTAATTATTGATTTTTCTCTGTTTAATAAATTTTTTATACTCACCTTATTGGTCATCCTAGGAAACTATTTCCAGTGATATCTATAGTCTGAACTCTAGATTAGTGATAGATATTTTTTTCAATATTATCTGACTGCACATAGTATGAGAATTTATATTTCTTGTTTAAGAGCATTGCAATTTTTTTTTGTCTGTAATTTTCAGTTATAAGTTATCTTTTTCTTCTTTTCACTCTTTTTCTCTACAAATATTCTGGGTTTGTTATGTGTCCTGATCATGATAAATGATTTATAAAGACACCAATTATTTGTGGAAGAGAACCTACTGCTGCTGAAGAAGAGAAGAAATTAGGTGCTGAACGATCTGCAGAACTGAGTTCAAAAGTGAACCAGGTAATCTTGTTGATGTAGAACTGTGAAAACTATGGGCCTTTTTGGTAACCATTTTAAAAAAATTTCTGAAAAACAGTTCCTTAGAACGGTTTTTGAAAACTGTTCTTGATGTTTTCTAGAAAAAAAAAATCTGTTTGCAAACTTAACATGTTTTTAACCTATCTTTAATATTTTTAAATATGTTCTAAGAATAATTTATATTTATTGTTTTATTTTCATCATTCTACAAGTTTGCATGATTATTTAAAAAAAAAAACCCTTAAAAAGTGAAAGCAACTAAAAGATGTTATCTGAGAATACCCTATTTTCTGTTATTAATAACCAAAAAATAAAAAATAGTTTATAGTTTGTTTCTCTGTCATTGATAGAGTTATGCCTTTGTTTTCTTGGGGGTGATAGACTTCTGATTGGTATTGATGAATAAAGTTTTCTTTCTAGGAAATGTGCTTTGCCTAGGAACTAGATAATTTTATTGCCTTTCTTTTCTCACTAAGAACTCATGGATGTGTTTCAGTTCATATTGAGGAGGACTAATGCATTATTATCAAATCACCTCCCACCAAAGGTATTGAATCATATTGATCTGTGTATATTTGCCACCATTTGATAAATCTTGGTTAATTTTTGTTATATGTTAGTTAACTTGGAATCTTATTTCTTATACAATAAGGCAGTCCGTCTGTGCATATGCGTAAATTCATTAACACATGATACACAAACTCTCACACATTTGTTTCAATCATTTTTATTTTCCAGTTGTTTCGTAAAGTTGTTATGTCCTCTTTTGTTTCTATATAAAGTATTCTTTGGGAAAATTATTAGGCTAAGGTCTTTTCCAAGTAATTCTCTAAACCAATCTGTTACATTTTCTTTCCATTGACGAGAAGCTTTATATTTTTGTTGTTTTCAAATTCTCTAATGTCTTACCAACTCATCAAACATCTCATTCTAAGTCTCAAAATTAAAAAGTCAAAAGAGCACATGTTTCTTGTAACTGTTTTATTCTGTATTTTCATTGCTCTAATATATATTTTCTTATCCCAGTCTCTTAAATGCATGATTTCAAGCACATCAAGCCTTTATTGATCAAAATTTCATATGAGACGAGAATTTCTTAAGCTTTTAACATTAAGGGTCAGTGAGGGTAGGCATACACCTTGTTGTCCATTAGTTCAACCATCTCTTAATGTCTAAATATATTGGAGGATTTCACTCCACATCAACTACAGATTTTGGGTGCAATAAATGCAAATTTTGAACCTGTCTTATGATTAATTGGGCCCTTTTCTTTTAGGGTATGCAAAGTGATATGCAGGTTGATCAGCTTATTGAGTTGCCAATCAAATGCATTTACTTGTAAAAGAGGACACCTCGTTGCAGTAGGATGAGTATTATGTTTATACGAGGAAGATGGTTTAATAAGTGCATTAGGAGTGAAGTTCTTTGTGTTATTTATCCTCATGCCTGGCAGTCTCTCTGAAGTTTGTGTCATAAGCCTCTGCTATCTAAGCAGCAGCATCTAACGTATTTCACTAACGAAAGACACTATAACCTTGTATGGTTAACCAAGGATTTTGTTTTTATAATTTTCTAGTTTGATAAACATTCTTAGTTAGGCTAATCTATAACATTTGATTCAAATGAAAATTTACTTAATTTAAGAAACTGAGCAAGAAACCACAAACTAAGACAGTGGTGTGTGTTTTGAAGTGGCCATGATAGAGAGAGTTACGTCATTTGAATCTTTTTGTTTGTGGCTGAATGCAAAATATTAGAATTCTTTTGCAATCAGTATGCAATAATAAATATGAGTATACAATTGGGTTGTCAGAAGTGGGCAGATATGGTAATTAAAGCTTTTTGAGAAAGTAGATGATTAATAAAAGCATTGTACTTGCTTGTTTGCGGATCTTTAAAATAAACAACAAAATCTGTTGGATTCGAAGAGGATTGAGTCAGACCTGATCACTGATGACACACAAATATTGGCTCCATAATAGTTAACTAGGTCACAATGTTTTATTATCCACCTAAGAAAACTTTGAAAGTTCTAGTAGTTGATCTTCTTGTTTATGTGATCTTCCCCTACCAGAGTCAGTCAAAAGTGCTGGATTGTGAATCATATTCATCAATTCAAAGTTTGGCTTTGGGTAGCTTCTGAATATTTGCTTTCGCCTTTATTTACATCAACTCAGCAGTGGTTATTTGAAGAGTTTTGCTAATTGAAATCTACTTTGATTTTGTTTTCATCTGCAGATAGTTGAGGTAGTTTGTTGCAGGTTATCTCCTCTCCAGTCAGAACTGTATAACCATTTTATACATTCTAAAAATGTAGGTTCTTGCACATATGATTTATCATGGATGTTTTGAAATGTGCATTGACTTTTTCTGAATGGTTCAAAGCAAGTCTAACTGAAACCTATTATCCTGTTACCCTTTTGTATAGGTTAAAAAGGTGCTTAATGAAGAAATGAAGCATTCAAAGATTTTGGCTTATATTACTGCTCTTAAGAAGCTCTGCAATCATCCAAAGGTATATATCAGTGGAAAACAGTATTTTCCTTGAGATATACTACATTAGGCAAAATCAGCTTATGGAACAGAGATATATAAATAATACTTTCTTCAATGCAGTTGTTATCAAAGTTACAAAAACTAGTCATAATTTTCCATGAAGGTTTTTATTCTTTGATTAATAGGTTTTTTGGAATAAGAGAACTCAAAAACCAGATGCACGTCTTAAAGGTGTTAAAAACCTCTTTAAAATGCAACAATTTGATCTGTATACACATAATGAGAAATTAGGACGATGTTAATCTGTGTCATAAGTTGAAATGGAAGGAAGCTTCTTGTGTGAGATTGTCCACATGCATGCTTTTAGGATTTATCCAATCTTTCACATGACACTTGATACTCATGTTTCTTCAACATTTCATTCACCAGGGAGAATAAAGTAGTAGCATCAGTTATTAATAAGGTTGTAGCTAGCTGAAGCTGTAAACTAAGGCTTCCATGTCCTTGACATTTGTACTCAGTGTTCTTTAATTATGAAATGGATGATGGTAGTCTCTCTTCTTTCTTTCTTCATTTGTTGATGTTAATCTTAAACTTCATCTTGGGGTCCAAAGGCATCAATGGACTACAGAATGAGGTACTCCTGCAGGTCCTTCTGTATACCCTCAAATTTTCCGACCCGGATAAGAGGGTATACATTCCTGGATCTCTGGTGCATTCACCTAGAAACTCATTGGCCTTCTAGTTGGTGCCTTCTAATGCTTCATTTGGATATAATATTTGCATGATTTCTATACATACATAAATACACAGACAAGATACATTGATATATATTGGGAAGGTGATTATGAGTATTGTTGTAGTTTGTTGCAGATGGAATTTTAAATCACTATCATCCCTGTGGTTGTATTAAAGTTCTTTCTGATATTTTAGTCCCCATCCTGTTGAATTATTATTATTGTGTGTGCACATGTGTGCTTGCATACATGTGTGTGTGTGTGTTTTATTCTTAAACAACCTCTCATCATTGATCTTTATTTCCTTCTTGGTGTGCTTTCAAGATTGTTTGGACTTTTAATAGATTTTAAAGATGTAATCATATTTGATACGATTGGCATGTTGGCCATCTTTAAGAAAATCCTTGTGGTCCAATTGGGTACACCTTGTTTTTCCTTTTGGGGAGAGAAATATCAAATGCAAAAAACCGTGGTAATATGACCAAAGAGGTGCTTTCAAGAGGAATTTTAAATTTTCTTCAGCATGAAGATGATAGTGATAATTGTAGTCAATCTATAGAAGACCTAATTTCCTATGAGAGATTATTGTTAAGCATTCTAATCATTAAGACCTTACACTTCTTTATAGTTACTCCATTCAGAGAAACAGAGAGTAACAGTTCATAATATCCATATTAACAGATATTTGAGTTGTCAAATGCTAATTTGACCAAAAAAAAAAAATCCCATAATCATTAACAAACGGAGAAATAGAGAGCAGCAATTTGTAATATCCATATTGACAGGTATTTGGGCTGTCAAATGCTAATTTGACCCAAAAAAAATCCCATAATCAAACTTCAACGAGGAAAGGCAGTCTGTTTGTGTGGTCATTCAGTCAAAAAATTGTGATCCGTAGAATTGGAAACTTTTTTTTTTTTGATAAGTTAGAACTGGAAACTGGAAACTCTTTGGCAGTATATAGTGCTTCACCAGATCTTGTACTACATGAAGGAGGGAAAGTGGGTCATTTATGTTAGAAATCGAAGCAACTGCTGTATAGAGGAGTTTTTGCTTTTTTAATATGTAATTTCTTTTTTTCCATTGAAACTTGAGCCTAGAACCTCCCATGAACCCTTTCCCATCCCTTTATCACTCGAGGCCTCAAGGGCCTGTAAAGAGGAGTATATATTGGTAAAGGCCACATTTCTTTGTATTCATGTGAAAACCAATTTATGATGATTCTATATTATGTCAACTTAAAAATATTTTCTCAAATTCTTGATTTGCACACGTTTAGGCTCCTGTATATTAGGTTTATCCAGTTCTATTAGTATGTATAATCTCTATGTTATGTTCATTATGTTTACAATTTTCATTAGTTACCTTATCTGTCTTCATTGAAGATTTGTCTATCTTGTAGCTCATTTATGATACTGTAAAAAGTGGGAGCCCAGGGACATCAGGTTTTGAGGACTGTATGCGCTTTTTCCCTCCAGAAATGTTCTCTGGAAGGTAAGAATTTTGGTTAAGTTGTGTTTGCATATTTCCTTCAAATTATTTATGATCTCACATGTTGCTGTTTTTATGTGTTAGGTCTGGAGCATGGACAGGTGGTGATGGGATTTGGGTTGAACTGTCCGGGAAAATGCATGTCTTAGCTCGATTACTGGCCCATCTACGTCAGAGAACAGATGACCGAATTGTCCTTGTCTCAAACTATACTCAGGTAGTTTTAGATATTGAATCTTGCTACAACTTTAGCAGTATCAAGTATGAAATGTAAATCAGACTTGTTACCTGCATTATTATCTTCTCTACATCTGGTATGAAGATAGTGTGTAGCTTGACAACAGCATCAATGCCATGTCTTCAGGCAACATTCTGGTGCCTTATCAAAATTTGTTCTGCTGGATGATACTCTCAAGATTGTCATTGCATGAACCTGATGTAGGAAGCTACATGAAATTGTTAATTTTGTTTTTGCACTATCCAGTAGCCTAGCCATACTCTTTTCCCTGATACTGCTGATCCATTTTTGGATGTCTCTTATGGAATTCCTTTCATGAACCAATCTAAATAGTGGAAAAAAGATGTGTGTTAGTGTTTTGCTCTTGTTTTCATTTGTTTCTTTGAGAAAAAATTAAGACCTTCAGTCGGCTCTGTTTAATTGGAACTCTGATTCATTTTTGTGTTAATAATATTGATGAGTGCCTGCTCCTTTATGTATATACACTTTATTTTACATATTAAAAAAAAAAAAACTATTGATGATAACTTGCAGGACTGCTTTTAGGATTTGATTGGACTTTTTATGCTAAATAAATTTGTTGATAGGTGTTCAAGAATAATCCTGTCTAGTCATCAATGGCCCAATTTCTATTGCAATGTAAATTGTTCAATTAAAATTTACTGCAATTAATCCTTTTCCCAATGGAAGAAGCTCAGATTTATTTATATATGTTTTAAGGTAAATGAACTGTAATTTGGCAGACATTGGACCTATTTGCTCAATTATGTCGAGAGAGAAGATATCCATACTTGAGACTCGATGGCACCACATCAATCAGCAAAAGACAGAAGTTGGTAAACCGTTTCAATGACCCATCAAAGGTAATGCAACTTCTCTTATATGATCATCAGCTATTCAGCCTGCTTCCCATCTCCTCTCCTATTCTTTCTCCTGTTGAGCATATTTTGTGGCATGTTGAACACACTTCCTGCAGGATGAGTTTGTGTTTCTCTTGAGCAGCAAGGCTGGTGGTTGTGGCCTCAATTTGATTGGTGGAAACCGACTAGTTTTGTTTGATCCTGATTGGAATCCTGCCAATGATAAACAAGTAATGTCTTATGTTCTCAATGTGCATCTGGATATGAATCGAAAAGAAGCATGCAATGCTTCAAGCTTATGACATTCTGATTGTCTTCATTTCTTGTCTTACCCAATAAGTAGGCTGCTGCAAGGGTCTGGAGGGATGGACAAAAGAAGAGAGTATACATCTATAGATTTTTAAGTACTGGGACAATTGAAGAAAAGGTATTGATGTTGCAGTAATTGAGTCAATATAATCACTAGTTTTTCTTTCAGAGTTCATGTGATATTTTAAGAATTATAATCAGCAATATGCCTTTGACCATTTTATGAAACTTCTCTAGTATTTTGATAGGTATACCAGCGCCAAATGTCAAAAGAAGGGCTTCAAAAAGTAATTCAACAGGGGGAAAAGGACAGCCTTAAGACACAGGTTATTGTGTTACTGCTTTTTCCTCATGCTTGAACTTAGTGTTAGCTCTTGACTGCGTAGTAATAAAGTATTCTTGTTGCAGGGTAACTTGCTTTCAACAGAAGATTTACGTGATCTCTTCTCATTTCACGTCAATGTGAGGTAATGCGTGTTTCCTAAGTCAAATTTCCTCAGCTTATACATTGCTGAAATGATTTCAGCCTTACGGAAAATGAGTTTTTAAGTGTGAACTTCGCAGTCATTAACCAGGAATAAAAAACAATTGCAGACAACATTAATTTGTATCTGATTAGATGATATTTGATGATAACAAAATTTTCTGCTAAAATTAGTAAGAAACTACAGTAAGATTGGACCATAATATAAGACAGTTATCAGCCAATTTTTTCCTTTTCGGTATTGTCTTTTTCTTAAAGCATGGTTTTATTATACTGAATGGCAACTATGAAGCCTTGAATCTCTTACTGTAATTGGGGTATCTGATGCTTTTAACCCTATCCAATTGCTATTTTCCATCTTCCCATATTAATATTACTTTCTATATGATTCATGTAGGTCTGAAATTCATGAAAATATGAATTGCAATCGTTGTCAAAATTATGATGAAATACATCAGAGCGTAGGAGAGGAGGATGCCGTTGAATCTCAAAATGAATGCCGTGAGTCTTATCAAACGGCTTATGATGATATAGGTGGATTTGCAAGCATTACTGGATGCTTGCATAATTTAAAAACCTCTGAGAAACAGGTTTGTCAGAATCTATTTTGATATGCTAGCATCGTTTTTCTTTCTAGACATCAAATTTGATTACATCACTGAGACTTATTTCAGGTGGGGACACCTTTGGAAGAGGATTTAGGAAGTTGGGGGCATCATTTTTTCTCAACATCAGTGCCTGATGCTATCTTTCAAGCTTCGGCAGGTGATGAGGTGGGTCGACACTAGAAAGTTTTATATGTGATTTGGATACTTCCCTGAGGTTTGCTTAGTCAAGTTTGTGTAGATTTGATTAGTGTCTGGTCCCATTAGATTGCTGATATAGGTCTGTGAAAATATTAAAAAAATCATGTTAGGCATCTCCAAATTCTGAACTAACAATTTTAGGGTTGCTCAATTTCATTTTTAAAGATCTTTTGTCACAAAAAAATGTTTTTACATTTTTCATGTCTTTTACCCATTTGGTTGAAGATATGATATGGTTTTGGCATCCAGTGGGTTGGTCCTGCATTATGAAGGGAAAAGATCAGAGTTCAGGGCAAAATATTTAACCAATACAAAGATGTATATATGACATGTTTATGACACAACACCAGAGCATTAGACACATACTTCCTCTTGTATTTAACACATAATATGCACTTTAGCACCCCATTGAGGCACTAGAAATAACTTTTGAGTTGGCAAAGTTCGCATTCAATATTTATACAAATATCCATTTTTACTTGTGTTAAATAGCATATGGTAAACATTGTAAACCCCAATCCTACAAGCTTGAACGTTTAAGAAAATTGATTGCTCAACATTGTATCTCACTTTGTTTGGTGGGAGGTCATGTGTTGAAGCCTCGTTGTGTGATATTTCTTTCCGCAAGTTATTGAGCCTACTTATGCGAATCTAAAAGAGGATGATTGTGGTTGTTTAAATCTCTCCATGTGTGGGTACGAGGCCACATATGATGGAGGGTATTAAAGAGTATGATTTACACTGTGGACTTAAATCTTACAAGTTCAGAAAATGACTGACAAGACCATGAAATATTCTTTCCATTAGAAATTGCAAAACCTTGATAGAGTGAGCATTCCTCATAATTTACTATGATTTTGTTTTTCATAAAGGAAACTTGTGTTGTTTCAGCCCATGGATTTGGGAATCATTGCAAAGAAGGCATAAAGAATGTAAAAATACATGGTTCAATATGGTCTCATAGAAAATAATTGTGTTTCATGTATGGTAGTACCTAGGTATTACCTTAATAAACTATCGGTACTACCTTGGCCATGTTCATTATAGTAGTACCTATGACTATTAAAGTAATGTCTACTGTTTATTAAGGTAGTACTTAGATACTACCATAGTTGAAACACGGTTATTTTTTAAGAAACCTTATTGAACCATATATTTTAATTCTTTATGCCTTCTTCTCGACAATTATTCCCAAATCAATGAACTGAAACATAAGTTTCCCTTTTTCATAACGCTCCGGTTAAGTGCATTTCAGTAGCTTTTAGATTTTCATGTTGGTGCAGGTCACGTTTGTCTTCACAAACCAAGTAGATGGGAAGCTTGTACCTATTGAATCAAAAGTACGGGCAAATACTCGGGGAGTTGAAGTAAATGAGAACCAATCTGACAAAAGGAGGAAACTGCTCCAAAAACCCATGTTACCGTTTAAACACCAACGGTCAGTCCCATTAGCTTCTAATAAAGGAGATTCTATCACCACCACCATATCATCGTCATCCTCTTCCAACCCTTCTCAGCTTGCAGGTACAACAAATTTGAGAACATTAAAAGCCACAACATCTGTAACATTAAAGCCTAATCTCTCTCTTGGAAGACAATTACCATCTAAAAGATTGTCTCATGACGATGACTTTGAGTGAAATTTTTGGCGGCTCAAATTATTTGTTTCTATTCACTATGGTCTGCTTCTCATTTTCTTGAAAATCAAATTGGTCGATTTTTTTAATAGGTAAATGTTTTTTTTTTTTTTTCTTTTTTGTTCATGTTGGGACTTGAACCTTAACCTCCCATAATCATGCAGACCCTTTTATGAGTTGCACATGGTAAGTTATGGCTTGGCTTATGGGTTTATAATCATTTGAGTTCTCTCCGCTTGACAACTAGTTTTTAAAAGTGAGTTTTACCCATGTGATTAAAACTTTGGTATCAAAGCGGTTTGGTCTGTAAAGTCACCAGCCGCTGTGGACCTCGATTTTTGAAAGAAGAATGGATTGTGATGACCCATTTTGAGTCCAACATCGATAAGTTACGGCCTTGGCATATAGGTTTATAACCATTATGCTATGAGGCTTTCGTTAGGACAAGTTTTTATGTGACTCTGGGAGAAACCAATTAGGTAGAGGAGTAACCACTGATCTAACCTAGAGCTAAGTAAGTATTATGTGGAAAGACTAAAGACGATAAAAACAAGTTCAATGCTAAGAAGATGGGAGACAGAAGGGAGACCATGCCCTTAAACCTAGCTTTCTTCCCCCATTAACATTAACCCATGAAATTCGTTCAATGTCTTCTGGGGATCAGTCAAACGTTAGTTTGAGAATCTACCACATGTCCTATATCCATTTAGATAACAGCAGAAATGTGTGTAAACCATGTGAGCTATGAGCATCGACGGTGGTTTATTCCATGAAGTGGAAGGAACTTCAAACCCTGGGAATCCCACCATTTTTAAAACTGTTTTTTGTTTTGAAAACAAGGATAACAAGAAAAACACAGAAAACATCATTGTTTTTTGTTTTTTAAAATAGGGAGAACACAAAAAACATTAAATTTAAAAAAAACGAAATAGTTTAAAAAAACACCAAAGATTCTCAAGAACAGTTTAAAAAAAGGAGAAATCAAACAAACCCTTAAACTCTACTCTTTTTAAAAAAAAATAAAATTTCATTGTTGTGGCTGATCCAGTAAGGCTTTGGCCCACTTGGTTTATATTATGAGACTAGCTCAAGTCCACAAGTCTGAAGTAAATAGATCACTAAAATTTCTAGTAGGTATAATAAAGAATTAGTCTCCAATATGAACAACAACATATGTGTAATCATGGCACACAATATTATAGAGTAAGAAATAGATTAACATTTTTAGGAGTGGATGGATCTGAAATGGCATTAATTGATCATAACATGAGTGAAACTGTGTTTATTATGTTTCGGTTAAATATGTAACAAAGACCACCAGTTCATGCATGCACCAAGATTCCTTAAATTAATTTAAATCAAAGAGAGAAAAAAATTAAATCAATAAAGACAATACATGTATATATAATGGATCACGTCTATCCAAATTGTTGGTGCCCCCAATTAAAGGATGGGGGTAAGACTTGACTCACAAAGGGACAAATCCAAGTAACATGAGATGCCAACTTTCACATGCCATATAAAACAAACACCCCCTACAATATAATTGTGTGATAGACTGCATGTGCTTGGAGAAGGAACAACAGTTATTTAAGAAGGGTGAGTTAAGAGTGTTTGTTTGAATGTTCATGGCATGCTTAAACATGTTGAACAAAGATCAAGCATGCCTCTATACTTCTCCTCTGGGCCCTAGATTCTCCTTTTCCAATGATTTTGCAGATACCCAACATCCCATAAACAAGCATGAAACCAACTATAGAGAAGCACCTGCTTCTTCAGACTTTGAATTCTCTGTCAAAAACTACAATATGACTTCTTCTGCTGATGAGATCTTCTTCAAGGGGATACTGTTACCTGCCAAGCCTAAGACCCTGAGAGATGAGCTCCTTGTGGACGATGACGATGATGGGTTCGAGGACGTGTTGCCCAGGCTGCAGAAGAGTTCAGGCAGGTGGAAGCATAGGTTTGGTCTGAAAAGAGGAGATAGAGGTGATGGAGCTTTGGAAAGAGTTGTTGAGGAGAAGCCCCAGACTCAGGAGGAGTCTGGAAGGGGGTAATCTTCAAGATTAAGATCAGGAAAATGGTAAGTTTTTGGAAATTCTAGATCTAATAGCATCTTTTTTTTTAATATTTATTCACTTAACATTACAAGGTTGTAGTATTTTGCTCTTGTAAAGACTCAAACCTAGTCTATTTCCCTATGCCATGTCCAACCCTTAACCACTAAGTCAAGTCTCATTGACAGATCTAACAGCGTATTGATGGTTATATAATTTGTTTTTGGTAAACTAAAATTACAGTTATGTGCCATAAGATATCCAAAGTAAATGAGAAGAAATATTCTGAAATTAATAGTTTTGAAGTTTACAGGCAACAAACAACCCTGAAATGGAGTTGGTTTTAATTGGTTTCTTTGTTACAGGTAGTTGTAATTGAAGGAAGATGAAGTTGTAGAGGTCTCCCTTCAAGCTCTATGATCTAAAGATTATATGGTGGACTATATATTTTCTTCTTAATATATGGGCCTGATAGATAACGATTAGATCTAAGGTGGAGTTTGTGGTTTGCTTAGTTTATCTCGCCATTTTTTTTTCCTCTAATTTTTCCTTCTTCTACCTCCGAAAGGTAGCTGTCAATTTCTATTTTGTACAAAGGTCTGCAGTTGAAGTGCTTCCATGGACAGTATCTTTTTTGGTGTAATTTTGTCAGATCTGATTGATTATTCATGCTTATTTTTTGTTAGGTCTTCCAAGTCATTACTTTACTAGGACTAGGACAATAGCAAATAGATTTTGCACAAAAGAAGAAATATTTAGTAAAAAAAACATCAAATAACCCTAAATTTGTGGATCTAATACATTTCTCATTTTTTTTCTTGAAAAATGACTTATTTTGAATAAAAATGTCCTTCATTTCATTTCATGTATTTACATTGTCTCTTAAAAGGTGTTATTTTTGCTTGTAAAAATATAAAAAATACATTTTCATCAAAATCAAGCAAAAAATTGATGGAATATCGAATTTCCAATTTTGGGTTTTTATCAAAATCACCCTAAAAAAGGCACCTTGTCCACTTTGGCCCTCATGGAAAGTTGCTCAAATGCTTCGTATCGACACCAAAAAACGAAGGATCTAAATTCAAAACAGAACACACGACCCCAATTATTGTGAGGAAATATTTGGATTGACTTCTGTGATTATGCTAATATTAAATGATTGTCTGTCTCATCTGTATTTCCTAAAAAGTAAGATTAATGTTTCAGTGAGATCTAAGTTAAAACAACCAAATTGGCGAACAACTTATATGCTTCTTTACTGGAATTCCTTATACCCACCAGTTGAATTTAAGGAAAATATGAACTACCCAGAAACAAAACAAAGATCAATACAACCAATATTTGATTATGTCCAGGTAAGTTGACAAATAGTTTTTGCTGCCAAACTAAAAATTTCTAAGAGCATCAGCTAAGAGCCATCAAAATCAACCTTCCAAGCATGAGCAGGAGGTAATCAAGGGCTGATTTGGTTATAGTTTTTGAAAACTGTTTTCTAATCTCAAAAACAAGAAGGATACGAAAAACATGAAAAACACGTTCGGTTCCTTCTTTTTTTTTTGTTACAAAAAAAACATGAAAAACACTAAATTTAGATAACAAGAATAGCTTTTAGAGAACCCCAAAATGATGTTACTTATGTTTTCAAAAACTGTTCTCAAGAACGGTTTCAAAAACAGGCCCCAACTTTCCAGCTCCTTCCCTCTACCTATGTTCGTTTTCTCAAGACACATTTGCTTCCTCAATTCAAAAACACACCCACACACAAACACAAAAAGATAAAAGTATGAATCTGGATATGGTCACCGGGAAAAATCCAACAAAGGAACAAACCAAATTCATCAGATTCTATCAGCAGATGTCATCAAGGTTTGACACAAAATGATCCATCCATTATGGGCTATTATGGAGGAGAGGAAAAATGATGTAAATATCACTCTCCCTAAAGAAGAGAAAAAAAGACCATTATAGGCTATTAATGGAGTTCTGATTACATACCAACAGTGATGTAAATATATTACAAGGCTGATAGAGAATAGAACACAATAACAACCATGTAAACAAATAGAAGCAGCATGCTTTATATCAAGGCTTCAAAAGAATTACAGTATCGTGTAATTACACAATAGAACATGCTAAAGCCTGCCTATTAGATCATTATAATTACAAGGGTCAACTACATGGGCAAAAACCTTATAAAAAAAAACGCATCTGATATTTACATTTTGTACAGGATTTCCAGTTTGTTTGTTCTGATGGGAAAGAATCTGATCAATAGTTCCATTAACTGTACACCTGCATCAATAAATACATAGTTCATGTCAACTCATGCAAACGGGTATAGAAGTGATAGAATCTAATAATTAAACAAGCAGCTCAGTTGACAAGCAATAGACTTTTCGTTTGCGTAACCAGGAACCATTTGATTCAAGTAAAAGGGTTGATATTCTCTGCTAACAGTATTTACTACTATTTCACTTCTACGTGATATTTAATACTCTATAGAACAGTTAATATAATCAATTAACAATAAATTTCAAAATCATAAGATGGAAAAAGTCATAGTTTTGCAGTATTGCTCTCAATGAATGAGAAATGCTGTTAAGCAATTTGACACCAAGACCATGGATCTTTCATGCTCGATGAATTAATTGATAGCAACAGAAACATTTTCTTGCATCTACTGGATAGGAATATGTTCTAGTAAGTTACCTTGGACCTTGTAGGGCAGAAAATTCGATTTACGGAAAAAAGACAAAATCGTAATTTCGATTAAAACCGAAATTTTAAAGATGCCGGATGACGAAAGCGGATTTCACCGTTGGAATGGAAATAAAATCTAAACCCAGCAAGCGTCAATTTCGTCGAATTCGAGACAATCGGAATTTGCGTTCCAGCTTGTCCAGCGGTATCGAGATTAAGTAAGCAATGTGATGTGACAAAAGTCACACACACTTATGTACTCATGTGACACATGTTGCATGAGTAGAGATGATAAAATTGACGGCGAGATAGTGCCGTGTTGGAAATCAAGATTTGGAAGGCGTGGGTGAATAGTTAAATGATAATAAGGCGAAGCGATTGTATGAGTATCATCCCTCTTCAAATTGAAAAGGGGAGAAACGTGAGGAAGGAAAACAATTTACGAAGAGCTTGAGATTTGAGATTTTAGGTGCGTAGGGAGGGATCGCAGGCTTCCTCCTCCTCAAAGGTTCACGGGCGATCATTTGTCTTGCAGGAATTTCATCGGGACAAGAAGGAAGGGTCGGTTCTGTGATGAGGCCAATGGCGTAGATGCAGGTTTAAGGAGTTTCTTCGAGTGAGGTAGAGGTTGTCTCTTGAGTTTCTGTTTGTTCAGTGTGACATGAGTGTTTAAGGAGTTGATTAGCGTAGTGAGTGGTAGTTTGATCGTCACGAGTCTTGGAGCAAGTGTGAAATTATGGAAACCCATTTGGTGCGGTCCGTGACATCCTGATTGTTTGGTTGTTTTGTTATAATTTATGAAACAAATTGTATTGTGATGTGTATAAGGCTAGGAAATGGCTATGAATTCGGTGTGAAATTAAGCCAGATCTTGTGATTAGCGTGAACAATAGCAGGGGTTTCTTGTTCACGTGAATGAGTGTTCATGAAATAATTTTGTGAAATAATGTGTTTGGTTCAGGTGATTCAATCGAATTGCTCGTGTTGTTAATTAGCCCACGTGGTAATTTTTGGTGTAATGTATTGAAATTGCATGCGTGTTTGTGTGATTTAAATTATGTAAATATATGCATTATGATATATTTGCATGTGTTTGTATAATTATGAAATTGCATAATGCATTTCTCATATACCTTAAGATAACCTAGAAATTAGGTGTGAGTGCATGACCGCGAATTTTCTAAAAAAAGCGAGCATGATTGCGAAGGAATTTCCTGAGGTCGATTTTCCGGAGAATGGGGTTGGGAGACAGTCCAACAGATCATTTCGGATGAGGACCATGACTGTTCGGGAAGTTCTCCAATACATTTGCCTCGGAGGGTAGTCCCATATTTTTACCGACAAGTTCGGTAGTGTATTTTCAAAAACAACAAGATTTGTTTTAAAAATGATGTTTTTCTCATACATGGCTTAGGCAGGTATGAGGGAGTCAGTGAGGACTCGGGACATGAGTTGGTCATGTAGACATTCAAGTAGGATCACGCATTTACTTGAATGTGTGTTTATGGAGCATTATATGCCGGGATTGGAGGAAATGTTTGAGACAGGTGATTCCACTACGAGCATTAACTCACATTGTGAATTATATTATTCAGTGCGGGAGCGTACGGAGGCGGCTCATCTGTAGTGATTTTGAAAGCGGGTTGGCTTTGAGGTTTTCTGTTCATATACATGTATTATAATTTTGGAATTTTTAATATATTTGTATAAAATCGCTTCTTCTTCTTGGCTATGGTATATAGTTGGTATGTTGATGAGTATTGTTGTATGAAGCCCCAGTGGCGTTTTACTCATGTATATATCTTCGATGTTGATGATTCGGACCAGGGAGTGGTTCCTTGGGTGCAGGCCTGTCCTGGGGCTCCCATGGCCCCTCTTCAAATCAGTCGTGTCGGGTTGCAGAGCATTTCTGAATTTTCCGCGGGTTAATAGGTTGTCAACGGACCCCCGGGAAATGGGGCGTCACAGACCTAGCAGGAAATAAATTCTAGAAGACATCTTCCTCACATGATACAAGAGTCTCCTCCAGAGAAGCCAAATGGACAGGTTCAATGAACTCCTCCGGCTTCTTTCTCTTCCTCTTCTTCATGTTCTTCTCTTCTTGTTCTTCTTCTTCTGTTGCTTCTCTCTGTTTTTTCTTTTCAGTAGTGAAGCAAAATAACTAGCTCCTCAATGACTGAGAAATGTTTTCAATACCCTGCATATAAAATAAAATAAACCTTAATATTTTGCAAGAGCAAAAAAGAAAGAAACTGCTGCAACACAATAGCAGATAACCACAGAGAATATTATTTATTGCACCATCACATCTGTTCCCAAGGCTCAGCAGGTCCCAAATATTTCTCCATGGACTCCTTTTTATGCTCAGGATCAAGGCTGCAAGCATGATTACCATGGTTTAGAGTTTTTGTACTAGGCTGACATGCTGATAAACTAGTGAGATAATGACCAACAAATATTGACAGAATGGAAAAGAAACTTACCTATTTCTGACTCCAAGAAGAGCACAATGTACCGCACGGGCCGCAGCAGAAGCAGGAGCTATTGCAGCTGCTGGAGCTGCTCGCACAGCAGTTGCCAAAGCAGATCCTGCACCAGCTCCACGCTGATATTTTTTCAAGGGAGTTCGAACTAAAGCAGAAGCAGATCTCCCGAACCCATCACTGAGACTTTCATAAGCCTGTCAAGTTAAGACATCAAAACTTGGGATTGAACAATAAACAGCTACAAGTCTTATTTTCTTTGTTTTTTTCCCAATCCATATGCCTACTGACAATCATCTAGGCTATCATGCGATTCTACTCAGTGCCAAAACTTTCATGTTCAGAGTAAAATCTTTACTCTTGAAGTACACTACAAAGCCCAAATGTGTTGGGGGGGGGGGCTTACATCTACCACTGTGATGCATCAAGGAGATGATGATGGAAATATACTCTTTAACTCAAATTTTGAATAAATTCCACAGTAGTACTTTCCAGGATTAAAACACACTTTGACCCTGGTTCCAAAACCATATTTCCTTGAAAAACACAGGCCAGGTATCCAGAAATTCTCATGTCAGTCTACTTTTTCTAGCAAAAAATTCAACTTCTTTGTAAGGTTATTTTTACGTGCAAGAACCTATCCAGACAAGTATACCTCATCCATTCACATACTAGGATCAATCTCTACCATACTGGAAAACATAGACATAATAAACCCATAGTGAATTTTATCACCCATTCATTAAAATTAAGAAAACAGACCTTATTCTCAAGCCCAAAAAACACAAGCTAAATCAGTTCCAGACAAACCCTAAAACACCTTACAACAACAAGTTTTACAAGAAACTTAGGTAAAAAAAAAAAACATGTTGGATCACCCACCTGCTGGATTCCTTGTTGTGCATCTTTAGGTTGATTAGATCTTATGTTTGCCTTTGTTCTATTTTCTACAGGCCATGGTACAGAAGATGGAATATTTGAAAGAATATATTCTGCTTGGAGAAAAATTTCATGAGCTCCTGCTGCCAAATGTACCCCGAGTCCAACAGCTTCCAGTGAAATACTTCTAAGAAATGCATATGTGCCTGGAAAGAAAAAGATGCATTCATTACCTTCAACGAGCACTCATCTTGTCAAATAAGCTGGAGGTGGGCAACAAAATTGAACAAGAGTCCAAATATGCATTTTACAACAAAGAGAAACAATGAAAAGAAGTCATAACAAGGCTATCCTCTATCGGTTGGAGAAATCAGGGAAGTGAAGACTTGCAACAAATGCTGTTATAACATTTTAGTCATTTATTATATCTTAAGATTAAGAAAAATTAATCCTGAACCTGATTAAAATGTTTCTGACCAACTGATTTATTTCAAGAGAACCACTTCATAAAAAGGCCAAAACTTTTTCTATTCATGAATCAACCAAACAAAAGATCCGAAAAGACCAATCAATAGCACAAATGTGATAAGATTAACATCCAGGTAAAAGTAATGAAGCATACAACTTCACTCTCTTACATTTAAACTCACTTGGAAACAAAGATCGATGAAGTTTAGTTGTGTTAAAAGGAGGCCTGCAGGCATGCTCTCATAGAAATCTTGAGCAAACTAATACAATCTCCTTGTCAGGAATCCTAATATAACACATTTTACACTCACCAAAAATCCAGGAACACATCCACCATGATGCCCTAGTCATGAACAACTACCCAAACCATCACCTATATTAATTACATTATGAAGCAATGAGTAGGATTGCTCTTATCATCAAATATAGTTGAGCTATGTAATGATGGAGTGTATAATTATTAATTATCGATTTAAGAAGCGTGTTCTTTACTCTGACCAAAAATGTTACATTGTTACCATTCCACCAACTAAGAGCGTGCTCTCAGCTTATGTACAAGTATTCCATTTTATCAGGTGATTAAATATTCAAATTCCAAATATACATGTCTGCATGGACACACAGGCACTTTACCGGCAAGGGAAATCTTACCAGAAAACCAGAGATTAACGTAATTTAGTTTCAGAAGATAATGACAAAACCAGCGACTGATGTACTTTAGTTTCAGAAGATGATTACCTCGTTGCATTCCCTTGATTAGTCTGTTGTCCTTCTTATAGTTTTTAACAGGCAAAGAAACTAATTTTGCAGCACCAGAACTAACAGCAACCAATGATCGAATTGTTGGAAGACCTTGCAACAATTTATGAATCTGCATTTAAGAAAATTGAATTTGTTAAGTATGATACTAATTATTTGCTAGAGTGACAACACAATCTTGATGTGCCAACACAACAAGAACCTGATTTTGAGAAATATCTTCCAACCATTCCCCTATAATTGTTTCGCACACACTGCTCCATCCATATACACCAACAGCGTGGATGTGTTTGAGATTAAGCTCAACCCCCTGCATCAAAATTGATTATGACAATAACATTTTACAGAAAAATTCCAAATATACAATCAAACAAACATCACTTAGTACCTAACATGTCAACACTAGAAGCAGACCAGAGTGATGACTATTCCCATGGTTCAGTGTGCATGAATCAAGCTAAGGAGACAATAAGCAAAGATGCATTCACAAAGCTCAGTTTACACAACAACCACCTTTTTGGGAGAAAAGAACCATTGGAAGTGGGCCAGGCTAGTTCGTGGTAAGAAGCTTAGTTCAAGGAGGAAAGGGAGAGAGGGTTGCTTTGGCTCCAAGGATATAGATGAGGGAACCATTGATGAAGCTAGGGTTCCAAGCCTTTTCCTTAGATGCTCTACCTCTGCTAATAGATGTGGCTCTCATGAACAAAGCACGAAGCTTCTCAACCAATAATCTCAGTTTCAAATGGTTTGGAAGGGGACACATCTTTTTCTTCAGCACCCCCTTTGTCCATTAACAATGGGTGTTTAGTACTGTTAAGGTTTAGTCTCCTAATCCATTTCGGATTCTTTTCCTTCTCTCTTTAGTTTCCTAATTAGACTCTAACTCTGTTTCCTTTTTTACCCTAACACTAAAGTATAAATATGTATGTTTCCTCCTTTTGTAAATTAATGAGAATCAATGTATTCATTTTCTCTCAACATGGTATCAAAGCCATAAAAAAGTTTGAGAATATTAGGGTTAGGGTTTTGCTGCCTTGTGGTCAATTCCGACAACCCATCCAACGACCGTGTCACACTCCGGTCGTGTTACAGTCTTCACGAAGCCTCACATAAGCCAAACCATCATCGGAACACCTTGTCACCGACAACTTTTTTCGGCGAGATTTTCCGACCTCCATGCCTGCCAAAGAGAACATCAACAAGAGCGCCTCCCTTCGATCTACCTTCCGGTGGAAGCCTCGCCGGAAAATACCTTCCCACGCGTCCACAAGCGCCGATCTCCAATCCGACGTTGAAATTCACGCGCCGCCACAATGCTGGGCATGAGAAACTTTTTGGACACACGCCTCCTCAAGCAAGTGCGTCTGCCGCCAATGAGCCCATCCATCCACTCCACGTGTCCTACCGTCACTGGAAAAGCCCTCCTTTTTCACTTTTTCTCTCCGACCACTGTTTCTGCTTTTTTCTGTCGCCTGAATCTCCATTATTTTTGTGTTTTTTGAAGCTCTACGACATCTTCAAGACCTTGGGAGTTGTTTCTATTGATTCCTACTGATTTCTCATCTCTATGGTTGAAAAAGACGTCTCTATGGCTGAAAAATGTCAAACTTTTAATTCTTTTGTATCTGAAACTCCTATGATTACCTTGGATAAACTCACGGGGAGTGAAAATTCTCAGTCATGGGTGAACTCGATGGACCTTTGGTTTATTGTTAATGGATGTGAGGATCACCTTACTACTGTGAACACAAGTATTCCTAAAGATAAACGTACTTAATGGAAAAAAAACTTATGCTTTACTTTGCAATATTCTTCGGCAATCTATTGATATCAAGACTCTATATAATATTGGGGCCTATAAAACTTGCTACACTCTCTGGAATCAAGTAAAGAAACTGTACACTAATGATATTCAGCGTCTCTACCAGGCAATATCCTCCATTGCCAATTTGAAACAGCTTGGTATGGATATATCTTCTTATGGTGGACGAATGTCAATCCTTAAGGATTAACTTATCTCTTTTTGTCAAAGTATACTAATACTGAGACTTTCCTATCCAAGATGGATCGAGTCTTTATGATCATTCTTCTGCAACCTCGGGCGGTTTTGAGAGACATCAGGGACGGATACTCCTTCAGGCAGTTATTCGAACTTTGATGGCTCTTGCACCGGTTACTTCGCCATACCTCCACTGCCACTCAGTCCATGCGATCAGAGATTACACCGGACACTTCTATGATGGTTTTTCAGTCTCATTCTCGAAGTGATTCTAGAGGTGGATGCGGTAGCAACCAAGGTAGAGGACAACGTCCTCAATGCACATACTGTCATAGGCTTGGCCACACCCGTAATCGATGCTATCAGTTAAATGGCCGACCTCCTCGTACTGTTCATTTGGCTCAATCTTCTGATCATTCAGCAAGTTCGAGTTCTGTTTTAGGGAGCTCATCCACACCTCAGGGATCTCCTTTGCAACGCATCCTTCTATTCCAAATGTCTTATCTATTCCTCTTGTCTTACCATCTCCCGATTTCCCTTCTCCACCTACAAATGTCGTGACTCGACCACTTAAGGTCTATACTCGCCGTCCTCGTGCTCTACGCGGGACCTCGTGTTGACTCCATCTCTTATGCATGATCATCTCTGCTCAGGTTACGCAGGTCGATGATCTACCTATTGCCATTCGGAAAGGCACCCGCTCTACTTCTAACCCACATCCTGTTTATAATTTCCTTACCTTTCATCGTTTATCTTTACCCTACTTTGTCTTTGTTTCCACTTTATCTTCTGTCTCTACCCTAAGAAAGCAGCTGGCGCTCTCATCCGGTGCGAAACAGCGTGTGAGAAATGGATGCTCTTCCTCGATGTACGATGGACATGCGCTCTTATACCTAGCAAGTCTCCCGTTGGTTGTCATTGGGTTTATACAGTGAAGGTGGGACCTAATGGCAAGATTGATCGGCTTAAGGCCCGTTTGGTTGTCAAGGGGTAAACTCGGCAATATGACTCGGACTATTATGATACTTTTTCTCCGGTGGCCAAGATTGCCTTTGTTCGCTTGCTTCTTTCTATGGCTGCTATGTGTTCATGACCCCTTTTTCAATTGGATATCAAGAATGTCTTTCTTCATGGTGATCTCGCCAAGGAGGTTTATATGGAGCAACCACCTGGTTTTGTTGCTCAGGGGGAGTTTAGTTTGGTATGCAAACTACGTCGTTCCTTATATGGTTTGAAACAGTCTCCTCAAGCTTGGTTTAGTCGGTTTAGCCGGTTTAGCTTAGTGGTTCAGGAGTTTGACATGATTCGAAGCGCAACAAACCATTCCATTTTTTATCATCATTCATCTATTGGAAAGTGTTATTTACTTGATTGTTTATGTGGATGACATTGTCATTACAGGCCATCATGATGGTATTAACTCAAACAACATCTCTTCAACCACTTTCAAACAAAAGACTTGGGGAAACTCTTGTATTTTCTAGGCATTGAGGTAGCTCATTCTAATTCCGGAGTGGTTATTTCTCAAAGGAAGTATACCTTGAATATATTGATAGACACTGATATGTTGGACTGTAAGCCTGTAGACACTCCTATGGATCCGAATATCAAACTTGTACCAAGTCAGGGGGAGCTTCCAAGAGATCCAGGGAGATATCGACGACTTATAGGTAAACTGAACTTTCTCACTATCACTCAGCCTGGCATCTCGTTTCCTATGAGCGTGGTTAGCCAGTTCCTACAATCACCTTGTGATAGCCATTGGAATGTAGTAGTTCATATTTTTCGTTATATCAAAGGAACACTAGGTCAAAGGGTGTTGTATGAGAACAGAAGTCATACCCAAGTTGTTGGCTACAGTGATGCAGATAGGGCAATCTCACCCATAGATAGACGTTTTACATCAGAGTATTGTGTGTTCATTAGAGGTAACTTAATATCCTAGAAGAGTAAGAAACAAGATCTGATAGCGGATCCGGTCTTGAGCCAGTCGCAGAGCTATAGCGCAGCACAACATGTGAACTCCTTATGGTTGAAGCATCTCTTCCGAGCTAAGATTTTGGAAGGATGAGCAGAATGAAAACATATGTGATAATCAAGCCGCCTTGCATATTTCATCTAACCTAGTTTTTCATGAGAGGACCAAGCACATCGAAGTGGATTGCCACTTTATTAGAGAGAAGATTGCATCGAGATGCATGACTACTAGTTTTGTCAACTCTAATGACCAACTAGCAGATATCTTCACTAAGTCTCTTAGAGGTCCTAGGATAGAGTATATATGTGACAAGCTTGGTGTTTTTGACCTATATGCTCCAGCTTGAAGGGAAGTGTTAAGGTTTAGTCTCCTAATCCATTTAGGATTCTTTTCCTTCTCTCTTTAGTCTCCTAATTAGACTCTAACTCTGTTTCCTTTTTTGCCATAACACTAGAGTATAAATACGTATGTTTCCTCCTTTTGTAAATTAATGTGAATCAATGTATTCCTTTTCTCTCAACAAGTAGAAAGGCTAGTAGTTTGGTTTCTTGGAGCAAGCAAGATGGGGCTTTCTTAGAAAATGGTTTGTGTGTGCTATCTAGTGAGGATGTAGTCCAGGAAGCTGTGTAGAATCAGCCCATTATTGACAAAATTGCAACAATGTAGAAAGCTTATCTGGTCCTTATTATAAAAGATTCATCTTGTTTAGCAAGTTTTTGGGTTTTACCAATGAAGGAGAATGAGAAGGAAATTGCATCCCTTTCGAAGGAGTTGCAATTCAAAATGCAGCATAAGGCTTAGGTTGCAAAAAGAAGGTCCCCCCTTCCACCCCTTGTTTGACAAGGGAGCTTCAAAAGTTAGAATGTCCCGTTACGAAAGGAGTTTGTTTGTAAGTAACCATCGAAGTTGTGTTTTTAGGGTTGAGGTAGGGTTGTTGTAGCTTTCTTGTTGACTATCTACCAACAAGGCTAAGCAAAGCCGGAGGGAGCAGTAGTGGGACATTTCATGCTGCTTTCACCTAATGGTTGGTTTCTAGGCTTTTTGGCTAGTGTTTGCTGTTTTAGGGGTTGGTTTTTATCTCTTTTTCTTTCGCTAATTTTTAGTTGCTGTTTATGTACTCTGCGTAAACTTTATGTGCCTTTTCCAAACAATTTTAATATATTCTCTTTGTTTACCTCTGAAAAGGGAAAAATATTCCATGTTTCCTTAATTTCTCACAAGCAGAAGTTACCATATCCAGCACATAAAATGTAATAAAATTGGATTTTTGAGTGTACTAACAAAGGTATAGGAGAAGATGTTGGACGTCCCCATGATATGGATGTCCTTTGCTAGATAAATCATAGCTACTACAAGGTCTCTTCTTATAAAGACCATTAATATTAGAGGTTGATACAAGAAATGAAGAATTTACCTTCCAGGGAACAAGATTAACAAGTTCTACATACTTTCCAGCTCTTAATGCAGCTAGATCAACACGACAGGGACTATAGTCAACCCGCACGAGAACTGGCCATATATCAAACTTCTGAAAAATTCAACGCTTTATGTAAGACTTGGCTAAATTTCAAAAACAAAACACATAGGAAAGAACTGCAAAACAAATATCTAGTAGAAATACATGTGATAGTTTAGTCCTAGATTCTAAAATGGAAACATGCCACACATAAACACCACATTATTTTATCACCGATCTAAAGAGTAGCTCTCACATAAAAAGCATCTAGAAAATTGAAATTTTGCAGCCAACTATGGCTTGTGATAAGCAAAAAGATTTAAAGCACTAGCCTGAAAATAAGGAAGCAATGCCTCCTCTGAAATAGTATGCCTTGCGAAACTGCTATTCTTTGTTGACAATAACCTTGTCCCGTCTAAAGCATGACAATTACTTGGAGACTGGTCAACTGACTGATTTTTCCCCCCAAAAAAGCTAACAAGAAAATCAAGTTGTCCTTGATGAAGATGCAATAGTATAGGAAGAAAAGCAACCTGTAACCTGGAAGGTAGAAAACACAAGAATCAGCACTTGACAAGAACTGTTATTGCTAAATTTATTTCCCCCATGTAAAATTTCACTTAAAAAAGAAAAACCTATGGTGAATACATTTTACTTCTAGAAACAAAACAAGAGGACTACAACATAGTTATAGCATGTACAGAAGGGGAAAGGACAAATAGTAATTCTATTTTAGTTGGTGTAGAGAGATTGATACATGAACAGACTGATGTAGGACAACCCTAAAATGGTTGTCTACATTCAAATAAGTGGATAAGGTTTTTGATCTTTGAGGGTTTTTAAAGATATGTACAAGTAATAGAAATATGAATCACAATAATAAAAATTTATGGCAGCAGGAAGCAGTAAAATAAAATAAAGATTTTTTTTTTTTTTTTTTTTTTGATCAGTAAAAAATAGTATATAGATGAAAAAAGAACACAAGGCACCCAGAGATTACACAAGAGGAGATTAAAATAAAGATAACACCCTCCCTCATGTGCATGGGCCTCATACCCGCACACGTGGAGAGTCAAATAAACCACAAAGTCCACTATGGACTTTCAAATACAAAAATAGGGATCAAATATTCAAATTGCAGAGAATTGGCTCGAACCCAGGACCTATTGTCAAACCAAGCTCTGATACCATGTTAAACGATCAATCTCCTAAAAGCTCAAGCTTTTAAGATTTTGGTTTAATACAAATATCATGCTTCTTAACATGTTGAGAGCATGATAGTAAGACTTAATCTGAAGCGAGCACGGGAGAATCGATCGTTGCGTGTGTCGAAACGATTTAGCGAAGATCTGGGTTAAACCCTCGAATTTGATCTTTGATTGACATAATATTTGGCGGTCTGTGAAAAGGGTGTTGAAAGCATGATATTAAGTATTAAACGAAAATCCTGGCTTAAGCTTTTAAGAGAGTTGGTCGTATAACAGAAAGAAAGAAAAGAAAAAGAGATAAAAACCTTATAATCTCATTAAGATTTAGAAATTTCTTCTTTATTTCTTAAAAAAAATGGAATCTCATAATCGAGAGTTGAAAGGTATGCAAAGAAAAGCTCATTATTAATACTTATTAACATTTCATTAATCACATTCTACATATATGGGCTGAATAGAACTATGAAAAGTAAACATAACCTTTATTTATATATATATATATATATATATATATATATATATATATATATATATATATATATATATATATTTATAGGCAAACAAAACGGTATATTAAAAGGAAGCAGCGAGCAATCCTAAAAGTACATAGGAAGTATACAAAGTAAACCGGCCTGAGGGCTAAGACAAAAACCTACTAGCCCACCACACAAGCTACAGAGAACACAACAAGCGTCTAACAAAAGAAAGGCCCATGTAAGGAATCATAGTTGCCCAAGCACAAAAAACCTTAAAAAAATGTGACCTATCGACGAAGCCACATATCCTCAAACCTGACTTTGTTCCTCTCAGCGGATTGCCACAACAAACGCGAGTACGCCTTGACTTTGCTTCTTTTTCTTGAGAGGAAGACGAGCCCAGCCCCTTTACCAACTCTTTAACTAGGTAGGGATAGACCCAATCGCGCTTAACATAAAAGCAGGTAGTCCATAGGCCCCACGAATCTTGAGGCGGTGGATAAAAGATGCTCAATACTTCTTTAGATGCGCCTGAAGGACACTGCTAGCAAGGGAGAAACCACGTTCTTTAAGTTAATCCATAGTCAAAATCTTCCCCAATGACCTCTCGCTAAAACAACCCCACCTTTGTAGGCCTGAGAGGATTCAATCGTCTTGACGAGGGCTGAATTCTTGCCTCCCACCTCTTCAAAGGTCATAACTAGACTTGGTGAGAACATCTAGTCCTTTGCCCAGTTCCACACAGACCTATCATTTGAGAGGGGGCTTAAGCTTTTGGTACTAACAATACATATGAATCTTTGAGCCTCTTCTAACTCTCAATCATTAAAGTGTCTCTCGAATCTAAAGTTTCACCCTCCTCCCGTCCCTGTGACTTCCCACAGCTCCGTCACCTTAGCCCCTTTAAAGCTAGCCACCTCATAGAGGGAAGGGAAAGAGGGGCTTCTCCGCACCAAACATCCTCCCAAACTCTGACTTTGACCCATTACCAACCTCAAACGAGCAGTTATGCCTCATCTATATCACTTCTTTGCAAATATCCTTCGGGGGCCGACCTATGGCACACTCTTGAAGTGTTAGAGAACCATCCCCATCCTCCATACCATACTTTAGTGATAATATTCCTCCACCTGATTTTCCTCCATAGCAAATCTCGATTTCATTTTCTAACAAAGAAACCTTGTTGAATTTAGAAAAGATACGAATGCCTAGACCTCCTTTCACTTTACTCGAGCAAACAATATCCCAATTGACTAGATGGATCTTCCTCTCGAGGTTACCACCACCCGTAGAAAATCTCTTTGGATTTTTCCTAATCGATCTTGATTTTCCTAAATGGACAAAAGGGATGACATAGGTGGGCATATTGGACAGGGTACTTCAAATCAAAGTAAGTCTTCCACCTTTAGGATCATGTGCCTTTCTAGTTGCTTGACCTTTTCTGAAACCTCTGTTCTACCCATCCACACTAGCGGCTTTATGTTTTGCTCCCAACGGCAGCGAGTACTCTGGCGAAAGAGAACTAATTTTCTGACTGACTACAGGCTAAATTTTCCTCGTTCTCAACTCTACCCACGGGCAGCAAGGAGCTTTTATCCAAATTAATTCTCAAACTAGAAAGAGTTTCGAACCAAGCCAAAATCCAACTCAGATAAGCCATTTGATCTTCCGTATCCTTGTAGAAAACAATAGTATCATCTGCAAACAATAGGTGTGTGATCTACCTTTCTGTGCCATTCCTCCCCTTAAACTTGTAACCAGAAATAAAGCCTCCTTCTCTTTGCTCACATCACAAAGGAAAAACTTCCATCCTAGAACAAAGGTAAGGGGATAGTGGATCCCCCTGCCTTAGCCCTCGAACTCTAAAGAAACCTTCAAGAGAGTATATTCGACATGATTGAAAAGAAGCGTTGGAAATACACCCATAATCGACCCAGGCCTCTTCTCCTTAAATCCCATTTTAATAAGCACTGTTGTGAGAAAATTCCAATTAATCTGGTCACAGGCTCACCCTATGTCCAGTTTACAAAGCACCCCTTTCTCCTTCTTCAAAATGGAGTCGATGACTTCATTAGCAATCAAGGAAGCGCCTAGAATCTGTCTCCCTTCCACAAAGGCATTCTGAGCTGAATTCACCAATTTATTCATCACCTTTTTCAGCCTATTTTCCATTACTTTTGCTATCAATTTATAATTGCTTCCAGTCAAGTTGATGGGTCTGAAATCTTTCAAATCCTCAGCCCCTCCTCTTTTAGGAGTTAAAACCATGAAGGTTGAGTTAAAGAACGACAAAACTTGTCTTTCATGGAAATCTCTAAACGACCCCATGATATCGATTTAACAACTTATCCAATAAGCTGCTAAAAGGCGGCCGGTAAAACCATCCGACCCGGGAGCCTTGTCCCGATGGTCGACGAACAGCATGTACCTCTTCTTGATGAAAGGCACTAGTCTTATTGCCTCCCGTGTCATTCAACCTAAATTGGCCCCTGCAGGCTAACCTCCGGTCGGTCGGAGAGGAGAACCTTAAAAGCATTCACAATGCCTGTTCTTACCTCCTCTGTACCATTTAACCAGTCGCCACCTATACGGATCTTGTCAATGTTGTTCCTCTTTCTGTGAGAGTTTGCCATCTTGTGAAAGAAACCAGCGTTCCTATCCCCTTCCTTGAGCCAAATTTCTCTCGACTTTTGCCTCTAGGAATTTCTTCCATGATCACCCACTTCTTGAACTCCTCCATAGCACCCATCCTTTCCTCTCGCTCTCCAGCAAACAAAGGTCTCCGACTTTCAATATCATCCCATAGAACCACCTTTTTTAATGCAGACTTCTTTTGTTCATCCACATTACTAAAGACCCCCTTGTTCCATTCTTTAAGTTTTACTTTCAGAGCTTTAATCTTCTCCATCAGCACATAACTGTATGTCCCCTAAATCCAAAGTTCTGCCACCAATCTCTAATAAGCTCCTTAAACCCCTCCACCTTAAGCCACATATTCTCGACTCTAAAGGGAGAGGGGTGATTTAGACCATGTACCCCCTTCAAGTAATATTGGAGAATGGTCAGAAGTGGGTCTTGGAAGGATTCTTTGCATCACCCTACCAAATTGGCAATCCCACTCCTTAGTAATTAAAAATCTGTCCAACCTCGTCATTCTGCCATTGTTAAGGGCCCCTTTCCAAGTAAAAAGGCCTCCCTACACAGGGATGTCTTTCAACTCCAACTCATCCACAACTAGGAGAAGCGTCTCATTGAATATGTGATGCTACCTTCTCTATTCCTTTCCCTAGGAGCTCTTATTGCATTAAAATTCCCTCCTAAACACCAAGGATCTCCCCATAACCCCCTGATAGCCCCCAGCTCTTCCCAGAGATCTTCCCTCCTCCCATAAGCAATGGGACCATAAACCCCCGTGAACACCCATATGAAATCCTCCTCCAGGAGTTTGAATCTACAAGATAAAGTATACTGGCCTTCCTCCTTTTCAGTGTGAATCACGGGTATCTGAAGATGTAGAATGCCCCACGAGCGCCCTCGGCTTTAATAGGCCCCTTCCCGAAAATCTTCCCACCCCCAAACTTCTTATCATCCTGTTTGAAACCTCCTTCAATTTAGTCTCCTGAAGACAAACAACATCTGCCCTTTGCATTTTGATGAACGCCTTAAGCACTTTTCTCTTCGCCGGATTGTTAACCCCTAGCGTTCAAGACAAGTCTGAGCTATTAAACACCAGCATGAGAAACCTAACCCCCCTTTCGGGAGCCCCATTCTTCTTCCTCCATTTGTCCATCACATTCCACTCTAGTTTCTTCAACTCCCTATCAAACTTTGTGGACACGGATCCCCCCCTTACCTTTGCCTTTTTGTCTCCGAGAAATTGATTTTGGTCATGAACTCCAGGATCTCCTCTTTAAAACCATCTGTCAGGAATCCTAGGAACTCACAAAATTTAGCCAAACAACTCTCTTCCCACAGAGCTATGTCATTTTCCACCCACCCTTCCTCTTTCTCTCCACCCGTGCTTTGGGTCAACTGCTCTTCTTCCACCACCACCATCTCCCTACCTAGGTATCTCGTACTATGTGGCAAAACCCTCAAGGTGTTTGCCCATCCCCTACAATCACCTCCCTCTGACCTTTTTAGCGGCCACCCCCCAGCAAAAACTCCCCCGAGGGTGGAGTGGGTCTAAAACGAAGGAGAAAAGGTAGAGATAAATCTTGAGGCTGATCGTACCTCAAATCGGCCAGATCGTCGCTTGTGTTTAGAGAGAGCCAAAAGCGCGTTCCTTTCCTCCCACCACCCGTTGGCAGACCAGCCTACAGGAGCCCCTAAGTTTAGTAAAATCGGCCTCTCTAACCTCCACGAGCACGAGGCATGGGCCTTAGACTCTAGGCCTTTTGAGGAAACAATTTGATGGGTTGGTGGGCATGCGTCGACTTGCCTCGACCCGTAAAATCGACGAAGATACTCTTCTCAAAGTGGATCAGGCCCGCCCGACATCGGTTCCCACTCAGCGGTTGGATCACAGCCCATCCCACCTGGATGCAGGAGCGTTTGCCCCCACTTCCGGTCTTATTATGGTCGAAAGACTCGAGCTGATTTCCCTCCCCGTACCATTACTTGTCAAACCATCATTAATACTTTGTTTCAGCCTTCCACTCTGCATACGAATGGCGATTTACTCCTCGTCTCCCTCATGAAGTTGTAGTCCAGGTTCTACTCCTTTTGAAGGAAAAACTTCAGCTACCCACGGCGGCAGTTCCCTCCATAGCTAGAACTCATAGCTTCTTGAGCCCGATAGAATGTTTACTATACTTGGCCTCTGCCTTCCTTCCACCTTCACCAAAATCCTTGCCCATTACAACACATCGGTCCGAAGTGTCGTCTCCTTATCGATGACCAAAATATCCCCAGCGCCATCCCCAGATCATCCTCAAGACATCAGCATGTCCATAGATACGATAGTAACCAGATCTGACCCGCCTTATTCAACTAATTTTTCCTCTTCACACACCCAGAATCTGGGCTCCATCTTTCAAGATTCAGCCTTCCTCCCCGAAAAGTTCTACGACCCCCCTTCCAAAGCATAGTTTTCCTCTTCTGCACCATCAAACTCAAAAATCAGCAAATCGTTGTTTAAGAATGCCACCATGAGCCCCCCTTTCAGCCTCCACACCACCTTTGCCCACAATTCTACCTCCTTTGCCAACAGAAGAGAATCCAGAAGTTCTTTCCAACTTCCCCACTAAGCAATTTTTCAACGTTCCTAAAGAGCTCCTGAGATGGAATTCACCTGCATCCACACAAATGGTGTTATCTCCTCTCCTTTGATACTTTATTGCCTCAGTGAAAGAAGGACTAGTCTCAAAGCACCCCCCAGAACACCCAAGACTGCTTTGTGGTTTTTTCCCATTCTCCTACAACACATTTATCGCCATCTCTTTCCGCTTCCCCGCTAGGATCGACCACCCATTAATGAAGCCCTTTCCTTTCGAAAAGAAAATATTATGTTTCTTCCCCTCTCCATCCCTCACCATACACTGTAAAAATCTTCCAGCCTTATTTGATCGACACTCCAGCTTGAAAACTCTCTTGCCCTCCCTCCATTCTTGTCGCCAGTTTTCAAGGACCTTTTCTATAACACACCTCGACACCAACTAACAGTAATACAAACCTTATTCTCCAAAGCGGACCCATGCAACCACACCTCTACTCCTTTCTGTGATGACATATTTTTGCCTTCTCCCTACCCTGTCCACGATAAGCTCGAATGACTTTACTTCAATAGCAAAACATACCCTAATCCCTCTTCCATTCTCATACACCATTCTCATAAGAATACACAAGAAAAGATCTTAGAATCCCAAATTATTATTAGAAAAGATCTTCCATTCTCATATTAACAAACTAGATCACGTATCTTTTTAAAAAAATCTTAAATCTTCTAAAGGAATCAAAAGAAATTAGAAATTTACTTATAAAAACTTTTTGCAATAAGGTTTCTAATAAAAAAGACTTTTAGAATCTTAGATGAAAATCTTATTTGAGAAAATAAAAAAGTTTAAACTTTAAAGAAGATTTATAAAGCCCCCCACATTCTAAGTCAACCCAAGGATCAAGTACTAACAAGCTATGATACCTTAAAATTTGTAAAACTACCTAAATAACCTTAATTAAGTAATTTAGGATTTTATTTTTTTTAATTCGTTCACTCCTTCCATGAGTGGATCTTGGAGATTCATCCTCATTACAAATGGTGTTCAAAATTAATCACACAAGCTATAATGTCCCTGTAAGAATTTAGAGCATTCAAAAGTGAGAAAAACCAAAAAGGATAATAACTGCTGAGTACTAGAACACTTCAAATCACAGAATCCTGTACTACCATTACCCGAAAAGATATAAATAAGAAATGAGCTAAAGCACATAACCTCATCAAGAATAAACCACAACTTTGACACACTTTTAATTCTTATTAGCCCCACTCGATATACTCTAACAAGGCAACAAAAATGTTTAGAAGAATGCATATGAAAATAGAGTTTGCCAGTGTAAGGCTTGCACCCTTTTAGGCCCTTGAGGATTAGGCTTAATAGAAATGATTTGAGCTATCAACTTTAGCACAGCAAGAAAACTGAAGTAAAATGAAATACAATCTAACTAATAAAAATGGCTTCCATACCTATACTCCTCGAGAGGAGTTGAAGGGTCTGGTCTGACAGCTTCTAAATCCAACTTGAATGCTTTCGAAGATGACTCTCTAGGATGTTCTTTTGAATGATAATCACCCAGCACCTTTGAAATCAGATAGAAAGAAATTTTAGACTCCTTTAACATTAGGAAGAAAGATAAAACACATATTTAAATGTTCCTGAGGTCCAATTTACCAGTCTCCATGGTGCATCCCTGCTGTTATCATAGAGATGAAATTTTTCAATAAAGAGGGAAAGCTTTGAGACACAAATTTCTCCATCTGGAAAAACGTCATACTGAAAGCCCATCCCAGAGAGTTCAAGCTCTAGGCATGTGGCTGCATCCCTTCCACTAATATTTGCAGAAGACTGGCCAGGGTGATTCCAGTCAGAACCAGCATACATTTTCCATCTGACATCAACATTTTTAAGGAGTACACGTCCTCTGGCCTTTCCTAGATTATCAGGTCTTCTATGGTCAGTAGAAGGAAGCTTGCCTTCAACAGACTGTTTCAAGTTAGCCTGCTCGCTCAATTCTAGAATATGGTTTTCAACAATTCTTAATGAGGCATCCCCATACCATCCACTATTTCCCCTTTCAAGATCTTCATTCCCTGCATTTTTGGATCTACATTCCACAATCTCATGTGGAGATTCATTGGCTGCAGATATTTCTGACAGATGGCTCGACTCTGATATGTAATAACTCTCTATGAATTTTGGAAAGCCACCATTTTGTAGAACTGATGACTGATGACTATCCAGTCCTATTACAGGAACTGTCCCATTGAAGGATAGATTATGAGAAAAAAAATCAGGGGTTTTCGTGCCAAGGTCACACCCCTCTCCAAGCAAACTTCCATCAAGTGATATATGAAGCTGTGATTCACAAGAACCCAATTGGGAGGCTGCATTTCCACCTAAGTTAAATGCATCTTCGCATATTTCGTCCATCAAAGCAAACACCCCATGTTCAGTCTTCGCATTTTCACTCAACATATGCTCTTGGGAGGCTGGTGGAGTAGAATCACTGTTGAATATCATGGATTCATCACTGGAATGATTCCTTTCTTGTGCATGCTGAACATTGTTCCACCTTGTCTGCAAGTGGACAATCGATTCCTCCACATCAGGAGCAAAAAGCCGTTGGATCTGAGAAACCAAACAGATAAGACCAGAGGTGGTGTCATGGCAAGTATCCACGTGAATATGACATTCAGAACATTCTAACTCCCAGATAAGGCCATTCTTGCAGTTAGTTCTCAGAATTGCTTCAAAAAGGGCCTCCCCAGCAACCTTGACATAGCCAACCTTGTGAAGATGTTCTGAACTATAAGTGCCACCAACATTTTCAGGCTCTGACACAGCACATACAAGAAGCCCCAGATCTTGAAATCTAATCTTATATTCATTATCAGTGGAATCAGCCATTGTTGTGTTAGAAAGATTCAAGGAAGATGCAGCTAACATACAAGCAACATACTGTCCACCTACTTCTTCCTTATAAATGGCAGAAGAAATGGGGTAAGAATCAAGAACATCACTACTGGCAAGCAAATGTTTAAAGTAAGGCTCATAACTCAAACCAATATCCACCAGGTTAAGAAAAAAGGATGAACTTAAATTCCCATTTTGGGAACTGCTGTGACCTGGCTGTGCAGTTTCAGCAGCGGGCAAACTGAAAAAAGAGGATATTGCCTCCAACCAATCCAAGCGTCCACCTACTGCAATAACTGTGCTGCATCTGACAGTTATGGATGTATAACTGTGAACACTCTCTGGATCCCAGAGGTGTATTATATCAGAACCAGCTAATCTAGATGACAATTTATTTAAGCCTTTTCCATCACCACGTTTCATTGTAGAGTTGCTACACAATATCAAAAGAAACTCCTGCTCTGGAGCACTCGTGATAGAACCCCATAATTTTCCTTCACCATGGGCAAGCCAAAGAAATTTGGCACCCTTAATTCCTCCAATATTTGAGACAGAAAGCAGCTCAAACTTCTGAATTTTCAATGTTAGACTATGCCATGAGCCAGGAAGTTCACTCTGCAATGAACTTTTGGTAGTCTCCTCCACTCTATACGGATTAATTGAAATTTCCACTGAATCACATTCCACAAGGATTGACATCTGTGTGACAGAAGCTTCTTGACTAACACTGACTGGATCACAGGATGCACATAGTAATCCATTTGTCACTTGATTTATAAGACGATGCAAATCATTGTACTGAGAACTGCTTAGATTGACCGTAACAGGTGATAGACGGAGATGCAGGAAAAAGGCAGAACTCAGAATCATCTCTCGTCGTGTGGAAGAATTTAGATCTCCCCTATCTTTCACAGTAGTCACAGAAGCAAACTCATAGCCTTTTCCCGTGAATTTATTTCTGGTCCTTGAATCCTCGAAAGTAGCTAAAAACTTGGCTTTCTTTGCAATCCAAGGGCCAGTCACAGGACTCTCCTGCCAAAGCATGCTAATGACTGAAAAACTACTTGTTCTGTCAGTGGCAGATAGAATTCTATGAGCAGAAAATCTGTTCCTCTGCATATCACAGGAATTAATCTTGATGTCATCTTTACAGGAAGAAGTGACCAAGTAAATGTCAGGGTTGCCAACATTCAAATGCAAGGACTGTGAGGCTGTTGAGGAAAACCCATTCTGAGGGTCTGCATTTGGAATTGAACAAGCGTCTTGAATTATTCCCTTATCCAAAGATGAAGGTGAAGATAAATCAAGAACCACAAATTGATCCCAGGTAGAGTAGCATCCAGAATTTCCATCATTCTCAAAAGGAAAGCACAAGATTACTCTTGCATTGGGCAGGAGTATATTTCCTCGCAAACTCTCCCTTGAAGACATGCTGGAACTGCAAGATCCAGAACCTCTCTTCATATCCTCCTGTGATGATCCATACTTCACGGTGAAGGCCTCCGATGGAAAATCATTTCGATTGCAATTCATTTCAAGGGAATTTCCAAATTCCTTTGACAGATCCAATAATGCATTTATTGTCTGAAAGTTCACCCAGAAAACGAATGGTGGCAGCTTCAATGAAAATGCCGTTGTTCGTGCCAAACTGCCCTTTACAGAACTAGAATTTACAGTAGATAGGCAATGAGTAACACCTGAAGTTCTAAGCAACATAACCTTGACCAGATCATTCTCAATCCTTGCAGAATTAGATCTATGTATTCCTATATTACAATCTTCAGCCCACATGGAAAATGGAGGAAGAGCACCTTGAACTTCATCTTGCAGATGTTGCACCAAAAGAGTTGTGCTATTATAACCATGGAATGCAAAATCCGTAACATCTTTTTCATCCCTAAAGTAATCAGCAACTTCAATATGTTTCAGTTTCACTTCAAACTTCATACTTTGAGGAGATACCTGTTGACCTTATCAAGTGTTGGAAGTTAGTGTAGAAGAATATCATACCAAAACCAGTAACTAAATGGATAACTAAATTCAAAATGGAAAAGAAAAACCCCCAGCACAATTATTACCTGCAATACAAAAAGCATGTCTCTGCATTCTGCACCAAGGTAATGAACATCTGAACCAACATTTGCCTGAGCACCACCCAGGTCACATGAATGTCTTGGATTTTCATCATGGAAGGCAAACACAACAGAAATTCCAGCAACAGTTGCCTTAAGATTGGTTTCAACATGGTGCTGTTCTGTAGAAGTGTCAAAGGAGATGAATATCATAGTTAGAAACATGCTGAAAACAATAAGTGCAATTAAAAATCAGAAAGTAAAAGGATCTGCATCAGAACCACAATTCCCTCCTTGTATATTTCATGGATATAAACTAGCAACTTCCTTCTTATTAGAAACACAAATGGGTGTTGCAGGTTTATAACTTTTTCACCATATATATACTACCAAATGCAGGCAAGACCCACACCTAGGCCCATATCAGGGTGAGGCCAATGCTAAGGAAAGGACCAAAATGTGGCTCAGGTAGAAAACCAGGGTGAGGATTAAGGGATGCTTCAGGGAAGATCCTGAAGCTAGAACTCTTTCTCCCATTCAAAGAGTGACATTAGCAGTCTCAAGATTCATAAATAGGTGGCATGTATGCCTTAATAAATAATATAAGTTTTCTTTATAAAATAAAATAAAAGCTAAATAAGATTATAAAAAACATTTTTGTAAAAGTTTTAGGTTTTGTAGCCTCTTCTTCCAAAGTTCACTTTTCACAAAAATATAAGGTTTTTGTAGCTCTACAAGAAATCCAAAAAATCAGACAAAACCCCACAGCCACCCCGTCAAAATCCCTTCTCTCCTTGCTTCCCTCTCTTGAAACATCATCTTAGACTTCACTCCCAGACCATGCCCAAATTCCCATTAAATCAATTATCTTCAAAAGGGAACCTAACACTTGAAACTATTCACTACGGTCCTTCTGGGTAAGAGAATTGTTTAACATGGTCTAACCCAAGGAAAAATTTCACATGGTATCATCGCTTAAATTTAAAAAGATACCCCAAAAATCCCATACAATTAGTAAATTAGTAAGTCACTAATGAAATACCAAAATATGTATTTAAGAGAATAGAAACATGTGATCTGCAATTCTGACTAACAAGGTACCAATTGGATTTTCCCAAGTTTTACAGCATTGTGCTGCGAAGACCAATATCTCCTTAAGTTTTTGTGATTGTGATGAAAGCTGTGAACACTTCTTTAGCTACAATGAAAACAGATCCATTAAAGGATTTTTTTTTTTTAGGAGCAAGAGAAAAGTATATTAATAGAAGTCGCTAAAATTGAGACTCATGAGAATACAAAGGAACCGGGACTCAAAACCCCTCAAAAATCCACACAAAAATCCAGCCTATACAAGAATCCCCGCACTTACATCCCCCACCCAATCAATGAATGCCACTAAAGTCGAAGGCCCATCCACTCATGACAACTTGGTCTCCGACCACAAAAGAAGTTTTTAAATTTTGTATAGACAAAAATTCATCTCTAAAGACTATCTCATTCCTCACCTTCCACACCGTCCAAAACAGACAAGAAGGTCCTGCTTGCCAAACCTTCTTTCGCTCCTTCTCAACCAAAAAACTACTCCAACTCACAAGTGTATCCTTTATTAACTTGGAGATTACTCAAGTGGTTCCAACAAAGAGAACAAAAGCTCCCACAAACTCTTGTCTTTGCACAATGTAAGAGAAGATGGTCTACGATCTCATTGTTCTAAGGAAAGTAGAATGATTTAGGGTTAGGGAAGGCCTTCAAGAGTAAGTAGGACATCATTTGAAGAACAACCTCTTTTAGTGTAGGTGATGGTAGAAGGGTGAGGTTTTATGAAGATAGCGGTAATTTAATTCTAAGAAAATCTTTCCACATCATATTTCATATCCTTGACCCCAGAAAACTTGATCGACGGATGTATGGGACCACCACAAAGAGGGTATGCTTTGGACCCCCTGGTTTCTCATGAATCTGAATAATTGGGAATTAGAAAGGGTTGAGGAGTTTCTCCCAAAGGTTCCAAGGAAAGGCGGTGAGAAGGAATGAAGACGATAGGCTAAATTGGTTAGATGCTAAGAAAGTAAAGTTTATAGTCAAATCCTTCAATTATTTTCTAGGGCAGGAAAGAGCAATAACTTTCCTTTTGAAGGCTACCCAGAAGCTAATAGTCCCAATCACAGTATGGTTTTTTTTTGCATGGAAAGCTGTTAAGAGAAAAGTTTTGATGTAAGAAGATAGCCTCTAGTGAACCAACATTTTCTTTGTTAAGAAGAGGAACAGACAATTAACCACATTTTTTTCATTATGCCCGACTCATGGGTTATAGAGTTTGGTATTCTCCTCATTTGGGGTTGTGTGGGTGATGTCATGGTCAGTAAAAGAGACTCTGTTAATGACATAGATAGTTCAAGTAAAAAAGACCAAAGAAGGTTTAGAAGGTTATCATGTTGTGTGTTTGTTAAATAAAATGAAGGACAAGAACTGAAGACCTTTTGAAAGCAAAGAACCAGATAATCATTCACCAACATTCTCCCCTCCTTGAAACCTTTTATCAAGGGTGAGTGTGTACATAAATGGAAACTCCCTACTCATGTTAGATTTTATACATTGGTTAGGTTTATTAAGAAAGAGTGATCATTCTCCAGTGCCCTTTTTCGTTGTTCTCCAAGCTCCCATTATATATAGACTGTGTCATTAGTGGGACCTTTAATATATCTATTTATTTATTTTTACCTATAAAACAGGCCTTTAGACTTGGCAGGAAGGAGGGTAACAGACTTGCAGTTTTACATTTTCTCTTTGACAGCAGAATTCTTGTTTTCTTTTCCCTTTTTTTTTTTGGTTGCTGCTAGAGGAGCATAGTTGGCATATTTCAGACACGTGCTTATGTTTTCACATTCTACACCGGATTAGGTTAGTTATTCAAAGTACAGTAATTCTAGTAAGATATAGGCACTTGCACTCGAGGTGGGTAAGCTACCATCTTCTTGTTTGGATACGCCATATTAGGTGCTACTCATTTCAAATTTAGAGCAGCACTGAACTCCATTAGACGAGATCATTGAATGTCATTAGACAGGTAATAATTTTCCACAAGAAGAGGCCAGGATGTTGACTCTTAACTCATTCATAGCATCCTTTCAAGTATGTCGGTCTACTTTATATCCACTTTTGTGATGCCAACTTCGGTTCAACTCAGGTTAGGAAAGCCATTAAGGAATTTTTCATGCCATAGAGATGGGGGTGGTAGACTCTCTAACCCAGTTAAGTGACTAATGGTGGGCAACCTCAAATGGTTAGTGATTTGGGGATCAGAAATTCAGTGGTTTAGAACAAAGGTATGACGTATAAGTGGCCATGGACATCTAGGAGGGAGAGCTGGATTGATATGAGAAATGTGGTAATGAATGGATTTGAGGAGATGGAGCGGATGAGGGGCATTTTGGGTATAGGGTGAAAATCAATTCATAGAAGTAGGAATCCTTCTCAAGGCTTCGTTTCTTTCTGCCAGAGGAATAGGTGAACAATTAGGTTCGACTTTGATGTAACCATGGAGAGGGGAATTTGAAGAACCAATTCCCTTTCCTCTATACTTTAGCACTAAATAACAAGGCATGGACAGTTGATTATTGCAGTCCAGAAGCATTTCAAGATAAGAATGTTACTTGAGAACATCAAAGGATGGGAGTTGTATTCTGATGAATTCATAATGGTGAGGTAAAAAGAAAGAGGAATCTGAAAAGCATATGACTATTCTGAGATAGCATGGCATCTCTGCATTTAGTCTTTACATGTTTGAACTTTTCTGGTTCAGCCCCACTGCTAAATTCTCTCTGATGTCGCACAGAGAGAGAGAGAGAGAGAGAGAGAGAGAGAGAGAGAGAGAGAGAGAGAGAGAGAGAGAGAGAGAGCCTTTCTAGGTAAAGAAGGAAACTTTGGAGGATGACTCCATTGTACAATTTTTTGCCCTTCTATATTTTCTTTTTAATTTTTTGGATGTGTTCGCAGAGGACAAGAACTGAAGTACTTTCAAAGGAGATGAGCTCCTGTTTTTAAGCTCAAAGATATTTCACACATCATCTATGAACGACCCAAGGGAAGTGAAATCATTTCTTGTTGATTTCGTAGATAGGGTGATGAGCGATCCAAGCAAATGCTGATTTCTGGTCCTTTTTTCTATTCCACTTGTACCCCCTCTCTCCCTCTCACTCTCAATGGAAAAATTCCAGGTTACATTTGTTTGAGAGAAAAAAAAGTTATAGAAAAAACTTTTTCAAAGAACCTTCAACCCTTCAAGGTTCAGTTTATCTCCATGAACATTTTAACGTAGAGCTTGGGATAAGTCTGTCAGTCTAGACAAACAAAGCCCTTCACAACCAAAATTTATGTTTGTTGGGGCTGGGGGAACCACCCCAAAAAGGTTTTACAAGGATAAGGCACATACCAGAGGGGACATACATAGATCCAGATGCAAGAGTGGATGCTGCAGTTATTGCACTGAAAACAGAGCAAGTCCAGTTCAATATCCCGCTGTTTCCTAGAGCTGATTGGTAACTTCTCACTCCATCAAAGCATTCAAAAAACTGGTCTACACTGCAAACATGTCAACAAACCAATACAACAAAAGTATTAGCATCACTTGAAGTATCTGAATCACAATGAAATTCGGAAACAACAAAGTTGGTGTTGGGAATTATTGGAGGAAGTAGAAAGAGACAAAGAGAAACTCTCACATGGCATTTCCAAGATGGTGTTGGTGATACTTGGGAGGTTTACCAGCCATTTAGATGCATTTAAGCATCCATAGTTTTTTGTTAGAGAGACTGTGCCTGTGTGTGTTTCCTGTGTAAATTTTCTATTGCTAGCCTTTGTTTATAAAAGAAAAAAAAAATACAGCATTACTGATGAAAAACCACTAAGAAAAAAAAAGGATGGAAGCTTCCACCAGATATAGTACCAGAAAGAGAGAAAATGAGAAAGACCAAAAAAAGGTAGGGAACGGCTAGAAAACCCTAGATAATAGCCCAGGATTATCAGATAAAGCCCTCCTCTTGACTAATCTATCCACTTCTTTGTTAGCCATACTGAACTGTAGGAGATAGAGCATAACACTACTTCAGCTATTTACAGAATCCATTTTGTTTTATCTTTTTGATAGGCCATTGTTAAATCAATATCAAAATAAAAGATACTATAACATTATTGCTTGCGATATTCTAGCCAGTTACCATCCAAACCTAAGTATCTCAATGTGTTCATGCTAAAGTAACAATTGACTAAGAGTTTTACCTCTTCCCATTTTATTTGGAGGTAGAGATTGTTTCTACTTAAGGGTTTGAATTAGTATTTTTATGGTTTGAAAGTACATAAAAGGGGCTGGCTTCTATCCTCTTTATGTAAATGAATTATCACTAAGAACTTGCAGTTTTCTTTTCTTTTTCCTTTTTCTCTTTTTGACAAGCAAAGAGAGCAATCTATTAAAAGTGAGCCAAGAGAAGGGGGTAAACCCATGCATACAGGAAGCATACGAAAAATCAAACACAAAAAACCAACAGGTAACAACCAAAAAAAAGGGCTAAAAAACCCACCAGCTCGACATAGCTAAGACTATATAAACATTGACAAATTTCCCAAATCTAGCAAAGCATTCATCCATTCCAGAAAGGGCTCTAAGGAAGTTCTCCTTTAAACTCTACTCTGAGATACCCTGAGATATCTTCAACATTAAAGATTCGAAAATTACACTCTTTCCAAATGTACCAAAACAAAGACAGGGGAGTCATCTGCCAAAACTAGAGTTTAACCTTGTCTAGAGGAGCCATTGCTTCATTCTTTTTAGTGTAATTACCAAGGTTTCTCCTCCTGCTTCTCTTTGGCTTCTCTTTATTTCTTTCAGAATGATAACTCTGTGCTTTGTTTGTAATTTAGATCATAAATAAACCTCTAAATCAACAATAATAAACCCTTATTTTCCAAGACCCAGTTCTTCTATCCATTCCAATTATCCATAAAGTTCTGGAAAGCAAATCCATTATAGTGCTGAATTCTTGACCATTTCGGATGGTTAACTCCACCCTTGTGGACATTTCAATCCAACTTTAGGTCTTAAATGAATTCCTCTTCTTGAATCAGGCAACTTGTCATCTTTGTCCCCGCTTTCTTCTATTTTTTTGCTTAAAAGCGAAGTCTCTTTTATTCCCTACTCAGAAACATTGGTACCATTATTTTTTTTTCTCAAAATGTTTCTGGTTTTATCATTATCATCATCTACTTTTTCTTGCTCTAAGGAATAATGTTATTCAAAAATCATTTCCGTTAATAGGTACATTTTTCTCCCTATAGGGAATTGAACCTAAAACCTTTCACAAACCTTCTCCATCCCTATACCACTTGAGGCAGGACTCAAGGGCATGTTGTTCAAAATTTGTTTAGCTAAGACTTGTCAAAGTTGCTTCTCTAGTTCATGCTTATTTAGTAGGATAAATAGGGGCTAATTTATCACAGTTTGGGATGGTGCATTTGGAATTTCCTACAGAAATAATAGGTTCTACATTTTAGTAGTATAAATCAATGAGTATAGATATTGCATTCTCAGATCTCATACTCACAACAATTTCTTTTCATTTTATTTTAATGAATGCATGTAAATGATATGAGCCATCTCCTGTAACAGGCTAGCGGATAGTGCAAGATTGAGAACAATTATCAGGTATTTTTTATTCAAGTATCAACAAGTGATTTTCCTATGTTGTAACTGTGATCAAATATGATAGCACAAGACAGAATACCAACCTTGCCCCAAAATCCAGCTCTTCTATAGTACTGTGTTTCAGGTTATTGACAGAAGATGGCACCCAATCTGATATAAGATGTGCTCCAGGTAGCAGAATATCTGTCACCATTTCTTGCCCCATTGCAGAACGGATATCTGCAGCAAAACTCTCACAATCGGGCATCACCTCATCAGTAGCAGCTGCAGCAGAAGCCAAGCTTGATGAATGGCAATAAGATGCCAAATTAGAAACAGATTCAGTGGTCTTGTGAGGGATACACTCTCTGCCATCCAAACCATCCTGACCCAAACTCTTAAGAGATTCCCATAGAAGTAAGAACCAGTTAATTGTGCTCGGATGAAATCTCAATTCTATGGGATCAATATAAACATCTGCATCTACTCTGTGAATGTCTAACGAACCATTCTTCCAAGGCATACTTAATTGTACAGTCCCTGAAAATCCACCTCCTTCACCTGTCAAGATTGGAGTTGTAGCATCTGACGGACAAAACCCAGAAAACATTTCACTGACACTTCCTGAAGTAGATGGAAATGATGTTTGATGCTCAACGTCATCCATTTGAAGAAGTTCAATTACTGCTCCTCGAAATTTTATGAAGTTTGTCAGTCTACTTATTCCAAGAAAGCTCTCAATGTTTGCATCACTATTCAAATTGTCATCTTCCGAAACACATGTCCCACATTCTGTTTCATCGATTCTAAGAACCAAGGCTTTACGAAAACCTGTCTTCTTTTCATCTTTCTCCAAACACGGATCAAAGGCAACAATAAGTTTTCTTACCTTCACATGGAAACTTGTTAGCAACCATTTCACCATCTTGGCAATTGTTTTAACACCTTCATGGACATCCAAAGAAGCAGAAGTTGCAGCATTTTCCACTGTCTCATTCTCAAACTTTCCAATGTCTTGGGTGACTTCATGGTTACCATCTTGGTTGTGAACAGCTGCTTCAACTCCACGTGAAGGATTATTCTCCACACATGGGCCAAGAACAAGTTCAAGTTCATCTATATCAATCTGACAACCGTTATCCTTCCATGGCATTTTAACTAAGAGAGAACCAATTGATCCTTCTTTAACAACAAAAGCTGCTGCTGCACCTAACTGCACAAGGTAATATAATTTTAATAACTGGTACTTGAAGTGAGACAGAGAATAAAATTGTTTACAAATGATGTTTTATAATTCAAATATACACCCAAACAGTCAGTAATCTATAAAGGCAATTGCTTGTATAAAATCTACAGCACATGGACTTTGGGTTTAATCGCACATCTTTTTGATGTATTGTATGAGATTCCTATCAGTTCAAACTCCAAATTTAGGACCTGATTGCATGGCTCTATGCCCCCAGAGAAAAAAAAAAAGAAGGTAAAACAGTATTGCCTCCATGAAAATTTTACTCACTTTGAATTTCAATATAACAATCCCACAGTTTCTATGAGCATCAAACATGTCTTCCAAAACATTAATAACGATTTTAAACTTTTCATCTCTTGGGAGACTATTAACCCAAAACTTTCACTTCATTGTGCCCGCTACATAAGTATTGGATCAGTTGAAGCGAACCTTCCAACTTTTCCGGGCAAAAGGCTTAAATATGATAATCAAATTTCTCTTTTCGTTCCATTCCTTCGTTTTTTAAGGAACAGAAACAAAAAAAATAAAAGTAAAAATCTTTTACAAAATTCAAGTGATTGATATAGCCAAGAACAGAACAACACACCAAGCTCCAGAAACACAAAATAAACAATCAATCGAATAAATAGGCAAGGCACCGTCTCATAACCCAGTTAAAGGGAGGCGGAGTAAAATTCAGTATTTAAACTTTCCACTCTTAGGAAAGAATGAAACAAAAACAAGACCGAAATCATACAATACAAAATTCAAAAAATAAAATAAAATTACTTCTCTTCGCCCCAAATTTTCCGGGAACCCAAACAAAGGCCGACTCAAAGAACCAAACGCACCTTCTGATTAAGATAACCGACATTAAGCGCGACATCGGATAGCTGAATGGTGCCGGCGCTGAGCTGCACATCGAGCTGGCCGAGATCGACGTCCCCCAATATGAACTGCCCCAATTTCTTCTTCAACAAAAATTTGCAGACGCGCTTGATCGCCCACTGGGAGAACATCTCCTCCGCCGACTTTGCGATGTTCCACGGAAACATCCCGAATTCCCCTCAATTCTAAGCCGTATGGTTCTGCTAAGACAAAACAATTAGGGTTTATGATGGATTCGCTCGTGATGGAAGCTACAAACCTCCATCAAGAGCTGAGAATGAATGAAAAAATTCAAAGAGAGAAAAAAGAGGGGAAAAATGAGGGCTTTTTACAGTTATATACGGAAAACAGAAAAGAGAGAAGAGATCTAGCTGAGATGGACGACTTTGTTGGGTTTCCGTGTTCCATTTGGATTGTCGTCTCTTACGTTTTATTAATTTAATTTAAATATAAAAAATAAAAAAAAAAATCTTTGTTGGTAATTACTAAAACTTGTTTGATACTTCATGCTTCATAACCGAAGAAAGTGGGACTCAGTAGATTCCAGGGACTGAATAAAGGGATGAAGATATAATTTGAAGGATTTATCTTTTTTTATCATATATAATTAAATGTTAAATAATAGATTGTTGTGTGTAAATTTCAAAATTATAATCCAAATATTGTATAAGTTGTGATGGCAGTGAGTCTCTTTGAAGTTACCCAGCGACTTCCACGTGCAGAAATGGAAAAACTTCAAATAATGGAATCTTGTTTGCGGTTTTATTATTATGGGTCCAACAACCGGTGGAAAACCAAGTCGTCTACAAGTTTTTTTTAACTTTTATTCGCTTTCTACCCCCAATCTTATAATATTCTATTCTTAAAATGACTCGAGTCTGAGTATTTTGCTCTATAATAGGACTCCCCGGGTGTACTTATCCTTGGGTAAAGAGTTTAATTAAATCCTTATTTTATAAGAATTTATTAGATAGAGCTTATATCATAAGTATTTTATTTAATAAATTATTTGTATTTGAATGTATATTTTAAAAAATATTTATATATTATTTTAAGGTATTTTGTACAAACACTTATAACTATTGAAATTATTGAAAATACTATCATAAGTACTTATAAAATTAAAGTGTTTAAATAAATAAGCACTTATCATAATTTTTAAAAGATAAAAAATAAATAAAAAACTAAAGACTAAATAACTAAAAATTAATATTATATATATATATATATAAAGGAAATATTCACTATATACTGAAAATATTTATCATTCAAATGTAATTTATAATATAGAAAATAGTTAATGAACCATTATCTCGTCTTCAATTTTGTTTCATATGCATCAAATAGATTATAAAAATTATTCTATAAATTGAAACATAATGTATTGGCGAACAACATTATTTATAAAGATTTGACAAGAAGTTCTTGCACTCGGAAAGACCCGATTTTTAAAAGAATACACAGAAATTTAATATAAATAAAAATTATATATTTTACTAAGATATCTATGTTTATCAAATAATAAAATAAATAACATCGAACATAAAAATCAAACATCTGTAGCGCTTCCTATCATCACAAACATTTCTAAAATAAAATGACAAATATCATTAGTGTTTCCCATTATCACAAAAATTATAAGTTTCAAAATAAACACTCATGAATCTGTATCAAATTTTAAATCAAAATCATCATTAATATCATTATTTCCATCCTCGATATACTCTTTTTCTATTTTTTAATTATATTTCAAAAAAAAAATTCCTATTTTTTACATTTTTTTCAAAAACTTTACCTATTTTTCACACAATTTTTTGGACTTTGTTTTCTATTTTTTTCATTATTTTTCATAAACTTTTTCCTATTTTTACAACAAATTTTAAAATTTTCACCATTTTTTACATAATTTTTTGGAATTTGTTTTCTACTTTTTTATTATTTTTCATAATTTTTTTCCTATTTTTAAGTTTTAACATATTTTTCAAAAAATTTACCTAATTATAAAATAATTTATTCGGAATTTATTTATTATTATTATTATTTTTTACATAATTTGTACAATTTTGTCATTAAAATAATCGAGTTTTAGGCTTTGTATAAGCTTTTTTAAGTTTTATTTGATAAACTTCCTACAGTTCTTTACATTTAAATAAAGATCAAAACGAACTTATATGAAATGCCATGTTATTTTTATAAGTTATTCCATATTTATACTTTATCAAGCATTTTTACGTAGCGAAATGTTTGGAGTAAATAAACTTCCCAAAAGACTCCTACATCTTAATAATAATTTTAAACTTATTTAGTTATTTGAAAGCTAAATATTTTACTTGCAATATAATAAATTGTCCTTATTATGACTCGAATCTCCTTCCCTTCCCTATGCCCCTACCTTTTGAAACGTTAAGGGTAGAAGCTCTACTATTAATCAATTTATTTTATACTGAACATATAGCAAAAATAATAATGTGTAAAGGATAATATTATATTTTCACCTACTTAAATGTCATTTAAGTAATTTCACCATTTTTATATAATAAGAATATTATTATGATGCAATTTTTGCTTATTTAAATATCATAACAAGTTTTGATTAGTTAGTATTAGTAAGCACTTGATTGAAAAAAAGTTTAAAAGTTCAAAAACATTTGTTTTAACAAAAATAAGTTGAGACACCAAAATAAAATTAAAAAAACGAAAATTTTAGACACTAGATTGAACAAAAAAAAAAGTCGAGACACTAAAATAAAAATAAAATAAAAAATTAGACACTTGATTGAATAAAAATAAATTTGAGACACCAAAATATAATAAAAAAAACTAGACACTTTATTGAATAAAAATAATATTGAGACACAAAAATATAAAAAATCAGAAAATTTAGAACAAACACAAAGTTGAGACACCAAAAAACACTATTTATGTAATTAACACTTTAATATATGTATTTAGAAACAAACTTAGAAAATAATGTTTGAGCACAGTTTTAGAAACTCGTTTCTTTTTACATCTATTTACTTAGTATTATAATATTGTGGTATTAGTATTGTATTATCATGAAGATTTGAACATAATTCTTTATTTTATCCCGTCAAATCCTTAACCACTAAGTCTACCTTCATTAGTATAAACTCATTTTTTTTTACTTATGGAGGGGGGACACCCCAAACAAAAAACAAAGATGACTGTGTTAATTTCCTAAGCTCCAAGGACCCTTTCGCATCATGTTCCATAATCAACTAAACTTTTCCGATGGAGTGCTCCATCGCTTTGATTCTCCATAGTGTAATCTTAGTCCTAGCTTGGCTAAGGCGTCCGCTGCGGTATTTCCTTTCTAAATATCTGAGTAAGCATCACCTTCCAGTCTCTTACGCACCAATTTTTGCATTCAAACACTACATTGTCATGGGAGTTATCCACCTCTTCTTTGCCTGTCATCCAATTAAAAACTTTCAAATTATCAGTTTCAACAAAGTGTTATCGAGCACCTAAGTCCCAAGCCATTATGAGCCATACAGCAAGGCTCACATTTTAGCCTCCTCCACCGTGCATTCCCCCAAACGTGTGGAAAATCCTTCCACCCAGTTGCCCATGGAATCACAAAAACTCCTGCTCCTGCGGTAGAAACTCATTTATTAAGAGCTTATCTTGAACATAAAATATTTTTTATATTTTGAACTGAAGTCTTGTGCTTAATCATCTATCTTAACATACATTCACTCTTTTATAATAATAATAATAATTGAAAAACAAAATAAATGCAAATTTTCATAAAAACACATATAAGTTTATATTTAAGTACAATAGCTTGTTTTAATGAGAAATAATTCTTAATTTAATATTGATCGACAAAGCCCATTCAATTGATTAGTTCCTTGATCAGTTGAGATAGTTGGCCAACTTTTTTGTCTCGTAATCCAAAATTTGTCTAAAAGCTTCGTGTTTCAAAGTTTTTCACTTTTTACGCTTATATAAGGGAGTTTTAGACCAAAACAAATACTATTTAAAAATTATGAATTTAATTTTTTTCAAAGAAAACTAATACTCAAAACTACGTTGCTGCAGAACAATCATGTTCGACAATTGTTTTTTCTTTCAAAAGTTCAAATACCGTGATTCACACACAAACACATTCGATTTTTAAATTTACACTACCGCTATCTCTCGATAAGATTCAGTTTTTTATCACATCGCTCTCTTTCTCCTCATTTTCCCATAATTTCATAATTATTACAAAATTCCAATTGTCACTATTGAAAATAGCGGTATTACGCACTATTTTAAGCATTAATTTGGTTTATAAGGTCCCTATCTTCAATGTTATAAATTATATAATTAGAAATAATAAAAAGAAAAAAGAAACTAGTGTTTAAGTAAGTAAACTTGATTTAAAATAATTATTCAGTTTTTTTTTTATACACAAACAGGTATATTGCAAAGTAAATATACGAGAGTGTATACTTCATGGAAACTCGAAACTTTACCTTTAAATCATTTGATAAATGAATTGAATTGAATTGAATTTCAAACGTTGTACATACGGCTTGTCTTAATTTTTGAACATTAATTGACTTGACCATAACTTGTTATCTTCAAAATCATATTTTAAAGTGCCTTTAGGCCAATAACTATTAAGAGTGTTTGATAGTGATTGTATTTAAAGTATTTTTAGTGAAAATATTTTTTCTAATATTGTATTTAGACATATTTTGTTACCACATTACAAGTGCTTTTTTGAATATCTAAAAGTACTTCACAGATTTGATAAAATACCTACTATTTTTTGGGGAAGCATATTTTGGATTGAAAACACTAATTAAAAATGTAAATCATCATTGTATTTTAAGAATTAAATTATTTATTTTTACTATTTTATTTTTATTTAACATAAAAATATATATGCAAGATTTTACATTTTTTCTATTAAAAAAATCAAAATATTTAGTTTTTTTAATGAAATCAATGGTTCATGATAAATTACAAAAACCTACAAAAATAAACAACCTAAAATTTAAAAGCAAATATTAGTAAAATAACAAATTCATTTTAATATTATTTATAAAAAAGGTCCTAAGTTTTTTATTTTTTTTACCTCCAATACTCATCACATTGCTTTACCATTTGAGCCGGGCAAATCCCTAAGTTTCTTAATTTGAAAGGCTTGGAGTATCAATTTAGCTTAAAGGGCAAGTAATTTATAAAAATTAACGGTTGGAGACGTATCTACTGTGTAAAAGGAAAAGCACATTCATTAAAGTCAAAAGCATTGATTATTTATAATATTGCGAGGCAAAAAGTAGCATAAATAATATTTACGAGGTGGGAAAAAAATGTCAAATGCGGGGATCTTTGTGCTATGCTTTTTGGCCTTATGGCGCAGGGACACAAACGGCCGAGGCTGAGGCAAAAGGCCAGTCGATGACTCGATGCCGTGTCATTTGTTCCTACTTATCCTATCCCCAAGTTGATTTTGATTTTTTTTATATATATTTATTTTGTATTACAAATATTGTAGTATTTTATTTTTATAAAGAGTAGAATTTGGTCACTTCTTTATTACTCATCTAGTCTTTAACAAATGAATAAGATTGATACAATCTTATATTAGTTTCACACAAGATAAACCCAGACTTAAGCCAGTAGCTCTATCACTTTATCAAGAGCCTGCGCCCTGCCTATAGGCAAAGAGCTGCTGCCTGGTGGGCCCCACTCCTTATAAGTGAAGCCTCTCTTTTCAAATAATAAAATATTATATATATTTATAATTTATATTTAATTAAATATAATAAAAATTCTTATCATAACTCTCAAAACTCACGTTAAATTGCACAAAGTTCTCTCAAAAAAGACCCACTTTAAATACAATAGCATATTTCCCACATGGGTCCCACTTCATTAAATGATATGTCTTTTCGCAAACTCCTTCAAATCAGCCGACATTTCCATACGACTTCTTTTATTTTTATTAAAAAAAGTTAAAAGACTCTTCAACATCCGAGCTTCTTCCGCTCAAAATATTGCGCTTCTCTTTCAAAAAAATTGTAGCTCTCATTTTTACGATAAAAACAAAACAGATAAAATCTTCAAGAATTGGACTACAGTATGAAATAATTTATTATTTATTTTTAACGTATTTTTTTATTTTATTATTTTATATTTTTATCAACAATAATTTTTGGCATTATATTTTATTATTTGTACCAATCAAGAAGCAAGTATATGTTCGTTGATCAAATTTATCAAGATTCTCTCATCGTGTTCCCATCATTATCGATTCAATTTAAAGCTGATTCGAATCGATATCAATCGAAGCAGATATGTCACTATGAGCATTTGCTCGATAAAAGAAATGCTAAAATAAAACTGATGTAGCTTTTACAATCTCATGCAAAGCCATAATAAATTTCAAGAATACAAGTAACGCCGACAATGAAACATATTAAGGTTCAAGCATTTAAAAAGATATTACGGTTATTTTTATAAAATTAGTAAATGTTAAGATTCTTACGACGCGAATGTTAAATTTTCGTTAACGCGAAATAAGAACGGAAAGAATATGATAATCGGTGAAAATACGAATTTAACAACAAGACGATTTAGACACACGCTGCTCCTTCGCTTTTCGTATTATCACAACCAGAAATCGGGAAAATTATTGGATCAAAAATTTAATGCATATTGTTTGAAAAGAGGTCCTACTAAAGTAAAAGTGGATAATTTTCTTAAAGACTCATAAATAAGCATTTATTTTCTACACATTACACTCGTTATTTTATCAAATGGTGATAGCACTATCGAAATGGTTGGTTTACTCAATTTCATCGGAGCAAAGATTTTGCTTTGTTGTAAGTTATTTAAGCAAGAGGAAAATTTTCAATTAGATAATGAAGGAACTAATTATTGAAAATATCGCTATAGTTCAAAAGTCAGCGTAAACTAGTAATTATTATTGGCGCAATATGAAAATATGGATTGAACTAGAAAGGAGATTAAAAGAATTTCGACAATTGATAAAGTCACATAAAGATCAAATCAACAAATATAGAGAACATCACATGTTTTTTGAGACAGCTAAGAGCTGGGGCTTTCTTGCAAGAATAATTTACATTTCATGAGCATCGAGAAAATTTACGAAGAAAATAATGAAATTTCTTGGGTATAATTGAAATGATTGTCGAGTTTGATCAAATAATGAAAGATCACCTCGCGATTCAGAAAAGGAAATTCATTATCATTATCTGAATACAAAATTCAAATGAATTTATATTTATGCCGGCAGGTGAAATAAAGACGAGATTATTAAAAAGTTAGAGAAGCAAAATATTTTTCGCTTATACTTGACAGACACCAAATATGTTGCGAAGAATAAATGCCCTACAATATGATGCTGCATGTCTCGCAAAGTCCAATTAAGGTAGAAGAGTTCTTTTGTGATTTGAAGTGGAAGATAGCTCAGACAAGGATTATTTGATGAATTAATAAATGCTTTAAGAACACTTGAATCCTGGATCTTGGTGATTTAAGAGGTCAATGTTACGATAACGGCTCAATACGAGTTTAAAGTATAAAGTGTGTACAAAAAGTATTGTAAGAATTAAGAGTTTCTTACACACCATGCATTGGCTATAGTCTTAATCTTGCACTTTGTGATATGGCAAATTCTTTGTCTAAAGGCTAAATCTTTTTTAACTACAATGTATATATATTGTTTTCATCTTCTACAAAGCGAAGGAAAATTTTGGGTAAAGATAATGTAAAGGTTTAACCTTGCCGTTTATCACAGATATCATAGAAGTCAGTTAAATGCAAGTAATAAGAATAAGATTTCAAGCTCCAAAAATTAAAGTCGCTTTAACTCACTGTGGAAACAAGATGATCCTCACATTATCTGTGATGTTAAAAGCCATTGTCAGGGAGATTTAATCTTTAAATTTATTCTAGCACGGTTATTTACATAATATTTTATCCTCGTCATTAATGTAGCTGAAAATGTCATAAAGTATATACGCTATTGATGTCACATACCATTTGAAAGCACTTATTTCTTTTCTTTGAGACCTATAGAGAAATCGGATTTAACTGAGTAAGATTATTAAGTAAAGAAATTGCCAAGCCGCATGAAAAAATTGAACCTACATTTTGTGAAAGCGTATTATTTATTAAAAGTTGTTTGATGAAAATGCAGCTAAGAATTTACACATTCAAATAAGAATCTTATGAGTTATTATTTCTTATATATAGTTGATCGTTTATTTCTTCACTAATAGTAGATTTGAATAATTTCAAAAATATGAAAAGATGATTTATTTGATTTACAAGTTACATATTGCGTATGATGATTGTCAGGCCCAGTTGTGATAAGCTTTGAAAAATTTTTTCACATACTACTCAAGATGTGATGAGTTATTTTATGAAAGAAAGATTTGTGGAGAAAGTGTTACCAAAGGAGACCAAAGAACAAGCTGCTAGACTATTTGAAACGATGATTCCTCAAGCCCAAATGTATGGATTGCTTAAGGCATTAATAATTATACTAGCATAGCCATTTCGCAGTTAATGAAGTCATAATCAAATCATACTTTCGATCAAATTAAATACAAGAAAGATTGGAATCGATTGGTTATGTGGTAATGTTGAATATATTTGTTCAATAAAAATTTATTTTTAACTTATATATATATATATATATATATATATATATATATATATATATATTTATAATAGGGCCAAAAAAAACCTAGGCCCCTATAGTAAGAGTCGCCTGCCATCGTGATCGATCATTTGGATTGGATTTGAGGTTATATCATTGATGCTTTCATTAAAAGTCGGTATATAGCATAAGAAAGCTACCTAGTGCACCAAACGTTGGTTTTAAGTTAATGCTAATCAGAATGTGACCCACCCAGAGTGAATGTTGTTCGTAGACGTCCGATTTATCAAAAAATATGGAATGATACGATTCCATGTCGGTTTCACACAAAAATATGGAATGATACTTAAGTTAGAGATATTATTTCCCACCTATTAAACTGATTTTTTGGGTTGAGCTTTTCGATTAGGCTTGAAATACTATTATAAATCTTATCGACAAGAAGATGATTTAACCGATAGATTTTTAGGAGTTCATTATATTCTACATTTTTTTTTACATCTATTATCTTCTACATATTATATATAAAAGTCAGTGATGTTCAAGAGAAATGTGCTTTTATTTGAATTTTTTTCCATCCTTATTGTCCATGTTTGGAGAAGATAGTTATGGCAAGACCTTATTTGTTGGGTCCGGTTATCGCCGCATTTAACCCTAAAACCATTTGTTGGTTAAGAGAATATTTTTTTGACATTTATTTATTTTGCATATTAGATTGAAACGATATAGAGTCTAGAATCTCCTGTAACCCTTTCCACTTTTTTCCCAGTTGAGTTTGGCCTTTAAGGTTGGTTAAGGGAACATTTATTTAGCATGCAACAACATTAGGCCCAAATTGCTATTATTCAAATTTGCTTTGATTTAGTAGTTTACAATCCTGTCCATCATGTATATTTATTATGGTAAAACGTTCAACGTTTAAATATATAAGACATATTCAAATTTCAATAAAAATAATTTATACATTATAACTAAAATATTTAGTTGTAAAAAAAAAAACAGTAATCTCCAATCCTAACATTTGAACAATGCTGAAAATGGTAAAATAAAATAGGAAAAAATAAAAAAAAGTAATTTTTATTATAAAGTTTTTGTCATATTAATTACTAATTGCCTTCTTAAAGGATGAGGAGATTTGAAAAAGGTTTAGGTTATCTTTGGTATGCGACAAATTTGAGCAAAAAAAAAAATTGGAAATTTATTATTTTTACATATTTGTTCAATCAAAATTGGGTATATTTTATTTGCTTCTATGAAACCAAATATGCTTAATTTACCTATATGGCATGGAAAAAGGGCTTTATCCAAACCAAATATTAATTTATAGACAAAGATACATTATAGTTTTATTGACATTTCTAATTGACTGACATTCATGTTGAAAATTTCAACTGAAAATGAAATTAGCTATTTCAATTGGCTTGGGTTTAGGGATTTCAATTGTGCATGAGTAATTCGTGTTCTAATGACCACCCACTTATATCATATGTATATCATGTCACAACTGTAATCTCCGAAATTCTCTGAGTCACTAGACCGTCGGATCATGCATCAACTAAGCTAACTCAAGTAGTTAAAACTAAGAGAGCTGGGAGGTCTCCACAATTTTCGACGCTCAAGCTTATATCTCCTGTCGTCCTCTTCTAAGGATTGAGAGTTTTGAACATTTGTTTTTTCGTACCTTATTCCATGTTGTGGCCTTCTTTTATCAGGGAGGAAGGAGATCCACTATTTGTGGTAAATGGACATTTCTTTCAACCTAAGGGAGAAGGTAATAAGATATCTCTGACTGTGGACCAATTCTTCCTTTTAGCGAAGAGATTTAGAGAATGTATGACGTGATATCTCGCGAGTGAGACTAATTCCTTCCTTTGCTTGTGGTGCCAGGTGTATTTCCAATGCAAGACCCCGAAGGGGTTTACCCATCTCGTATTCATGGCGAAGGCGATGGATGACGACTTTCTCTGTGAGCTCCATTCATCAACCTCTGGATGTTCTTGGAAAAAATTTCCAGATCCGTAGAAACAGCCAACCCTTCCTGGGCCATAGAGATCCTGGATCTAAGCTCCTGCTCAGCCATAAATCGGGAGTGCTAGCTGACCTAATCACAGATTCAATGCGCTCGATAGCTAGAGGGTATGGGTCAAGGCCCACGGTGCCCACAACAACTTATTCTTATATTTAACATCATGCATTTAGTTAATATTTATCATGTAAGACATAAATAAGAGTCGATATTGTCTTTAAGATACAACTCAAATGGTAAATAGATGTAATTTGTGTAAGAGAGAATCAATATCGAAACCTTGTAAAAATAAAGTACTATAATACGATAATGGAATCCTTCCTACTTATATGTGATCGAGTAATTATGATGTTCAATTGGTCCGATATTAACTTTATTTTTTAATGGTTATTAGTTTGAATAATTTCATGATTATTGAAAGCAATGTTAACTTTGGGATCCTATAAAATTAGTCGGCATGAATTGGCCATACACTTATGATGGTAAAAAAAGTGATATTCTATGTCAAGTTATGTAATATTTTATATGTTTATGTATATCATCAATTATGTTAATAAATAAATTGCTAAATTACTTCTTTCCTAAATTATTTAATTACAAAATTATCCATCTATTTCGTAATCGTCACATCATCACTCCTAAAATATAAAAATAAAAACCCGTACAGGCTCAACTTTACATTGACAAGTTTGATCGCCCACTCGTCACTATCAAATATCGTTTTGAAAATAATAATTTTCAAATTTCAAAATGATTAAAGCTTTTGATTTTTTTTTTTCTATGTTGGAAAACCTATTCACTGTAATCATAATTGAAAGCATATGTATTTTTTATTTACTAAAACATAAATATTTGCACGTTTTCCACGTTGCAGTATTGTGAGATTTTAGGTTGAAAATGACACCTTTATTAAAAAATTATTGCTTTTATCCTTATATATAATTTAATTTAATTTTTTTCCAAAATTTATGTTCAATATAGCTTTTCGTATTTTGGAACTAAAGTCAAAATTGATAAATACAATTATAGTTTAAAAATGAAAACGGAGTTATCGATTATGACTCTAGTTCAAACATCGAATCGTATTTGTCAATTATGATTTAAGTTCAAAAAGGAAATTTCATTTGTCAATTAGGGGTTTAATTCAAATATAAAAAGGCTACATTGGACCTCAGTTTATGAAAAAATCCTAACTTAAAATACAAGTTTGAAAAGAGGCTAAAATTTTAATATTTGAGTTTAGGTTAAACACTTTTTTATCGAACAATATCACACAAATTCTTTTTCAAACTATCAATAGTATATTTCATCCATGTCACGTAGAAATGATTATAAATTTTTATTTTTTTAATTTAAGTTAGAAGTTGTAGTTATGGTTTAATTTTTGAATTAAATTCATGATTACCACTACATTAGTTTTTTTTTTATAATAAAAAATGAAATTTCATTGATTCATAATGATAATATCATTATATCTGAACATATAAATCAAATTGCTAAAAATATTAAAGGATGGTATAAAAGTTAATAAAAATAATAAACAACTCAAGACCTATATAAGAGATAATCATAATATGTTTAGAATACCTAAGGCCATGTTTTTTTTTCTGGGTGAGGTAGAAAATTTTCTGTTTATTCAAACTTTTCAAAATAAAGGAACGCTATTAGCTACTTAAAAGACGAAACAAATTTTGAAACAAACAAATGAATTCACTATTTCAACATTTTATATACGACCAAAACAAGGGAAAGTCAGTTTTCATCTAATTACAATTAACCACCCAACCAAACGTCAACGTAAACGTATTTTCAACCAAATTCAAGCACTAAACGATTTTCCGAAACGAAACTAAAGATTAGAATACATCAAAATTTTCATATTCTAAATTTTGATAGATTGAAAATTTTCAGTAACTAAACGCTCAGTACTTCAGATATAATTAACATACTTAACTAACATGAATTTGATGAGATTTTTATGTCTGATCGAAACAACGATGTATTATGAATTGCTCATATAAAATCTAATAAACAAACACACATCACAATAAATCGACGATAAAAATATAAGAAAACAAAGAAAAATCAAATAAAAAATTAGATCGATGAGAAAAATACCACTTTATTGAGAGGGAAAGCTCATATCTGAACAGATGGAACAATTGGAAGGGTGACTTTAGGTCAATAAAAACAAAAAAATCATCCTAATTTTTAACGGGATGAAAATAAATAACGAAAGAAGTTAGAGTTTGCAAATGAGAGGAGGGGGAGAGGGGCAACAATTATTAGTTGCGACTTAAGTTAAAAAATGAAGTTAGAATTACCAATTAAAAATGAAGCTGTAGTTACTAACTATGATTTTAATTCAAAAATAAAGTTACACTTACTTTTTGTAGTTTCAACAACGACTTTTTTATTTTAAAATGAGAGTCTTTTTCCTAAGTGGCATAGGTCAATCATATTGAACAAAAGTTTGAAGGATGGTCTAAAATTATTTTTTATTTTTTCAAAAAATAGGTTATTACGAAAGGAAACTCATATTTCTTTAAATAAATGAGCGATTTTGACCCAAAACTCGTATGTTGACTACTTTACATTTGTCACACCCTTAGCTAAATTTGGGCTAACACTCAGGCAAAGCAGTGGATTACGTTAAATTAAAAAAATATTGATTAAAAAAACATGATTTCAAAACTGATGGGGTCTAAAATCATACGTGCGTAGGCTCAGAAGCTAGCCCAAAAGTTAGGTTTGAGAGGGGATAAAAAAGCAGACTCAATAAAAGACATAAAAAAGCTCAGCTCACCACATATACCCAAACACGAAGGCCCAGCTCGGGGACCCGGTTCACCCCGTCTGAGAAGCAGGTGACGTAAACATCCAAAGAACCCGTATTAAATGAAAGTACCCAACTTCCCTAATTAAATCTCCCCCAATTAGGAAAGAAGGATATTTCCTAATAATTGTTCATCAATTATCCCTTATTAATTGGTTAACGATAAGGAAAGAAAATCTTTCACCTAAAGAGAAATATGGTATCATCATTCAACTGGGAAAGTTATCAATTATCCCTTATTAATTGGTTAACGATAAGGAAATAAAATCCCTCACTCAATGGGAGAAATATGGTATCATCATCAAACTAGGAAAGTTATCAATTATCCCTTATTAATCGGTTAACAATAAGGAAAGAAAATCCTTCACCCAATGGGAGAAATATCCGTATCATCATCAAACTAGGAAAGTTATCATGATCATCCATTATAAATACCAGGTCACCCCATCGGTGAAAGGTATGCACAAAATTCATCTCCTAAGCAAATAGATTTTCAATAGAAGACCACTTAGATTTGAGTATAAGAACGGGCGATCCCTGTCGATCCTTTTCTTATTTCGCAAGGGTTTGACATCCAGAGTTACGGACCGCCCAGTTAATTCCAAATGCCGCCATAACTCGCGGAAGAAAAACATCATCGGGCTTGGCACCGTTTGTGGGAATGACGCCTTACAAATAAAGTCGACCTCTCAATGATCAGCTTGCATCAACTCGAACACAAGTTGTGCTGGTTAAGCAACCAATTTAAGAGCTCTGGTCACGCCTAAAAATAGCATAATGCCAGAGCGAAGAGCTCGGCTCAAAAGAGCATAAACAAATGAGAGGCGTATTAGCCCAGGAGCCAAATAGCTCGCCTCGATATGTGACAGCCCCCAGAGCCAAGGGGCCACAGAGCTCAACTACTCAAAAGGCAATAATAGCCTAAGAGCCAAATAAATTTCGCTTTTTAGAGCTTAACTTAGAACACTCAAATATACCCTAACAGCTTTTCGGACTTGTTTAGGTATATTAAAAGTTAAATGTGAATTTCTGGTGAAATAAATAAGAGACTAAGCCATACAAGATACAAGGGCAATCTTGTAATTTGTTAAAAAGATATGAAAGTCATAAAAGATGAAAGATTAGGGGTTAAATTAAAATAAAGCATAAGTTACTTTGCAAAAAGAAAGAAGTCTAAGGGCTTAAATGCAAAATGAGAAAGTTAAAAGTCAAAAATGGATTTTATTTGAAGGCCAAACATGGCCTTAACTAAACCCATTTGGATAAGACCAAATTTGGTCTCCAAAAAGAGAGAGAGAACCGTATAGAGAGGGAGAGAAGAGAGAAAGAGAGAAGAAGAAGAGGAAGGAAGGAAATCAAGCAAGCCAAGATCAAAAGGTATGGAACTAACCTTGGGTATGAATTTCCATACAATTAGATGATTAGTAGCTTGCCCCAAACTTAGGGTTTGTTAAGATGTCCTCCTAACCAAAGTTTTCGAATGTGGTTTGAGAAAACCCTAGGCTTGTATAAGAGAGATGAATAAAGCATGTTTGAGTTCAATAGAGTTCATAAGAGGTGTATTGAAAGATAATTTGAGTAGAAAAGAGATTATAAGATGACTTTGAAATGGTTTTGAGGTGTATAAGAAGTATAGAGTTGAATTGGGGATCAAAAATATGGAAAAAGGAGAGAAAATACACATTCTGGGCATTCCCGGGTCATATGTACCGGTACAACTTGAACATGTACCGGTACACATTGTTCTGGTCATTTTGGCTGAATATGTACCGGTACATGTTAGACATGTACCGGGTAATAACCCTCGTTCGGGCTTTCCGCTTTGGACCAGCTGTGATTTTCGCTATAACTTACCTACTTTATCCGATGGAGGATTCAAGTGGCCAATTAAAATAGACTTCAAGAACAACTATCCATATAGAAATAGACATCGTCAAATTATGAATCTAAGTTGCCCAAAAATCCACTCGAAGGACTACGTGCAAACCAAATTCTTATTTGTTGAATATAGAGAAGTCCGGTTGTTTCGACGTATTTGAGTTCCGGTGTCTCAATTGGGTGATTCCAGTTGGAATAGAACCCTTAGCACTTTAGCTTTAAATGAGTATAAGGACACAGTGTCAAAATATAGTTAAGACCCTGTAAAATGAGTAATACAAACTGCCCCTAGAAAATCTATAAATGACTAATAAGAGATAAAACGCCATAACTTTATTTGACGATCCGAATCTGATTGATTCCACCTCAAGTAAAATAGGATTCATAGAGGAATAAGAATATAAGAATGAGGTGTGATTACACATCATACTATGGGTATATGAAGTGCTATATGTAATAGCCATGAAACAAGGAAAATATAGAAAATGCAATATGTATAGATATGTTCATAAAACATGAATATGATATTAATATAGGATATGTCATAAGATATGATAGGTATAAGTCATAATGTAATGACCCGTACCAAATAATACGAGTTTGACCAAGTTTGACCAAGTTTGACAAAGTTTGACCCGTTACCAAGTTTGACCGTTGAATTCAAGTTTAATTTTTCGAGGAGGAATAGTTTAAGTTAACTAAGACAATTATCTCAGAGGGCCTCGCCGATACGAAGTTCATGTGACAGCTGAACGTCACAACCGAATTTACTGATAAAAAAGTTACCGCCATTAGAAGTTCAACAAGAAGACTTTATCGTTGTCCAAGTTCTCGTCTCGGGATTTTTACCCGGGAAGTGACCCTAGACCCTATGGCAAACATAGCTTGTGATACCAAATGAAAACCCTAGCCCAAAACAACACTTGAGCTCCCAAAACTCTAAGAGAAAACCCTCCAAACCGGGGAACACTCCGGGCCGAGTAGCCACCGCGCGCCGTGAGAAACCCACTGCACGAGGCACCACCTACTGGAGTTAACGACACGCGCCGGACCACCAGGCGCGCCAATCGCCGGACGATGCCGATGGGCACCATACCCAACCGCCGCCGGATACGGATCTGGCCGGCGAACCCGACGGCGGCTGCACGGATTTTTCACCTAAGTTTTGTGATTTCCGGCCATTTTCCGGCCACCTTAGGCCACCCCATAGCTCTTTTCCATCATTTTTGGACCTTCCGAACTCATCTACGTGGTCCCTTTTTGCAAATTTCACACCGCTTGAAGCAAGAAAACAAAATCTACTGCTTAGATCAGGTTTTCCGCCAATTACAAATGATCGTTGGACCAAGGTAATGGTACCAATGAGTTCCTGGTCCTTGGCCTAATACACGGTATTTGTAAATCACATCGCTTGGTTAGGTTTCCATTTTAGGTTGTTTCGTAATTACCGAGAAGCTGACCGAACTAGAGTACCGATTGGTCAAATTTTGGCAAAATTCGAAGTTGTATTAGTGAAATCGATGTTTTAGAATTATTGACGTGGTTCAATTCGAGAAATTAGCTCTCGGGTGAAAAGCCCCAATTTTGGGTATCGGGCCTATAGGGCACACTGTGTAATTGGACCTGTCGGAGTCAAATTGGGATGGTTTCATAGTTCTAAAATTATTCTAAGGCCTTCGGGGCATTCCAATGTTGTGGGTTCAGTTATCGAGCCTAAATGGTGTTTTATTTATATTACGTGCACTCACGCGCCGGGCTTGGGACGACCTGCCAAGTAGGGAACAGGACTCCAGCGCCTATAGTCAAACAGTGGTTTATATGCTTAAAATGATTCGGGGTATTATGTTGATATCTATCGTGGATAAAATACTTACCTATACCGCTTTGATTAGATGGTCAATGTGATTCAAAACACGCATTTTCTGGGTCAGATAAAGTTATTATTTCATGTGAATTTTGTCAACATTTCAATTATTTCCAAAGCTCTTAATCGTCACAATTAATCAAGGTTTGATATTTTGAGTACATGATTGAAGTTGTAAACTATCTTGGAAAATTATTGTTAAAAGAAAGGTGGATTCGAGATTTTGTAACTGGACTCTAATACGGTATTGTTGGAAAGGTACTTGTGAGAAAGGGAACGGTTATATTGGTTACCACGTGATGGCCGGGTTACCGGAGGTTTATTAGTTGCCACATGATGGCCGGGTTTACCCGGAGGATTATTAGAGGACACGTGATGGACAGGTTCACTCGGAGGTTTGTTAGTGCCACGTGATGGCCGTGTTTATCCTGAGGTTTGATAAGGTTGACGGATGGCCAAGCTTTACCCGGGAGGTTATTTAGGTGCTACTACGGCCAGGTTTACTTCCTGAGTTTATTAGGTGCCACGTGATGGCTTCGGCTCGCCTCGAGGTTTGTTAGTGCCACGTGATGGCCTGCCCACCGAGGTTTGCTAGTTGCCACGTGATGGCCTAGTCTACTCGAGGTTCGTTAGTCGCTAATGATGGCCTCTGCCCACTGAGGTTTGTTAGTTTCCACGTGATGGCCGGGTGTAACCACAAGTTCATTAGTTGTCACGGTGTCGTGAGGTCGGCTTACCGACGGTTTATGATGGGTATGTGGTATGGACATGTTGTTTCTCTAAATATAGTATAACTATTTTACTATGATTCGTGCATTTTTAAAGTTATCTATTACTTGATGGCTATACATGTTTTGTGCTTGGCTTATGTGTTGTGTAATAAAGGTGCATTATGGTTTTCTTAACATTGTCGGCTCATTCGTGAGCATGACTGCATAATAGCTGACGGTAAAAGTCGTTTTGCAAATGTTTCTAAACTGGGAACTTTAAGCAAAGAGCGAATCTAAGTGTTTGGAGAAGAACCATTGCAAATATAAAAATGTTATTTTCCTTATAAATTATGCCACTCACCGAAGATTATTATCCACATTATCGCTTTAAATCCGTCCCTAGGTCCGACAGATCGTAGGGCCCATTCACAACATTCGACGTCGCCTCCCTCACACAATTGCCGCACTCTATTGCATTTATCCATTTGTGTTAGATACTGGACTTATTCATTTCCTACTGCACTTCCTAAATCCACAATACTCTTAGAATGCTCAATATTCGTGATGAACTTTGCGAAACCTCATTTATAATTGTTGCAGGTTTTTATATATACATGTATAATTGGGTATTAAATTAATACATGGTGTTACCCTTCCTTATGAAGCTGGTTCCAATCAGATCTTCCCTAGAGGCATACAAGGACTTCACTAGGCGGGACCACCCGGGAAATCCGGGGAGGGTATCCGGGTCGGGTCCTGTCACATAAGATATGATAAGATATGATAGGATATGTCATAAGATACGATAGTCTAAAAGTACACAATTGATAGGCACATATGAATATAAGATTATAAGGTTAGAAATAAGGATTGTCATACGAACGAAGGACGAATATGATAGAAATATAGAAAGTATATGAATAGATAAAGACATGACAAGAATATGTAAATGATAGGAATATATAGACATAATCAACGGTCGCACTTAACACGCTAACATACGATGTAAAGACATAAAATGATAAGAACTGACAGACAAAGCTAAAGATGACAAAGATAGAATGAGAATATTTGCATAAATGATAGGTACATATATGAAAATGTGAATGAGTAAAAGCCTACATGATAGGAATATGTGAAAGTACAAGAATAGCTAAATCATGACAAACGATAAACAGATATAAAGAGATATGAATATAGAAAGCCATATACGAATATATGAATACAAGAGTGCATAGATGCATTCATGTTATATGATAGACGAAACTACAGATATGAGAACGAATACAGAGTAAAGTAATGATAGTATATATAGATAAGCAATTATGATAACAATAGTTATTCATGCTTATGAGATATGTACCGAAACGAATAAAGCCGATTGTCCGCTTAGAACCCGGGTAGAGGGACAGATAGGATGCCCATAGGGAAGATACAATATGTCGCGAAGATATCTCACATGCATGCATATCGAGGCCCCGTCATCGATGACATAGATCCCGTTGATCAAAATCGCAAGGGTCACCACACAGACCTAAATTCATCGCTCGCACAGTTGATAGTGTACCTTCGTACCGATAACATATGGCATAGTCACTGCATGCTGACGATACCTTCGTATTAACAGATAGAGATCACCGGTTCGCATAAATGAGGCATTCTATTGTGGGTACACATAGTTTCCCGTATCCACTTCTAAGGTAATTACAGACATGAAACCAAAAAGGAAATGATATGTATAGAAGATATGACCTGATATGAGAAGCATAGCACTGCTATGCGATGAAAGTACAGACAATTACAAGAACAAGTAGTACACAAAGATAAATTGATATGAAATAAGTATATGAACACAAGAAAAGTAAATGAAAGTATACTAGCACAAAGTATATGATAGATAGAATAGAGTGCACGCGATAGTACAAGTGAATATGTATGTATGAAAAGCATGGGGATATAACATACGCAAAGATATGTAATAGAGACCTGATCTACAACATGAAAAGACTAGAGACAGTAAAGACATATGAAAGAACAGCAGGCGAAAAGTATAAGAATGTAGATAAACGCATAAGATAAGATAAGATAGGTTATATGAAAGTATATGAGACATAAAAGCACAAGAAACTTGGGTAAAGAACATGATACAAGGAAATAAGCATGAAATAGATCAAGTATACGTATATAAGGGACAAGAAATAGGCAAAGTAATTGTGACAGATAAGGTCGATATGATATACGACAAGACAAAGAACTAATAAATCATGTGAACTCGAAAGATGAAAAGGTATAGACTAGAGACATGATATAACCTGAAAAAGAATAGAACATTGAAAAGACATATGACAAGCGTGAAAGATAAAAACATCACATGACAAGTATAGGAATATAAAAGTATAGAAATAGGAATATAGTAAAAGTATAGATAAGAGATAGGCCAAAAGTCATAGAATATGTAAATGTAAAAGATTGACATGCAATAGAATGTAGAGATGATAAGGAATTTGGTTATAGAAATATGTTTAGAGATATAATGCATATGTATAAGCTTGTGACAATTGCCATTAGTGGTCATTCATGCTTATGTTCCCACTCATGTAAAGCTTAGCACTCCGGTGTTCAATCCGTGTAGGTATAGAATAAGATATGATAGAAGACAGACATTCCACATCGCAGCAGCCGACTCCCTGCAGGATAAAAGGCTCACAAGTTACCGTCCGCACCGATGTTTGTAATAGAAATTGTACATGTATAAAGAGACGAGACTCAGATATGTGTGTATAATTCAGATGACACCACTCCGTGGTAGTTATTTTGTATATGTACAAATGATTTTTGTTATTACTCGAAATTGTTTCCAGGCACCAATAGCCAGGACAAACAGAAGGAACAGTCAATGAGAGTCCTGGGCCAAAGTATAGTATATAGATATAGTATAGATAGCATCACGCCCGGACTGGTTCTGATCCCACGCAACCTGCCTGCCTGGATCTGGGCGTGACATAACCGCTTCTTCAAAAAGGGGAAATGTTCTCAGGAGCGAATAACTTAGTTCAAAAAAGCATAAACAACTCGAGAGGCAAAATAGCCTAGGAGCCAAGAAATTAATCTTAAGGCGCAATGTACCTTCAGAGCTACAATCGCCAGCGGTGCTCAAAAGGTACACAGCTTAGGAGCCAAGTAGCTCGGGGCGAGCTCAAGTGCCTAAAAGGCATAATAAACCCAAGAGCCAAGCAAATTTCGCTTAGAGCTTTTAACTGCTTCAAAAGAATGTTCCTGTGAGCCATACCGCTCGTGAGTTTAACCCAAGCCAAAAGGCAATAGCCCAGAGCCAAATCGCTCGAGCTTAACTAACAAAAAGGCACAACAACCCAAGAAATTTGAGTACGGATAGTATAAAAATTAAATCAACCTAGCAGTGAATTGCTAAGGGAAATAAAAGTAAAATCAAAAGTGTTTGGGATTCACCAATACTTGTGATGAGAATCACAAGTTCCGCAATTCATCACTTGCACTAAGGCACCATCCCAGGCAACGACACCATTTGATTCATGCCACAGTAGGTGTACCGAAATCAACAAAATTTGTATCCTAGGATTCTTATTGCCGTAGCAAAGCTACTGCAGTATAGTGGCCTAAGGTCGAACTAAGAGATGGGTTTTCTTCATGCTAAATGAGTCACAGTTGATTAAAATTGGTGTTTCCACTTTGGATTTTGGGTTTTGGTAAAAACAATGAGGTTGATGGCTTGTAAAACCGTAACTGTAGAGAAATAAAGTGTAAAAGAACTCCTCGAAGTTTCGACCACTCAGCTTAGGTTCAAGGTAACCTGTAATGTCCTCGTGTCTTTTCCTCGCTACCGGGAGGATGACCTATAGTCATTTCCGGTGCCTATCTAGGTTTGGCTATAAATAACCCACACCCTTAGAAGTTTCCTTCCTAGTATACAACATTTATGACCCATTAATGTTTCAAAGCAGTTAGCACCATCCGCTGGATCTAACCTGCAAGAGCTAATAAATGGTAACTAAGCATCAGTGGATCTAGTAATAAGTATCCACTGAGCCTTGAAAGCATTTCAAGTACTAGCCACTCAGGGTACATCACAGGGATTCAAACCCACGTGTGAGATGCAGAAACATAAATGATAATAGATGCATGCGTTGGTAACAGAGGATAGTGTATTACCTCAAACCTTTAACCCAGTGGCCCTCCTCTTCAAGGATGAGGGAGGTTTAGCCAAGCACTTTGAGTCACATCTCAACGTTTGGCAGTGAAAATATAGAGAAAGGGAGAGAAAGTGAAAGAAAATTGCATAGGCGAGAAAGCTGAAAACTTTGGCGCCAATTTTATTGATATACTAAAAACTGCCTGTTACATGTGCTTGACTGAGCTTATATAGTGCTCAGAGTCAAGGAAATTACATAAAAGTATGAAAGAACAAAAATTACATCAAGGGCATTTTGGTAAAAAGCCATAAAATACGGTCAAAAAGGGCCAAGACGCATACGTGGCAACTCACAAAATTTCAGAATCGCAAAATTCCCGCCGCTTCTTCTCTCCTTCTTCATTTTAGCTCCAATTGCCTTATGATTTACATATGCAGCTTCGAGTTCGGCTCGGGTTCATTGTATTTGAATCAATATGAAGAAAATGGTGCAATTGGAATGCAAAACTACAAAAGTATCCACAAAATATGATCAATAGTATACTGACCTAAGGTATCAATCAAGTTATTTAAGTTGATTAGTACACAAAAAGTGCTCAAAACTTGTAATAAATAGGGCTTAAAACAGCACTATTTGGCACTAATCACTCCCTAACCGACACATTGCTAGTCCCTTAGCAATGACAAAAAGAAGGAAGAGCGTATAAGGCTATGCTAATGCAAAAGGGGATGGCATTTCTAAAAAGTGTATGGATAAGTACTACCTCTCCCCTCAAGTAGAATGATTGAGACCCCGTGACACAACCGGGCCTTTGGGAGAATAAATGCCATATAGGACTAAGTTTCAGAAGAGTATCTATCTTAAGGGAATCGACCTCAAACTTCCAATCGAAATCTATGGCGAGCGACCGTCAACCGATAACCCGCAACCGCTCCCAACCGCTATTGCCAAGTCTTAGCAAATGACTAACCTAAATAACCGTTCCACTCTTTTGTCATATTTCTTTTTGTATCGTAGGATGCAATGCTAAGAAATCGACCTCACCAAAGTCCGTGAAACGGGGGCCCACCGATGACTTCCAACCAACAAAGGCTTAGGGCATCAAGTCATGAGGATCTCTCGACCACTAACTCCTCGGGTTTCACCCCGGACTATGAATGAATTAGAAATTCCAGCACCTATGACTCGCTAAACCTCACCCATCCACCCATGTAGTGAGCACTAAGTCAGTGGCTCCCAACCAACTAAGGATTAGGGCACCAGGCTTTAAAGACTTTCGCCGTAAACCCCTCAGACCGTGCTCGGGTTTCAAGGTAAAGCGTTGCGGCTTTTCTCTTTTCTTTTTCTTTTTCTCTTCTTTTATTTTAGAGGACACATTGGCCTTCTATTCTAGGGAATCATAACCTTTTACAGGTGGTCAACGAAACTAGGGTAGGTTTACACGATAAGGGAGTTATGCAATTTCTCAGGTTATTAAAGAAAATTGATGTGCACAGTGCGTGGCTAGCTAAAGGTGGAAGAAAAATATTGAAATCAGTGGACTTCAATTGACCAACCACTTAATCATGCATGGAACTAATATAGTATCAATGGCACTGGGCAGTTTTTCAATTTCTCAACTTAAAGGATAGGCAAAACCACAAAAAAAAAAAGGGGCAAAAATGTTGCAATGATATGTATAACAGTGTGTATCACTAAATTTTCAGCTTTCTCAAAAAGAAGCAAGCAAGCCACTAAACATACAAAATGGGCTTTGCTTATACATGTAGTAGATTTGAAAAGTGTGAAACAAATTGACATCTACAGTATAAGAAAATCACTTCCTTCACTAACTCTCATCCCAACCAAGCCGCACTCCATCGACCGCAACGGGTGGATTGAAAGGTGAAGGAGGAAGTATACCTGGGTCAAGAGCCTGAAGAGGCATCCCTGCCTCGACGGCTAAGGTGCCATTCTGGGCAGAGTGGCTAACTCCGCTGCAAATACAAAGACATCCAGGGGTCCGTAGTGGGTCAGCGGAGTGAGGAGCCATCCCACCGATATGCAGTGGAGTGCGCCCGAGCGGGTACATAATGGGAGATCGCACAGGAGACCTGTGACTGGATCCGCATAAAGGATGGCCTCGATTATGTGCTAGTATGGCACCGGTCCGGGAAGCCATGGCTCGCGGCGAGTCATCCTATCCGCTAGGGCTGCATGGGCAGTCGCAAATGATGCCGATGTGGCGAAGAATGTGGGAAACTGCATCCATGATGGTCAAAAAGTCCCGGGTGGAGATGGTGATAGACTGTTGAGGCTGTGCGACAGTGCTTGGCCCAGCAATATATGAATGGGCAGTGGGCATGGTGGTCAAGGGCACAGGAGGGACAAATGGCACAGGAAACGGAGGCATTGGAGTAGTGGTAGCCTGAGTTGGGGTCGGAGCCGAGGCCCTCAATGTGCTCTACTGTAGGGCTAACCGTGTGAATATCGGTACTGGGCTAGTCCTCATTGGTCCGAGGGCGGCGGGGATGATAGGAACAAGTATAGTGTGCCACCGATCAACGATAAGGAAGGCCTCATAGTCCGACACGTCAAGCCCCCAGGCTCAGTAGCCGATATGCTCTAGCACCTGGCACAAGAGTCTCGGGAATAATAAAGGTGTGGACTCAGCTTGGGGTAAACTCCTGCGATGGACCTTGTCCTCGAAATGGAACAAGGATGTCATAATAAGCTCCAATGGGCGTAATCGCACGCCCCTCTAATATGCAGATAAAGGGCCCTAAGACGGCCCTTCCTATGGACTATATGCTAGGATGGAAAGATTGTGACCACAAAAATGGTCTATAAGACGATGCGGCGGAGTCGCTCCCAAACGTAATCATTCCGACGATAGTGTCCCCGAGAGAAGACCTGACGCATCTCCCGGGCTTAGGATGGGGCCATCGGTTATAAGCTGCCGAGCCAGTGCGACCACCGGCATTAAAAGTAGTGAGCGATGTCAGTGCCTGGGTATCCCCGTCAAAAATGAATATAGCAGAGTCATTTGATTGGGTTCATGCCTGGATGTCATCGTGTGGTAGAACTCAATGACCACTCGAGGGTAGAAAATCACGAGGCATGTCCGCCCATGAGTATTGCCGCATTAGTACATCGAGTCCCGAGCTCCCGGCCCTGGAAAAGTCCTGAGATCAGGTAATGAACCTCCGCATGTAGATCCTCTCACTACAATCAGCATTCCCTAATGGGGTCATAGGGAAATATGGCCGCCTAACGATAAGCCGAGGACAAGTCCACGTGGGACTCCAAAGAATGCCATGATGGGAGGTGACTGGTGGGCTTCAAGCAGGCCTTGACCCAGAAGACTCCCCCCAGTCTCGAGGTCCTCGTTCTCTTGATCTGCAGCCCTACTACCGGCCCGGGATGCGTGATGGGGCAAAGTGAGGGGGGCCAACCCCGAGTGTGGTATCTACTCGAGGCGTGGGCATCGAAGAGTGAGCCCACAGTCAGACTCCGCCCGAGCGCGTAAGTGGCGAACAAGGTGGCGGCGGCACCGAGTCGCTAGAGCAACCGGCGCGGCAGCTGCGACGCGGCCGCGTGGAGGGGAGGAACCGCGCACCCCAGCCGTAAACCATGACCCACCGCGAGTCTTCACCATGGTCACTAGAGGAGGAGAGGGGAGGGAGAGGGGAATTTGCATCGGGAAATGGAGATTTGAAATGAAAAGGGGAAGGTGGAGGTTTATATAGACGGGGTGGGTCAGGGGTAGGGGTAAGTGAAAGGTCTTGCTCAATTCACTTGCATTATGCTCTATTAAATGGTCGACTAAAAAAGAAATGCAAAATTTTGGAGGGTTGCAGGAACCGGAGCGTCGCAGTAGGAAGATGAAAGGGCAGGGAGACGAACACGCAAACCTAAATTTCCGCAGTTGCAATTTCAGAACCTCGCGAAATTCCACAGGTTGCGAATTTCGCAACCCGGGAAATTCTGTGCTCAAAATCGCTTCCCAAACTTAATCGTAATGTACCGAAAACTAAAAATTATTAGAAGACAAGCTTAAAAGAGAAAATTTGCAAAAGGAAAACAAACCAAATAACAAGGGACACAAAAAGATTACAAAATTAAGCAATTAAATTATAGTGACTTAGATATTTGTAAGTCACTCCAAATGTGTGGCCAGAGGTTTTATTGAGGGTTAAGGAGGGGGATTTCATCGCCCTGGTCGAGTGTCAGCCGCATATGGCTTTAGCTCAATTGACCTGAACACTGATTGTCTTTGGCATTGAAGGTGCCCCAATAAACCATTGAGGTAAACTTCGATGGTGAACGGTCTACCCATCTTGATTTGGGTTTCAGCTCGAAAGAGCGGAGCTTCGAGTCGCAGCAATACTGTCCCCTTTTTGGAAATGTTTGCGAGCTATCAGCTGATCATGCCACCTCTTCAGCTTATCTTTGAAATTTTAGCTGGGAGGTAGGCATCATTTCGCTTCTTCTAGCCTCGCTGATACCCAGGAGCCTTTGAGGACCAAATTTCCGTTTACGCCCAAGTTCAATTTTACCGCCCATTATGCCTTGTATTCAATTTCCACGGGCAGGTGGCAGGCTTTGCCATAAACCAGGCGAGCAAGGAGACATGCCCAGAATGGTCTCTGTAGGCTGTCCCGTCTCGCCTAGAGAGTCATGCCTTGAGAGACCAATCTTTCTGCTAGAATCTACCACTTCACTCCAGAGATTGCTCGATCTCTGCCAAGGCTCAACCTGCCACCGGTCCAGGTGGTATGGGGTGGCTACTTTATGCTTGACACCATACTTAGTGAGGAGACTTCAAAAGGTTTGTTGCAGAAATGCGAACCTCCATCACTAATTATGGCTTTAGGGGACCCCAAATCTAGAGAATATATTCTCCTTCAAGAATTTCAAGATTACCCTACGTGGCTCACATCGTAAGAACCGTCTTAACCCACTTTTTTGGACACATAGTCAACTCCCACCAAATGTAGAGGTATCCAGTGGAGGAAGGAATGGTCCCATGAAATCGATCCCATACGTCAAAAAGGTCAACTACCAAAATCTGGTTTAAAGGCATCATGTGACTACGAAATCTTCCCTAACCTTGAATTTGTCGTGACTCTCGTACATGGTACGGGCATCCTTGAAAGTGAGGGGCTAGTAAAATCCAGACCGGAGCACCTTTCCTAGCAGTTTTCCTGAGAAGCAGTGGCCTCCATGTGCATTCTCATGGCAAATGGATCGAGGATTCTCGGGTTGCTCGTCAGCACACACCTTTCCGATTATCCGGTCGCACATTGCATACAAGAACAGCCCCAATATGAGTGAATTTTGCAAAGAAGAATTTCTTGTCTTCAGTTTTACACCCTACTCGGTAGCTTCCCAGAGCCAAGTAATTTGCAATGAGCATATCAGGTGCCTCCTCAACTAGGAGTGACTTAGGGAACTCATCATTGGACGGAGGGCTGTGAGTGTCAGGTGCGATTGTTAATCTCGATAAAGATCAACAACAACATTTTCCACACCCTGTCCCCGACGATAGGCAAACTCTTGTAGTGCAGGAGAACCCACTCGATGCTCAACCCTTAGCATTTTGTTTGGTGAGCATGTATTTCAAGAATGAGTGATCCGTGAATACTATTATGTCCGACCCAACCAAATAAGCTCGAAATTTGTCTAAGGCATAAACCACTGCCAGTAGCTCATTTTCTGTGGTTGTGTAATTCCTCTATGCCTCATTTAGTGTCTTGCTTGCATAATAGACCACATAAGGCTTTCTTCCCTTTCGTCTCGAGAACCGCCTAATGGCTATGTCGCTAGTCACGCCCGATTCCCCGCCCGACCTGGACATGATCCGAACCGCCCGGACTCAAACCATATACTGGGACTCTTTACCTGATTTTTTTTTCCTAAAGCCGAACTTATACCTGTGGGTATGGCCCACATCTTATAACAGAATCAAAATATTATATACAAATCAAAAGAACTACCACCGGAGTGGTGTCCATCAAAATCTATACACATATAATTGAGTCTCATTTACTTAAGGCTATATACAAAAAACAACTTTACATTCCAATTATATTCGTGAGCGCAGACCTACCGCGGATGAACCCTTATCGTGTGTCAGCTCAACCGTATGGATGTTTTCGCACGCCTTCCTGCACTCACACGTATTGAAACCCGTGCTAAGCCACAGCTTTAGTGGGACATATCTTATATAGAAACACACGCATTTATAATCGAATCACAAATCACATAAAACAAGAATGTGATATCGGAATCTTCTTGTGAATTCATATAATGTACTAATACATATAATTTGTTATCATATAACAATTTTGCATACATACTTATCCTTATAACAAACTTATGCTTGTTCGCATTCCCTCGATGGACTGAACTTTTACTTATACTTATAACAAACTTATACTTACTTGGGTCTTACACTCATAGCAGACTTATTCTTATTTGGATCTTATACTCATAGCAGGCCTAATCTTATTCGGATCTTATACTTATAGCAGACTTAATCTTATTCGGATCTTATACTTATAACATTCAGATCTTCTACTTATAGTAGACTTATTCTTATATGGATCTCCCGTAGGACACATACTTATTCAGATTCCTCGTATACGATACTGAACTTATACATATACTTACACTTGTCTCCCGTAAGACACATACTTATGCTTGTATCAGACGTATACTTATTCAGATCTCCCAAAGTACATATATTCCGGACTTATACTGATACTTGTCTCGGACTTATAATTATTTAGATCTCCCAAAGGACATCTACTTGAACTTCTATCAGATTGATACTTATCCAGATCTCTCGTAGAAGAGCTTAAACTTTACCGACAAAAATTCGCAGGTACCAGAACTTATACTTGTACTTCGTATCTTATACTTGTACTATGGAGCATATCCTTGTCTTACGGATCTTATACTTCTTTTACAGAACTTATTCTTATACGAAGGTATCTGTAGGTACGATAAGTCGGAACAGATCAGGATCATATCACATACAAGGTCAAATCAGACTTATACAGATACGGACATTAGTCTTTCGTAGGTACAGATCACATCAAATACATATACCAGGTTTATACAGATTCAGAACATATCCCAAAACAAACAGAAGGTTTCGCCCATAATGTGAATCATCTTTAGACTTATGCCAATTTCTTATGCTTATACGTTTATGCTTATTCGATTTCCCATAGGAGTTTCCGTGAGTTTATTAAGATATACACATATTCATTATACTAAGTGACTGTAGGTACGCACCTTAATTTATACTTATATTACGTAATCCTATACTTATTTTTCCGATAATGGTAGCATTCGGTGGGTACTATAGAGATTACTCGATACGTGGAGTACCCGTAGAGACATGCAAGTAACGTATACGAGGTACATTCAGATCTTTACTCTTATTCTTTATTCAGTGTCTTATCATATGTCTATCTGACTAACTAGACCAATCATAAGAAATGAGTAGGTGATTAGTGCCCAAAAAGTGCTATTTTGAACCCTATATTAGATAGGTTTTGAGTGCTTTTTGCGCACTAATCGTGTCATTTGCGCACCGAAGTGTTCAAGTCTCTTGGGCCACTTATGCCAAGTAGGAGGTTATTTTTGGTTGTTTTGCGTGTTCGGGGCGCACTGGGAGTCCTATATCGAGACATATGATGAATCATGAAGATTGAACCCAATTGTCAACCATCAATCATACCAAAAATCAAAGAGAAACCTAAGGCAAAGCTAAGAAAATCAATGCAAGAGGAGCAGTGAGGCAATGCGTTGGGAAGATCAAGAATTCCAAAAATTTCACTTGATTATGGTAGTTTCTACTGGATTGCGAAAATTTTGCAATCATAGAGAAAATTTCGCAATCCTAGCGAAATTGTGAATTTTCGCTAGACTCCAGGATTTTGTCTAAGCACTATTCCTAGCGAAATTTTGCATTTTCGTTTACTACAAGAATTTTCGCTTAAGCTAGCGAAATTTCGCTGAAGGCTAGCAAAATTGCTGGCCTAGCGAAATTTCCTGTTGCTATTCTTGTTAGATTTCGCTATTAGGCGGTAAATTTTCGCTTAGCTAGCGAAATTGATGCCTTAGCGAAATTAACGCTTGTCATACTTTTTGTAATTAATGCAAACCGACTTCGATTTTGGTGTATTACTCTTGTCCCTTAAATTAGCTAAAAATGTTAGGTTTTATTGTAGTTTCACATAAATGGGGGCGGCCTATATAAACCCCATATGGTAATGTGCATAAAGAAATTTGAGAAATCTTTGGCACATTTTTTGTTTATAAAAATATCTCGCAGCCTTTAGTTAATTATTCTCATCTCATTTCAATTGATCTCTTGAGGCTATCTCAGGTAGATGCTTGGCACTGAAAGAGGAAGAAGCTTTAGTTCAGGTGGTGGCAGGTTACCCTGTACAAAGTTAGCAGTGTCGGCTATAGATCCCATCCCAAAACATAAGAACAGGTGAACACGTTATTGATTCATACATTTGTCGATGTTTTAAGATATAATACTATGATGATGATGTAATCGTATTCATTGACGGTCTTTACGAGCCATTGAAATGATATTTAATGTTAGGTTTCCAAACCGGCAAAGTGGGCCATAGATGCATGCCATCCGTGTTGACCAAATAGGAGCTGGGATTTTAGGGGTGAGGTTTGCTAGTTAAACATAGATCCGCTGTGGCTTGACCATAGGTTGCTTGTCATAACGCGAGGATAAAACCCGAGGACACTTGTTTGCCCTAAGTTACCAAGTTAGTGACCTAAATCTTCAAAGTTAACTTTTCACACTTCATTTTCAGTTTTTACAATTTCTCAGCAGTTAAACTACTTCCACTGTTTTGAAACAAAAATCCAAAAAGTCCAAATAGAAAGCCTTACCTTCTTGGGTATAAGGAGTCATTCTTAGGATGAAAACTCATCCCCGTGTTCGACCCTAGATTCACCACTATATCAAGAAGAGTTTGACTACTCTGCAGAGGGAGGAACTTAGGTATATAAATTTTGCTGATTTTAGTCACCTTACTCGGGTACGAATCGGAGATTTAGTGATAATAAGTACCAAGGTACAATACGTAATGTGAGTGCCGTAGCACGCTAGAGTGCTGAAGCACCGCTCGTGACGTACCGCCCAAGCAAATCAGAGTGCCGTGAGCACCAGCGTGAGTGCCGAGCACCGAGTCGACGCGGCTCGCCACGCAATGAGCACCAGCACCGGGCAAGAGTGCCTGAGCACCAATCAAAACGCATACCTAATGCACAGAGTGCCGGCACCAATGACGCCCACTCATTCATTTTTCTGGCCCTAGGTAGTCATATGATCATATGTCTTTCGAACCATAACTCATCTTTATTACCTTCTCGTGTTCGCGACATATTGTTTTCATGTTCATGTTCATGTTTTAGTTCATTTCAGGTTTCATATACTTATACAGAATACTGATCTATTCACACATCATTCATGTATTCGTCCCTCTGATGCATCTACTTTTCTTAGAAATTGGAATCATTCCAATTGAATAATTCGAATCGAAAGCTATGGCATTTTCATGCCAACCTAGCTCTGGCTACCCGATTTACCCGAGGGATAGTTTGTAATACTCATTTTCCAGTTGCCTTGACTCTATATTTGACACTGGTTCTTTGTACTTTAAAGCTAAGGTGCTAAGGTTTCTTCTCCAACTGAATCACCTAAATCGGAAAGACCACCGAACTTAAGTTACGTCCGAAACAACCCGACTACTCTAAGGATCAAAACCAAAGTGTAATTTGGTCGGGATGAGGCTCCTACTTTGAGGAATTTTTCAACCACTGTAGCCTTAATTAGATGATGTCTATTTTATGGATGTTTTAGTTCTCCTTGAAGTCTAGTTTAATTAGCCACTAAAATCACTCAACCCATAAGAAAATTCGTTGATGGTCGCACGCACAGTTCAAAGGTGTACTCCAGACAGTCACCGAAAAATGCCTTAATGTGTATTTTTTCTCCCATTTCTTCCGCGCACACCCGTTCAACCCACAACATAAACCAAGACTAATCTAATTCATCTTTGAAATCTCTATTTTACTAAATTTTCTTTCATTACATATCTTTCTCAAAATCTTCCATTTAATTTCTCCTCAAAATAACTTCTAATACGGGTCACAACCCATACACACAAATCAAACTCCAAGGATTTGTTGGTGGTTTATTCTAAACCCCAAACTCACTGTTTGCTTATTAACTATGAATCCAACCTCAAAGGGTAGATTCCAGTTAATTATCTTGTTCCTGTGGGTTTTACTAACCCTATTTCAAGAAATCTAAGGTTAGATGCAATTCTATCAAACCTAGATTTGAGACAAGCTATTAACCATACAAAGCCTTAAAATTCCATAGATTCATAAGCAATTCCATACTCAAGGTTAGTTTCCCCTATACCTTTCCCTAGCTTCTCTTCTCTTCCTTCCTCTTCTTCTCTACTAGCTTGTTCTTCTTCAAAATGAGACCAATTTTAATCTTTAAATCAAAATACTTAGGCCTTGTTTCTATTCTCAAAACCCACTAGAAGTTAAGTTTCTTTATTCGCTGGTCCTCCAACCTTTGATCATTAGTATTCCAATTTCCTTATTTCATTTTGGCCTCAATCTTGTTAACTTATGACTTTTTAAAACCCTTTTTGACAAATTACACTTTTCATTCCATAATCTGTAAAATTTCTGGTCTCTGCTTCCATGTTTCCCCGATTTAATCACCAAACATTCACATTATTTGCTACAAAATAATCTTAACACAAGTCAAAACTTTAGGGTATATTTTCAATACAACTGCACGCATTGATCACTGGCAATCGCATTGGGCTCTCACTATCGCAGCTGGGTCAAATATGCTTTGCTCCCAAAGCTCTTGGTGTACTCTCATCCCAAATAAATTTGCATCTTTTCCAAAGAAGCCAGGAGAGGCTTATTATTTTTGAGAAGTCCACATGAACCTCCCGTAGAAGCCCCAGATGCCCCAAGAATCGCTTTTACAGCCTTGATGCCTGTGGGGAGGCATGAAACTGCTGATTTTTGGCTCATCAACTCTAACCTTTTCCTAAAATAATATGCCCCAAGACTATTCCCTCGACACCATAAATGGCATTCCCCGCTTTAAAACCGTGTTTTTCTCTATACACTGGGTGTGACAATTTTATGTCGATTAGGCGCCTTCAAAGCTCCCCCGTGAACTCCGTGAATGTCATCCATGTAAACCTCCATAATGCGCCTCTACCAAATCACTATGCAAACATCGAGCATACAACGCCGAAATGTGCGGGCACACATTGTGCCAAAGCGCATTCTCCCCTATACACGTGGCCAAAACGGGTACGTGAAGGTGGTCTTTCCATTCAGAGTACTCCCACTTGAAAGATCCCGAATAGCCATCCAGAAACAAAGAAAGGTCACCCAAAAATCCTCACAAGCGCATTCCCATGAAGGTGAGGAAGTGATCCCCTCCCGTCACCTCATTTAGCCTTCTCTAGTAATCAATACATACCTCCGTGAGTGCAGGTGGACATCTCCTCTACTTTTTCACAGCGCACTGGGTTACCCCTGATTTCCTAGGCACCACCCGGGTTGAATCACCAGTGCTATCCGATATGGGGTAGATGATACCCAACCCGCAATGTTTTATACTTCAAATGAACCACTTCATGCATATGTGGTTTTAGTCTTCTATGTGGCTATTGCCCATCGACCTTGCCTTCCCGTAGATGATGGGTGCAAATCCACACACCATCATTAATCTTCCACCCTAGGGCTTGCTTTTTTCCTTAGATGTGCAAGATACATTCTTCCTGAAGGCTTGGCAGATGAAATGATAACTGACACCGCTTCCGCTTCTTCCAACAAAATACCAACCCATAGGCAATGTTTAGCTCCAAGTAAGACCCTAGAAATTCCAATTTACGGAAAAGGAAATCGTGAATTTAGTTAAAAATTGGTTATTTAAAACTGCAATTTATTCCCTTCAGATTCGATGATGAAATGGATTTCCACCGTTGGAATCGTCTCGAAAAAATCCAAGAAGTTAATGTAAAATTCGTAATTTTCCGAGATAGCCTGAAACGCACGCTTTTTCGAGGCATCGCGCTTCGTGTCAAACATTTCTTGATGCGACTAAAGTCACATATAACAAGTACTCATGTACCATAAGTGGTATGAGTAGAGAAAATGATGAAACGATGGGTCGACAGGCCAATGTCAAATCTGTGAAAGAAGAAAAATTAATCAATTAAATGGAATTAATGAATTAAAGGACAAGTTACACAGCAAAGTGGTCTCAAAATGAAAGCTAAAGAAAACGTGAAATAGAGGAGGAAGGTCCAAGAGTTAAAAACGTGTGAAATGACGATTTTTGTTATGAGAGTCCGGCTTCTCTCTTAGAAATACGACGATCCCGACCGCCACGCCTTCTGGACAATAGCGAGAACCGCTCTACGCGAGAGGGCTTCGTGGGTACCGGATTTGTGGAGTTTCCTCAACCCGAGAGGTAGGGTTTCTCCTTACTTTGAGTTTTACTCCCATATTAAGTGTTTTACTAATGTTTGAGCTGGAATGAGGTCGTGAGGGGTCATGCTTGATCGTCCCAAACCTCGGGGATCCAATTGATACAAATTTTTGAAAGAAAATGGAGCAAATGGGTCAAAATTCCATGGCCGATTTGGGTTATTAATTAATAATGTAGATAAATTATATTACAGTTGGATTAAGGCCTTAAATGCCGTGAAAAACCCGTTCACAAAGGAATCGATGAAGATGTGTGTTTGAACCGAAACCTAGGCTTTACCGTCTATAGGAATAGTGACACAAAAATATTTTGTGAATTAATGTGTTTTGGTCGATAATCATAAATTGCTCAGAGCTGATCACAGCTCATGTGAGCTAATTTTTATGTGATGTTATAATTGGCAAATACGATCAGGTGGATTTTAATTATGCGAGTATATTCATGTTTATATGTTCTACAGACAATCGTATCGAACTAAACATACATGCATTCCATATGCACCGGAACACCCTAGATTATAGGAGTGAAAAAAACAGATGAGTCTAGAGAAAAAGGTTCGAGGGTTGTCTAAAACACACTTGTCTGAGGTAATCCAAATTAAAAATATCAATCGCCTGAGCGACCCAATTGATATTCATCGTAGGGTGTCCATTAAACAAATAAATATATCAATCAGTTCCAGCACCACTGATATATATATATACATCGAGGGTTGTCCACAAACAAAGCAAAAATAAATTCTCATACGAGGCTTAGACGAGCGTGAGGGAGTCGGTGAGGACTCCTGGATCCGAGTTGGATCAGTGTATCTCAAGCAGTGATCATGCATTTACTAATGCGTGTTTAATTTTGAAATATCGTGACCGCACTTAGGTGTGAGTAGCCCACTTAGGCATCTCACCATACATTAGCTCACCCCGTCGTGGGACCCCCCTTTTTACAGGTACAGGGAGCGTGCGAGGAGACGGCTCATCCTAGAGGCTGAGTTTAGAAGAAAAGCCGGATTGTGGCTTTGGATTTGTGGTGTATACATGTATTAGAATGTTAGAATTTTAATATGTGTTGTATAAAGGAGAATTGATTACCTCTCTTGTAACTATTGGATATATAGCCGAATCATGATCAGATGTATATTTGAGTATCAAGCACGCCCAAGTACGTATTGGATATATATCGCATATCGGACCTGCTTCGGGGATGTAAATGCGTGTTTTATACAAGTGGCTGGTTTGGTAGAGCCTCAGTACAAAGGAGATCACCGATTCAGAAAATGTCGTCACCTAACATTCACGAAAGTATTCGCGGTTGATCGGTAGTCAACTGATCCCCTTGCTCTAAGGCCACACCAATTTAGAACACTGGTTCCTCAATTATCAAAGGTACAATTCTTGTTTTTTCCATTGCCCCCGAGACAGTTTCCTGTCTCGGGCTTCTTGTTACTCTTTTGAACACTCACGGCTTCTAATGTTGAACCCGCATCCTCTGGCCGTCACCGGTTCTCCGGTGATTGTGTCAATGATGCAAACTTTCTCGAGCCATCTTCCACTGTTGTATGTGCTTTACCAAGGGAAGATATTGAGTTCAAGGGTCATGTTTCCAAGGCAGCTGTAATAACAATTATTTCGCACTGATAACGTGACTGAGGTGTCAAGAATGGTCTCCTAGGATGATAGGCAATATGTTAACCCCCTCATGGTACTGTTCTGTATCAAGTACGCCAAACCACCGGATAGTAGAATTTTCCGCTTGATGAACATCTTCCACTGTCCCTCATCTTAATGATCCATTCAAGACACGTGTCTGTGGATTGAGGCTTTAGTTCTCCTAACCCGAGTCGCTTGTACATCGATCAGGAGGATTCCACACTAAAACTGTGTCTGGGGCAAATCACTTTTCTACGCAAGTTCTTCCAATATTTACCGAGATGGTTGAATAACCCGGATCTTTATACTTCACTGGAGTCTTGCATTGGATGATAGCACTGACTTGTTCACAGATATAGCCTTTGTCAACATTCAAATTCTTTCACTATACACAAGTCCTTCCAAAAAATTTTTGCATAAAGGACTGTTTGATCATGTCAAGGTGGGGATGTCGAATTTTTACTTGCCTCAAAGACCTTAGCATTTTGCCAAAATGATTAATAGCCTTCTTTACTTTTAGTGCTTGAGGAAAAGGTGGGGTGTGTTATTTTTCTCGTAGCCGCTTGATCACCACCCCTCCGTCTGGGCCTTTCGCCTTGTTTTATCAAGCAGCATATTGAAATTTTCACACTTCTCAATGTGATGATTGCCTTAACTTTATCCATCCGAGAACTCTACCACCGGAAGAGCTCACTCATGCCCTCGGGATTTGGTTGTGTCTCGAGAGGAATTTCTCCTTTTCCCTGCACTTCATTACCGGTCGATAGTCTCGAGATTGAATACGTAAGTCATTATGTTTTTGGGAAATTTCAGCTATAAAGGTCTTCGAAATTTCGAGTATAGATTGCCTAATTTTCATTGAGTGTGCTCTCCACCGTGTCACCCTTTGACGGTCTCTCGGCATTCACTCCGCCTGCTCCTCCACAGTTACCCACCACCTTGCTCAAGTTCACACAAATACCTAACCGGGAGATGAAGATGGGTGGTGGCTGTGGCTAGGTCGAGGATCCACAGCCGCTATGCAGCAGAAGCACATAGGGAGGAGGTTTTGGCTCTAGGAGAGGCTTGGGTGGTCCTCCAAATGGGTTGTAGGTATCAAGCCGTATCGGGCTGTGGCTGGTGGCATGTATCGTCTACTACATTGGCTTGTTCAGCCACAAAGTCTCTTACTGAAGGTACACTTGGGCAATGCTCCTTGGTGCCTGAATCGAAGCATGGTTATTAGGCATGATGCCTCGCCACCGCTTCATACCTCGCGGCCGATTCCTCATTTCAAGCCTTCCAACCTCCTACCTAAGTCAATAACTTTGCTTTTGCCTATGTCCTTCCGAGAGCGAGTATATGCCTCCCCTTTGATTTGGTGGTGGCCTCATCTTGTTTGTCTCCCTAGGATTTGGCTCATCCCAAGCTTTGGAGGTTTCAGCTACATAGTTGAGGAAGTACATGACTTCATTTGGATTCTTGCTCAAGAAATCCCCTCCACACATAGTCTCCAATAATTGCTTCATGACAGAAGACATTCCATCATAAGTGGTCGACCAACATCCATGTATCAAAGCCATGGTGGGCATGCACCGTGGTTTCCATATATCTCTCCCAACATTGGTAGAACTTCTCATTATCATGGGCTGTAAATGTATAAATTTGCCTCTTCAAACTATTGGTCCTGTGTGCACTGAAGAACTTTTTCAAAAACTCTGCCTATAGTTCTGCCTAATTCCGGATGGTTCTTAGCCTTAGAGAATTAAGTCAAATTTTGGCTTTGTCTTTGAGGGTTAAGGGAAAGGCCTTCAGCTTAAGCAGATCCATATCGATTGCACCCTCCACCAAAGTCAGGCAAACTTCCCGAAACTCCCTGGATGTGTGTGTATATTCTCATTTTCCATACCATGGAAGGTCAGAACAGTGGACACCAAATAAGGCCTGACAACTACGCGTCTTTTGGCAGGAGGTACAATGCATGAGGTCGCACCACCCTTGGTGGGTGTATATGGTCCTCATTGACATGTAGGCATTAGGGTTTCGGTATCCCCGCTGACTTTGTTGCTCCTCGTGGAGGCTCCATCCTAAGTGTTTAGCTCACTTCACAACTCGCTTCAGGGGGACACTCGGTTCTCTAATCGTCTCGCAGTTGTTCCTATCCCAGATTGCAAAGTCCTATGAAAATAAAGATATGACACAAAAGACAAAACAAAAAAAAATGTGGCTACCTAGAAATGTTATTGTCAGCTAAAAAGTATAAACAAGAAATTTGAGTATGGATAGTATAAAAATTAAATCAACCTAGCAGTGAATTGCTAGGGGAAATAAAAGTAAAATCAAAAAGTATTTGGGATTTACCAATACTTGTGATGAGAATCACAAGTTCGCACCATCACTTCTGCACTAAGGCACCATCCTGAACGTCGCTTATTTGATTCGTACACAAGAGGTGTACCGGAATCAACAAAATTTGTATCCTAGGATTCCTACTGCCGTAGCAAAGCTACTACAGTATAGTGGCCTAAAGTCGAACTCAGGGATGGGTTTTCTTCATTCTAAATGAGTCACAGTTGATTGAAATTGGTGTTTCCACTTTGGATTTGGGGTTTTGGTAAAAACAGTGAGGTTGATGGCTTATAAAACTGTAACTGTAGAGAAATAAAGTGTAAAAGAACTCCTCGAAGTTTCGGACCACTGGGCTTAGGGTTCTAAGGTAACTCGTAATGTGTCCTTGAGTCCTTTTCCTCTACAATGAGTACGACCTATAAATACTTCCCAAGCCGGATCTAGGTTTGGCTATAACAACTGACCCCTAGAAGTTTCCTTCCTAGTATACAACATTTATGACCCATTAATGTTTCAAAGCAGTTAGCACCATCCGCTGGATCTAACCTGCAGGAGCTAATAAATGGCAACTAATTAAGCATCAGTGGATCTAGCAATAAGTATCCACTGAGCCTGAAAGCTTGCCAGGCACTAGCCACTCGGGTGGTACATCACAGGATTCAAACCCACGTGTGAGAGATGCGTAAACATAAATGATAATAGATGCATGCGCTGGGTATCAGAGGACGTTGTATTACCTCAAACCTTTTAACCCAGCACCCTCCTCTTCAAGGATTTAGGAGGTTTAGCAAGCATCCCTTGAGTTGTCATCCTCAACCCGTGTTTATGTGTGAGAAAATGCGAAAGGAGAGAAAGTGGAAGAAAATCGCACAGAGGGAAAGTCGAAACTTGGCGCCAATTTTATTGATATACTAAAATCATTTATTACATGTAAGCTGACCGAAGTATAGCTTCAGCCAAGTGAATATATAAAAGTATGAAAGAACAAAATTACATCAAGGGAATTTTGGTAAAAGCCATAAAATACGGTCGAAAAGGGGCCAAGACAAAGATACAAGGTAACCTCATGGCCCAAGAAGGCGAATTTTCTACAACACCGCAGAAATTCCTCACGCTTCTTCTCTCTTTTTCATTTTAGCTCCACTGCCTTCGATTGCACATGAAGCTGAAGTCCGCTCGGGTTCATCGTATTTGAATCGTATTAAGGAAGAAACAGCAATTGATATGCAAAACTACACAAATATCCACAAAATATGATCAATAGTATAGCTGAGACTTAGGCCCTGTTTGATAAACCATTGAAAAAATTCAAACCATTGAAAAAGAAATTTTTCAATGATTTTAATTTTTTAATATGTTTGATAATAATATTTTAAGGAGCAATGATTGAAATTTTTAAATGAAAAAGCATTGAAAATAATAAGTAGGTAGAGACCTACTTAACGTATAATGCAGAACACGCTCAACAAAACATTTTTTTAAAGTGACCGTTTGTGGCTCTTTTTCACCCGTTGTTTCTTTTCCATTGCAAGCTTTGATCACCGCCGATACACAGCCAGAAATCTTCCAAATGCCGCTGACTGTCTTATAACCCAAATTGTCGACTTGCCTTGCGAACCTGTGGGATCGGTTCTCTACCACATATTAAATCATTCACGCTAACGCTTTCTCACTCATCAATTTCTTTGTGGGTGTGTCTGATCTCTAATTCGATCCGGTCACCGGTTTTTTTTAAGATGAATAAGAGGGAGTTTCGTCCGCTCCGCTTACAAGTGAGAGTTCATGTTTTTTTCCACGATTTTGAGAATTCTTCTCGTGTTTGGGATTTGTTTTCTGCGGGTCGCCGTTTCGCCCTACCTCTTTTGTTCTTTGTTTCTCCGTTTTCGCTTCGAGAAAATTTGGTTGAATGAAAAATAGAATGAAATTTCTCAGTTGGGTTTGTCCTCCAACACAGACTTCTAAGCAGTACCGCTCCTGGGCTAGAGATCTGAATTGGGTTCTTCAGAAACTTCCGACTTCACAAGATTTGAAGCGACCAAAATGCTTTGAAAAAAAAAAAGACAAAAGTGAAAGAAATTTCGGACTTAAAAGGGATTCTTCATGGAAAAGGAAAAAGACCAAGAAAACACCACAACCCAAGAACATAATCAATAAAAAAGGCCCTTTCCATTTCCACAATCACCCAGATTTTCTTCCCAATTTCCCACCTCAATTTTTCAGAAACAAGAGTCACCTCAATCGGGTTTGTCCGAACAAACAAATGTACAAAGAGAGAGAGAGAAAATAAAAAACTGCATTCCTTACTCGAAATCTTTACTTTGTCCGTGAGAGTGACGAAGGACGGATTTCAAATGTCAGTGCAAAAACTGATAACTTCTCTCTCTCTAAAATGCTTAATTGACGCCTCTCCACTGCTCCTTTTTTTCACCCGCATACAAGTCTCAATGGTGACTCTACCAACTTCCACTCCCATCCTCATTTTCACAAAAATATTTTTACTTTAATTAAAATAATAATTTAGAATAATTCCATTTCTCCTTTCTCCATTATCCATTCTCGCTCATCTTATATGCACAACACAAATCACTTTAATTGAATAAAATATTTTCATTGTGAGAGATAAGAAAAAGGTAATTTCACGTTTAATCAGGCCAAGATAAATGTTTCAGTTTAGTTTCTGGGTTCGAGAGCAAAGATCTTTCTTTTCGCTTTTTATATTTTATTTTGTTTGCTTTTCTTGTCAGGCATGAACCAAGTTTTTGAGCACCGGAATTAGATTTGTTCTATTTGTGTCCAAGACAAATATTAATTTATTGTCTCAAATTATCTATGTAGGAATGGCTCCTCTTGACATTACTGTGAAATATCGGAAAGACCCAACACTAGTTAATATTTTAGGATTTATGTCTTCGACTTAAAAAACATATCGTGGTGGGAGCTTGCATATTGAATCATGGGATAAAAATTTCAAAATCTTTTGAAGATAGCAAAATATTAAGTTCACTCAAAAGCAATTTGAAAAACCAATGGAATTATTTAAACAAAATACACTCGGTGTGGTCAAATTTAATAGGAAAGTCCGCCATGGCTATAATCCAAGAATTAATACAATTGACTGGACTTTAAGAGTGGAAGAATATATCAAGGTATAGCTCTTCTATAGTTCATATTTTGAAAATAAATTAAACTACTATTGACTAATTACAATGATTTGAATAATGTAATCTTACGTAAAACAATTTCGATATACCTGGTTACAATATGCAGATGAGATGAGATCACTGATGGCATTACAGCCATCGGCAAGAATCACGGGTCCATTCAGACGTGGGTTGCCTAAAAATGGTGCCGACAAACATTCATCAAGTGCTTCAACCGATCGTGAGAATTCTTATATACACATAGATATAGATCCCGACCCCACCAAGCCTTCATCATCAAAAGAAATGTCTTTTACCAAAAAGGAAGTACCAAAAGAAAATAATGAAAGAGATCTAGATGCAAAATTACTAGCTTCGTTTCTAATACATTGAGCAATCAGATGGACCTAGCATAGAAGAATGTAATAAGAAGTCGATGATCGCAAATATCGCTTATGGATGACCGACAGATATCACTGCTTTCTAGCATATTTTGTGAAAGCAAAGCATACAGAGAATGTGTTGGATTTATGTTTTCACAAAAGCCGAGGCGGCCAATTGCTTCGGATTCGGATGAATGCAAAAAATTAGGATTATCTTAGTTTCTTTGTGCAGTCAAGCCATTTAACCGCAATTTATGTGATATTTTATGGGTTATTTTATACTTTGTCTCACATTAGTTTGTATTGACATTATTTCTTTTCATGACAATATTTTCAGGTTCATTTTGCTTATAATTGTATTTGTTTTTATTACTTTCTAATTGTTATATTTGCATATGTTGCATATTATTAGAAGATGTTAACTGAAAAGCAAAGAAAAATATTGAAAATCACAGCAGTGATTCTAGTCAAGAAGATTATTAGAAAAAGCTTACTGAAGAAGACCCGATACCGACTTATTGATCAGTGTTTTGCATATGTGCAAGAAATTTTAAATGGTAATCCGGAAGACATTGTCTAGAAATTTTAAGAAACGAATAAGCAAGCATTTTATGTATTTGTGAGCATTTCAAAATAAAACATGGTTGAAAGACAAATGTTACATCAAAGTTGAAGAAAATGGCGATGTTCCTTATGACACAATCACAAACGTGAGAAATCGTGGTTACCATAAGAAGATTCAACCATTCAACTCAAACCATACATCATTATCATGAAGTAATTAGAGGCAATGCTTCTCTTCTCGGAAGAGAGATGATCGCGCTTCACCTCAAGTATCAAGCTACAAAATCATCCCCATCAAATCTAAGAGAAGTGTTTAAGGTAAAAATAAATATAAGTTTATTATTATTGTTGCTTCTTGTTCTTGTTATTATTGTTATATTGATATTTTGTCTAATTAATAGGTGTTGTTGGTAATTTGATGGGACGCTTGTTCATGCTGTGATACCATCTGACAAACAAGTCCCTTATAGAGGAAGAGGAAGAGGAGAATGTTATCAAAATGTTCTAGCAATATGTGACTTCAATATGATTTTTACATTTGTTCATCGGATAAAGGCGTAGCACATGACTCAAGAGTATTATCAGAGACTATACGTAACTTAAAATAATTTTCCACTCCACCAAAGTTAGTATAATTTCTGGCCATTATTAATAAATTTTAAGTATTTATAATTTTTTGCAGATAAATATTATCTGTGATGTCGCATAACGCTATACTCGAGGGTTTATGGCTTCACCGTAATGCACGATATTGGTCGCTTCGATTTCTAATGGTGTCCGCCGCACAAAAAGCATGAGACATTCAACTATGCACATGCCGCATCGAGGAATGTCATCGAGCGATCTTTTGTGTTTTGGAAAGCTTGTTTTCCAAATCTTAAGAGATGACACCTTATCCTTTCAAGCACGAGAAACATTGTTATCAGCTATGCAGCCATACATAACTATATTCGAAAAATTATCTATCATGGATACTTTCGGGAGTTAAGGTGGAAATGAGTAATGATGATTATTCTGCGAATGCCTCAAAATAATCATGAAGGTCTACTACAAGTAGAGGAAGAGCCATGCAGCCATCGATTTCTTTCTATGATTAATTTAAGAGAGGAATATAGCAAATCAACTAGTTACTCATTAATTTTTTGTTTTTATATTAAAAGTTTGATAGTTTTAAAATTTTAGATTCTATTGCTATTTTTAAACATATTTATGTCTTTTTTGATATTATGATTTATTTATGGATATATATATGATTTTCTTTAAATAATAATTAATAATTGTATGAAAATATAATATTATTAGAAACTCTATTTATTTTGGATAATATGTAATAATGATAATAAGGGTAAATATGTAAAATATTAATTTTAAGTATTCAAAGATTTACCTATCAAATATATTTATCTTTCAGATTCAATTGCCGCAGAATTTATCAAACAGCTTTTTACAAGATAAATTCAATACTTATGAAATTAGATTTAATTTTTTCACAATTTATTTTTCACTTAATTTTTCATTTTATCAACATACCTAACAGATCAATTGGGGTTACTGGTTGATTACACAAAAATGCTCAAACCTACAATAAACAAAATAAAACATCACTATTTGGGCACTAATCAGAGACAAAATAGACCAAGAGCCAATTAGCTAACAGAGAGGCATACTCAAGAGCCAAGCACTTCAGCCATAGTTTGACCGCTTAAAAAGGCACAACACCTCAGAGCAAATAACTCAGTTCAAGTGAGCATAAACAACTTGGGAGAGATTTAGCTCAGAGCAAGCAGCTGGGCCAAGGCGTAACACAGAGCTACAAGCCGCTTTTTTAAAGTCTGACCACTCAAAAGGCAATAATAGCCCATGAGCCAAGATCTCAAGCGAGCTTAATTACAAAAGGCGCACACCTCAGAGCGAATAGCTCAATTCAAAGGATGGCAAATGGGCCAGATGGAATGAGCTCAGAGCTGGCAGTAGTTTCAACAAAAGGAGAACACTTCAGAGCCAAGAAGTCACTGAGTCAACTCACTTCAAAGGCACAATAGTCCAAGAGTCATGTACCACTTTCGTGAAACAAAAAAGGCACAATAGCCCAGAGCTGCAAATGGGCTTTTCTTAGCTGAATCAAAAGGAAAACAACTCGTATGAATAATTTAGTTCAAAAGAGCATAACAGTTTCGGGAAGCGTAATAACTTAGAGTCAAGTACTACTTTAGAAGGTAAATGTACCAGAGCTAAGCAACTTAGTTTCTCATAGCTCAACCGTCGTGCAAGACAGCCTGGCTGCTTCATTTTCAAAGTTTTAATCGTTAAAAAAGACACACAACAAATTAGTGAGCTAACCAGACTGGCCTAAGAGCATAAACAACTCCTGGAGGTACGACCAGGAGCTAAGTAGTTCAATAGAAGAATAAATTTCATGGTTAAGCAACACAGTAACTTAACTAAAGGCCACATCCGGGGAGCTGCACCAAGTTAGCGAATCGCAAAAGGCACACACCTCGTGGGCTTCTAAATTAAACTTTAGTTCAGTGTTATACAACAATGAGAGGTTAGAATAGCCCAGGAGCCAAGTAGCTCAGCTCAAAAGGCCCAACAAATTTCAGAGCCAAATAGATCGCTGAGCTCAACTGCCAAAAGGCACAATAGCCTGTGGTTGCTAACTGGCCAGAGTTTGACCATGGAAAAGGCACAATGTTTTGTTTAATAACTCAACAAATATGATAAACATTTAAAAGCAAAAATAGCTTCAGGAGCCAAGTAGCTTGGCCAAGGTGACTAACTCCATAGCTGGCAAACATCGGGAATGACCACTAAAAGGCACAAATAACCTAAGAGGAATAACTCACTTAAAAGAGCATAAAATAAAATTTCAGAGGCGTAATAGCTCAGAAACCAAGTAGCTTAATGGGCCAATAGGCACAATACCAGAAATAATAACTTAGTTTCCAAAGAGTAATAATCAAAAGGTTAATAGCTGGAACAGAAGAGCCTAAGAACCAACAAATTCAATTCAACAAAGCATAACAAATTTCGAGAGGGTGTGACGCACGTAAATCACTAAAAGTTAGCGAGAAGATCTGGTCAAAGACACTTCCAAACCCACGGAGGAAGAGGTCTTCAAGAACACAAGAAAACAATACAGATGATGTTTCTAAATGCATAGGAAACGACAGTCGGAATGGGTGCGAAAATCGAATGGCCATCATTATCACAAGACATCTGACGACGACAAAGCCGTAATCAAACCATCCCCAGCTAGCCATGTGGAAATCGCACCCGATCCGAGAAACAATTAAGCCCTTACTCAAGCTCGCTTTAGCTAAGGGCTGGGGAGGCAACTGATGGGGTCCAAAACCACACGTGCGTGGGCCGTACATCAAATTTCAAAAGCTAGTTTATGGATAAAGCAAGGTGCCCAATAAAAGACATAAAAGAGCCTCTACCACCACATATGCTCAGAAGAAGTGCCCAGCCGTGGACCCAAGTTCACCTCCTGTCTGAGAAGGTGTGACGTAAACATCCAAAGAACCCGTATTAAAGGAAAGCACCCAATTCCTAATTAAATCTCCACCAATTAGGGAAATAGATATTTCCTAATAATTGTCTGCCATCAATTATCCCTTATTAATCGGCTAACAATACAAAGTGCACTCACCCAATGAGAAATACATGGTCATCATCAAACTGTGAAGCTTATTGGGCTATCCCTTATTAATCGGGTTAACTATATGAAAGAAATCCTCACCAAACGAGAAATATAGATCATCATCAAACTGTGAAAGTTATCAATTATCCTTATTAATCTAAGCAATCCATAAGGAAAGAAAATCCTTCACCTAATGCGAGAAATATCCTTATCATCATCCAACTAGAAAATTATCACGATCACTCATTATAATACCAAATTCTCACCCATCATGCAAATGTGACAAGACAAAAATTCATTCCCAAGAAATGATTTTCTTCCAATAGAAATAACCCACAGATTAGAGAGTAAGAATCTTAGCCGATCCCCGTCGATCCCTTTTTTCTTATTTTCGTAAGGGAGCCGGACATCCAGAGTCAGCAGACCGGCCCAGCAATTCCAGCCAGCTCCAGTCCAGTTTTGATTGAAAAAGCATCATCAAAAACTATTAATTGAAATACTATAGTTTTTGATGACATAAAATCCACGTAGATCTTGTTCGTGATAAATATTAGTTTAGAATAATTTAGAACTCGTTTTTTGAAAAGACGAGTTCAATGTAAATTTATAACCCGTATTTTGAAAAGACGAGTTTAATGAAAATTCAAAACTCGTATGTTAAAAAGATAGGTTTAGTATAAATTTAAAACTCGCTTATTGAAAAGACGAGTTCAGTATAAATTTGGACGTCATTATAAATATAGAATTCATGCATTAAAAATTTCGATTTTGTGCAAATTAAAAACTTATTTGTTAAAAAGATGAGTTTAGTATAAATTAAGAACCAATATATTGACAAAATAAGTTCAGTTTAAATATAAGACTTATCTGCTAAAAAATGTTTTGCAGATAAGTTCAGTATAAATTATCTGCTAATAATTCGTTGGTTAAAAACACTAGTTGAGTATAAATTTTGAAATCGTTTGTGTAAGTGGGTGAAGATTAAAAAAATAATTTGTTTTGCACATGTCACATCATTAGATGCATTTCAATCAACACTTTTAAATATGCATTATTTTAATAGATATTTATTAAAAATATTTTTTTTTTTAAAACACGTCCGCCAGCACTCGATTATTACTATACGACGTCGCTTTAAATTGAATCGCATTCTCCTGATTGACACGTCCAAAATGTCAAGTAGGCAAATCCTTTCTGGTCTTCGTACAGCATACCCAACATAGGGGTAAGCGCCCCCAGGCCGGCAGAGAGTATTTACAATTAAGGTGGATGATCGAAGATTGCGAGGAACTCATAACGGACTGAATCTTGGATTTCCATTTCTTCGTCTTCTTGGAGCGCTGGAGAGATGCAGCTCAAGCCAGGTCTATCAGCTATCGTCACCGGTGGAGCCTCTGGAATCGGTAAATTGCATCATCAATAATTTGACCTTCGAGTTTTTGATTGATAAGAATTTGATATTTGAGTTTTTGATTGACAGAGTGATCTGTTATGTTGTTTTGCTCGGTTGAAATCCATGGATGCACATGGAATTGACTTGACTTTTTTTTTACAGCTAAACACTGTAGTTTAAATGTTGTAAACACTTTATTTGCTTGTAGTTGAACTCGATTGAGTGTACTGATTTCTCTTGATGATTTTCATGAAATGGAGAAAAACGGTTAGCGATTGTGCTCGGAGAAGAGTAATATGAATGAGTGTCTTGTTGTGGGATTGAGTTTGTATGTCCTCCATTTTAAACTTCAAAACATGGATTCATCTTTTCTACTCATAAGTATAATTGAGAAAAAAAAAAACAGAGGATACTCAATTGATGTTATTCAGATACTCGACTGTGTGGATATTTGTTTTGCTTCAATAATATATAAAAGAAATATTTGGTTTAAAAACCTCAAATAATCCAAAATTTTTAAATATAACCTTCCCCATGTTTTTTTTTTGAAGAAGAACTCATTTTAGACTAAAATATCCTTTGTCATTTTGTGTTTTTACATGTGTCTTATAAAAGGAAGGGTTATTTTTACAAGAAAATAATGGGTATTTTTGTCCAAATAAGGTCAAAAATTGATGGAGGGTTAGATTTTCGAAATTCACTTTTGAAAAGGTCTTTTAATCAAACCACCCTATATAAAAATACCATGGTCAGGTATTAATGTAACTGTATGCAACCTATGATCCATCAAGAGGAAAGTTAACGCAATCCTGAAAATTCTAAAATGTGACTGGATTCGTTTCTTATATTCTAGGACATTGCTCCTCTTTTTAATTGTCGTGGGTACCGGGTTTTATAGTTTCTGTTGACTGTAATGTTTTTGCGCAATATGCATATTTTAGTTTTCCAGTTTTATTAGTCCATGAAAGTAGCAGATTGCGTAATTTTGTTATGATGTGGTGATTGACATGTAGGTAAAGCTATTAGCTTAGCTTTGGGCGAGAGGGGAATATTTGTTACCCTGGTTGACTTATCTGAAGAAAAGGGAGAGGAAGTTGCATCCCTTGTTGAAAAAGAGAATGCGAAATTCCACTCAAATTTGGAATTTCCATCTGCTATGTTTATAAGATGTGATGTCACTAATGCAAGTAAGTGATTTTGTAATTTGTTTGTGAAGTATAGATGAAATTGAACTAATCCAACCGGTTTTTCTTTTCCTTTATTTTTTTCCCATGCCCAACACGATCCTCTCACCACTTGAGTTACACCTCAAAGGCCGTTATGTTATCAGCTATCCAAATCTTAAGTTTTTCAAGTCCAGTCATGCTTAAAGCTCATTAATGTTAAAAGAGTTGGCGGGTCAGGAATCCATGCCTATTATTTGAAGTTCATGCAAAATAGATAGAATTCTTTAATAGCAAACTCACTAATATTTTGCAAACTTCTTTTCTAGTATTTAGATATTTTAGTGTTATTTTATCCATCTAGTTTTAATTCTCAGTAAGGCAGTAGCATTCAAGTTGTTTGTTATCTTTCCTAAACAGGAGAACTGGCTGCTGCTTTCAAGAAGCATTCAGCAACATATGGAGGGTTAGATATCTGTGTAAACAGTGCGGGAATTGGTACCCGTGAACCAATTCATAAGGATCTAACTGAGAACTCTGGTTTGTGGAGGCGAACCATTAATGTGAACCTGGTAGCTGTTATTGACTGCACTCGCCTGGCGGTATGTTTGAATTTGGCTGGTTTTCAAGGCTGAGCCCCATGCTATAGGTTTTAACAGAACTGGGTTCTTTTTAACATAAGAGATTTACATATACTAATATGTTTTGCCTGACAATTGATCTTATCATAGTTGATTGAGCTCATCAAGGAGACCCAAAATCTGAAATTTGCAGAGTCTAAAATCCTAATATGTGCTAATCGTTCCATTTGTTAACTGTGACATATTGACAACAGATTCAAACCATGCAAGGTGCAAAAAGGCCTGGTGTAATTATAAATATGGGATCTGCTTCAGGTCTTTATCCAATGTATGCTGACCCTATCTACTCTGGCTCCAAAGGTTTGTTATTTCTATAACTCGAGGCTTGTGATTTATCTTTTGAACGTTTTTTGGTTTCTACCTTTTCATGATGCACTGATTAATAAATATGGAATCCTAGAATGTGCACAAACATCTATCTTCTGCTTCTTCATATGCCTTTTGATCCTGATGTGGTTTTATTTCACAGGTGGTGTGGTTCTATTTACCAGATCACTTGCACCTTATAAAAGCAAAGGGATTCGAGTCAATGTGCTTTGTCCTGAGGTATTTCAAACAAATTAGGATTGTGAGGGGAAAAGTGTTGAGATTTTAAAATGTACCCTTGAGTTGTGTTGTTAATTTTGTATTATTTTATGTTCATAGTACATATGCACTCATGTATGACTTCAATTACTTGGAATCTCCAGTCTTATGTGATTGGATCACCCTTTTTCCAACAATATCTCATCCTCTTTAACCTGAAAAGCAATTGGCCTGGTTACTGTTATGTATTCAAAGTTTTCATTGCTCATGAAAAGAGAGGGGAAAAGCTTCTCATTAACATTGATGAATCCATCCTTTCAGTTTTTCATTTCAGATACTTTCTTTCCTAAAGCATGATTTGTTTACTAGATGTTGGATAAGGATTTCATCTTGTCATATATTCACTGAAACTCTTGGTTGGGTTCTTCTTCAAATTATCCTATTTTTGAAGTTGAGGTGATGCCGATGAATTTCTAAGATATACATCAAAATAGAGAATTTTTATTAATTGCAATTAGAGTCAAGTTAGGGCTAGTAATTTATGTCAAACTAAGATTTGTTGTTAGAATCAAACTAAGATCAGAGTAGTTACTAGTTACTATCAAATTAGGATTAGAGCCATAATAAGTTATTAGAATTTTAGTACATTTATGATTTCTTACAAAAGCCTATAAATAAGGCTAATTGATGTAAATAAAGGGAAGAGATACGATTGAGTAATAATATTTTGTTTTATTTGCAATCTATGCAATTTTCAGCAGTGAGACTCTATTGACTTTCTTTTGGGTGAGATTCCTAGGAGGCCTTAGTGAGATTTTAAGGTTTCCATCTATTCCCTTCTTATTCCATTCTTCCTAATTTTATTATTCATTTCTTCTTTGTCATAAACCTAAATATTTGTTCCTCTCCTTAAAGTACTCTAAAAACCCTAGCACACCTTGAGTGTAGGCTGGGCTTTTCCTAGATCATGAGGGCTTGGTGTGCAAATTTGATTACAATAAAAAGTTTTGAACTTCTTTGTATTCATGATTTTACTTCTTCAAAATCTAAGTTTGGTTTTTTTTGACTGCAAACATGTACTTATCGTGTGTTATAGTATTGTAGAATTAGAAACTAGTTGGGAAAAGGAAACATGTATTCATGTAGAGTGAGGAAACTTCATGTTCTTTCCTTTTGATTCGGGGATTGTCTCAGGCAAATACGTTGTTTCAGGATCAATGAAATAAATAATTTTTCCTTCAATTAACTTCTCACATATGGCACGGTTATTGCAGCATACAGCTACGCTTAGCCGTGTAATCAATTTCGCAACCCGTTAGGTGGCCTAGGCCCATTCCGATCACGTCAATCTTACCACTGAGTTCCCTATAGCCAGCCGCCGAAGCACGGATCCCCGGTTGTCGCTTAGACCCTTCCATCACCGCGATTTTTCGGAACACGCACCACTCCACCCGTCAAGGCTGAGGTCCCTCTTCCGCCAACCACACTCCATTTCGCAAGCCACGCCCGCCACGCCACCGGGCGCGTGGATCACCGCTTTGACACGCGTCTTCTACACCGCATCGCCTACACGCCGACGAAGCTCTCTAACACCACTCTATCCCTTTGGTCGCCATGCGAATTACTACATTTTGCCTATTTTTCACTCCGACAACCCTAGTTTTCTAGGGTTTCTTCCATTTTTTCTTGGTTTCTTCGACATTCAGGGATATGAAGAGGTGATTTGTGGTTTTTGGGCCACAATCCATTTAGGAGTGGGGTTTTTTGTGGAAAAGTGGTCATTTTCCTTGTAAGATCTTATTTTTGCAGGTTTCTTGCAGGTTTGTTCGAAAGTTAGATAGGTTTCATGACTAACAAGAAACCCTCGGAGGAGTCGTGTGCTGTTATTTTGCCATAATCCGCATACGTAATCAGAGGGAAGTCAGAGAATAAAAATCAAGATTTCAGCCTTTTGATTGTTAGAACTCACTGTTTCCGCATCTACTCTATCACTATACTCGCTGAGTCGTGCAAAACCAACACATGTTTTATTTCCTCTTCTCCACCCTGCCATCACCTCCTGTTCAATCTCCGACCACACGACATGTGAATTCCAGCTTTATTTACTACTTTTCAGTCACACCCTTCTACCTCTATTGTTACCCTTGCATATGAGTCCACATCTTCAAGTCATCGGGTCGTGGACACCATCCCCGACTTCTAATCACTCTTGATATCTACACGAGTTTACCACTGGTTCTCTTTGACGACTTATGTGAGCAAACCCACTGGCCCACTTAATCAGAGTACTCATTTTTCCCGATTAATGATTGATTCAGATTCGCTTAATGGCTTTATTATTGGTAGAGGACGCGAGTATGGAGGTCTTTACATATTTGAAATAGAATTACCAAACTTGTTCTGGAATTGCACTCTATCTTAATTACATCACAATAAGGATCCTTCTCCGCTGATCTCTCCGGCCGAAGAGGCTATATCCTCTCATTTTCAGCTCATCCTCATTGAATTGTGAGTCATGTCCAAGTTAAAAAACATCGGCTTTATGGATATACTCCAGATTGATTTATCATATATCGATGAATATTTTTACATAAATATTAGGAAAGTAAAATTTATATAAATTAAAGGAAATTCTTTGAAAATTATATAAATTTCTATAGTTTATATAAATTCAAGTTATTTGAAAACTATTCATAAATAAAAGCCACTTATATAAATTTCTAGTGAACCATATTTTGATATTGAAATTAACTTATTTTAATAATTGTTTTTTCTTAAAAATTGATATTTTTAAAGATTATATTAATATTCTATCTTATTAAAAATTATATATACTTTATTTATCAAATTAATTTAATAGATATATTTTTGTATTTTTATAAATAAAATATTAATGTGAAAATAAAAATAAAGTGATAGTAAGAAAATCACACGAAATATACAATATTAAAATACAATCTAATTAAGTTGAATTTATCAATAATAAAATAAATTATGAAATATAATATTTTTATGATTTTTTTTAATTTAATGAATTTAACTTATATACAAACTATATAACCAATTTTCCATATTAATAAATTTAATGCTTGAGTGGCACATCAATCTTTCCTCAAAAATGATGACATAAATTAAGGCGGTGGAGACTTTTCCTTTTCCATCAAACTGTTTTTTTTCCTTCCTTTTATTTATTTTTTTCTTTCTTTCCTTTCTTGATTTTGATCCCCTTCTTCAATCTTCATTACCCTAAGTATGAGCCTCCGTGGCTTGAGAGCAGTAAGCCTGCAACACCGTTAGCACCGGCATCACCTCCAACAATTGCAGCACCTCCGATTAGAAATAGATTTTTCCTTTTTTTTTTCTTTCCTTCCCATTCTTCCCATTTTTCTTCTACTTGTAATTTTCAATCAATTTCGATGGAATTTCTATGATATTTTATTGAAAAATCATAATTTTCGTTGCATCTTGTACAAATTTCCTCAAAATTTTGTCGAAATTGGTTGAAATTTGCAGAAATTTCTTATATTCGAATTTTGAATTGGGGCTCGTGTGCTTCACACGCGATATTGTCGCCGATAAATTGGATAAATTTCGATGTTTCGTCGTTATTAATGATATATTGACGAAATTTCGTGCAAACGATGATTGGCTGTTTATAGTGTTGGTGCCGATCGACACCCGATATTTCTTTGACATATCGAGGATATGTCGCGACATTTTGAACCCTAGTCGTGTTAATATGCTAAGTTTCATTGTGTGCATTTGAGTTTTAGAGTCAATAAACGAGCTTTTGCTCATTTTGAGTTAGTTCATTCCAATGTTTAGGGTCCTTGTCCAGTTATGTCTCCCACCGAGTTTAAGTATTTTGTTACTTTTGTTGACGATTTCTTTCGTGTCACTTGGCTTTATCTTATGAAAAGTTGTTATGTGTTTTTTTTCTCATTTTAGTGCCTTTTATGCTGAAATTCAAACTCAATTTTATGTCTCTGTTCAAACATTGAGGAGTGATAACACCAAGGAATATTTGTTGGAACCTTTTCAGTCCTTCATGTTACAACATGAGATTTCTATCGTAATTTCATAGTTGATACACCCTCTCAGAACGGTGAAATTTAGAGAAAAATAAGACATCTTCGAGACTATCCTGATTCTTTTCGTTTCTGTATGCATGCTGTTCCCAAACATAGTTTTAAAATGCCTTAAGCTCAAGACACAACCACTCCCTAGTTATAGCGCCTCGTCTTCTAAGACACGCACCTTACAAAAGAGGCGCGCCTTATAGACTATAACTTCTTTTAAAAACACTTATCTTCTTGAAATTTCTAATTATATATTGAAATTTATATAATTTTGTTAAACGACCAACTCTCCTAAAAGCTTAAGCTTGTAGGATTTGGGTTTAATATGAATATCATGCTTCAACACCCTCCCTCACGTGCACACAACCCCATACTCGCGCACGTGGAGAGTCAGAGTCCATTATGGACTTTCAAATAAACAAATGGGGATTAAATTGCAAGGAGAGGGCTCTAACCCAGTACCTCCTGTCAAACCAAGCTCTGATACCATGTTAAATGACTAACTCTCCTAAAAGCTAAAGCTTGTAGGATTTGGGTTTAATATGAATATCATGCTTCGACAAATTTCACTACTTTTTTCATTGAATTTTTTAATAAATATTATGAATCTTTAATTTTTTATTAATATATTCATAATTTGAATCATATTTTAAAAATTGTTGTGCATCTAAGGTCACATTTCACTTCACAAAAGCCTGCGCCTTAGGTGTGCCTTGCACCTCAATGCTCTAAGAGGCTTTTGTGCCTTAGTGCGTCTTTTAAAACTATGTTATCCCAAACACTTTTGGGCTGATGTTGTTTCTACCGCCTGTTTCTTGATTAATAGGATGCTATCATTAGTTCTAGATTTGGCTACTCCTTACCACCAGTTGTTGCCAAATAATCCATTGTTCCCTATTGATCCCAAGGTATTTGGATGCACATGCTTTGTTCGAGATGTTCGTCCTCAAGTTTATAAACTTGATCTAAAGTCCTTAAAGTTATCTTTATGGGATATTCTCGTGTTTAGAAAGGGTATAAGTGTTATTGTCCTACTCTTCGACGTTACTTTGTGTCTACTAATGTTGCATTCTTTGAAACTACCTTGTTTTTCTTGTCGCCTATTGTTACCAGTCAGGGGGAGGAGGATGATTTATTGGTCTATACGGTTTCCTTACCTGTCACTACTTTAGCTCTTGCTCTTATCTTCACTGCTCCAGCTCCCGTTCTTGTTAAACCTCCCATTATTCAGGTATACTCTCGTTGCCAAAACCCTTTAGTCTCAAATCCAACACCAGTTGCTTCGTCATCAGATCCAGTCCAGAATGATGATCTTCCGATTGTTCTTCGTAAAGGTGAACGTCTGTGTACTTACCTAATATCTTTGTTTGTTACCTATAACCATTTGTCGTTTTCCTCTTGTTTCTTTATTGCATCCTTGAATTCTATCTCTCTTCCTAACAATGTCCTGCGCTTTATCTCACCCCGTTAATGTGAGGCCATGGTGAAGAAACGCAGTTTTATGATAATGGTATAGGGAACCGCGCCTTTACCTATCGGAAAGAAGGCTAATACCAAGCCGCGGTGTTTACAAAGAAAGTTTAACTCGAAGGGATCATGCTAGACTCCAAGGCTCGCTTTCATAAGGCGGTTGGTGCTCTGACACTTATGGATTGATTATTCTGACACGCTTCCCATACAGTCGGCATATGTCTGCTGTCATCTCCTCGCCGCTTATGATTGAGACTTGCATCGCCTTGATATTAGGAATGCTCTTTCTCGCATGCAAGATCTTCGTAGTTGTTTTCATACTTTTGAAAGAATCCCTGTGGTTTGCTGCTCAGGGAAGACAGAAGGTACGTCGCCTTTAAATCCCTCGCATTGGGCTTGGAAATATCCTCATGCTTGGTTTGGCAAATTCAGTTAGGTAGTTGAGACATTTGGCATGTAGAAGAGTAAGTTTGACCACTTCGTCTTCTATAAAAATTCCAGTTTTGGTATTATTCTACTGGTAGTGTATGTGGATGATATTGTCATCATTGGGAGTAGCTCCAAAGGTATATTATCTCTTAAATCCTTTCTTCATAGTTAGTTTCACACAAATGATTTAGGAATGTTGAAGTATTTTTTGGGTGTTGAAGTATGAGAAGTAAGCGGGGAATTCTGTTATCTCAACGGAAATATGTACTCGATATGTTATATGATAGAAATTTGGCAATAAAACTCAGAAGACTTTCTACGGCTTCTAATGTACAACTCACTAAGGAAGGAGAATTAATCGAAGATCCTAAGAGATACAGAAGACTGGTTGGAAAATTGAATTATCTTACGCTACTTGTCTGGAGCATGTTTATTTAGTAAGTGTTTTGAGTCGCAAAGATATGTCATCTCCCATAGTCTATCGGGTAGCTATAGAGCATATCCTCTATGCACGAAAGAAGCCTCGACGGGAATATTGTATAAGAAGTAATGGTCATACTAGAATCAGCAGGTTTTTCAAGCCAACGCATGATCTAAGGAAGATAGGATATCCACATCAAGATATTGTGTCTTTGTTAGAGGAAATCTGATCTCATAGAAGAGTAAGAAGCAAAATTTTTTCTCATGGTCTAGTGCGAAGTCAGAGTATAGAGCCATGGTATAGTCTGTATGCTCTAGATCATGTGGATACGTCAGTTATTGATGGAAGTGTGCATCGAAACTTCAGTACTAACGAAGCTTTGGTGTGATAACCAAGTTGCCATGAATATAGCATCTAACCTGGTATTTCATGAATGGACCAAACATATTGAGATAGATTGTCATTTTGTCTGTGAGAAGATCCAACAATGATCTCTACAGAATATGTAAAGATTGGAGAACAGTTAGAAGATATTTTCACAAAACCTTTGCGTGGGGATTGAGTTAGTTATCTTTGTAACAAGTTGGGCATGGTCAACATCTATGCTCCAAATTGAGGGGGAGTGTTATAGTATTGTAAAATTAGAAACTAGTTGGGAAAATGAAACATGCCATATAGAGTTAGGAAACTTCATATTCTTTTCTTTTTGATTTGGGATTGTCTTGTGTATAAATAGTTTGTTTGTGATCAATGAAATCAATAATTTTTCCTCAATTAACTCTAATTACACTATGGAAGCACCTTATAATATAAACTTTCCTGAGACATTTGGATGGATATAAATTGAGTGATTGATAAAAAAAAATAATTGAGTTAACTATTTTGTTTAAGGTAAAAGAGCAACATAGATAAAAGAGCCAAAAAAGGCTGCACAAAGTACATAAGAAGTATACATCTGCTCTCCAACAAAAAAACAACAAAACCTTTGACCTTAGTGGTTACCTAACCAATCAATAAAATCAATGATAGATAAAGATTCAAGTCCTACCCCTTTGGTCCATTATAAATAGGTACATAGAAAAGAGAATATCAACTTCGATTTGTGCAAGTATAAACCACTGGGTAACCTACTCTTAAAAGTTTCAATTGGCCAAGGGAAAGGAGCCCAAATGGTTATAAATCCACAAGGCCAAGCCACAACTTAACGATGTGGGACTTAAAATGGGTCATAACAATTCATCTCTCTTTTAGAATCGACGTCCACTTGGTCAGACTTCAGGACCCTACTTCAGAAAATTTCCTCACACCCATGGTGACTTCGCGGACCTCACTGCTAGCACTCTTCCACAATTTTTGGGATCTAGGTCATCCTGAAGAACGAACCCGGGCTTTTGGCGTGAGTTCTTACCCAAGTGACAAAATGATAAAACTCAACATTTCAAAAGCTCTTCTATTTCTTTTTTTCCAAATAGTTCAAAACAAACAAATAGGAGCAACATCCCACACCTCCTTTCTCCTTCTTCCAAATGTGAGGATCGCTAACTAAAAAAAATGTCAGTTGACTAAGGTATTCAACACCCAAACAACCTAAAAAGTAGGAAGGCTAACCATTATGACAAACTTGCCTTAGAACAATGAATAAGGGTGTGATTTCAAGACTTCTCTTCACCTTCGCATATAAAACATCCATTCACCGATGTCCACCCTCCCCTTTTGAAGATATCCTTGGTTAGAGTCCCTTTCCAAGTTGCTTTCCTATGGAAAAACTCACTTTTGTTTGAGCCCTATGATTCCAAACAAGCATTGTTGGGAAATAATTTAAACCCCCTTGGACCTTCTTATTGTAGAAAGATTTAACTAAGAACTTGTCTACCTTTTTAGTCATGCACACTGCTTTGTCACCTACATCCCTTCTCGCTATTTTACCTTGCAAACATGAAAGAAGCGCTTCAAGACAACTCAACTCCCAATCTTGGAAATTCCTTATGAAACAAGGGTTCCACCCTCCATCTCCCCATCAGCCTGCCCCTAAGCATCACACACCCAAGCATCCCTTGATCTGGCTATTGCAAACAAGCATCTATAGCTGTTATTTGTTTATTTATTATTTGTTCCCTTCAATCATTGGCTACATCATATTTCTGTAGAGCTGAGACTGATTCACAGATTAAATCCAATAAAATGAGTACAATCAGGGTTTAGCAAATGTAACTCAGAACAATTGTCATGAAGTGGCCCCTTTTTTAGGTGCCTTTAACTTTAATCTCTTATTCACCTTAAACAGATAATAAAAATAAAATAAAATAAAATAAAAGATTTGATTGATACCTGCTTCTGCCATACTATAAATGATGGAAAATGTTCAGTATTGATCCAAGCATCTGTTCCTCTTTTCTTTTTTGTTTTTCTTGAATGATACCCACAGTGTTGGTATGTATTGATCCAAGAATCTGTTCATTTTTATTATGAGGAGATACCCATTCATTAAATATGAATGACAAATGCTTTTATCGTCCTATGAATGAGACAGAATGCTATTATGTGCTGATCTGATCATCTCTCTCTCTCTCTGTTTTATTTCTTTTTCCCCAAATTATATCCCATTGCTATTTTCTAAAGCTTAACTGTTGCAGTTTGTTCAAACTGAGTTGGGCTCAATTGTGGATTCTAAATTTGTTGGTTTAGCTGGCGGTTTCGTGCCCATAGAAATGGTGGTGAAAGGTATGCCTTAAGTATATTTTTCCAAAAATTAATGTATTATTTTCTGGAAATTGGAGAACAATTTCCGTTATCCAGATTTACTGATTCTCTCTTCCCCTCCTCTCTTCCCACTGGCACACATGTAATTCTCTTTCACATGACATGCTTTTTGCCCATTTCCCATCCTATATGCATCTTTGATTAGATATGTATGTTTTTTTTTTGTAAGGCTTTTTATCATTCTTCTGATAATATCCACGTTCACTTACCTTTTTCATTCTTTTGTGCATGGCATGGATTTGTGACTTCCCATCTATTTGTCTTTTCCTGTAGCTGTCAATGCTTGAGAACTGATTAATTCTTACGTTCCAACCATTAATTCTTTTTTAGGTGCTTTTGAGCTCATCAGTGATGAGACGAAAGCTGGATCATGTTTATGGATCACAAACAGAAGAGGAATGGAGTATTGGCCAACTCCCATTGAAGAAGCAAAATACAGGTTGCCTATTTCAAAATCAAGGAGAAAAATCCCATTTAAAGCTTCATTGAATCTCCAAATTCCTCAGAGTTTTGAGAAAGTGTGAGTACACATATTTTGAACTTATAGTTTTGATTTTGAATGCACAGGTGGATCCATTCGTTTACTACTTTGTTGGATAAGCAAACCTCAAAAGCATATAGCCGCTTCATATGAACAGGAGCATCTGTTTTGAATTTCTATGATGCACGACATCTCAAGATCCTACATTATAGAGGAATATTGGTTTTGGATTGTCGTAGAAAGGCATGATGATGGGTAGGAACTAGCACACAAGGTTTTAGTTTATTGGAATTTTGAACAGTTTATGTGCATTTGGTCAAAAGGTGTATATATTAGAACTCAAAATGAACGAGATTCTTTTCTTGTCTCTTTTCTGGATCTATAGCTAAAGGTCACATGATTTGACTTGCTATGGGGATACAAATCAACTTTTAAAATCTTGCTCCTTGGTGAGCTTATATCCATCTGTAGGCACTCCTTCATCCAAAATAAGAACCCTCTTCCTTACGAAAGCAAGCTCCTTCAGGTAGGAATATATGTATCTATCATCTTATGATAAAAACTTAATCTTCTTTCTTGATAGGGTGGGTATCTCCCTCATGTTGGAGCATCAGTTTCCTTTTTAAACTGGGAAGCAATCTCCTACTATGGGTGTTTTCCTCATGACAAGTGTATTTCTGTTTGTACATCATGCTCACATGCCCCAACTGATGTTCTCTTTGGCATCCTTGGTGGACTATTTTGCTGCGGCCTTGGATGTCCTATAATTATTTGGTCATTGTTGTTTGGCCTTAATGAGTTACTATAGTATGAGATATGCCAGACCATGTGGCGTTACCTATTTATTTATCAAAAAAAAAAAAAAAATGTGGGCATTGCCTAACTGATGAAGGCTGGGTTGGTATGATTGGTTATCATCTAGCTGGCTTGTGCAAGGTCCCTTTGGAACTACTATTCTGTTAGCTAGTAATGCCTTTTGACTAGTGGCTGTTGGCTGCCAAACAGTCAAAATTCAGATTTAAGTGATGTTGGCTGCTAACAGATGAAACAATTCTGTCATCTAAAAACTTGGATGTGGAATTTTAGTGCAAATTTATTAATTTTATCAATAAAAAATATACGATGTAGATGCAGGGAGGAGACACATGGTGTGGATTCGTACATGATCTCTCCTGTTTTATGATGTGATCCTCAAAATTAGAGAACAAATGTTAGGTTTAGATAGGAAGATCAAAGATCTCCTCTGAAACAATGCATCCACCAAGACAACATTGCTTCTATCAAAGGCATTTATTTTTCGTACTGACTTCCAAAGTTGCAGACATTTCTTTTCAATTTTCCTTGAATATCTTACTTTTCAGCAGAAGCAATCATAAATTGACCTTACAATCATCAATTCTCTAGCATGCATGGAAATGTTATTCTTCAATTTATTTCCACCATCAATGTTTTAGTGAAAACAGATGTCTTTGCTTCTTTCTTATGCTATTTTCTTTTAAATGATGCTACTTGCTTGCTAGTTAAAATCTTTCTTGTCACTTATGCTGACCATGCTGTCTCACACCAAATGCTAAAACCATCAGATGCCCTGAACTTCGATATGTTACTATGGTTTTTTGAGGTTAAGATAATATGACTCTAGATCCAATTTGCCATTGTTGATCTTGATACATTGTTCAATGGGGATGAAATTTGTAAAAGGATGAAATTATGAGGCTCCTAGTCATGCCTGCTTCTTGATGTTTTGAAAACTAAAATGACAGGAATTGATCCTCAGTAAGGGTTTGGGAACTTGGAACCAACTTAATACTTCTCAACTGTAATGCACTCCTCTCCGAAGTGTTCAGCTATTGTTGAACTGGGACAGACTAAGTCAACAATTGAGGTTTACCACGCATCTTTGTTTGCAAGTAAAGGATCCCATTTGGTCTTTATATTTTCAGATAATTGACAAGGGGAAGCTGGGATGAGGTCAATTGTTGTAAGGAACAGAAACTTATTGGCAATTGTATAGACCAATTATGTCAAATGATATTACATATAAAAATAGATTGAGGTTGGGGAGACATTAACAAACGTAAAAACTTAAGTTTTTACGTTTTGTAAGGTTAAATAAAACACGGGGACATTTGTAAGCTTAGGTCGTTTGTGTTTGTTTAAAATCTGAATAGACTTTAATTTAAGGTTTAATGGAGTTTGAAGTTTAAGTCTATATGATATCTTCATTTTTATTAAGTTCTGAATACTATCAAATGTTAGATTGTTTGTTTTTACATGTTAAAAACATCCGAGATTATAGAAGAGAAAAGGAAAAGATGGCCTTTTCTGTTTACTAGAAAAAAAATCAATTTCTTCAATTAATTAAAAAATTACCTTAAAAAAAGTGATATGTTAAAATACATAAACTCTAAAATATCTTTAAATGCAAGTTGTTTTAAGGCTTAAGTCAAAAGGCAAAAAAGGCCTTACTGTGCTGTGCGCTTATGGGATTCAGTTTCAGCAATTACAATATATTTTATCTTTCAGTAGTTTAATTTGATTTTTTCAAGAAGCAAGTCTTTGTTCTATGAATTAAGAGATATCTACAAAAGTTCATTATGAGCATGAATTTGGAAACTTGATAGAAGCAACAATAAAGGAACCGTCTGTAAAGTTTGGTATTAGATTTGGAAGATAGAATATTGGTATTGGATTGTGCTCATCTTATGATTCCCTTGCTGTCTGGCACTTCATATATGTCAATCCTGAAATTATTATCACTTAGCTTTTCATGCATTCAATTTGTTTGCAGAATCTTTATTTTATTTAGTATTTATTTGCTTGACAGTTAATTCTTTCTTGTCTCTAGAGTGGTCCACACCTTGAGTCACAATTTCCGTAGTGCAACCAGCATAGTGCGCACGCCATTGAGATTGCCAATCAAACCACATCATGTCCTAGTGAAAACAATTTATGCTGGTGTTAATGCTAGTGATGTAAGTCTATGCCTACTTGATTTTAGTTTCTGGTGCTTATTGAATGTTCATGCACACATTTTGCACTGTTATTTATTTTTCCCTTGTATTTCAGATCTCTCTCTTAATCTCAAATTTCTTACTAGCTGCTTTATAAAAACAATGCCAAACTAGGTGATCCAATTGGACAACTATGTCGCTATAAAAGACCACTAGATTGCCCATCATTACTAAGTTTTGACCATGTGATTGCTTGCCATTAATGACTATTAAAAGTATGACATAAATTTGGATTTATTATTTATTTAATATGATTCCAATCTCGCTTATTATTTATCCTATTCCATGCATTACACTTTTGAACATTCTCACCTGACATCTTTTACATTGTATGCAACTTGGGTGCAATACGAGTTATACAAAATATCCAAGTCATGGATTCCTTGGTGTAGTGGGATTTTCTTTTCTCAACTTCCTAGAGGTTTAGACTTAATAAATATGCAGGTAACTAGGTTGTATTCTTTTCCCTTTTTTTGGTCTATACTGCACCTTATATACTTCTTGCATTCTAGGTTACACCCCTTTATTGCTAGGCTCCTAAAAAAAATATTTTCATTTTTTTTAATTTATTTTTTGGTTTTTTTTTTAAAACCCCTTTTTATGTTATTATGCATGTTTGACAATCTATTTTCCTAATCTTTTGTTGGAGTGCATGATATACACTGTGGGCTAAAATCCTATGAGCTCAAGTTCTGAGAGAAATTGTTATCAAACACGATATTAGAGCCTTGTTTGATGGAACTTCATGTATTCAAATATTACCATATGTTTATTCTTCAATTTATTGAGCCGAAAAAGAGGTTATTTATTAAGCCTACTTGTAAGCCCAAAGAAGGCTACAAGTGAGGGAAGGTGTTTGAGTGCACGATCCACTCATAAACATGTGTAATCCCAAAGGAAGCTACACCTGAGAGAGGGTGTTTGAGTGCATGATGTACATCATTAGTCCGAATCCTAAAAAGCTTAAGTTTTTAGGCTAGTTGGATGTCCAACACACACACATACACATTCATACATGTAAAGCCTTCCTACATTCGTAGACATAAAATCTTTCTTTTTCCTTTTCTCCAATATCTTTGCAAATTTCTTATGCTCACACATTTTACCTATCCTTTTTTGGTTGTTGATGTTAAATATTGTATAGTTATTTTTTTCTCTTTTCCTTTTATTTTCTTATTGTATTATGGGTTCCATGAGGATGTATATATATATATATATATATATATATATAAGTCCAATATGTAATGCAGTAGCTTTCCTTTTTTTTTTCGATAATAATAAAAATTAGGGATTCTCCATTTTCTCTCTTCACATGGTATCAGAGCCAGAGAGGGAAAACCTAATTTCTGTTTTGGTGACCGTGTTTCTTTCTGGTCACTTTATTCTCCTTCCGGAACCCTCCGCCTTCGCCGTTGCCCTCTGCCGCCGCTGTCGGATCTCCTCGCCGTAGGTGACTTTTTCCGGTCAACTCTTCTCCGACCGGAGACCTTAGATTTTGAGGCGCACGAGGCCGATCTACACATCGGAGGAAATCTCGTTGGAAAACAATCATCCATGCGCCGGCACGTGTGGGCGCGTGACCCACTTCCGATGCCGAGATTCCGTCTTCAGGCTCGTCCGACGCTGTCTTGTTGATCCATCCCTCCGGCGGTCCTCCCTGAGCCTTCCTTCTCCACTCCACTCCCGGCCGCGCACCTCCGTCGCTTCCTCTACGATTTAGGTCACTTTTCTTCATCTCAAGTTCCACAGCCGTGATTTGCCCTCCTATTAGGGCTCTCTTCAATCCAAACGTGATTCAATCTCCAGTTAAGTGTTTATGGCGACTAAAAATCCTATTTTTACATCTATTATCTTTGGATCTCCTACTATCACATCAAGAAAACTGACGCAGAAATGGTGAATTATTATCTTTCCGGTCACTTCAGGAACTTGTCTACGGACAAGGTTATGAGGATCTTCTTATGGCACGGAGGATGCTATACCTAATGCCGACAAGGTGCAATGGAAGAAAATAGATGCATAACTATGTGTCAGACATGGCAAACTAAGACCCAAAAATTTGCTCCATCTGGGCTTACAAAACATGTTTTAAGCTCTTTGAAAATACAAAAGTCCTATACACGTAATGATATCCAAATCACTTGATTAGGTGGCTTCGCTATTGTCACATCCGGCAACAGACATGGATTTAACTAATTATATCTACGACGCCTCTCGAGGATGAGTTCTCGACACCGATGCCTCTTACTAGTGATGTCGGCTCAACAAACGCAGATCGCCAAGTTCTTCTACGGTCCTTACTCCATTGGGCTCGTCCGACCCGGTGACCGCCCGAGATCGATTCTCGCGCCCATCAATCCCATCCTCGATGATGTGTTTGCCGCTCCTCCGTATCTCTCCTCCACTTAGACTTTAAGCATCCGGATAGCACTTCATTCTTTCCGTGTTAGTTTCTCAAACTAACCCTCGGGGAGGACGTAGTGGTAATCGGAGTAGAGGACAACGTCCTCACTGCACCTATTGTAATAAGCTTGGCCACACTCTTGATCGTTGTTATCGTGAATACGGATGTACCTCCCCGCACCGCTCACGTGGCCCAAACATCCGATTTTGATTCTGCGCCTGCACTCTCAGCCCTCCATACTCAGTATTCCCCACTCGATAGTGAGTATGATGACTATCTTCGCTATTAGGCAGCTAAGTTAGCTTCTGTTGCTTCAGTTGCCTAGATCGGTAATGCCTATGCCTGCCTTACTCATACATCTTCTCTTGGACCCTGGATTCTAGACTCTGGTGTTTTGATCACATATCTGGTAATAAAGATCTTTTCTCTTCTCTTACTACTACCTCTACTTTACCTACTGTTACCTTAGCTACCCGCTTCAACCGTGGCTAAAGGTATTGGTTCGCACATCCTTCCTTTCCTTACCTCTCACTCGTCTTTATACTCCCGGGTGTCCTTTAATCTTATTTCCACAAGAAATCACTCGCATTTTAATCGGCTTCCATTATTTTTTCTCGAGAATTAATACACCCAGACCGAGTACGGAAGACGTATCGCACTGGACGTGAGTCCGCGCCCTATCACCTCACCCCGAAATCATCTCCCGCAGCTTGCGCTTCCACCGATGCTCCTCTCCTCATCCATGGTCCTGGCCACCTAGTCTTCTAAGTTCCGTAAGATGGTCACTTGTTTTCCACTTTTCGCCACTTGCTTGTGAGTTCACTACCAACATACTGTCTCTTTCCCAAAATGTTTGAATAATCAAGAAAAGTTTCCTTTGAACTTCATTCCACACCGGATGCTCACACCCTCATTTGACCGTCTACTTTGTGAGTTCAAAGATATCATACTTTCATTGACAACTATTCTCGATGTACTTGGTTATTTTTAATGAAAAATCGAGCTGAGTTTTATTCTATTTTCCAGAAATTTTATGCTGAAATTTTGACCCAGTTCAATATTTCTATTCGCGTGTTACGTAGTGACAATGTCATGGAATATTTTTCTGCACCCTTTATTTCATTTATGTCCCAACATGGGATCATTCATCGCTTTCGCCATATCTTCGAACAAAACTGCAGAATGAACGTAGCACCGCCATCTTTATTAAGACAACTTGTACTCTCTCCCCATTATCACGCTCCTTTCGTTGAGGGACGCCGCTCTACAAAATTGTTATTTGATTAATCATATGCCCTCATCTGTGTTACATGATCGGATTCCTCATTCATTTCTTTTCCCTGACCAATTTCTTTATTTCCTTCCTCCTCGTGTCTTTGGTTGTACTTGCTTTGTTCATATTCTCACTCCAGGACAAGACAAGCTTTCCGCCAAAGCCACGAAATGCATTTTCTTGGGCGGCTACTCTCGACTTCAGAAGGGTTATCGTTGTTATTCCCCTCAGACTCATCGATACTTTCTCTCTACTGATGTCACCTTCTTTGAGGACTCACCCTTCTTCTCCTCCTCCTCCGAGTCTCTTCTTGTTACTGAAGTCTTACCCCTTCCCATCATCTCCCCGCCTATATTTGATGATGTACCTTCTCGACCACTTTAGGTTTATCATCGCGCCACCGTCTGCTGTTCCTCTCCTTCTCGCCGAGGCCCTTTGTCACCACTTCCTATCCCTTCACCTTCTCCTACCCCGCCTCGCTCTCATGATAACTTACCCATTGCTTTTCGGAAAGGCAATCGTCTACTAGCAATCCTCATCCTATTTACAAATTTTTGAGTTACCATCGATTATCTTCACCCCACTTTGCATTTGTTTATGCTATATCCTCTGTTTCTCTTCCTAAGAACACCAATGAGGCTCTTTCCCATCTGGGCTGGCGATAGGCAATGGTAGATGAAATGGCTGCTCTGCACTTAACTGATACTTGGGATCTTGTTGTTTTACCCTTTGGTAAGTTTCTAGTTGGTTGTCGTTGGGTTTACATAGTTAAGGTTGGTCCTAATGGTTAGGTTGATCGCCTTAAGGCCCGCTTGGTTGCTAAAGGATATACTCAGGTTTATGGTTTTGATTATGGTAACACATTCTCCCTTGTTGCCAAGATTTCTTATGTTCGTCTCCTTCTCTCCACACAAGTATGTGTTTTGACTCCTTTTATCACTGGATATTAAAAAATGTCTTTCTTCATGGTGATCTTGCCGGTGAAGTTTATATGTTAGAACCACCCTGCTACGCCAGTGAGTCCGTTTAGCGCGCAGTTACGCCGTCTCTATACGCTTGAAACAATCTCCCCGAGCATGGTTCGCCGCTTTAGTTTCGTTGTTCAAGAATTTGCATGTTTCGCAGAAGATGCCAGGATTCATTCAGCTTTTTTATCATTATAACTCTTCTGGTAAATAAGATTATCCTGCTTGTTTATGTGGACGACATTGTCATTACAAGCAGTGATCAGGATGGTATTCAGAAACTAAAGCAACACCTTTTCACCCACTTTCAGACTAAAGACTTAGGGAAACTCAAGTACTTTCTGGGAATTGAGATAACTTAATTCAATTCTGGTGTAGTCCTTTCCCAACAGAAGTATGCTTTAGACATCTTGGAAGAAACCGGTATGTTAGATTGTAAACCGGTAGACACTCCTATGGATCCTAATGTCAAACTTGTACCAAGACAAGGGGAATCTTTAGGAGATCCTAGGAGATATCGACGTAGGTAAATTGAACTACCTCACCATTACTCGCGTACATTTTTTCCCGTGGAGTGTCGTTAGACACCTTACAAAGCCACCATGCTGGAGCAGCTTTACTGGGATGTTGTAATCCGCATTCTTCAATATATCAAAAGTACACCAGGCTAAGGTGTGTTGTACGAGAATAGAGGTCATACTTAGGTTGTTGGTTGCACAGTTGCCAGATCAACCGGGCTCACCTACGATAGACGCTCCACTTTGGTGGTACCTGGTTTCTTATCAGCGTAACCTAACATCCCGGAAGAGTAAGAAACAATATGTAGGCCGTGATCTAGCTACTGCCGTGAAAGTATCGAAAGCCATGGCTTTGACAACATGTGAACTCATATGCATGAGACACATTCTCCGTGAGCTTCGAGATTTGAAAGGATGAACAGATGCTCATCCGTGATAACTGAAGTTACTCCTTTGCATATTGCATCTAACTCGTTTTCCATGAAAGGACCAAACATACTGAAGTCGACTTCACTTCATTGTAGAGAAGATCGCATTAGACGTGTGGCTACTAGTTTTGTCAATCCAAATGATCAACCAGCGCATATCTGCTAAACTTCCTGCCCTAATTAAATACATCGCAGAATGTGCCTCGTCATACGATACATATACGCTTCTACCGAGGGGAGTGTTAGATATTGTGCAGTTATTTTTTTCTCTTTTCCTTTTATTTTCTTATTGTATTGTGGGTCCCATGAGTATGTGTGTGTGTGTGTATATATATATATAAGTCCAATATGTAATGCAGTAGCTTTCCTTTTTTTTCGAGCACAAAATTAGAATTCTCCTTTCTTCACGCTTCGACATGAGTCGGAGGTTATCATCGACATGGATTGGCTCGTGATTAGATCAAGTGTGCTACTCTTCTTTGGTAGGATAATCATCTTTTGGGTTTGATATGTTTACTAATATAACATGTTGGCAGGTGAACTTTAGCTCAGGTCGTTATTTTGGTGGAAATGACAAAGACCTTGACTCGCGTCTTCCATTTGATGCTGGTTTTGAGGTAGTGGAAAAAAAACGCTAAATTTATATACCATGTCGTCGTTCTTAATGGTCAATCATGCCTTTTTCATCATAATGTCGTTGATGTTTCTTAGTGTTGATTTACTAAATTGCAGGCTGTGGGAATAATTGCTGCTGTGGGTGATTCTGTTGATGATTTGAAAATTGGCACTCCTGCTGCAGTTATGACTTTTGGAAGTTATGCTGAATTTATGATGGTATACTACCTTAAAATTTTTGTTCTTAATGCTTTGCAGGGTTGGTGTTATGATTATTATTATTCAATTCAATTGTTATAAATTTATCAGAGGTGAACCCTTTTTTTGCATGTTAGGTTCCTTCCAAACACATCCTTCCTGTGGCAAGACCAGATCCAGAAGTTGTTGCCATGCTAACCTCAGGACTTACAGCATCAATTGCTTTAGAAAAAGTATGTTTCTTCAAGTATCCATTCTCCTTGTCCAAAATTTTGTTAGTTGCAATATACACACACACTCACACATTCAACTAATTCATTAATTTTCTGGCATTTGAATGCAGTTTTCTTTCTTTTTGTCATCCATTATTGAGACAATTAATTGTCTTGTTTTGACAATTCTTTTATGGAACTTGTAGGCAGCACAAATGGAATCTGGAAAAGTAGTTCTTGTCACTGCTGCCGCAGGAGGAACTGGACAGTTCGCAGTCCAGGTATATTTGCATGAGACAATAAATTTCTGTTACAGTTGTTTGCTATTTTTTTCCACTTAACCTTGTCAAATCTATGATAATTCTTTGTAAAACAGTGCATACCTATAAGCTTCTTTTTTTTTTTTTTTTGATAACTGTGGATTTCCGGGCTAGCTTGCGTGCACCTCGACTAATTCCACAGGGCCCTGAATTTAACGGCCGGGTAAAACCTTCAATGGTCTTGAGGGGACTCGAACTAGGGACCATTGGGTTAAATCCTAAGGCCTTTGACCAACTGAGCTACCCCTCAAGGTTCATACCTATAAGCTTCTTAACAAGTATTGCCTCATGGACAACTTTCTTTTGGCGGCACATAAGTCCAATAAATTTGCAGAACCAAGTTTATGTCACAAGTTACAATCTACAGACCTAACAACTAAGGATTTGATGCTGTGTTAAGCTACCGTTTTATATAAAGCTTGAGTTGTCAGGCAATGGACCAACTATGTTTATCATGCCAACTTGCATTTGGGTTTAAAGCCTTAACAGGTTTAAAGCCTTAACAGGTTCAAATTTGATCTATTTATAAACCTTTTCAGGTAAGCTGAAAGAGCAAAAAGGTATCAGAAAAACTGTAAATGGTTGGTTGATATGAGGAATCATGTTTTAAGCCATTGAGGCTTGGCTCAGTGGTTAAGGGTTGGGGTGGGCATAAGGAGGGGACCAAGTTCAAGTCCCATTGGGGACAAAACATTGAAAAAAAGGAAAAAAAAAATTTACCTATAAAAAAAAAGAAGGAATCATGTTCTATTATTATTATTATTATTATTAATTTTCAAATGAAATGTGAATCCAACTGCACTTGCTTCTCATAAGAAGATTTGTGAATTAACAATCTATGTACATGGAATGCCCAAAGGCCAGAGCCAAGGTTGAGAAACCTGGAAGACAATAATGTCTTGTTGGTTTTTTTTATTTCCCTTTCTCTTTGGTGGGAGGGGGAAGGGTTGTTGAAGAGTTGTTTATTATTCAGTTTGCTCCCAGTTTATGCATTCTGCAACCATAAGACTATTCCTTGTTTGCTCCAGCAAAAATAAGCATTATCTTAAACTCCTTTGTGTGCAGCTTGCAAAATTAGCCGGAAATACAGTTGTTGCAACTTGTGGAGGTAAGGAAAAAGCTATGCTGTTGAGAGATTTAGGAGTCGATCGAGTTATAGACTACAAAGCAGAAGATATAAAAACTGTATGTCGATCCAATTCAACTTTGTCTTTGTTATTTTCTCTTCCTGAATTCAGTTTAAGCTTTTTAGAGTAGTCACAGAAATGGTGAGTTAGAAGAGCAGAGTAATGGCTAAAGAGGACAGCTTGGAAGAGAAAAAAGGAGATGTTTTTGTTTTTGTTTTAGTAGAGGTACTTATGACTTCAATTAAAGCAGGAGCTGCTTTGTCCAAAGAAAACTGGGGCCAATATTAAAATCAATATATAGTGTAGTTGGTAAAATATACTCTCTTCCTCCCAGACACATGTACTAAGAAGAAAAAAATGGTAGTCTTTGAAAACATGCATGCACAGCACCGCCATTTAAAGTAACACCAATAACATCTTTTTCTTATTCATCCCTGTGAAGTGAACCATGCAATGGAATTTACATTGGTCACATAACATCTCTTGTAAGCAACTCTGACTTTACTTCTTCCAGGTTCTCAAAAAGGAATTTCCCAAAGGTGTTGATATCATTTATGAGTCTGTTGGTGGCGAAATGTTTAATCTTTGCCTGAATGCTTTGGCAACATATGGACAACTCGTTGTGATCGGAATGATTTCTCAGGTTGAATTTTTTATTTTTTTCCTATAGGATTCTTACTGAAAGTTGTGTAAACTTTATGCTTTTTTTTCCTTTTCTTTTTATCAACATCATTTGCAATTTTCGTATCTTTTATGTCAAAAGGAATCGACTTGTGTTGCTTAAACTGAAGGATAGATCTAAGATAACTCCCTTGGGGACTAAACTTTGGAGAACAACCAGAAAAGCTACACCTTTGGGAGATGGTATCTGATTTCGAAGCTGAGTAACTAGATACTGGGGTTTAACCAACCAAACCAGCCCCAACCCCTGACATTCTCTCTCCCCCTTGGACAAAGTGACTGAAGACAAAAATAAGGGATGATCTACAAGGTTCATGGATAATATCCATAGAGGTCCAAATGCTATGGTTTATATAGGAATTTCCAATACTTGTTTATGATTGTGGTTGTGGCTCAATCATTATATTATCATTAGAATACCAATATATCCTGGGTATTTTTAGTGAACAAATGGATTATGAAAACATTAGGGCTGGTGCTGGTTAGATTCCGAGTCTGATGAATATCTGACACCAAGATCTTAAGATGTAACTCAATGCAATATCAATTTTGATTCAATTCAATAAAGATCTTATCTGATTCCACAGGCATGTCTATTTATCATGCATATATGTATCCATTTATGATGTATAACCATCTCAACTCAAAAAAACCTGCAGGGAGAAATTTCAATAGTCACAAACACATCCTTGAATTTATCTCAATTTGAACTATGGAAAGTTGTCCTTATATCTAAAAAAGATCTCATTTCAACAGTTTCAAATATGTTTGTTAAATTTGCTTTAACAACTTTCTTAGATGATCAAGGTTGAATAATTAGATATATTATCTGTCCATCATGTTCCTGCTCTAAATTGAATGGCAAACAAAGTTTCACCAGAATGTTATCTACCCATTTTTCTTTCTGAAAAATCTGTGGATCTAATGATTTGGAAGTAATAAGATTCATGTGCCATGCTTGTTAACGAAACACTTGAATTTGATTGACCAGAACGTTAATATTGATATACAATTGTAACGCTCCAGCGTCCCCTGTATACTTCGGTGTTTACCCCTCTTTTTATTAATATATTGTTCAGTTTGCCTATCAAATATATATATATATATATATATATATATATATATATATATATATATATGACTCCCTAGAGTTGATAGTAGCTTTCAGATTAGAGGAAAACAAATGACTTTGATCAGAAAGAGTGTAGTTTGGTTATATATCACAGTGATTGGGAGATGATTTGGCTCATTCCCCGATCACCCTTTCATGTAAAGGTCAGGCCTCTGTTACATGGACATGGACCAAGGGTGTTGGAGCGCATTGCATGGTGTTAAGAGTCAAGATATTCAATCTGCCATGGATCTTGGGACCCGGCGGCAGCTAAATGATAAGTTCGCATTCTTTCTCATTCTATGCATAAATCAAATTGAAGCATTTAATAAACTGTTCCTTGTTCAGATATTGAAGCCCTTGTGAAATGCTTTCTGCTCAATTTTTTTGTATAGAATACATATGAATATATACAGAATTATTGTATTAAAAATAGCATAGGAACTAATACCTCTGATTATACTATCAAAGACAAATAAAATGAGTGAAGAATGCTAAGAAAGGATAAGATCCTAGGAGACTTTATGTAAAACTATACAATTGTTACAGCTTAGGTTACTTTCATTGAGATAAAATTTTCTTTTCATTCTCTTTTATAATGCATGCATATTGGGTAGATGTCAGACCAATGTGCATGTTGGAGATCTATTCCCTACCCAAATCAGTGTTGTGTCATGTTCACACATGCGTACTTCACGTACTTTGAGATGCCCATGCACACAGAGTCAGCTAAGGCCTGCAACAATGAATTTGCTATGGCAAAGACCCTCACCTTCTATCAGAAACACTATTTAATTTATTATTTATTTTCAAAAGAAGGAAAGAAAAATCTTTCACCAGCTTCCATGATTTAATTCAACTACTGGTTTTAAGAAACTTCGTGAGAAACGTAAGGTTTTGGATCTTATCACCTGTCCTGTTGTTTAGGTGCCAAACATGCATTTGATTTCTAAAGTGTGACATAATCATGAAATTTAAGATGTATATATCACACCTAAGAAAGATTATACCTGTAAAAATTTCTTTAACTAAACCAATCGTAAAACAGGTTGCCCAAACTGATTTATAACTTAATTCTGAGCGACATGAAATCACATGATTATTATGGCATGGCCACAATTGTGTAACTTACATGCTCTTTTCTTCTTGATTCTGTGTGCACATCGGGATTGGTGCTAGACCTGAAACTTTGAACATCAGTGTCCTATACAATGTCCCATTCACAATATCATCATTTTGAATGCTTGCTTTTGTTCTGGTAAATGCTCAATCCACTCATTTGTAAGGTAAAGCAAAGTCTGTTTGTATGAACACCTATTTTTATCTGTGCTTCCTTTTTTTTTTTAAATGGATAAGTTTGCTTGTTTTCAATACAGCGATATGAGTTTACTAATTACAGATATTCACTCTGGTTTTAGTATCAAGGAGCTCGTGGATGGCAGCCTTCAAATTATACAGGGCTATGTGAGAAACTTCTAGCAAAAAGCCAGACTGTGGTATGTACGCTGACAGTTATACATTTTGTGCAGTAATAATGTAATATGCTTTTTCTTCATTTTTGTTCTTTCTTCATCTTCTTCCTTTGTTATATATATTTAAAAATATTTTATTTATTTTTTAATTTCACTCCATTTTTCCTTTTGTAATTAGAATTAATTGAAGGAAAAATTGTGTATTTCATTGATCACAAATGCCCTATTTTATAGCCTGAAGCGCAAATACACAAATCGAAGCCGGGAAGACTATAGTTTCTAACTCCACACATGACTGTAACATGGTCCAGCTAGTTTCAATTTCTCTGAGTACTATGACCTCCTAGGTTGAACTTTGCGTATTGATGTATTAGCAGGGGCATTTGACTGGAATCTTTACCTCAGTTTGTAAAAAATGTCTCCTAGTGAGCTTAGAATACGCTGTGAGATCCTTTGTTGAATCTACTCCCACAGGGACAAGTAAACAATCTATTTGATATATGTTCAGCGTGCTTTCATTATTAGATAATAAAATCTCTATTAATTAAGCTCACTGTAATCAGGTCATAGCGTCCACCACGGCGAGCCTGCTCCTTGACTTCGTGCTTCAGTTCCACTTTATCAGAGCACAGGGAAGGAGCTGAGGCAGGCTCAAGCGACAGCTACCTATTATGCGAGGAGTTTAGCCAGGAGGAGCTAATGATTTCTTAGCAAGTGTGAGTTTGAGCACAACCTGAGAGGGGTCGTCGTTGTCATCATCTCTGAGGAAGTGAAGAAGGTTTGTGGATTTTGCCATTTATACAACTGCTGGCGTTTCTTTGCTTTGTTGCTACCATTAGCGCTGCGGAACCGAAACCCTCCTTTATCATTTTTAGTAATAGCAACCCTAGGCTCTGCAATTGCTTCAGCCATGATGGATGGATAGATAGATCTCACGAGAACAACGTCTGATGATGACAGTAATGAAGAAAGAGGCGAAAACCAACCCGATCTGACGTCTTAAGAAGATGTCTATTCTTTCTCTCAACTACCTATTACGAGAGGGTGTGTATCGACACACAGTCGATGGAGAATCATGTTGCTTAACATGAGGCCGAAAAAAGGTTTGACCGAATATTTCTTGATGTGTCGCTACCAATGTTTGAGCAGGAACAGCTGGAGTACATGTTTGATTTTGGCACGAGGCACTAAGTGGTAGCTCATATGACTTTTCATTGGGTAGAGCCCAGTGACCACGAAATCGTCAACAAAGTAATGAAATCTGCCCGGCTTTAGTGGGAGACATAAGCGGACAAGGGGCCCCCGAGCAGCCGAATGAACTAACTCAAAAGGAGCGGAAGCGGTTTATTGACTACGGGACTCAGTACTGATGGGTTTGGCCTTATTGACACGACTCATGGAGTTTCAATGGATGGTCAGCGCAGAGGATATAACTTCTTGATAGAGAGTGTGAAGGATGGGCTGGCGACAGTGCCATTCGAGGGTTGGGGTGAAGCAACTCGGAACAAAGCAGCGATCATGCTGGCACCTCGCCAGTGGGGATGTGAACCCCAGGGCTAGATCTCTACCCGGCATAATCCCTTCTTCAGAAGATCAGAATTAACGATAATCGGGGAAGAATGAGATGCCCGAAATTAAATTAATATGAGTGAGTTTACTCACATAAATTAAATTAAAATAGAATTGTAGTAAACTTAAAACAAAGGTCAAAGTGATTAGAGGTGGGATGAGGGTTTTCTTGACCTCAGGATCTGCAAGATGTTGACCCATGTCTGCAAAGTAACAATAAGAGGGCCGAAGGGTGGGGCGAAATGTAGTAAATAAGGCGAGAATTTTTGTCATGTGGTGAGGGTGGCTCCGGTGTGACCGTGTGGGAGGAAAGGAGATCCAGCTTGTGTTTTGCTGACTCACGAGTGTAGTGGTGAAATGGTGCCTTGCTGAGTGATTTGATGTTTACCGGCCAGTATCTTCGATTTTTTGAAGCGCGGCTTCTTTCGTTCGAGCGCCGCATAATGCGGTTATGACCAATGACCGACATACGGCTATACTTCTGGTTTAGTTTAGATCGGCGGGGAAGTGGATCCAACTCAAACGGATCTTTGAAAGTTTGATACCAAAATGGGATCTTGCAGGAAAAGAACCACCTTTCCCACGAAAACAGCACGCGTATGGCGTCGGACCGCAGCATCTGAAAAACCTGTTTGCTGGGGCATATCCAGGCGAGAGCCGGTGGCTAAGGGGATTGTTGGCGGCGGCGGTGATGTTGGGGAGGAAGAAGCGTTCGCTGGTAAAGTAAATTTTCCGCTCTGCATGAAACCGAAGGCAAAATCAGTAGTGGCACATGTGGCTCACGCGATGGGTTTCCGGTGGTCGGCAGCGGCTGATGCTCCTCCTTAGGTGAGCGGTGTCACCCCATGCGCCCTTGAAAGTTGGTGTTTCAAAGAAACACCCCCACGGCTCTTCTCCTCTTCTATTCTTCGAAAATTACTCTAAAAGTTACTTTCTAAGGAAAGAATTCCCACTCGATACCATGTAATCAAAATTAATTGAAGGAAAAATTGTGTATTTCATTGATCACAAATACCTTATTTATACACAAGACAATCCCCTAAATCGAATAGGAAAGATTATGAAGTTTTCTTACTCTACTTGAATACATGTTTCCTTTTTCCAACTAGTTTCTAATTTAACAATACTATAACACCTTTTAAGAGGTATATCTACATTTTTGATTTGATCATGTTTTAGATTATCCAGTTAAAATATAGACATCAATATAACCAGAAATGTCTAGGCTGTCAAGGTTTCAAGCTTGTGCAGAGCTCTGTTCCCTGGAGCTTTTAGATTCAATCTTCAAGAACTACTCCTATTTATTTTTCTTTTATTTTGTCCACTTCATTTATGGAATAGCACTGTAGAATGTGTGGAGCCTTATCTTGTCACATTCTTCAACAACCAGGAATGGATCAAGCTTTTGTATGAAGTATGGTTAGGTTTTCCATATATTCTTGAGATATCAACGATATATTGTGAATCAAAATGGAAGCATAAGACAGCTTTGGAAACTCAACATTGCAATATCCTGGTCATTATGGATCAATATTTTTCAGGAATGTATTGAAAAGCCTAGAAAGCGGCCACACACGAAGTGTACACATAAACACCCAAAACTAAGCTACCAAAAAGGCTCAATGGCCACCATCCCTATTTTATAAACAACCAATCAATAAAATCAGTCATAAACAACATATGAAAATCACCATGCACCATTACCCAATTTGCAAAATTATACAAAAAAGAGTTTGATAGTTTCATTTTTCTCCTTCCGCAAGGTCCACAAAAGACAAAGGGTTGGCCTTCCAAACTCTCTCCTTTCTTTTTCCACAGACAAAGCATGCCCAGTCAATAAGATTGCTTCTAATTGAAGTTTGCAACACCCATTGCTCTCTATATGGACTCCTTCCTGTATTCAATATCTCAACCAACTTAACAGTGACACTATTCTTTTATCTCAGGTTCAGAATCTAAATCAGACACTAAATTTTGAATTTTTGATCTATATATTTTTCATGAATGAAGAATTTTTTTTTCCTGGTATTTACAGTTTAACTTTTAACGGAGACTCAATACATGTTGATTTTTTCTCATGCTGTTATAAAGATTTCATAGATTATTAATTTTCATTCCTCATTGATGATATGTGTTTCATGTCTTGACTTGGGCACCAAGTGGTGGTCCCATTTTGGAGGCTTATGATGTCATAGCTACTTGTTTTTACAGTAATGTTTTCCAAGAGGGCCCATCTTTCCAAGATTCCCTCTTACTTTTTATCTTCCAAGAATCTCTCTCTCTCTCTCTCTCTCTCTCTCTCTCTATATGTATATCTGTGAATGTATGGACCGAACCAAGGACAGATTCTTTTCAGTTTCATGATTAAGCACATTAAATTGTTTCTTTTTTGTGCTTCTTACAACAATGTTAGTGTTTTTAGGCTGGCTTTTTCCTGGTGCAATATGCTCACTTATGGCAAGAACATTTGGACAGGCTTTTTCATCTTTTCTCCTTGGGAAAGCTTAAGGTAAGGCATCCTCAACTGTATATTTCAGTACCTTCTTTGTGGAATTGAAGGTGTCTCATCAATAAGATTCTTTTGCCATTTCACAGCTCCTGTGGAATAGATTCACATTATGAACACTTTGCATCTTCTCAGATTTCTTTAAAACAGGAAGAAAATGTGATGCAATTTTTCTCTTTCCCTTTTTCAATTTTCTTATTCTTTGGCCTATTCATAGAAATTACTCTAGAGAATTGTGCCAATTTTTACCTAGAATTGACATATTTACTAAGAATGGCACATATGTGACAGTGCATTTGAAATGAGTCCAGGTCAAAGTTTTCTAGTTCTACTCCGATATTGTCTGTGTATGTAATAAATGGCCAAATTCTTCATATATATTATTCTTTTGATGAGTATCACAAGTTGCTCTACTGTTTGGGGCAAATGACATATGAGACAACTGATCTGTAATAGAGGAAAGCAATTTTACCGAACTAGCTTCATCATAATCACACGGAATCTTTCAAGCCTATGGATGATAGTTTTGCATTACTAAATATGTTCATCTCTTTGCAGCCAGGTTTATTTAGTTGCTCCCCTTTTTGTTTTTACAATCTAGATTGATGTATTGTGCCTACCTGTAAAATTGTCAATATGGTTTTAGGTCTTAGGAAAGACGATGCCAGAGGTCTATCTTATTAAAATTATATCATACAATTGGAATAGTAGAAGCAAATCTCAATTTTGTTATCATTTATTTTATTCTAAGAGTAGTTCATATATATTTTTTGCACCATAGGTCACAGGTTCGATCTTTAAGATCACCTGTTTGACTTGTTACGTTGTCTGGTTTGCACCTTGATTAAAGGACAGGGTTGTGCAGTATCCGTTTAGCTAAGGTTGGCAACAAAGTGTGTGATACTAATATGCTGTATAAAGTTTCTGGGCCATAAGTTATCCAATTCAATCTTTTACTCACTGGGAAGAAACTAGCGAGATTTTTCAAGCACCTCTTTCAGTAATTTCTACCCCTTGATTATTAAGATATAACCACAGCCCCTACAGTCCGTCTTTTTCTGGATGCCAGACCTTAGAAAATGTCTCACATTGATCGATCGAAATGGTTAGTTTAACCTGTGGAAAGCTGATTGAAAAAATTATTGAGGTGTCGGAAACTACCAGTTTGGTTCAAAAAGAAAGATGGCAATCCCTTCTTTATATTACTGCAAGTACAAAATTTTTATGCTTGCTTGAGTGATATTTCTGGGCCTATCATCGATTAGAGTAACAATGTTGCTCAAATTGGATTGTAACAGGTTGCTGTAGACCCGAAAAGATTTCTTGGCCTCCATGCTGTGGCAGATGCTGTCGAATATCTTCATTCGGGTAAAAGTGCTGGGAAGGTATGGGGCAACTTCTTCCCTAAACAAAACAAATTATCATCTTTATGTTAATTCATTGCCTTGGAACTGCCCTTCCTTCTGAATTAATGGGTTCCTCCTATGTGTTTTCATTTCTGCAATAAAAAACTCTACAGGTTGTCGTTTGCATCGATCCTGCTTACAGTCAACAAACAGCTAAATTATGAGCAACCGACTCTGTCACCATCTAGACAGTTTCTATTCAGTATTTTTATACAAATAAGCAAATGTGAAGCGAAAGAGATCAGGAAGCTACCACGAACGAATAATGGCCGTGGCACTTTTGCCCCGACTTAGATTACTCAATTAGTGTGAGCGTGATGTAAAAAGGTCAAACACAGCAATCGCTGTTTCTATAATATGCCGCGGTCATTTTATTTAAATCTATCATGTGTTTTAGCGCTGGAGAATGCTCTCAGCCCTTGCTTGAAAAATAATGGCAGAGTTCAGGTCTTTGAATATCATGGACGGTAAAGGCCCCAGACTCATCTTTGTAACAGTTTTGGAACATGTTATAGGATATATGCTTTGATGCCTGTGGTTTACATGTTGACTCTGTATTGGCTGTGAAAAATTCTTGTTTATCGCTGTTTCTTCCTATGTTACCCGCTTTATAATTTATGCTGCCCTCCTACCTATCTCATTCTGCAATACCTATTATATTTCATCTTTCCTCAATTATTTGTTTAGCTATATAGTTGACATCAAATATTTTTGAGGGTATTTAGAATTAATGAAATCTTTAGTGTTTTAAATAATTTCACCTTATCTTTGATTGATTTCTGAAATCAAGCGAAGGTTTAGATTTTGGTGAAATAACTCTTTTATGTGATATTTCATTGATTACGGTCTCTTTGACATGAATGGACCACTTCAATTTCATCAGGGGCATATCATGGCAATGTTGTGGAAAAAGAAGGAAAATTCTGAAAATGTTGTATTTGTCCCTATACTTTTTATGACAGAAGAAATTCCTTCCTTTGGCATAGGATTTTTATAACTGGTTAGAAAAAATATTATTCTCATGACAATTAAAATGCACACTTATCTAATAATCTATTATATTAATTTCGCTTTTTCACTTTATACCGTGATGCGCTTTCTTGCTCATCTGTAATGCTCCACTCTGCGATCAGCCAATTGGTGACTTTCTTATTCACTTATTACATATGAAAAGTTGCCAAAGAAAAAAAGAGTTCCGCGAGGTTTAAATTTGTAAGTCCGCTGAAGACAATCGGAGATATGAAAATTTAAACCATTTTCTCCGGCCAAGTAGCAGAAAACGTGATTTGATCTTTTAGTATGACTCAAGCATGACAAACTTCACATCTAAGTGCTGTATGAGTCAAATTTATATAATTTGTATAATACAACTAATAAATATATAGTTTTTAAGTCAACTTATTTAACATGAATATGGCAAATTAGCTCATTGAATAGTAAGGTCAATTATAACTCTAATCTAATTTTTTGAAAAAAATAAATCGAGTTATATAAACATATTTGAATGGGATTTAATTACATACTAATGCAATATTTAACATTGTGTAATTGAGTTATATAAACAAAGAGAGAATTATGTTGAAACATGTCCATGCTCTTCACTTTCATTGCTTAATGAAAACCTGTAGCCAAATAATGGCTCACATTTTTCTACGAAACCATTCGATACAGACGTGATAATCATCTCAAAAGTCACATAATGAACACATTAGTAAAATGCAGTGGCTGAGAAAGCACAGAAAATAAATACAAATTTTTTGTACCATAGGCTTTCTTTGCACTGCAAAAAGGTAGAACTTTTAGGTAAGATTGTCTTATGCAATGTCACCTTTTTGCCTGTGAAAAAAATAAAGATAATCTAAGTTAGTCAGTCATGACAAATACTCAGAGTAACAGAATATATAACATATTGCACATGTCATTTTCCGATTCAATTAGTTTTTAGTTTATACAACAATTGACTATGCTGTGAAACAAGCAGTGTTGGAAGGCTACGTGTACCCTCAATGTAGACCAGAAATGACATATCGATTCTATGCCAGGGAAGGTATACTAATCTTTATCTTACCATGGTTTCTTATATCATCATTATCGATCGCTATAGAGATTTTTACCTCTGGCTATGTTGTAAGATTGAAATAAAGCTTTTTCTATTTCTAGCAGCACACGGTTGAAATATTTCCTCAAGTAAGGCATGCTAACTGTCTATTTTTTTAGAAACTATAGCTTGAAAAAGGTTGAGTTTTGGTGCCACTGAGTGGTTAAGGGTTGGGGGAGGGCGTAGGGAGGAGACCAGGTTTGAATCATTGTGGGGATAAAGAAAAAGAAAAAGAAAAAGGTTGAGTTCTGGTGGCGATCAAGTAAAGAATAGTATATGTCATACTAAAGAGCATTTAATACCCCCTTAAAAGATTTCAGGGTGATTTTGAGGTAACTTTGTATGGTTTGGGATCTCTCTATGGACTTGCTGAGTTGTGACTTATCTACAGAGCTTTGAATGTTGTATTCACGTTTTTTTCTTTTTTGATAACTTAAGTGATTGTTCGAGTTAAGCTTGTGTGTATCTTGATTATCTACGGGGCGATTTGCTGTTCGGGGCATGAATCGTTATGAGGGACTCAAACGGTAACCATTGGGTAACCCCTTAATGCCTTAACACCAACTAAGTAACCCCTCAAGGTGGTTGTTGTATTCACGAATTTTGTCATCGACTGCCACCAACATTATTTACATGCATCGACCGTGTTAATCTCTTGTTTACTCAACTGTCTATGACAACTCTACCTGGGCCTCAAATCCTCACCAACCTCCTAATAGTTGGTTGTTTATGTTCACATTATAGTTATATTTTCACAGATAATGTAAATCATGGAAGTCTTTTTCTAATCTAACATATATCAAGTGAGAGGGAAATGGTTCAAGTATGACATGAAACATTGGTTTTCTATAATTTCAGTTAGTAAGGAAATTGCCTAGCACACTCTGATGCTAAAGCACATGCTAGGAAAATACTTAAGGAAAAGGTCTTATACAAGGCAAATGGTCATATTTTATGTGGAAATTGGCCTTTGTCTTATGGAGAGATAGCCTTGTAGTTGTCTAGAAAATCCAAATATTTAAAACCAAACTTTCTTGAGTTTGAATGTTGAAGAATACTAAATAAAGAAAAAAAAATCTTCCTCTGGGAATCATAACCTCCAAAAGGTGAGGATCATTGGTTGTGCTTGACAAATAAAGCATCATTTAGTTGTGGGCTTAACCTACGGGGTAGCTCAGTTGGTCTAAGGCCTTGGTGTTTAACCTAATGGTTACTAGTTCGAGTTCCCTCAAGGCTACTAGAGGTTAACTTGACCGTTGTGTGTAAACTGTCCCGAATATCTATGGTTATAAAAAAAATCATTTAGTTGTGGGCTTGGTATATACCCAATGAACTTCCACAGTTCGGGTTGTGTTGTATTCAAGTTGACAGTTGCATCTAAGATTTTGGTTGTATATTGCTATGGGACGAAGTATAGCAATACTCGTCTTAGCATGAATGTGGAAAAAGGGTTAAAATTGCTAAACCATATAATAGAAGCATTGATGATTTACTATAATGAAGCAGCAAACACCAAGTTTAGCAAAGCTTTTAAGGAGCAGAAAGTAATTACTTGCTCTGGTTCGTTTAGCATTCACTTCTACGGGTGAAGCATCAGAATCGTCATCACCATCTTTTGACTGATCTGACTTTATAATGTAAACCTGAGAAATTGGGATGACATCACAAAATTAGATTAATATATGAATATAGTTGAAATTCTATTTCTATATTGGATATAGCATTACTGGTGATTATTAGTAAGCAATATTGGTAATTATGATTAGGAGGATTCTTTTAAGTACCAAGCAAAAACAACTTTGCCAAAAGAAGAAATGCAAATATAATAAAAATAATAAATAAAAAAGGTACATATTTAAGTCGAAGGCACCTGAAATTTTGTAGGCTTGATTAGTTGGAAAACCAAAGCATCGCCATCAACTAATTCATGGTCAATAGCGAAACCTCTCCATCCTCCACTAAGTCCAGTTTTCTCAGCAAGGTATTTGACTGGGGATTCATTTCCATCCTCATCCGCCAAAGTAATCATTTCATCATGGTTTGGAAGATGCATCTTGCAGAAATGGACAGGAAGACCCTATTGAAAGAGTTGCAAAACAAGAAAGTTTAGCCATTACGAATATGAATCTATTTCTATGATGGCATTTTTTAAGTTACAAAAACCGTTCATACGATTACTAGTCTTATTCTTCTTTCCTCTTTTATGAAAAGCTACCTATTTCGTTGTTTTTACTACTAGTATAGAGAAAATTCAAGTCTGGAAATCTGAAAAAGAAACACATGAACAATGATTTTCAGAACCCGTCAACCGTCTCCTTGAAGGATTTTAGAGAATGATCATCCTTTCGTCAGACAAAGAAAATGGAACTTACCAGCCAGAACCCGCCAGTCACATGAGATTGCAGCATTGGCTTCACAAAGCTTGGAAACTCGGTTTCTAAACCTGTTTGCAGTTCTTCTGCTCTTTCTACAGCATACGCTCTAGCTTCATCAGAAGCGTAGACCCGATTCAACAAATCCCTCCGTTGATAGGATCTTCAAGTTAAAAACCCAGAAAATGTATAAGAGAAGATACGGATACCGAAAAAAGAAATGATGACCTCGCTGCTAAGCACAAAATACAGTTCAAGGATGAGCAACAACCTTTTACAGTTTTTAAATCCCCGAGTTTCAATGACCACCTAACAAGGATGAAGAAAGTTCTGATCAGTCTGATATAAGAGCAAAAGCAAATAGACTAATAAATCAATCTGCACTCAATTTATGTAGACCAGTTTGAAAACAACATGAGTAGTGGGAAGAAAATCAGCCTTGTGTTTCCTAAAGAATAAAAAATTTAGGCATACAGCATTGGCTCTCTTTGATTCAATTATATCAATCCATATAATACAGGTTGTGGTATCTAATAATAGAAAGATATTATTTCTGGAGATATTAATGATGCCTTTGTTTTTTTGGTGAAGCCTTAAACGGTGCGGAAGCAGAAATTCAGTGCCCGTTCTTAGGTTTGCTATACTATATAATCAAGCTTCTTCTGGTATGACAGCACAAACCTGGAGCCTGTTACAAGAACAAAAAAACAAGCGACATAGGGAAAAGAGAACATAAAACAAGAATTTATGCCAGTACCCATTATACCTTTCATTGAGTACTCGCTCTTAATCTCTCTCTCTCACATGCCCTCTCCCATCCCCAAAACCAACATCCTGTATTCCTAATCTATTTCTCTTGATGTTATTCTCCATCCTAAAACACTTCTAATTGTTATGAATATTTTGTCCAACATGCTCCGTTTGAAACCCGAAAAGTACTAAGGAAAGAAAATAGAGAAGAAATATAAAATGAAAAAAAATTGAAGGAAAATAAAAAATAAGTTTAAACTTAATAAATTAATTATATATGTCTATTTATGTTCATTTTATTTGTTTATTTTTATTGTATAAGGACTAAAAAATTTAAAAATATGTAAAATTTTGAGAAATTTCGATTATATTTGATTTTTGATTATATTTGTCATTGTGAATCCAAACATATTCTTTATTACTTTTTGAGTTACGGAGCCTTAATATCTTTGTTTTAAACTACTCCTTCTTGGTTATTTTGAATGGAAAAAAGATATAGAATAGGTTTTGCAAGATATATTGAACCATATTATTTTAAAAAGATTTTAATGTAGTGACAAATACTTGAGTTATTAATATTATCCGGCAAAAATATCAAATCAATTCCTGTGTAAGAGTTATACGTTCTTTTTTAAACCATCGATTCAATTTAGACTATGTTGGTATGGAAATTCTAAAATTTAAATTTAAAATAAATATTTAATCAAAAGACATCAAGTAACTCAAAATTTGTAAAGCATCCTCTCCATGTTTTTGTTTGTTCTTAAAGAATGACTCATCACGAATAAAAATACCCTTTATTATTTCATGTATTTAGATATCTTTAAAAAGAAAGTTATTTTTTCAAGAAAACAATAAAAATATTTTTATTAAAATGCGGTCAAAAATGGATGAAAAGTTAGATTTCCAAAATTTAGCTTTTTTAATTAAAAAAAAACACCCAATTTATTGTTCTTCTTACTTTACTACCAATCTCGAGCTCATTAAATCCCACACAGACTAGGTTATCTAATTTCATTTTCAGCTGCAATCCCCTAAAAGACAAGAAACATTTCCATTTCATTCCATTGTTGCTACTGGAAGTTCTAAAAACACTTTGTTCTGCTGATTTCTGTAGTTACCAAAGACGGAAACATTTTACTTCTAAGCCAAACAAACTAACCCTAATATTTCAATGGCAGAACACAATCTCAATATAAAATTCCGAGTGTAGGGGAGAGAGCTCACTTCCTTGTAGTTAGGAGAAGGCTTATCCACGAACCGGCTCGATCTTCTCACCGCACTCAAGTTCACTGGCGACCGAGGTGTGCGCGGGTTGGACTTCTTTACCTGCGAATCCAAATCTACGAAAATAGAAATCTTGCTTGGAGAAAAAAAAAGAAGAAGCGTAACTAGAGAAATCGAGAGGAGCAGCATACCGGCGAGGATTTAGGGCTTGTGGCAGTTCGAAGAGAAGCAGAAAGCTTATGAAGATTCAGTTCTTCCATTCTCTTCTTGTTTTCTTCAAGTCTCCTTTGACGACTTTCCTCATATGATGCCATCTCCGAGACCCCCATTTCTCCCGGAACCTATAGATTTTCTCGCTATCCAAACAGATGTCTCAGGAAACTGTGGAGACAGAGGAAGATGACCGTTGTTTCCTGTCTAGAAGACTAGAACCCTCACCTGGATTTCCTTTTGAAAGCGGGATGGTATTGAAGTTTGGAATTTGAATTCAAATATATAGGGTAGGGGCACATTTGGTATTTCGAGCCTCCCTTTGGTATTGCGGAAATTAATAATATCGAATATAGAAACTATTTAACTTTTGTTATAAATGGAAGCATTAAGTGAATGACCACATTTATGTTCATTAAGTGATGAATGAACCAACAATCACTTATTCCATTACTCACATTACATTTATGATAAGTAAATGAAATCTATGTTTGTAAGTCTATAAAAGGCTTCCACCATTTTTTATAAAGGCATCGAGGAGAATCATCTTCTCATTCTCTCTCCCTCTTCCTTTCTCCTCAATTCTCTCTCTCATCACTAGCCTTTTGATATATGAACAAAAAGAATAACATAATTCTCTTTAAAGTTTGCTTTTAATAATACATTTACAACACGTTATCAATACGAGTTTGCTTTGAAGGTAATTATCTAACCTTATCTTAAAGTTATTTCAATTTTCTCCTATAATTATATTTGGTTTGCATAAGCCAAATGAGCATAGCTATTTATTAAATCAATTATGAGCCACTATATATCCAAAAGATTGTTGACAATAATAAAATATCACAAAACTTGAGCTTGTGACACTTGACATTACCGGAAAAAACTACTTATCTTGAATCCTTAATGTTGAAATACATCTTGACGCAATGAATCTTAGAGTTGTCATCAAAGAAGAAAGTCAAACATCCCATCAGAATTTAAAAAATGAATACCTTATAGTAAATGACCCCTTCACTCTATGAAATGAGTTGAAGGGGAGATATGATTATCAGAAAATTGTGTTCTCCCAAAAACTCGATATGATTGTATGCACTTAAGGTTGCAAGATTTTAAAACAGTTAGTGAATACAACTCTGCATAGTTCAAGTTGTGCAGAGAGAAAGTCATAGAAGAAGACTTGTTAGAAAAAACGTTTACCACATTTTATGTCTCGAATGTCCTCCTAAAGTAGTAGTATCGAGAGCGTATATTTAAGAAATACTTTGAATTGATATCATGTTTTCTTGTTGCTGTGCAAAATAATGAGCTTTTGATGATAAATCACCAGTCCATCCGGTGGATCTAACCATTCCACGAGTGATGGCGTTGCAATACAATCGTGGACAGGAGGAATTTTTGATACCATGGTACTCAGCGGTAAGTGAAATCATTAAGAATTAACGCCTTGCCCAGAAAAGGAAGCGCAGCGAGCGGCGGGCGAATATCTGGGATGAGCAAAGAAAATGGGAGAGTATATACAGAAGCCTTCCAAGGACCGCGAGAATAATTGTCATAGATGTGGTATGAAGGCGTGGGTACATTTTTGTTATGCGCCCAAACGGCCGACCGCTACCAAGCATCAATCAAAGTAAAAGGAAAAGAGATAGAAATGAACTTTATTAATAGAAATGGACTATACTTAACTTACTATGATACTGATTTCTTTGGAGGTCCTAGTGAAAAAAATGAACTATGTGATGAATGATGAAAACACTGCTACTAAATAATAATTCTTATATCAAAATTAAATAAAATACTATTTTGTTATTACATTTACTTCTACTCATATTATTTAGTGGTATTTGAAATTCATTTGTTATTGATCTCAAGATAATGAGGGTGATGTATGTCTTGCTGACTGTGCAACCACACACACAATTCTTTGAGATAAAAGGTACTTCCTAGGTTTGACATTAACAAAGGCTAATGTAAGTACCATATTTGGTACAACAAACTTAATTGAAGGCTCTAAAATAGCAAACATAATGCTACCAAACGGAATTAGGTTCCATATCAATGATGCATTATATTCTAGAAAATCTACGAGGACTTTTCTTAGCTTTAAAGATATTCGTAGAAATGGATATCCTATTGAAACTATGAATGAAGGTAATACAAAATGTCTTTACATTACCTCTACTGTTTATGGCAAAGCATGGCCCAGGAAAAACTCTAGGCATTCTTCTCTAGGTTATATCATGAAATATAGAACATGTCGAGTCATTTGTTGTGTCGTAGATGAAGTTCGCGACCAAGACTTTGTTCGCTTTTAACGCGATATCTTTGAGTTCTTAACGGAGAATCATAAAACTCTCACATGAGCATCCACTAAGGAACCAGAAGATTCTTTTGACCAATGAATACCCATTTACTGCTTGCTCACAAGGTAAATTGATAGTTAGACCATTCTTTAGCAAAGTCACATTTGAGTCCTGATCTTACCGAAAGAGCTGCATGGGGCATATGTGGACTATCAATCCGCCACATGTGGACCTTTCCATTACTTTATGGTCTTAATAGATGCCTTTATTAGGTGGTCACATGTTTGTCTTCATTTGATAAGAAATGTTTCCTTTGCTAGGCTCCTCGCACAAATGATCAAATTACGAGCCCAGTTTCCTGATTATCCAACTAAGGCCATCAAGCTTGACAACGTCGGTGATTTTACCTCCCAAACTTTTACCGACTATTGCATGTCAGTTAGAATAAATATTGAGCATCCTGTTTCTCATACTCACACCAAAAACAGTTTATAGTCATCAGAAATTGTGCAATTAATAGCTCAGCCATTTGCTAATGAAAACCAAATTGCGACTTCTCTGGGACATACTATTGTATCTTTGCAAACTTGGTTGTATTAGGCCAACAACACTAATACTCTCCTTTACAACTTGTAATAGACAAACAACCAAATATTTCTCATTTAAGAATCTTTAGTTATGCAGTCTATGACGCCCCCAACTTGGCACACGGTGTTAAGCGAGGGTGTCATTTTTTTTTTTTTTTATAAACTTATAACCTTTAAGCTTGTTCATTCAGATAATGTTAAACATTTAACTTGTACTATATTCTGTAGCAGCGGATTACAAAATATATATAAACTCCATATATGGAAGTGTTTAACATTTACAATATTTACATTGTTTACAAAAACAAAACATATACAAAAATAGACCAAAAGGTCTTTGGTAGACTTAATGTGTTTGGCGCCCAGTTCTTGTTAATAGGTGTTCGGACTTCGTTTATGTCTTCTCCTGTACGGATGAGAGAAATACCCTTGCTAGCGCAGCTTGAGTGGGGTAATATATGGATGACCTCTAATAGGTCATCCCACCTTCCTACACATTATACCGCATCTAACATATCATATCGTTTAACGTAGCATACATATTTATTTACTTATCTTCAATTTCATTTCTTATCATTTTACACTTTGCTTCATGTTCTTGTCACAATATACTTGTGATCGCATAGTGGTGTTATGCTTCTCTTATCATATCATATCATATCATACGACATATTCAAGTCATTTGTTTTATGTTTTATGTCTGCATAAACCTTAGAAGTGGATAAAGGAAACTATAAGGGCCCGAAGGTGCTGTACTCACTATACGAAACAGTGGTCTATAAGAGCCCGAAGGTGTTGTTATCATTGTACGAGACAATGACCGTACATACAAATTTCGAAGATGTTGTAATGACTTTGAAATGGGGACGATTGATTAGTATCATTCTGACTTGTTTTTCCCCTAATAGGCATGCCCGTCTATCCCTACTTAGGTTCTGACGAGATATTCTATCCTCCTATTTTATGTTCCGTACATATCTCATATTTCAGACAGAAATTATTTTCATACGGTGATCATAATATGATATTTTAATCATTATTCGTATCTTTTCATATCTCATTATATGCATGAATAACTATGGTTACCATGAATGCATATGACTGTTGTCTCCACATTCCAATTTCCTTCAGAAGCTATATAGCAGAATTATTTTAGACTCAAGGGCTTTCCATGGAATCGAGAACATCTAAAAGCGGAGTTGAACGAAGAAATTATGACCATCACGAGTTGGAGGCTTCCAGACGGTGATGACTGACGGAACCAATAGAGCTTACTGTTTTCATGATTTCTGGACCTAATATGAGTTCCAATATTTTCAAGCTATATATGGATGAATTCTATACTCAAAGGGGTTTCCATAGAGTCTAAGAACATCAGAAACAGAGTTCAGACGAAGAAATTATGACTGTCCGAAGTTGAAGGCTTCCTATGAACAGTGACTACAAGTAGAACCAATAGGGCCTATCGTTTTTTGTGATTTCTGAACTTAATATGAGTTCCAATTTCATCAAGCTATATATGAATGGATTCTAGACTTAAAGGGATTTCCATAGAGTTCAAGAACATCAGAAACAGAGTTCGGACAAAGAAATTATGACTGTCCGAAATTGGAGGCTTCCCATGAATAGTGACTACGAGTAGAACCAGAAGGGCCTACTATTTTCGTGATATCTGGACCTAATACGAGTTCCAATATTATCAAGCTATATATGGATGGATTCTAGACTCAAAGGGTTTCCATAGAGTCTAAGGACACCAAAACAGAGTTCGGACGAAGAAATTATGACCGTCCGAAGTTGGAGGCTTCCCATGAACAGTGACTACAAGCAGAACCAACAGGGCCTACTATTTTCGTGATTTATGGACCAAATATGAGTTCCAATATTATCAAGATATATGGATGGATTCTAGACTCAAGGGCTTTCCATAGAGTCCAAGAACATCCTAAAGCGGAGTTAAACGAAGAAATTATGACACATTGAGAGTTGGGAGAAATTTTGTGGCTTATATCTCCTAAAACTTGATATTTAAATGTCTGAATATTGCAAATTAGGGATTCTGATCAATAACTTGAGTTAGCTTGCCTTAAATATACCAAGTAGAATTCTTTTTAGACCCAAATTCATAAAAAAAAAAAAAAAAAGGGTTTATGGTTTCTTCTTTATCAAAACAATTCCATACAAAAGTCGAAAAGTCGATAATCCATGCCAAAATCATAGTTTCCATACAAGTTATACTTTTCCATGCGCTTTGATACGCTTCTTCTCTTCTTCCTTATCTTCTCCTCTTCTTCTTTTCTTCCTTCTCTTCTCTCTTCTTTCTATCCCATTTTGCCTGTCACAAGACCAAAATGAGATATTTATTTTGGTCTTATCCTTATTTGATTTTAATATTTTTCCTTTTTGCATTTTTGGTCCCCAAACTCCCTTCTATTTGCACTTCCACTTATTCAAATTCCTACTTTGGTATACAATCTTTTGTTCTTATGTCATTTGGGTCCTTAATTGTCAATTTACCAATTTACCCTTGACTTTTGTATTAATTTCGGGTTTTGCTTATTTTATTTTTAGCATTATTTTATTCCGAAAAAAATATACATTTACTTTTATTATACCCTAAACATGTTATAAAATTGTCAGGGTATAATTTGGGGTGTTACACAGTCTATATACCAATTGCACCTACACAATATACTAAAATGGGTCCCCAACGAAAACTTGGGATTTATGTAGGTTTTGATTTTCCATCTATCATAAGATATCTTGAACCCTTAACAAAAGATGTTTTTACAGCCCACTTTGCAAATTGTCATATCAATGAGAGTATATTCCCATCATTAGGGAGAGAAAAATCGGTTCCAGAATAATGACAAGAAATTACTTGAAATGCATCTACGATGTTTCATTTTGATCATCGTACAAATCAATGTGAACTAAAATTTCAAAGGATCATTCATTTGCAAACTCTTGCAAATCAATTACCAAATGCATTTATTGATACAAAGAAAGTGACAAAGTCACGTATTCCGATTGCAAATGCTCTAGCACGATGTCCTTGAAGGACAATTAGCAAATGAGTCTCAAATACGCCTGAAGCGTGGGAGACCTATAAGCTCAAAAGACTTAACTCCTCAAAAGAAGAGAACACAAAGAAAAATTGGTGCCCTGAAGAGGCAAATATAAAACAAAAGGCCCCAACAGAGACATATGGTAAACGAAAGGCCCCAATAGAGGCATATAATGAACAAAAGGCCCCAATAGAGACATGATAAACAAAAAGCCCCTATAGAGGCATACAATGAACAATAGACCCCTGAAGAGATTCAAGATAAAAAAATAGCTATTGAAGAGGCACAAGTACTTGAAAATTATGAGATCTCAATGAGTTATCATAATATTTTTGCCTTCCAAGTGGCCTTAGACATCAAAAGAAATGATGAGGATCTGGAACCACAAAATGTGGAAGAATGTCGACATAGAAGTGATTAGCCAAAATGGAACAAAGTTATGCAGGCAGAATTAAACTCGTTAACAAGACAAGAAGTTTTTGGACATGTAGTCCAAACACCGAAAGTGTAAAGGCTATTGAGTACAAATGTGTATTTGTACGAAAGCACAATGAAAATAATGCGATCATAAGATAAAAATCGTTATTAGTAGCATAAGGTTTCTCGTAGAGACCTGGTATCAATTACGAGGAAACATATTTACCTGTCATGGACGTAATTAGTTTTCACTTTTTAATAAGCTTAGCAGTCTCTAAAGGACTGGATATACGTCTCATGGATGTCATCACATCTTATCTATATGGATCCATAGATAATGAAATATACATGAAAATCCCTATAGGATTTAGATTGCCTGAAGCAAATAAAACAAAATAACTAGTATGGCCTTCCAATTAGAATTACAACAATCTCTATGGATTAAATGTCAGGACACATATGGTACTGTCCTTATGCTTAGTATTTATTGAAAGAAGGGTATATAAACAACCTAGCAATAACCATAAATCTTCATCGAAATCGAAGCTGGGTTTGCAATTATTGCTGTGTATGTTGATGATTTAAATCTTGTTGGAACTCCTAAAAAGCTCACAAGAATAGTAAAATATTTGAAAAAGGAATTTGAGATGAAAGATCTTGGGAAAACAAAATTTTGTCTCGACCTACAGATAGAGCATTTCCCTACTAGAGTTTTGGTTTACCAATAGGCATATAATAAGAAAATTTTAAAGCGCTTTTATATGGATAAAGCACACCCTTTAAGTTTTCCAGTAGTTGTTTGTTCACTTGATGTGGAAAATGGCCAATTTCGTCCTTGTGAAAAGGGTGAAGAATTACTTGATTATGAAGTACCATATCTTAATGTCATTGGTGCATTTATGTATCTTACTAATTGTACTTGCCTAGATATTGGTTTTTCTGTCAATTTATTAGCCAAGTACAATTCTGCTCAAACCCAAAGACATTGGAATGGTATCAAACATATGTTGCGCTACCTCTAAGGAACAATTAATATGAGTCTATTTTACTAAAAGGAATCAAAACAACAATTGCTTGGATATGCTAATGCAGGATACCTTTCAGACCCATATAAGACTAGTTCACAAAGAGGGTATGTGTTTAATTGTAATGGAATTGCTATTTTATGGAGATCCTTTAAGTAGGCAATGGTGGCCACATCACCGAATCATTAAGAGATTATAACAATTCACGAAGCAACTCGTGCATATATATGGCTAAGATTGATGATTCAACATATCCAAGAATCATGTAGACTCCTCTCTATCAATGTAACACCCCGAATTAGACCCTAGTAGTTTATTTCATGTTTATGATATAATATAAGTAAAATTTGCATTTTTCTGTAATTGAAGTACTAAGGGTAAATTGGTAATTTTTCAAATTAAGGACTTAAAGGTCATTATGTAAGAAGGATATAGGTTAATGTAGGAATTGGATAAGTTAGAATTGCAAATATAATAGAATTAGAGGACTAAATAGCAAGGGCTATAATTGGGACTAAAAGAGGATAAGGCCAAACATGGCCTTATGATAAGAGCAAAATATCTCATTTTGGGGATTATCCATTTTAGGGCTAAAGGAGAGCTAAGGCACAGTTTTGGGAGAGAAGCCATTCTAGGTTGCTTTTCTCCATTTATTAAAGGTTCTATTTGGCTCAAAGAAGAAGAGAAGAAATCAAGGTATGAAATTATTGTATGGAACTTTGGTATGGAACCAATATGTATGGATTTGTTGGTTAGGAAACCCTCCTAACTCTCTCTTTGCCTATGTTTGGGTTTGAAGAACCTTATCTAAGTATAAAAGTGATTTTGTTGGTGTTAGTTCAGTTTTGTGGTTGGTTTTGGGTTTTGGTTGGAAATTTTGGGTGAAAAGCCAAACTGCGAGAAATCGCGGTGATCTTGATGCTTGAAGTTAGTCTGGTACTCAAATTTGTTTTGATGCGAAGGATGTGAGTCTTGGTACTCAAAAGCTATTTTAGTCTAGAGGATGTTAGTGCCGATCTTGAAGGTAGTGTGGTACTCAAGAGGATTGTTACGATCGAAGGATATTGAGTACCGATCTTGAAAGATGAGTACCGATATTGAAAATTTGAGTATTGGTACTCAAAGTGTACACCCCGATCGGAGGATGCTAAGTACGATGCAGAAGTTGAATCTGGGGTACTCAAAATGGTTAAGGTCAGTCACAGGTGCTACAAACGCTGTTTTTGTTTTGTTCTTCCGTTATTATGAATGAAGTCCTTTGCATGTATGAAGTTATATAAATGCTTCCTCGCCGCGAAACCGCATGGCAAGCCGTCATTAAGGCGGACCTTGATTCTCGCCCATTATTTATTTGCATTATATAAATATAAGAATGTGAATAAGAATAATATAACAAACTCAAGAATATATATAATTGTATGCCTGTCGGAGACCGGATAGTGAATGAATAGGCACGTCTGTTCAGTGCGACGACACTCCTGCATTATGCTACAATTCCTCTGTTACGTGAGTAGGCACGTCTCTGTTCAGTGTTTTGGCACTCCTTCTAGTACTACGACACTTCTATTACGTGGGCAGGCACGTATTATGCTTACTAGCACCTGCATTCGATGTTAATACCAGTACCTTGATACTATTGTCTTTGTGTCTTTTCATTCATTATTCGCACGTCTATATAGGTAAACATTTATATGAAAAATATCTGAATAAAATGATGTGTCAAACTTTTATATGATAAGAATATGAATAATGAACAATAAAACATAAATGTCGGTTTTGCTATATTACGTATTATACCTCACAGTGCGAATGCTGTATAAAAGGTCTCTGAATAAGAACTCTACGGAGATATGAAAAACTATTATAAACAGATATGTTATATGGCTTCTGTTATAGAATTACGTTTATATAACTCGACACTTATACATTATGTATATTTATCTTGTAATTGTGGATCACTTTAAGTGGTCATATTTGTTATCTGTTTCCCACTAAGGTATAAGCTTAGCACAAGTGTTTCATCCGTGTAGGTACTGAAGAGGACATCCGAGGTATTCTGCATTTGCCAAAGCCAACACAACAATAGGAGTCCACCTGATGTAGGTTTTGATTTTCGGTTTTGGAATGTAAATGTAAAAGTTTTTGTAATAGTGGAATTTGTTTATGTACAAGTAAATGGGGCTCAGGCAAGAATATGTACATGATAGTTTAAACACCACTATGGTGGTAGTACTAGAAGTTTTATTTTCTTATGAGTTTATTTATGAAATGGGCTCACCAATGTTAGAAAATCAGGTAAATGAGTCCCAGTCCCGTGCCACGTCCCCCTCTCTCCGCCCAGGTAGGGGTAGGGGAGTGACAATCAAAGCCAGTTCGACAACATTATTTGAAGATAATGATGCATGAATTGCACATATCAAAGGAGGTTATATCAAAAGAGATAGAACTAAACATATTTATCCAAAGTTCTTTTATACATATGAACTCTAGAAGAGTGGTGAAATCGATGTTCAACAAATACGCTCAAATGATAATCCAACAGACTTATTCACAAAGTCATTGCCAACCTCAACATTCAAGAGACTAATATACAAGATTGGAATGTGCCAACTGAGGGACACTAACATGAGGGGGAGTATGCTTATGACATGATGTTATGCATCTTTGCACTTTTTAGCGCCGTTCGGGTTTTGTCCCAGGTTTTGTCTTGGGTTTTTAGCAGTGTTAGTCCTCACAAAATAAGAACAATCCAGAATATCATAAGAATATTGTTATCTTTTTCCTTCGTCAGGTTTTATCCCATCGGGTTTTACTAGCAAGGTGTTAATAAAACATATTATTTATGGTGGTCATTCAAGGGGGAGTATTGTTATAAATGGAAGCATTAACATGAGTGGTGATGACACATTCTCATACTATTAGCGATGAAATGAACCAATATATTTACTTTATTCCATACTACATTTATGATGAGTAAATGGAATGTGTGGTTTGTAAGCTCATTAAAGGCCTTCACCATTCTTTGTGGTGTGCTGCATCTCTAGAATATTCCTTCTTGCTTTTCTCTCTCTTCCTCTTCCTTTCTCCTCCTTCCTTTTCAACATTCATATCTCTCTCATCATTAACCTTTTTGATATATGATCATAGTGCTGAGGATGTACCATTTTAAAGTTTAATTTAAAATATTATACAAATTTGAATTATTCCTTTTTTAGAATGTAAAATTGTAATAATATAATATGAAGTTTTATTGAATTATATTATTCAAAAGCATTTTGTATTTAAAACATATTCCTTCAAATGTTAGGGAAAAGGTGTAAAAAACCCCTCGGTGTTTTAGCCAATATCTCACTTATACTTGGAACTTTTTTCAGTTTAAAGAGGCCCCTGCAATTTATTCCCGTAGCCCAAATCAACTCATGTCGTGACTCAAACCGTTAAAGTGGTCAAACGGTGTTAAAATGATCGTTAAATGCTGATGTGACGTCCATGTGGCACGTGGTACCTACTCTCATCTCCCTTCCCTCTCCTCGCTTCTCTCTTCCCTCATTTCTTCTCTCCCTTCACTCTCTTCTCTCTTCCTCACCGGTTGGACCCAACCCATCCCACCCCACCCCACCCCACCCCCACCCCTTAGCATCTGTCAAAACTTTTTTTTTCTTCTATTTTTTTGATTACTTTTATTTTCTTTTATTTTCTATCGAGTCATATGTTGTCGTGAACCAAAAGTTCAAAGACCCAAAGACTCTTGTTTTTTGTCATGATAAACTGGGTCACCTTGGGTCCTTAATGATGTGGAGAATCATTGAACACTCACATGGACATCCACTAAGGAACCAGAAGATTCTTTTGCCCAATGAATACTCATGTTCTGCTTGCTTATAAGGTAAATCAATAGTTAGATCATCATTTAGCAAAGTCACATTAATTTGAGTCACTAGTTTTCTTAGAGAGAATACATGAGAATATATGTGGACCTATCCATCCACCATGTGGACCTATCCATCCACCATGTGGACCTTTCCTTTACTTTATAGTCTTAATAGATGCCTCTACTTTATGGTCTTAATATATATTTTAGTCTCTATATTATCAAATTTGTATGTTTTATACTGATCCATTACGTTATTAACCTGAATATTGTTTCATCATTTATGATTTTTAGCAATTATATCTTGGATCTATCTATCTATTGGAAGTTTGAATAATATCAATAATTTCCCTTTAAAAAAGGCAACTACTTTTAGATTTCAGTTGCTTTTATTTTTATTTTAAAGATTATTTAAAAAAAATAATTATACTAACGTAATTAATAGGGTTTCCTGAACATGAAGGCCAACCCACCAAAGCCCAAGGAAAGGCAAGTCTGAAACGCCCTGGCCCCTGTGCCTGCCAAGAAGAAGGAAGCCCTCCACCCTCAGCCCCGCCCCAAGAGCTTACCACAGTAATAGACAATGTGAAAGCCCATATCCCGCAGTCAAAACCAAATCATATCAAGTAAGAAGGGAAGTAAGATAATTCCCAATAACGATTTATCCTCTAAAACAAACCAAATCTCGCCACAAATAAGGGAAGTAGATAATCTTCAATAAACTGCTTCCTCATTATCCCTTAATGATTCGATAGCGATAAAGACGTAAAATACCCCAGCCAATAGTTAATCCTTACCACCATCAAATCGAAAAACATATGCTATAAATACCGTGCCACCCCATCGAAAGGTATAACACCCGCTCTCTAAGCAGCTTGATCTTTTCTCTTCATCGTGGAAGAATCGAGCCTAGACACGGCTGCGAACCCGGCGAGCCCTCGCCGATCTTCTTTATTTGTTTTGGCAGAGAGTCCAATGTCCGTGAGACGCTGGATCGACTCCACCGACAGCCCAGCTCGCCTAGCGATTCCAACACACCTCCCCGGGCCGGCTGAAAAAGCCACACCAAGGCCGCCTGTGGGAACGAGCGCCTTTACAAATAAAGCTGGATTTCTCAAGAATCGGATGGTATCAACTCTGAACACAAGGAGCAACGCCCATCGTCCGAGATAAGACCAGCCAGCGACGTAGAGCTCGACCCGCCTGCTAAACAATGCAAGCCAACACCGATGAGGTAGAGGCGTCCCGCCTCAAGAACCAACGCCAAGAAGCAGCTGGGAGCAACTCACCAGGCAGATGCAACGCCCGCAGGAGGTGCGACCAACTCGGGAAGGGCACAACATCACTCCTCATGAAGGGCAACCTCACCTTGGCGCTCCTCGAGGTGCTAAAACGGAGGCAGAATCCAGCCGTGCCAAGGGGCATGGACCACACCCAACCCCCGGGAGAGGAAGCGCACGTAAGGGAACACTCGGGGCACATTGAAACCAGAACTAAACCCCCTCAAAGAAGGAATAAGAGAACGATCATGGGAGCAGAGGTTGAAGGGCCTCCAACAGGAACTCAGCCGCATGAAGGAAGTTATGAAGGAGCGAGCCCCGCACTCTACAGGACACCCGGCACAAACAGATCGAGTCCCCGCTATGGCCGGCGCTCCACTTTCCTCTTCCGGCGAAATTCAGAATGCCGCAGATATAAGCGTTTGATGGTGTTAAAGATCCCGTCGATCATCTCAATACTTATAAGAACCAAATGGAGCTACATGGATATCAGGACCCTGTACGGGCGCAGCGCTCGCTATCACGCAGCGGGCCTCGACTTCGTCAAGGTTTGCCTGTGCTCCCACCACATCATCGCCTCTCATCTCAGAGAGCTCTCGCCACGCTCATCTCTCCCCACTTCATTGAGCCCATAACACGTAGCCGAGTTATCACCTACTGACCATAAAACAGAGCTCGCAAGAAAGCCTGAGATCTTATGTCCAGAGGTTCAATGCCGAGTCTCTGAAGGTAGATATATCTGACGAGAAGTTCGCTATCACTTCATTCATTGCTGGATTAGGAGTGCAATCAAAAGATTTGATGTTCTCCATCTCTAAGAATCCTTAAGCAAGCATGGCCGAGGTGCTTGCTAAAGCGAAGAAGTACATTAACGGTGAAGAAGCCCTCATATCTAAGCAAGGAAGCTCTTCAACCCATAAGGAAAAGAGCAGGATCGACAGGCTGTGTCGACGTGGATCTGAGCTCCCAAGAGACAAAGAGACCGGAGAGGTCCCCCAAAGATCTAAAGATAAGAAATCCAGCCCCCTAAAAAGGCAAAACCTCAAAGATCGCCTAGTCCACCTGTACCAGTCGCGACAATGATATTCACCCCTACTGCCACCCCCATCACCGCAGTTGTCACAGTCTCAAGGCGAGGTACTATTACATGAACAAGCTTTGAGATGGCCATTCCAGATGGAGGTTCGCACCCACCAAGAGAGGATAACACTATACCGGTGAATGCCATAGGACTACGCATCGAATCCGATGATCGTGATACAACCAGAAGCAAAATAGAATATTTGATTCGGCGCCGGATCTCTCCGCCGCTCGTAGCACTCGAAGGCCAGACTGTGTGGTTATAACCGCAACCACCCCTAAGCAAAACAACAACAACTCAACACCACAACCCTTAGGAAATTCATGTGATCTCGAGGATTTTGCGTGAGGTGGTGAGTCCAAAATCGCGGCTGAAGGCTCCACTCAGTACAAAGAGATCGTGACAAGAGGTAAAGAAATACAAGCTTATGTCCAAACTACCCCTCGACCGACACGTACCCATAACGTTTCTGATTCGGGGACTTGGAAGGATGCCAACATCCACATGACGATCCTTTGGTAATAAGCGGCGCTGCGGGCTAACAAAACGATCCATCAGTCCCTTACGACACGAAGTTCACCGACATCACTGGCCTTGGGCCACAAGACGGGCATTGGAAGCGGAAAAGCCGAACTGGGGCTGGCACTCCACCTCGCGAGGATTCTCCTGGAGAAAAGTACTACCCCAGGATCAATACGCTAGTACTCAATTTCTTGGGAGACCCCCATGCCGTGCAACAACAAATAAAGGAAGCCGTAGTGTGATGCCCCATCCCGCTATAACATTTTGTCGTGAAAGACCTCTCAATGCCATAAAGGCCATTCCCTTCGCTTACCACATGATGATCAAGTTTCCTACCACAAGCGGAGTAGGAATGGTTCGAGGAGACCAGCATGTGGCTAGGGAGTGTTAATCGGCGTCCGTGAAGCAAAAAGCAGTCGACAACATAAACTTGGACGAGCTCGACATGCGCGACGAGGTAAACACCCGACCTGAGCCCTCGGAAGAGCTGGATCCCGTACCATTGGACGATAACCCTGAACACCTCACCTATATCGGTTCCAAGCTTGTAGAAGACCTCAGAAGTCTCCTCACCCACTTCTTAAAACAGAACAAAGATGTCTTCGCATGGAAATAGGAGGATATGGAAGGAATTGACCCCGCCATCATTACCACAGCTAAAATGTCGGCCCATCTTTTAAACCGCCAAGCAAAGTAAGAGTTTCTGCTCCCGAAAGGTAAAAGCAATCAACGAGGAGGTCGACAAGCTCCTCCGTGCCGGGCAATCGAGAAGGAGTACTCAATGGCCGCCAACGCCGTGCTCGTCAAAAAAGCAAATCCACAATGGCGACTCAGACTGACTTCTATTGATGTCAACCAGCACGCCTCTAAAGACAACTTTTTCCCCTTACCACCTGACGACCTCATCAGGATGCTACGCCCACCATGAACCTCGGGCTTCACGGATGCCTTCCCGCTGAGCAACCGCATTAGCATGGATCCGATGATCGAAAAAGACCCACTGGCCAACGGGCCAAGGGACCGCTATCGAGCGACGCTTCTTCACTAAAGAACGAAAGAATACATACACCGTATATCGGGTGAACAAGATGTTCCGTGGAGCGCATAGGAGCATCCATGGAGGTGTACATAGACGACATATGCCAGGTAGAAGCTCACTCGCCGCTCCACATAGCTCACCTTCGTCCGAGGCGGTTCCGTATCTCAAGAGAATACAACATGAAGTTGAATCTACTCAATGCGCCTCGAGTCTCTCAAATGGGAAAAATTCCTTGAAGTTTTATACCAACAACCGAGGAATCGAGGCAAACCTGCATAAGATAAAGGCTGTGGCTCGACATGCCGCCACCATCAAACATGTAACTAACGCCTAATCAAAGAATAGCCGATTAGCTTCCGGCTGCGGTCCAAGGCCGCAACATAAATGTTACTCTTCTTCCAAGTTCTAAAGAAAGCCTTCATCAGATACGTGTCATGGGCTATTGAAGCATTTTCAAAGATCAAGACTGCCCACCTCCCCTTATTCCTCGGGTGAGCCCTAAGGGAGAGCTCCTTACTCTTTATTCGCGTTGTTGGGATTTCGACCGCCGTCCTTATCAGAGACAAAGACCGAGTACAACATCCTGTTTACTATTGCAGCCGAGCTCTGTGAGGAGCAGAGGAGAGGTACCCAAGGATGGAGAAACTGGTCCTGGCTTTGGTAACCGCAGCCCGAAAACTCCGCCCTTATTTCCAAGCTCATACCATCAAGTCCCAAATCGTATCACCCGATAAAGCAAGTGCTACACAAAACCAGAGGCCCTGTGAAGGTCGATGAAGGGCCATAGAGTTGCCGAGTTCGACATCGATGAGCAAGCCAAAAATGCAATGTGCTGGGTGTCTAAGGCCAGATTCGTCATGGAATTCACCTTGGCAGAACCTGCCGAGAATGCGCAAACGATGCCTGACCTCCCAATCTGGAAGCTATTCGTAGATGGGGCACCAATTCTCAAGGGAGCGGAGCCGGACTAATCCTGACCTCCCCAGAAGGAATAGATATCGAATATGCACTCAGGTTTTGGTTCCAAGCCTCCAACAACTTGGGCCGAGCATGAGGTCGCCATACAGACTCAACCTCGCCCCATTCTATGAGGCAAGTTTGACCAAATGAGTAGCGACTCCCGCTGGTAGTAAATCGATAAGACACCTACGAGGCCAAAGGTGAGAAATGATCCTATACCTCAAAAGCGCACTGATTTACTAAAAAGTTCGCTACCCGTGCTCGATATATACCAAGAGCGTAGTACTCAGCCGATGCCTTAGCAAAACTGGTAACAGCCTCACAAGAAGACCTCAGCTGACTAACACTTGTCGAGTACCTTACAGAGCCTTCTATAGATCTCTATGGCGAGGAAGTCGCACCAATCAGTCCGTTTCTCAAGTCGACGGACCCATTCGATTACTTAATAAACGGACGTCTACCCGACGACCCAAAAAAGGCCTCTAAGATTAGGATGAGGTCGGCCAGATTTACTAATCATAGGGGAAGCCTTTACAAGCGAGGTTTTTTCACACCCATCCTTAAGTGCATCGCGGGGAAAGATGCTGACTATGTACTAAGGGAAGTGCATGAAGCGTGGCGTAAATCATATCTGAGTTCTGACGTCATGGAAAAGGTCTTAAGACAGGGATACTACTGGCCCACAATGCTCAGAGACGCGACAGAACTAGTCAAGAAGTGTAAAGTTTGTCAGGAGCACGCCAAAATCTCTCGCCTCCCATCCGAGCCGCTAACTTCAGTTACAAGCCCCTGGCCTTTTCAGTAGTGGGGACTAGACATATTGGGACCTCTGCCCATTGGAAAGGGCCAGTGCAAATTTGTCATCATATAGCGCTGATTATTTTTACCAAATGGTCGGGGTTTAACCTGCCATTTACTCACAGAATGTGAAGATACGCAACTGGTCTCATGCTCCATAATTTCAGGCCTGGGCATCCCAAGAGCCCCCGTATCCGATAATGGGAAGTAGTTCGACAATCCTGGGTCAGTGGATTTCTATGCCGAGCTCGGATCAAGAACTACTACTGCCCCCACCATCCACAACCACGGACAAAGGTCAAGTCACCATCGACTTCTAAAGCTATGACTAAAAGACCAAGTCGAGGACCTTAAAAGGTAAGGGATCTGAAAGTACCTACCCGAGGTGTTGTGGGCATACAGAACCACATGCAAAATAGCAACTTGGGAAACCCCATTCGCTCTAGCTTTTGGCACTGAGGCGGTGGCCCCGGTCGAGATAAGATCAAGTCCCCGCGATCAATCGCCAAGACGATCAAAACTACAGGTTCTCCGCCTAAATCGGACCTCCCAGATGAAAACGTGAACATGTCCTACAACGCATGGAAGATCACCAGCGAAGACTAATAACATTACAACCAAAAGGTCAAACCTAGGAGCTACAAGCCTGGCGACCTAGTCCTAAAAAGGCTTTTGCTTGCAAGGAAGAATCCAGCACATGGAAAACTAGGGCCTAACTGGGAAGGCCCCTACATCGTATCTCGCGTGGTCAGACCGGGAAATTATGAACTTTAGACGGAGGAGGAAAAATTCTACCTCATACTTGGAATGCTGAGCACCTTAAGCGCTTATCAAGCAGATTCTCGTTGTAATCTTAAATAAAGTATTATTAGTTTTCTGATGATGAACTCGTGGTGTTTACTGACATTCGTCGTATCGCCTCGAGGAAATGTACAAGGAGGTTACATACATCAGAATGTGCAAATTCAAGATTCAAAAAAATCTCTTTATTCCAATAAAGGTACAATTGATTACAATCGTGAGGTCATTCTCACATCTCTGAAATAAAATAAGATGGGCGAAGCCTCAAAAAAAACCTCCAGAGAGAGAAAGAGAGAGGGAAAGAGAGGAAGAGAAAGGCGAAAGGAAAGGAAAAAGAGATGGAAAAGAGAAGAAGAAGGAAAAGGGAAAAGACGAAGAGAGACTGAAAAAGAAGGAGAAGGAGAAGAAAGAAGAGAAAGAGAAAGAAGAGGAGAAAATGGAGAAAGCGATACAAGAAATGTACCGCCCTCTCCAAACGCATTCCCTAGCATGAAGCTAGGGAATAACATAACTCCCACAAAGGGGAAACTAGGGAAAAACATAACTCCTACAAGCAGACGATAGCCAGAACCAAACGCCGTCCCAGAATCCCTAGGCGGATCCCCTGCGAAGACGACCCAGCCTTGATGCTTCATTACACGCAGAAACCAGTTACACCCCAAAAGGGGAAGAAGGCTCAAAGTATGGGCTCCATAGCACAGGAGACGCCATTTATAAGGAGGCTAAAGCACTGAAAATCACAATCGCTTCCACCTCCATGAACCAAGATTAAAGACAGCTGGTTTGCATCTTTCCAAGTAGTCGAACAAACCACGACGTGCTAATCCACTCCTCGCCTGCGCAGCTTCCTTACCAGAAGGCCTCATCACCACCTTGAGCTCCCGCCACTACGACCCAGCTCAACCGCTTCACCTCGTGCCATAGCCCAAGAGACGCTTAGCTCAGCAGACAGCTCCATGCAGCCCCACGCCTGTGGGGCTAGCAGAGTTTCGGCACAGGTGCCTCAACACCCTTAAGAGCCTCAAGAGGTCAGAGCCTCAAACAGAAAGCCTCGGGCCGCCCAAAAGCCTCGCGACTCACTTGCGCAGCTCTTCAGTCCAGAAGGCCTCGCTAAGAGCCTCGCAGCTCAGCTGTAAAGCTCTTCGCCTTAGGAAGGCCTCACCCATGGAGCCCGAGTATCGCTTAACGAGCTCAATCAAGCCAACTCAAAGCACATGCAACCCAAGAGCTAGTTTAGGTCGCAATAGCCCACACTTCACGGCCAGCTTGATGAGCTCAACTCCGCCTCATCCTCAGCCATGCAGCCCCGGGCCAGAAACCCATAAGGCCCAAGGCTCAAGAGGCTCGCCACTCACCCAGAGCTTAACACCACAAGGCCTCGGGCCGCCCAGAGCCTCGCCAGATCGGGCTTTTGAAGATATAGCTCAACAACCAGTAAGGCTCGCCGCCCATGCATCAAAGAGCTCCAATTTGAAGAGCTCAAACTGCCTAACTAAATCAATGCAGCCCTAGAATTAGTTCAGCTCAGACGAATCAGCCCATGAAGCCTCGACTCGGGCCCGTTTTCAGAACTCAACCGCGTCGTAAAGGGCCACGTAACCACTATTCCAAAGATAACTCAAGAAAGAGCAACCCCGGGCTGCCAGCTTAAAAAAAGCAACTAAAAACGGGGGATTCATTGATAGAAACAGCACATATCTCGTTCAAGCCGTGCATGAAAAGAAAACAAGTAAAGCTACATGAAGGAGTCTCGATGTTAGGAAGGCGAAGAAGGAGCCGGCCCTCTGATGAGCGTTCACTCTCTCCAGAAAGGGCCAGGAAAAGGACCCCTTCTCTCGCCTCCTCGTCACTAGATGAGTCGGCTGGAAATCCAGCCCTGGGCAGGCACTAGCAACTTTCTTTGAAACACGAGCCATCCGTAGGCCCATCAAGCGTGCACTTCATCTTTCAAACTCGCTATAAATTTCCATCCCCTGCGGACAAACCGTAGCTTTCGTCAAGGTCCCCGCAACCCCGCACCCTCGAATTCAACAGCCTCAGAGCTCCCGTGGGGGCTTCGCGACCGGCCCCACTGGCAGCGCCGCTTATTACGCAGCTGCCTCTAGTAGCAGCCCAGCCTCTTCCCCTGGGGCCTTCCTCGCAGCCTCATTTGGGACGCACAGAAGCCATCCCCGACTACCAAGGTCTCGCCCGGCAGCCCAGCCCCCCATCCGGCCTCTGCAGTCATCCCGCGCCCCGCAGCCCGTCCTGGCTTCCCCAAGCTCGACCCTGGCTACTTTTAGGGCTACCCAGCCTTTTCTTCCCTACTCACAAATCAAGGCCCACCGACATGGTATGCTTCCAACCCGGGACTTAAGCTTCACACTCGCTCCTCCGTCATATCACTTCCGCACTGATTCGCAGCCTCAAACAGTCAAACAAGATACCACCCCCGCTATAGACTCGGGCGCTTTGATCGTGGCCCTTGTTCGATTCTTCAGCCCTCTCGCCAACTCTTCAAGTGAGTAGCCACCGTCGATACCCAACTTAAATAATGCCAACTCAAACCTAAGATAGAAAGCAAACGCACGAGACACAGATCCATAAGCAATTTTGAGGGACAGTGGTCAAGGCTTCCTCAATGGAAAGACACCCGACTCTTAAGGTCGATTCTGCTGACGGACGACCGCGCCAGCAGAAGCTCGGGCATCGGGGGAGTAAAGAATCACCATTGCCGCCGGCTTTCGGCTCTCAATCTTCCTACCGATAAAGGAGGCGTTGCGCCCGCAGGGGGATTCCAAATTGCGATGGGCATGACCTAATCCGAGGCTCACAGCTCTTCCCGAGTGAGCCTGCTCAAGGTAGCCGAACGAGGCCGCGAACTCAAGCCCAGAACCTCGTGACGAAGGCGCATCACCCGCCCTCGCAGACTCGGGACATGGGTAGAAGGTGAAGAAGAAGATGATCCCAACTTCGTGATTCTACCCCCAGATCGGCCGCCTTCACAGAGAGTCCGCGTAGTTTTCGTTCACACCCTGACTTTCGACTGGTTCCACTCCCGAGCCAAAAGCTCTCCCTTAGTCAAGCCAAGAAGAGGAGGCCCGACCGTGGAGGAAAGCTTAATAACTGAGGGAGGTGGAGGTCTCAAGGTGGAGGATCTGAGACCTCTCGAACCTCGAAGATCCTGAATATTCGACCGATAGCCCGAGTAAAGGCGCCGCGAAGGCACTTAACCAACTCCCCTCGCTTACGACTTGTCTTCTGGCCGGTGATCCCGGAGAACACCTAAGAGACAACCACGTGCACTTAGCGATACCCTCTATAACTTAAGAAAGATAGACTAAACTAAACCAAAGCGATGCTCACGAAGATTCCTCGTATAATCCAGTAAATTCGAACACCTAGAGTGTCATCCTCATCAAGGGGGTTGTACTCTTAACTGCGGCCACTGACGAAGAAGAACCGTTCCTTCCAAAGTCTACGGAGGATGGTTCGAGATAATCGTGAGAGCACCCAAGATGCTCGGAAAGGGGTAAAGAAAGCCCCTGAGGTCTCCTTCACACTGTGCCGTCCGTGAAACGTGAGCCATACCGGGAACACTTAAAGTCTCTGCCCTGAAGAAAACCAACACCAATGACATCTCAAAAAAATCGGGGCGAAGTCGAGAGGGGAGACGTGAAATGTTGCAAGACTCTTTATAAAGGGGTAGAGGAAGTGGAGGCCATTGTCGAAGGCCACCTCAAGAAACACCATCTTGGGCACTCGACCACGTAGGAAGTCAAAATATCGGAGACCGTGACTCAGATACCAAAAAGGGGGCCTATAACGCCGCGAAAGCCACTCCATATAAAGGCTCGACTCGCTAGTCCCAATCGCCTAAAGCATTCTCGCATGTAGCCGATTTCAGATATTCGATCCTGGGGTCTTTAATCTCATCAATTTCTCCCCTCACCCTTCGTGGGAAAAAGGGGCTCTCGGCGTTTCAAGAGCAACCTCGCGCAAATTGTTCGAGGCGTCACCTGTCCGTCCTGAACCAAGAACAGTAGAGGAATCACCCCCAATGCGCAACGAAGAAGAACGACCCGGACCCATAAGAGTAATAGAAACATAACAAAAAGACTATCTCAGGCAAGGTATCATAAAACGCCAGAAAAAACTCTACACGGAAGGTCAGACCGAATGTTAAGAGAAACCAGAACTCGCAGAGAAATAATAAGGCGTCAAAATCAGGGGAACACAAGACGAAAGGTCAGAAGATATTCTCGTAAGAAATCAGAAGAACCGGAAGACGCGCAACAAAACCAAAAAGGTCATCATTATCATGAGACATATGACAAACACAGCCTCACCAAACCACTCTCGAAAGCAAACACGTGAAGTTGCATCCGATTCAAGAAACGACAGCCCTCAGACACGCCGCAAAGACGCAGTTGCTCAGCAACCGATGTGGTTTGGAACAGCGCCAAGGCCCACCCACCAAAGCCCAAGGAAAAGGCAAGCCCGCGGAAACCCGCCCTCGTGCTCGCCCCGTAGCGAGCCCTCCAATTTGTTCCCAAAGAGGCCAACACGGGCAATGTGAAAGCCCATATCCCGCAAATAAAACCAAATCATATCAATAAGGGAAGTGGGATAATTCCCACAATCCATTTATCCTCTAAAACAAACCAAATCTCACCACAAGAGTAGATAATTCAATAAACTCCGCTTCCTCACATCCCTAATGATCCGATAGCGATAAAGCGCTAAAATTTCAACCACGTAAAGAATCCTACCACCATCCAGCACTGGAAAACATAGCGCTATAAATACCAAGCCACCCCATCGAAAGGTAATGCGTAACATCTCGCCCTCTGGGCGCTTGATCTTTTCTCATCAGGGAAGAACCGCTAGGCATCGAGCAAAGAACGCGAGCCCCCGCCGATCCTCTGCTTTCTTTGTTTTTGTAGAGTCCAACGCCCGTAGACGCGCGGATCGACTCCAATACGCCTGGGCCCGGCCAACGATTCAACACGCTCCAAATCTCAAATCGGCTTGAAAGACATCATCAGTAATAAATAATAAAAAGGTTATATAATACAAATGTGAAAAATAAACATGTTATACATAAAGTTAATTTTAAGATAAATACATTAAAAAATTAAGAAAATATATTAAAAATAAGAGGGTGATTCTTGGGGGAAAATGATGTTATGGAATTGAAGGAGTCCAAAGATGAGTATTTTTTTTTGTCAAAGCTATGAATAAGATTTTGGATCTAGTATAGTTCCTTTTACTTTTCCCTTTTATTTGGAATTCATGCATCCCTAACAAGATGAGATTTTTTGCTTGGAAATCTTCTTGGGTTAAGTTTTTAAACTTAGACTAATCATAGAGGGAAAGATCTTTAGCCAACGGTTGCTTTTTTTGTGGCTTAGAGGAAGAAATGATTGATCATATCCTTGTTCATTGCTCAATTGTGGAAAGTTTGTGAAATTTGATTTTGGGACAAGAAGTAGAAGACTTGGATGACAGTCCAGCTCTGTATTTTTTTGGACATTTTGGAGAGAAAGAAATATGGTTGTGTTTGACAATGGAAATTTTTCGGTACAGGGGGTGTAGATGGTTTTAGTTGTATCTTCCTTGAGGCTCATTTGTTTCTCTACTTGTTTGTATCTTCCTTCAAGGTCTTTTTGTATATATATTCCATGTATGCTTTTGGTTGTCCTGTGGGGTTTTCCCTCTTTTCTTATGATATATTTTGCCTTTTAAAAAAATAAAATAATTTTAAACTATATATATATATATATATATATATATATATATATATATATATACATTTAAAATTATTCACTTACTAATAATTCACATACAAATTTTTTTTGAATACTCTACTTCTTAGGTAACGTAGATACATGTAAAATCATTAATCATTTTTCATCAACCCCCATCCTCATTTTAAAAATACTTATTGAGAGGAGCTTATAAATCTATAACCACAATCACTTTTTCCCAGTTGCGATGTAGAATGTGAGTTAACTATGATTTTATCAAATTTAATTTTAAAGTGCTTATCAATTCCAACGTTAATCAGTATAGGCATATTCAATGAGAACTCAAAATATCAATACCATTTCATCGATTATTTCATAAAATTTACCGTTCTTTTGCTGAGAAAAAGAAAATGGTTGGATATACACATTCCAATCTCAAAAAAGACTTTATGATCCAACAATCTTGGTATAAAAGAAAACAGTCTTGTCCTCTCCAAGATTTCTAGGGCATGTCCATCAGTCATTTTCTGACTGGTATGCTTCAAGGGCAAGTTCAGTAGTTGATTCTGGTAGGCTCTCCTTGGTATTCTCTTGAGGACGGTTTGGAAAAAAATATTTCAAAAACTCCCCCTCTCCCTTTCTCCGTCTCTTGACATCCTCCACTGCTAGATCTTCTTTTGATGCTAAAAATTGGTAAGATTCAAGGATGTGATGGTCAGATAGACATGATGAGCTACTCAAAAGTGAAAAATCCAACAGAATCAACACCACTTACCAAAATCTTCTTGTTTCGCACAAGCCTCTAAACTCAGATACACAAGCGAAGCTCCTCCACCCACTTCATCTAAACCATTTGTTCTCACAATGTCTACCTGCAAGTGTTGCAACCGATCACATTAGGTAAAAAGTCTAATTTTCATAAACTAAGACTCAGTTTGGAACCCAAAAAGAAAATAAAGAGGAAAACTTGAAGGAAATAAAATTTGGAAGAAGATAAAAAATAGGTTTAAATTTAATAAAATTAATTTTATATGTTTATTAAAACTCATCTTCCTCATTTATCTTTATAAGGACTAAGAAATTTAAAAATATGTAAAATTTTGATTATATTTGATTTTTTTTTTATATATTTTTCATGTTAAAAACCAAATATGAGAAAATAATTTTCCTTAATATTTTTTTCTTTTCGTAGTACTTTCTGGATTCTAAACAGAGCCTGAAAGTGTAGATATGAAAAAACAACCCTCCATGGAAAAAGGACCATTGAAGTGATTGTTGTTGTCAAACAAACAACTATTTTAAAAACTCAAACTTGTAAGATTTTGATTCAATACGGGGTATCATGCTTCTTAACAATTGTTTCTTAGGCAAATTCATAAATTTAATGGTAAATTAGAGCTGTTCCTAAATGAAGAGCAAAGGACCAAACATTGTCACCATGAATTTGGTTGGTTGGACCAGACTAAAAACCAAAACATCTCCTTTAAGTCCATCCAGCACTCAATCTTGGCTTTCAGTCCCCCTTTTATCCACCAAAACAATCAGGTATCAGACTCGCAATGGACAAAAACGCAGAACTTAGGAAGGACTTGTCATAAAAAACAGAATATGCAAATTTCTGGTAAGAACGATATCACGTTCATACCCTCTCACATGGTCCACCAGACAAGAATCAAACAACCGCGGATCGTAACTTCGTGAATTTCATTTTCTAACAAACGAACGACGAACAAATCAAAGAGCGACTAACCCTACCTCCCTCACGAACCGAAGTTACATGTAATACTATGTTAAACCACTGACTCTCCTTAAAACTCAAGATGGGAAGATAATACCATCCTCAACTCTTCTCTCCTTTTCCTCTCTATTTGTGAGAGCCAAACAATGTCTTCCAGTTCCCACTCTATTCACCTTTTCAAGTGTGAACCTTTTCGTTTCCCCATCTTCCGAAAGAACATTTCATTAGGAACTTTCGGGTTTCATTTTGGAAAGAAAGAAAATTATAAAGAAAATGATTTTCTCATACTTTATTGTTTTAGAAATATTTTAAAACAAAATATAATTAAATTAGTTGGGCAATTTATACACATTTTAAAATATTATTTAATTCTTCATCAAGGCGAATTAAAACTGTATTATAAATAAAATCACTTTTGTTAACTTCCTTTTGAAACTCCTCTTTTATTTTCCAGATTTCTCCATTTATTTTTCCTCTTTATTTCTTTCCCTTACATTTTTCCTGGAAATCTCCATGAACCAAACATAACCTTCAGCTCACTTTTTTGAGGACAAAAACTCTTAAACAAAACCTCAAACCTTATCAATACAAAAGCTCAAAAACCCAAAAGCAAAAGATAAAACAGAGGAAGATTTTTTCTGCACTCATCTCTATGCTGAAGATCTTTAAATGCGCAAAAGCTCTAGTAAGTAATAAACTCAAAACCCATTTGACTGAATCAACTTTTAAAGATGGATAAAGATGTGGAAGAATAACAAGTTCGGGGCTGTTTTTGAAAACATAAAGAACATCATTTTAGTATTATGTGAAAATAAAGGTTTTGGTGTTCCCTGTGTTCTTCCCGAACACAAGTTCAGGGCTGTTTGTTTTCTTATTTTTGAAAACACTAAGAACATAATTTTGGAATTATGTGAAAATAAAAGTTTTGGTGTTTCCTGTGTTTTTCCAGACAAAAATAATCTTGAAACCAAACAAAATTCTGAGTGTTCTCCACATTTTTTTAAAATAAAAAACTATTCTTGAAAGCATAGAAACCAAACAACCCTCGATACTCTTACTTTGTTGGCCTTCTGCATAAAGAATGAGGGAGAACCTCTGAAGTCTGTTGCTTCATCCTTCACCTGAACTCTCTCTTCTTCAACTATAGCCATTAATCAATCAGAAAGCTTCCTCTCTCTTCCCTTTGAGAAAATTCAGTTCAGAGCACAGCGGAAGATGACACCGTGAAAACCAACCGTTTCGTTTGAAAATGAAAGTCTTTTGTTCGGTGACCGGAACTGAAAAAAGGACGTGACCCGTTTGTATTGGAAATGGCTCCATAGTCCATAATCCATATTATGGAGGATATAAAATATCGATAAATAAGGATATATCAGTAAAATATTATCTTAACAAAAATATCAAATGCATAAATTATTCAAAATATATGAAAATACTTTTTAATAACTTCAGAAAATAAGAGAATAAACAAAAATCTAATTTTGTATGTATAGTTGAGGTAGGTAAAGTGAATATAATTTTATCAATTATTTTTAGAAAAATTTCTCTTAAATTCTTTTAGTATATTTATATTTCTAAATTTTAGAATTCAAAAAACCTCTTTCTTTAAAAAGTGTTCTATTATCTTTCAATCGATATTAAATCTTTTTAAATATATAATTTCTAGAATGTTATTATTTATGGGATATCAAATTAATTAATTTAAAAAATTACTAATTAGCCAAATAGACCTAATTAAGTGGTTAAGGCCCTTGAGGATTAAGGGCAGAGGCTGATCCCTTGGGGGATGCCAAGAAAATCAATTTTTTTTTGTTAAGTTATATATATTGTATTTGCTCTCCAAAATGTAGTAAAAAAAAAAAAAGAATATAAGAGCTAAATAAATAAGATAAACTAAAATAAGGACTAAAATACATAAATGAAATATGCAACCAGATTTGAAATAGTTAAGCCAATTCCAAACATAAAGCTTCAATAAAAAAAGCCCAATGAAAACTTTCTAACCAGTCCAAAAAGAAGGAAAACAAAAGCCTAGTTACACTATCCAAAACATAGCCCATGTACAAATAAGAAAAAATACAGTCATATACTAATCTCATGAAAGCTTAGATATTTTAATTTTTGATTTCAAAAATTAAAATTTTTTCATACCTATTATATATGTTTTAATTTCGTCCCCTCAATATATTTGGTTGTGAATAGCCCCTGGTTAAGGGTGGGATAGGAAGGTCCCCATGAAGACAAAATTGTGTACTTGTAAAAAAAATAAGTATTAATTAAAACTATTAGAAATTTTATTAAAATTTTATATTATTTTTAAGTTTATCTTTTTGAATTCATTTATATATATATTTTTTGACAGTTAAACATTTTAGTTATAATATAGTAAATTGTTCCCATCGAGACTTGAATTGGAGACCTTCTTCTCTCTACCACATGAGCAAGATATTAAGGAAGACAATTTCCTCCGAACCCAATAAAGAATCGGATATCCGATCTGAATAGAGAAGGGTATGAAGAACATTTTAGACCTAATTAGATATTTGGGTAATCGGGTTTGTAGATTTTCGGATTCGGGAATGAGGACGGGTATTAGTATCCTACCCGTCCGAGCACGAAAAGCACGATTAAATATATATATATATATATATATATATATATATATATATATATATATATATAATATATTTATTTATATTAAATATCTATATATTTATTTATATTAAATATCCCTAAATGTATAACATTTTAGACTAGGCTTGAAGTTACTTCTAATGTATTTTTGTTAAATGGTATAATAATCCCTAAATGTATAACATTTTTGATCGAGTTTGAAATAATGGCGTATGACGAACCACGAGCCAGGCGGGATCGAAGGGATTAAGAAGCGAGGCCTAGTATCGAGTCCTTGGGCCCTTGATGATCCCAAATATAGGCCTAAAACAAAGGCTCAATTCGCGCGAAAGGGTGGCAATGCGTCAAGGTCGGAAATACCCAATCTCCGCGATTAGGAAAGTAAGATATTTCCTAATTATTGCCCATCAATTATCCCTTATTAATCGGTTTACGATAAGGAAAGAAAATCCCTCACCAAATGGGAAAAATATCGTATTATCATCCAACTAGGAAAGTTATCATTCTGCATCATCATCTAACTAGGAAACTGATCATGATGACCCATTATAAATACTAGGCCACCCTATCAGTGAAAGGTACGCACAGAAAATTCATTCCCTAAGTAGTTGATTTTCTCTCACACTAGAAAGAACTGACTTAGGCATCGGAGAGGCAACGGGCGAGCCCCCGCCGATCCTTTGTTTCTTGTTTTTGCAGAGGAGCTCGACATCCAGAGTCAGCGGACCGACCTAACAATTCCAGCACACTCTAGCCCAGTTCCGGTTGAAAAAGCATCATCAGTTTGGCGTTGTTTGTGGGAACGACAGTTCTTTTACAAATAAAGCTGATCTCATGATGGCCGGTGGTATCGGCTGGAATTCCTGGCTTGAGTACGCCCGATCCTCGAGGATCTGAGACCTGACCCGAGCTAGCGTGGATGTGGACCTCGGGTGCTATGCGAGTCGACACGGACGGGTGGGCGCTTGTATCACCAACCAGCTTCTTTGAAAGGTTGGAGCAACTCCTGGAACCATCTGCGCCCCTGAGAGCGACGAGGCGAAAAGGCTAAAACCACAATTGCAGAAGAGCAAACACCTCGACCCTTATCGAGAAGCAGATAGGGAAGGAGAAACTAGTCACACCAGGGAGCATGGTCCTTACCAACCCCTCGGAGAGGATCGTAACGAGGAGAGGCATGTCAGGAACAACAAAGGCGATGGGCCCATCCTTTATCAGCAAGAGACAGAGTAGCGGTCGTGGGAGCAAAGGTTCAAGGACATCCAGCGAAGCCACATGAAGAATCGGTAAAGTGAGCTCCGGTCTCTATGGATATACAATTGCAACAAAGCGAATCCCGTTCCGCAGTAAGGGGTCTTTGCGCCACCCTCTTTCGGAAAGTTCGAATCTTGTGAGATCTAAGCGTTTGACAAAGCGAAAGACCACATAGACAGCACCGATACATACAAAAATAAGATGGAGCCCGCACGGATATCGGGTTGTCTGATGCAGAGCCTTGCGTATCCGCTAAGGGCCCGGCATTGGCTGTAGTTTAACGAGACTCAGTCGTTTTCCATCCTCATCGTTCCGCGAACTTTCTATCACATTCGTCTCCTTTGCCAGACAGGGCGTACGGAAGCGAGTTATCACCTTCGACCATAAAGCGAGGCTCGGGAAAGCTGAGGTCATATGTTCGAGAGGTTTAACGAGCCTCACGAGAAGGTAAGATATTCCCAGGCGAGAAGTTCGCCATTACTGCTTTCATTGCGAGTGCGAGGGTGTAGTCGAAAGACTGTGTTACCCACATCGAGAACCCTTAGGCAAGCATGGCGAGGTCTCGTGAAAGCAGGAGAAGTATATCAATGGTGAAGAAGCCCTTTTATCCAAGCAAAGAAGCTCTTTTACTCAAAAGAAAAAGAGCAAGGGCGTAGCGAGCGAGCCACGGGAGCGAGGGCGAGACGAGGGCGTATCCCGGAGGACGGAGAAAAGCGAGAGCGGTCCCAGGGACGAGGAGCGTCGAGAGGGCGCTGGGACCACCTCAGCCTGAGTTGCAGCAGCGGTATTCATCTCGGCAATACACCTCCCCTGCGGCCTCGGTGTTGCGGGGACTGCGAGTGCGACATGAAAGGTTCTGAGATGGCCATCCCGGATGAGTTAGACCCCATTGAGGAGACGCGATACCAAATCTTGTGAGTTCCACGGGGATCATGGACCATAGAATAGATAGTACATCTAGCTAAGAAAGGAAATTGAATACTTGATCCAGAGCGTGGGCACCTCGGTAGTTACGTGGCCTCTCGGAAGGGCGAACGAGTCCCAGCCACCACCACTCTTGATGACCCAGGTTCGGCATCAGCTGCCTTTAGGAGAAATCCATGTGATCTCCAGAAGGGTTTGTAGGAGGTGGAGAGTCCAGCTCAGCCAGGAAGGCCCACTTGCGCAACATCAGATCGGGGGAAATCTTAGAAGTACAAACCGTATCCAAACTTCCTTGGCAGAATAACACCATAACCTTTTAAGACTTCGACATGGAAGGCTGCCAACATCCCCATGACGACCCATTTGTGATAAAATCCATAGTAGCCAATAAAACGATCCACAGGGTCCTTGTGACAGGCTTCCGGCCGAAACATCATCTCCATCGACTTTTGAGAAAATGGGGTGGAAGGCTGCGACTAGTCAACGCCTTTGCTATGTGGGTTCTTAGGAGAAAAATCTTACAGGATCGGTACGGTAGTGCTCAGCTTTGGGGAGACCCCCCATGCCAGGCTATAACAACAGTGAGATTTCTCAAAGGAGATGCCCTATTGGCCTACAACATGTTAAATTGAGTGATTAGTGCGAAAATAGTCTTTGTTTTAAGCCTTTGTTGATTGTAGGTTTAATTACTTTTTGTGTATAATCAACTTAAATAACTAATTAATATATTGAGGTCCGTTGTACTATTGATCATATTTTGTGGATATTTTTGTAGTTTGCATACCAATTACGTTATATTCTTCATGTCGATTCAAATCCCCGATGAACGGGCGAACTTCAGTACGCATGTGCAAATCAGGAAGGCAATTGGGCTAAAATGCGAGGAAGGAGAGAAGAGCGACATGATTTTCTGCTTTATTCTTGAAATTTTCTGAGGTTTCCACGTATCTTTGTGTTGACCCTTTTGAGCGTTTTTGTGGCTTTACGAAAATGCCCTTAATGTAACCTCTGTTCTTTCATATTTTTATGTAATTTCCTTGAATGCAGGCGCTATATAAGCTCGATCGGCTCATGCTGTGATTTTAGTTGCTCCAGTAAAGTTGGTGCCAAAGCTTTCAGCTTTTCCCGCCTCTGCAACTTTCCTTTCTCTCCTGTCACCGTATTTTCTCACACGCGAACACCCCTTTGAGGATGATAACTCAAGGGATGCTTGGCTAAATCTCCCTCATCCTTGAAGATAAGGACCATTGGGTTAAAGGTTGGAGGTAGTACCGCGTCTCTGTTGTGTGAGCATCTATATTCATTTATGTTTACGCATCTCTCATGTGGGTTTTAAATCCTGTGATGTGCCTTGAGTGGTTGGTGTTGGCAAACTTTCAAGGTTTAGTGGATCTGTGCTAGATCCATTGATGCTCAATTAGTTGCCATTTATTAGCTCCTGCAGGTTAGATCCAGTGGATGGTTTTAACTGTTTTGAAACATTAATGGGTCATAAATGCTGTATAAACTCTTAGGGTTCAGTTTTTATAGCCAAACCTAGATTCGGCTTGGGAAATGACTATAGGTCATCCTCCCCAGCTCGAGGAAAAGGACAGGAACATACAGTTAACTTAGAGCCTAAGCCCGGTGGTGCAGAAACTTTAGAGTTCTTTTACACTTTATTTCTCTGCAGTTATAGTTTCACTAGCCATCAACCTCACTGTTATTACCAAAACCCCAAATCCAAAGTGGAAACACCAATTTCAATCAATCAACAGATCACTAGTAATGAAGAAAACTCCATCCTTGAGTTCACTCAGCTACTATACTCGCAAGAGATCCGCTACGACAACAGAAATCATAGGATACAAATTTTCATGATTCCTGCGCACCTATCAGGGCATGAATCAAAATGGCGCCACGCTTCAGGATGCAGGCCGTGGGCATGAGTGGGAGAAAGTCGGTTGAACTTGTGATCCACATCACAAGTGTTTGGTGAATTCTCATTCCTTTGATTTTATCATTATTCCTCATTAAGGTCTAACGCAGGGAAAATTGCATGTTTATACTGTGCATACGCCTTTATTTGTTTCTAAAATTTGATCAACTATAACCTTTCATAGCCTCTGCTTGGCTTCTACGGCTTTGTGTTGTGTTCCTAGGATTTTATGCAACATTGGGATAGAAACACTGGCAGTGTGTTAGAGAGAAACCCAAGGTTTTAAGAACAAGGGTTTGAAATCATCACATAAGAATTAGATGGGCCTCCACCGAGAGCAACAAAGCTAGCGGTGGGATACCAAGAAACCCTAATGCCTAAATGTCAATGAGGGACCACATACACTTCCAAGGTGAGTGCAAAATGCTATCAGACTTTGCGTATATATAATTGGCTAGCCTATTCGGTGTCCCCTGCTCTCAACCTTCCATGGTATGGAAATGAGAATCTGTATACGACACATCCGGAGTTTGAGGAAGTTGAATACTTTGTGAGGGTGCAATCGATATGGATCGCTTTAAGCTAAAGGTCTTTCCCTTAACCCTCAAAGACAAAGCCAAAATTGGGCTTAATTTCTACGCTGGTGACCATCTTACTTGGTGAATCAGGAAAGTGCAGTTTTTGAAAAAGTTCTTCGGGTATGATGGATCAATAATTGAAGAGGCAAATTTATGCATTCATAACTTCATGATAATGAAAAGTTCTTATCACTGAGAGATATATGGAAACCATCGCTGCATGCCCACACCATGGCTTTGATACATGGATGTTGGTCAACCACTCTATGACGGAATGTCCTCATCAGCCATAGTTATCGAGACTATAAAGGAGGATTTGCAGAATCCAGATGAAGCCATGGACTTTTCTCAACTATGTAGTCGAGACTCCAAAGCTCTGACGAGCCAAATCCTGTGGAGACAGATAGGATTATGTGCCACCACCGAATCAAAAGGGAGGCATATAATCTCTCGCAGGACACAGACAAAAGCAAAGTCAGCCCACCTCGCAAGGAGGTCAAGAGTTTCGAATGAGAATCAAAGATGAGGTACGAGTAGCTGAATGAGGTATCTCCATTAACTGTTCAGGTAGTCGAACTGCTACCCATCGAGCACCAAGGAGAGTATCGTCTAAGTGTGCCTTCGCAAGAGACTTGCGGGTCGATTGCCAATGCAAAGGCCAATACAAGCCACCAACCACAACCCCATACAACAATACTCTATAATCCCAACCGGAGGAACCACCTAAACTTTCCTCGAAAACCAAAGCCTCTCCTTCATGTGCCTCTTTGGCCGTACAATAGCAAAGATGGATTATCCTCACTAGCCCACAACCACCACCATCTTCATCTCCGATCGAATAAGCGACATGAACTGAGTAAGGTGGTGGGCGCCTTTGTGGAAGAACAAAAGGCAAGAATGTCGTGCCAATCAAAGAATTGACATTTGGAAAAACACACCAATAAGAAAATGAGCAACCCGGCCGATTCGTACATTAGGTGTCAATCAACAAAATTTGTATCCCAGGTTCCACCGCAGAGTTAGATAACGCAAAGATAGCGGTCTAGGGTCGAACACCGGGATGGGTTTTCTTCGTGAAATGAGAAGTGCGCTGAGTTCAAAATGGAATTTAATTTGATTTGGGGTTTTAGTAAAAACAGTGAGAGTTGGTGATTTATAGACTAAATAAAATTAAAGGTAAATAGAGCAAGAATTCATATCAAGCACTGTGGTCGAAGTTCACAAGGTAAATGAGAGGTCCCTGTCCTTTTCCTCTCGTTGGGGAGGATGACATATAGTCATTTCCCGAATCGGATCTTCATTTGGCTATCTAAACTGAACCCTAATAATTTTTCCTTTTGAAATATGGCATTTAATGAGCATAAATGCTCCCGGACAATAAAAGCATATCCCCTTGAAATTCCAATTCTATAGTAACTAATAGAAGGCAATTATCGAATCTCAAAGGGATCTAATAATACAGATCCATCAAGAACCTGGTGCTTGCCAAATACAAGTTAGTCAAGGTACATTTAAGAGATTTTAACCTAGAGGAGAGATGGAAACATAAATACCCATAAATGCTTGCATTTAAACACATGAAATCATTATTTTTACCTAAAAACCTTAGTCTAATACTCTCCTCTTCAAGGAGAAGGCTGCTTAGCTTCTCAACCATCCCTTGAGTTGTCATCCTCGCTGGGTGTTTGGCGGTCGACAAAAGCAAAAAGAAAAAAGAAATGAAGCGTAAAAGAAAAGCTGAGAACTTACATTGCTTGTATTTCCACCAAGCCAAAATTCCAAAGTTCAAAAGTTCCAATTCTCCAAAACACTGGAGCTTATAGCTTTAGGTAAAATACTATTATGCCCCTCGCGCATTAGACAAAAAGGGTAAAATGAAAAAGAGAAAAGAGAAAACACAAAAGTGTGGAGAGAGGGATTCAAGATAGTTGCGCCAATCACACCAGCCTGTAATCGCACCACGCCAATTTTCAAGACGGCCAACCAGACCACACCAATGCAAAATTACACCAATGCTAATTCTTGCTCCAATGCCGTAATTAATGCCAAATTATATCATACAAAATCGCACCACGCTGACTCTTATTCAATGCCAAAATTAATGCCAACAGACGAGTGCCAAAATTGGCACCACTGCACCTTTTGCCAATTTTCTACATAATGCGGATTTTGGCACCAATTTAATGGCTTCTCTTTTCATTCTTCTTCTGTCCTATTCTTCATTCCTCTTCTGCTCCGCCTTCAAGTTGCAATACGGCTTTGAACTCATTGATTCATCGTGTTCACCGTTCCTCGCCCTAGTCTGGAGATGGTAGCGGTTGGTTTGTAAATTACTCAAAACACCTACAAAATGCTGTTAGTAAACAAGAGGGACATCAATATGCCACCAGTTATTTGGAATGATTAGTATCTAAAAGGTTTAAACTCTACGATGAATAGGCCCCAAAAGAGCACTTTTTAAGCACTAATCACTCCGCACCGTAAACAGCATGACACTCGTTGGGGGTCAAATTTCCCAAAATATGACAACCCGGCAAAGATTCAACATCAAGGTCGCCTAATCGCCAAATATGTGAAAAGGGGAAATTCTCTCGGGACAACCAAACCTCGTGGACTCATAAAGAGCTCTTCTAAGGAGTCAAATTTTGACGGATGAAGTTAAGGCAATCATCACATTGAGAAGTGGTTAAGAGCTCAAACACCAACAGATCAAGCAAGGAAAAGGGCTAGGAACGAAAAACCTAACTAGAGGAGGTGGTGATTGCAAATCACAGAAAAAATAAGACACCCCATTTTTCTCAAGCACCGAAGCTAAAAGAAGGCTATTAATCCAGTCAAATGCTAGAAGTGCTAAGACAAGGAAGGCCAACATCCCCCGCTTGACAGCGATCAAACAAGTCCCCACCTATGCAAAATTTTTAAAGGACTTGTGGTACAAGATAAAAACAAAACAATGTCAAGGGCAGTTCTTCCCGACTAAACAAGTCGTTGCCATCATCCGCTGCAAACCCAAGAATACCGTTAGATTCGGGTCAGTTTAACCATTTTGCCAATATTGAGGCACTCGCAGAGAAAAGGCACCGTAGACTCCTGGGTGCGAAAGTGTGAATCTCTCCCTATTCAATGCGCGCCTGGGTTGGAGAATCAAAGCCCACTCCATCACATTGTCTATCATGATAGATCCATCAAGATACCAAAAAGGGACATGAGATGCTCACGTTAGATATGCCGCAAAGAAGGCTATTTTGAGTACTATTCAAGATAGGCTTATAGCTTAAAGACTAATCAAGGGCGAATTAAGCCAATTGTCATGTAATGTCCACTTAGTAGTTTCATTTGTTTTCGAGATTGTTTTCGATAGTTTTGCTGGTAGTCTGAACTTCAATACGTTTGTTTCTTATTGGTGTCAATGCAAGAATCCTCGTAATTTCACCGTTGAGGCGATGAATGTCAAGATGGGTTGAAGAATCAAGGCAAAGCGACATCAAAAAGCGCAAAGTGATGCAAGATAAGCGTGAGCAATCCAGTGGATTTTCGCTATGATTGCGAAAATTCTCGCTGGATACAAATATAATCCTAGCTAAATTCTCTAGCTAGCTAAAACACGTTCATAGCGAAATTTCATTTTCGTCAGGAATTTACAAGATAGCGAAATTTTAGCTACTAGCAAAATTTGTCAGATAGCGAAATTGTTTCTTCACCTGTGTTTTTGTATTTTTGATTCCAAACGATCACGCTTTGATAAATTACCATTTTGTCCCTATTGTAATTTTTATTTGAATATTTGTCATTTCAAGTCACATTGTCAGGTTGACTATATAAGTCCCTACAACTAGAATCCTAACTATTCCATTTCTATGCAAGTTTCAGCCTTTTCATTTCCAGTTTAATTTGCTTCTTCTCTCCTCTCTTTCCTCATTTTCTACCGCCAAACACCCTCGAGGATGATAACTCAAGGGACATCTGCAGCCTCATAGCCTTGAAGAGGAGGGTGCTAGCTTGGCTTTCGGGGCTTCAAGTGTGCTGTCCTCATGCTTTAAATGTTACGGTGCATCGATTATGGTTCCATACTTTCCAAACTAGGGTTTAATGCTATTTAATGTCTTTCTTTTGGTCAATACTTGCCATGTTTTTTAGTAGTTCAAAGGCATTCTAATGGTAGATGCACCTGACATTCTTTAGATGTCATTTACGAGCCATGGAAATGGAGGTTAAATGCCAGTGGTTTCAAACTGAATGGGACTTGAATGCTTAGTACTGGGTCAGACTCAAATAGAGTGGGTTTTTAGGTTAGGTTTATAGCTAAACAATGATCCGGTTCGATTTGACTATATGTCATTTGCCCTAATGCGAGGAAATAACTCGAGGACACTAATAGCCCCATGTTATCAAGCTACACCAAGTCTTCAAGGTTGCCATTTCACACTTCATTTGCTTATTACTCGCGCCTGATAATAAACAATCGCTTTTAAACAACCGAAAAATCCAAACAAAAAGTCTCACCATTTTCAAAACATTGATGCGACTATTCGTGGGGGATGAAACCCATCCTCGTGTTCGACCCTAAACCACTATACTCAGAGTAGCTTGACTACTGGGAAAGGAGGAACACAGAAACAAATTCGTTGATTCCGATCACCCACCGTGGCACGAATCAAATGGGCCAAGCTACGGATGGCGCCAACCATTATGATGAGTTGGATGTGTACTTCTAATCCACATTACAAGTGTCGTGACCTTTCGCCCTTTTGATGGGCGTGCAGAACTACAAGTTTTCTTCACTGGGCACATCGACTGCTTTTATTTTTATACATTGCTCGCTAACACCGACCTTCTCGCGTTTTGTCGTTCTTGTTTTGTTTCATTTGTGTAACAAAGTTTATGCAAAGATTGGGGACGAGGGATATCGTAGATTGCAAAGAGGAGTGCAATTGGGCTGAGTTAAGGCTGGTGGAGGATCATGTGCACAAAGGACTAAAATGGATCCTCTACCTGAGGAACATCAAAGTCAACAAGCACCCCCTATGAATCCAACAGCATACAGGTCGATGAGGGATCACATACACCCAGAGGCCCTTCTCGCATCATACCCTCGCCGAGGATGTAGCAAAGGAGACCCTACCTAGTGCCCTCACGCCCCACATTCCATGGAATGGAGAATGAGAATCCTTATACTCATATCCGGAATTCGAGGAAGTATGCACAACTTTTAAGGAAGGAGGTCCACAGCAGGATTTGCCTGCTGAAAGCATTCCCCGACATTGAAAGAGGTTAAGGTACAAAATATGGCTCACCCATCGAGGCCAAGGACAATTAGGAATCGGGCCTAACCTGGGCCGAAGTTTTCTTTAAAGAAATCTCCAAGACAACAAAGACCAACAAATTTAAGAGACAGATCTACACCTACTCAAATTTTTGACAATGAGAGTTTTATCGTTGTCAAAAGATCTGCTGAGATCATCAATGCATGCCCACACCATGTGGTTTTGATACATGATGCTAGTGGAATCATTTTTATGATGGTAAGGTTCCACCATGAAGCAACCATCGAAACCATGTGCCGGAGGTGACTTTCCTCGAGCAAACCCGTATGAGGCCATGGACTTTTCAACTATGTGGCCGAAACCTCAAAGGCATGGATGAACCGAATCCAAGGGAAACCGAAAGATCATACCTTCAACCACTGTGAGGGGGGCATTTATGCACTCTTCCGAAGACACGTAGATGAAAGCAAAACTGACCACTTCACTTGAAGGTCGGAGGAGCCGAAATGAGAAGCCAAGACAATGTGCGTAATCGAAAGTTACCCGTGATCTCATCCATCTGCTTTGACCGCCGACAAATAAATATCCTGGGAGTACCACAAGAGCATGCCCATGTCCCGAATCAAAATAAGCTACCCACAAATGCTCCATATGGAAACACCTATAACCCTAATTGAGAAACTATCCAAACTCACGGAAGCCAAACCCCCGTATATATCTTGCCAGGAGCACAACAAGAAGCCGTCTAATTTCAACACAATGCCAGCCCGCCCACCTTCTTCTCCGTCGAAGCAGTAACTCAATTTAAGCAGCCGGGCAGCACGCTTCAGAGAAGAACAGAAGGTGTCAATGTGCGTATTCACTTAGAAAAATCGGGCAATGAAAGCTCACTCAACAGAAACCGAGAGGTGCACTGAGATTTTTGAGGTCAGGCAACCAAAGAAGGTTCCAAAGGAGAAATTTCCTCCCAAATACAAAGAACATCGGCGGAATGCATGAATGTAGCTCAACCAATGATCCAAATGTAAGAATTGATAAAGTCAAGGGGCAATGGTTGATGAGCTTGTGTCATCTATTTTCACCCATTTTTCCGATTTATTTTATTCTAAAAGGGTCGATTTATAAAAGTGTGAATATGGAATACTCTAACAAACCGTATTGCAAATGTGGAATTCAAAAGAAAGCAAAATTGCAAAGAAAAGGAGCGCATTATGACCTAACAATACTGGTCTAATTGGTCAAGGAAGTCAGAATAGAGAGGCGCAAAGGATTAAAAGATTTGATGTCGCGGAAGCTTTTCAAGAATCAAAATACATATTAAGGTTGCAACTACAAAGCTCCACGCACTGCCGTAATCAAAGACAAACGAGTCGGGAGAAAGGAACTCCAAGTCAAGCAACAGGAACAGTGAAGAAGAAGACATGATGTCGCGACATCATTCGAAGACCAGCGACAATTAAGCCGGTCACGGTGGATAATGGGGTCACTCGCTGAAATCGCGACAGAAGAAATAATTGAATGAACATTTATGCCATGACATCTGGTGCAATCGTAACACCAACAGCGAATCGAGCGATCGTGACATCGACTTGCAAGAAACTAAGATCGCGACATCATCATACAAGAAAAGAAGTGCGACATCATTCAAATAGTAGCGACATCGGTTGCACTAAAGAAGGTGCTTTGACAGATCAGGCATCGCGACATCAGTACAGAGGAAATTGTGACATCACTCAGCGGTCAGCGACAACGGTTATAAGAAAAGAAGGTGGCGACAACGCACAGTTCTTCGCGACATGTGAAGTAAAGACTTGAGGTAACGACATCATTAAGCGGTCGCGACAAGCGAAGCGAGGAAAGAGGTCGCGAACATCTGCTGCAGAAGGACGAGGAGGTCGCGACATCGTGAAACATCCGCGACATCAAATACAAAGGTGAGGTGCGGCGTCGTGTTGTATCGCGACATCGGATCAAAGAAAGAGATCACACGATAAAGGTAACGCCGCGACATCGGTTTCACGAAGACGCCTGCGCGACCCGAGCAAAGGGCCTGCGACAAAGGCCGGAACAACGAGTCGCGACAAAGAATTGATAATCAGCGACATCAACTCATATCTTGAGCGATTAATGAAGTCAAAAGAGGTGCATCGAAAGTGGGCCAACTTGGAACCACATAAATATGTAGCGCTCTTGAAGGCATGGTCTTAGCGAAGAGAGATGGGTTCTTGAAGGCTCTGTATTTTAATTTTCTTTTCTTTTCTTTTAATTTTTTTAGATTAGTTTGTATTTTCGTTTTGAAAAAAGTTGGATTTGAGCGTTAGGCTGTAAGGTTAGCTGAATCTGGTTATATTTCTTGAAATTCTTGTATGCAGTTTGTTGAATTCAGAGACAAATTTTGGATTGAACTACCGAGTTTCCGATTTCTAGTGGTTTTCTTCAGTCAGTGTTAAGCCAATGTATGGTGTAATCCGATTGATTTATTGACTCCCCATTGAAATGACGCTGATAGCCGGTATCTTTCTGTGAGGAATTTTATTCATTGTTAACTGAACTTGGTTTATAAATCGACTTCTTGGTTTTGCGTGTTTCACGGAATTGATCCCAATGTCAGTCCACATGCCCACTTGGGGTTGTTCTAAGCTCAGTTCAGGAGGCCCTGGGTGACATGAAGGCATTCACGAGGTGATGAACAATTTACGGAAGTATGAGAACTGATATTGATGATCCTAATGTATACAGTAATAATTAAATCGATACATCCTCTTCTCGCTTGAAATAGAGAATGAGTTGGTGAGTTATCAATTTAAGCATCTTTGAGTTAAGCCTCGGTCGAATTGTGAGATTCAATCAGAGTGTTAGCAACGATCTAATCAAGGAAAGAATGAGCTGTTCTATTTTGAGGAAGAGGAACCAGTATAGTGTAAACCCATGCAATGACTATACAAAGGAGCTAAGGTTTACAGTCCATGTTATGGGTATGAAGTATTGAAAGAAAAATACCCAGAACAAGGCTACCTAGATTAAAAGTAGTTATCGAAGCCTTTGTATTGGAGAGAAAGCGGTGAAGGTGAGATGATGAGCAGTGGTTTGGAGAGATCTAGCTGCACTATCATATTCCTTGGACTAGTTTTAAAATGCGTAGTTGAGAAGCGAAAATTATCATACAAAATTTGTGGAATTGATTCTTCACAATAGCATTTCTAATGTGTTCTCTTTATAGACTGCTTTATTCAATCAAAGTGTCATTTCATTATTTCAGTAGTAGTCATTCATTTGTTATTCATTCATATTATTTTTTTGGTTTCATTATTTCAAGGCTTTCACGGTGATTCAAATTGTCTATTATGATCCCGAATAGTATAGAGCTTGAGTAGTGCAGGGTGGTGATTGAAAATTCTTGAGATCTCTGTGGGATCGATATAGGACAAATCCAATTTACTGCTTGATTGAACGTGCACTTGCAGCATGATGGATCAAAACAGCAGAACACAATGATTTACTCTTAATAAAAATGCTCTTATAATGAATACAATAGTATAGAACACAAAATACAGAGCACATTGACGATAATATTTGGGGATTGAACATAATAGTCCTTTGGTAATAGTGTGATAATTTAACATATGTCTTTTAGTCCCGACCCAACAAGGTTTATGGCATGCGGTCTTAAGTCCGAAAGAATTTAGTAGATCAATATTCGAACAGAAGGAAATACTAATTTGGACATTTAAAGAAAGAACAAAATAGTTTTCAAGCGGTGGTTATTTTTGCCACTAATCTTTAACAAGCCATCTTGAAAATATTTGTTGGCTTTGACTAATCTGTGTGTGAGTATGTTTTGATTTCGAGGAAAACTTTAATGCATAGGAAACGAGTCGTCTGATTCAGTCTTGAATTAAGAAAGAACACTTAGAGCTTGAGAGAAAAAAAACGAAAAGGCGAGAAAACTCAGCTATGGCGAGATGAAAGCAGAAACGGTGAGACCAGAGAAACGTGACCATAGAGTACTCAATCAACATTACAATGGAGGACTTTTGGAGACCTATAATTCCCGGGATGGATACTGCGCAATCAGACGACTACGATTGATCTGATAACTTTCAGGCTGAGAAGCCCCGACCTTGATTACAATGGTTCAAACAACAACGATTCTTGGTCATCCCACAGAGAAGACCCAAATGAGCACACAGGAAGGTTTCTCGGGATGGCAAACGGTGAAGTTGGATAGGGTGCTTCGGAGGTCATAAATTACATTATTCCCATTTTCTCTAAGAATCTGATCATGGTATGAATCTTTACCATATGGTTGTTGATGCTAGGAGGAGCTTGTAGAAGCCTATTTGGGTAGATTCTTCCCCCCATCACTCACCTCAGAGAGAAGGAGGGAGATAATTGTGTTCCAGCAGGGGAAAGATGAGAGCCTTTATGTAGCTTGGGAGAGATTCAAAAGGTTGCTGAAAAGATGCCCGATGCATGGGATAGACTTGAAGACTCAGATGGACATGATTGTATCGCCACAGCAGGCCAGTGCATCTGAGGCATTGACCAGTACTTCATGCTAGTAGACATTCAAGCGTAAGAGTCTTTGAAGAGGCAAGAGATCTGATTGAGGACCTGGCTAAATGCAATGAGCTCCATCGAGTTTTCAGAGTAATTGACGGAGGAAGAGGAGTCATGGAGCTGAAGCGAGATGGCGACCATGGAGGCAGGTGATTACCATCATGCGTAGAATGGAGAAACCATGAAGAGAAATACCACCTTGCTCATGAAATAAAAGCGATCGGAGAACATTGAGAGGAAGTCTTTGATGTATCCCTTTGAAAGAAGCTGTTTATGATCTTTGAGGAGGTTAAGTACTTTGGGGAGGCCAAGTTATCATGAGCAATCCTAACTTTGCCCGGCTTACTATCATCGGCAACGAGGAACCATGAAAATTTTTCATGGTGGGAGACTTCACAAGGCCCAAGGCACATGGACAACATACACCAACGGGGATATCGGCAACCACCAAGGTTCCTGCCGGCCCGCGACAAGGGTGAAATAATGGGCTTATCGAGTGGAGGAGAGCTCAACAATTTGAGTCAAAATCCTTTACTTGATTCATAAGGGGACAACAAGAAGCTATTAAACCTCCATAGACAAAAGTTTGCAGTGGAAACCTCAAATACCAATTCTCAAATTTTCGAGGAAGACCCGCAATGCCTCCCTCAGAACACGGAGACACAAATAGGGCAATGAAGCTACCTAACCACCTCAAAACCAAATGAAAGATGCCTTTCGGTGACACGAGAAGAATCCTAAGGCGTATGGGTGCATCTTGACTAAGAAGTGGAAAGACTTGGAGAAGAAAGGCAGAGAAAAGATGAAAGCAACAAGGGAGAGGAAGGCCCAGACAATGCTGAAACACTGGAGAAGGAAAGAAAGGAGGAGCAGTTGTCGGAAAGAGGAAGCAGAAAACTCGAGGAAGAGTTTTGCACAAGTACCATTTCCTGGAAATTTGTAGAAATCAAAGATAGAAGAAACGGTTGCAAAGGTTTTGAAAACCTTTCGAAAATTTGGAGATCGATTATGCCTCACGAAGTAGTGACCTGGATGTAGCCTATTTAAAAATTTTTGAAAAGACATGAACAAGGAAGATTGCTGAAGAAGGATGATGAGCTTAAAGTCATCTATTTTTAGTCATTTTACATTGAGTTTTATATAAAAGGAATAATTAAGAAATGAAATATGGAAAAACTCACCAAATTTGTTATTTCTTGAGAAGTATAAAAAGAAGAAAATACGAGTGGAAAAATACGTGCTTTAAAGGCGGAGTAAAAATCACGAAGAAAATAGCGAGGCGGTAAGCAAGCGAGATTAACTAATGCTGCGGTTTTGGGGTTTTACACAATCCGGTGGTAAGTGCGACATCGGGAAATTGAAGAAATTTGATGCGGGTCGCGGCGGGGATCTAAGATAAGAGGCGGTAGTTGAGGCAAGACATAAGGCGTGTCCGATAAGAGATCGATGTCGCGACACTACGAAGGACCAGTTCAAAGGCTGCCCGAGCCATGAAGTGGTCGCAACAAGATATTGATCTTAGCGACGCGGGGAACCCTCAGTGACTGCGGAGCCATAGGCGATGTCGCGACATCATGAAGCGTCGGTGGAAAGATACAAGTGGCGACAAGATTGAAGCATACGATGAGTAGGTTATTCACGACAACATATTGATGTCGGCGACATCATGAAATATGGGTGCTTGAAAGGCTGCGAGTATAAGGCGAAGATTAAGCTACAAAGAGATCGAATTCGCGACATGAGAATCGCGGTTGAAACGCAAAGACATAAGTGATGTCGCGACAACAGAAGGCATGAGTTGAAAGCTGCAGTTCATCAAGTTAATGTCGCGACAACAAGAGATTGATATAAGAGCATGACGACCATTTGAAGGCTGCGGAAGGTTGGGGCGATGTCGTGAGACACTTTCGATGTGGCGACATCATAGCGAGCAAGCGAAACTGCGGGCGCAGATTGGTGTCGTGACAACATGAAAGACCAGTTCAAAGGCTGCAGAAACTTTAAGTCGATGTCGCGACATGAGATCGATCTTCGCAGCACTGGATGATGTCGCGACAAGGGGTTGAAATTCGCGACTGAGCGATGACATGGGCTGACCCGCGGAAATCCACGGCGGGGATGATGGGATTAGGGCTGGTAGAAACCTAAATCTGCGGCTACCGGCTGAAGATCGACGGGATTGGCGTGGGTGTTGATGTTGGTGAGGTGAGTTGTTACCAGACGTGTTAATCTTGTGACGACGAAGGTGTATCGTGATCATTTTCTTTTAGTTTTATTTTATTTTCTTTTCTTTTCTTTCTTTTCTTTTCTTTTTCTTCAATGTTAGTAGTTAGAGATGAGAATAGATTTATCTTTTGATTTTCGTTTCTTTTACGGAATTGGATATGTCGTTTAAACGAGAAGGCGAATGCGAGAATTCATTTCTTTCAAATTACTACAGGAATGTTTAAAGTCAGACAAATTTACAAAATTCGAATTTTCCAGGTTTTCAATTTCTGCGATTATTCTTATGATCGGATGAATCTTTGCCGTTAATGTGATTCGTGTCCAGGAACCCGGCTTCCATTAAGTGAATGCTATTGTCGAAATTATCTTTCACGTAGTCGTTCCAACGGCTTATTAAATTCAGGTTTATGAATTTACTTGGTTTGGGTTTATTGTATTGGGATCGAATATAGTTTGATATACGGGTTTAAGATGCATTTCATTGCTCACGATTTCAAGGAGGTCTCCCGGTGACACCGGGAAGACATTCCACAGGAGTAATGTACATTTCTTTGAAGGTATATTAACCTGCTATTCGAGATCTATTGAGCTTTGTGAGTTTACTTGGATAAATACTCTTCTCGCTTGAAATCAAGATCGAGTTGAACGAGTTATCCATCTAAACAAACAAAGAGTTCACCTCAATTCGGATAGTGAAGCCAATCCCGTGTTAGCTGAGATCTAATCAAGGAGAGGGTGATCTATTCTAATTTCGAGGACGAGCAACTTGGAAGTTGTATATCCTTGCTTGACCGATAACTTGGGAGCTAAGGTTTACAGTCCATAAAATGGGTATGGTAATACGAAAGAAAAATACCCGATTTAGGATCCCTTTTAAAAAAGTAGTTATCTCATTCCTGTATTCGAGAGGATCGGTGAAAATTGATAATGAAATGGTGTGGAAGATCCATTGTACTACTATAAACGCCTTGGGCGAATTTAAAACTTGAAATACACAAGTAGAATTAACGGTGTGCTTTCTTGAGTGAAACTTCACAATAGCATTGATACAATGTCTCTAACGATAGTATTAGGTTCCATTTATTCTTTTCCCTATTCATTATTCATTATTCTTTAGATTCAGTTTATTGATTGATCATTCTTTTATAACATACTAGTATATTTTCTGCAGTTTTCACGAGCTAAACACCATATCATGTCTGGTTCACTAAATAGTATGGGCTTAGTGTCGGTAGTTGATTTAGAATTCTTGAGATCTGCATTGGGATCGATATACGGACTTAAATCAATTTATTACTTGTCGACCTGTGCACTTATGATGTGTTGGGCCAAAACGAATTGAAAATGATTTAATCTTGTACCTTGTGTTTGGTTGTTCCAATAAAATTGTGACAGGCGCAACTTGCGGTCTTTGTAACCAAGAGAGACTTACGAAAAGATGAAGGATCCAAGTTTCACCATTCACTATACCATTGGGGTTGAGTTGAGCTCTTTGTGACTCGGGTGCGTGCTCCCGATTTAATGCCACTATTCTGTTGCGAAGTTAAGTTTGGGGGAGCTTACTCCCGCTACGACACTCTCAAATGGCGAGATGAACCACGAGCAGAAACTGAGGAATCATAGAAGATGTCTTTGGTAAAGGTGGGAAAATTTATTTTCAGTAGACTCATTATCTTGGATATGGAGGAAAGATTCTATTAAATTCTCTGTTCTTTGGGAGGCCATTCACTTGCAAGCTGGAGACGGCCTAATCGATATGCGAGAGGGAATTCTCACTCTCGAGTTGAAGAGGGCGGCTGATTTCAATTTAATGTCGAAGTTTGAGGAATTTAGACATAGAAAGGAAGATATCAGTCAATAGAAGATGTATGTCAACAATTACGATTGTTGTTACTATGATTGTAATTCCCAACTTTCAATCAATGAAGAAGAGATGAATTTCGATATCTTGAAGGTTTTGATTCAACGATTTTTGCTGATTTACATTCCTCTTGAAAAAGTAATGATCTTGAACAAAATGGGTTGAAGGAGACAAAATGAAAGGTATTTCATCGGGAAACCGGTGAAGAAGGGCTAAATAGAGTTGCCAAGTCATTTTAAAGTATGCTTACACAGGCTGCGAGAGTAAACCGGTAATAATTACGCTATGACAGTGATCTTTGAAGAACGGAGGTTGCTGGAAATTTTAAGGAATCATCGGGAATATAACAGTCTATTGAAGAGTTAAGGTATCGATCCATCCAATATGCATGCACAAAATCACTGCTTTGGGAAAGAAAATGCAAAGTCTTGTTGAACATCAAGGAAGCCGAATCGATAATGAAAGAAGTGATCGAGAAAAGGGTGCTTAAATGGTTAAATCTTGGTTTTATCTATGCAATTTTCGGATGGTGCTTGAGTTGGCAGTCCATGTGGTTCAAGAAGATTGGATTTCTTTAATAATCCGCCAATGAAAGAAATGAATTAATTCCAACAAGAACGATGACAGGATGGAAGTATGCATTGATTACGAGAGAGTGAACATGACCAGGAAAGATCATTTCCCTTTGCCCTTCATTGATCAGATGTTGGACAGACTAGCAGGACACCCTCATTTTTGTTTCTTGGACGGGTATTCAGGCTACAACCAGATTGCAATTGCATTGGAGGACCAAGAAAAGACCACATTCACATGCCCTTATGGTACCTTTGCCTTCAGAAGGATGCCATTTGGGCTATCACCGATCTCTGCTACTTTCGATGTATGATGTCGATGTTCTCGATTTCGTTGAGGAAGTCATGGAAATTTTTATGGATGATTTCACGGTGTGGGTCTAGTTTTGAACAATGTACGAACCTTTTGAAACTTGATGCTTCAAAGGTGCGAGGACAAACAACTGGCGCTAAATTGGAAAAATGCCATTTCTTAGTAGCGAGAGGTGTTCTTGGGCATAAAATTTATGCTCGGGGCTGAAGTTGACTAATCCAAAATTTCCATTATCAAAACCCTTGCTGCCTCCACAGCATTAAAAGGGATAAGAGTTTCTTGGGAGCATCTTTGATTTTATAAGAGATCCATAAAACTTCTCAAAAATGACGGAACCATTATGCGGATGCGGAGAAAGACCTGAAAAGTTTAATTTTGATGATTCTGCAAGTGCCTTTAGAAATAAGATCGGATTGGTTCAAGCACCTATCATGGTACCGAATAGGATCAAGAATTAGTAATGTGATACCCAAATTGATTTTCTGTTAGAATTTGTGGAACGAAAGAAAATAATGAGCCATATACTATGCTATGAAGTGCTAATGAAAGCACAAGAAAACTATTCCACAATGAAAAGGAGATGCCAGCCATAGTGTTTCTTTAATGAAATTCGAGCCATACATTACAGGATCCCAGCTGTTATAGTTCACCTGAGACCGTGCGGCTACGTCAGGCCTCATACGATGTCAAAAAAGAGGCTAAGCGAGGCGATAAGGTGGGTGCTACTATTGCAAGAGTTTGATGCGGAAATCGAGAGATAAAGGGGTGTGAGCAATGTGATACAACTGATCACTTTGTTAGAATAGAAAGAAATCGGCGAGAGAGAGAGATAAGACTAAAGAGAACTTCCCGGATGAGCCAACTATTTCCAATTGTCATTCGAATGCACCATGGATCTGATATGGTGATTGCCAGCACAATGGAGTAGTTCATACGAGATTCAGCCACTATGAGAAAGAAAGCTAGTTGACGAGGTATTATATGGGATGACCCACTTTGTTATTTAAGAGGGTGCGTATGATTATAAGAAGATGTGTGCCCGGAGGGTGAGCAAGCAATTATGAATGAATATGCATCACCATATGGGGGGCATTTGCGGAGAAAGAGCGACTCATAAGATACTCAAATCGGGATTTTATTGGCCACTTGTTTTTTCAGGGTATGCAGATAGGTCAAATTAATATGATAGATGCCAAAAGATTGGAAAATATCGACGACGAAATGAAATGCCCTACGGGGCATATTGGTGGTGCAAATTTTGATGTAATAGAATAGATTTTATGGGACCATTCCCACCATATTTTGACTTTGTTTATGTATTCTTGTGGTGATTATATGTTTCCCAATGGGTGGAAAGCAGTGGCTTGTCAAGGAATGATGCTAATACGGTTGAAGTTTCTTACAAAAGAATATTTTGGCTTGAGTTTGGAACACCGGAACTATCATCATTAGTGATGGGGAAATAATTTACCAAACAAAATATTTTCAAAACTCATGGCGAGGTATAGGATCAAGCATATGAGAGTCACAGCTTATCATCCCGGACCAGTAGACGACGAAGATTTCCAACGGGGAGATTAAAAAGAATCTTGGAAAGAGCGTAAGTTGAAGCGGGAAAGTTGGTCTTTAAACTTGATGAGGTGCAACTTTGGGCTTATGGGTACAATTCAACTCATTGGAATGTCACCAAAAGCTTGAGTTGTCTTTGGCAAACCATGTCATTTACCTCTTGAAGCTGGAATACAAAGCTATGTGGGCCATCAGGCCCGAACTTTGATTTTAAAAGCTGAGGAAGAGGCGCTAGCCCGAATGGCCCGGAAAGGCGAAATGAAGCCTATGATAATGCTAGGATATACAAAGATAAGACAAAGAAATGGCATGATCAAAGGATTACGGGAAAGAGTTCGAGAGAGGGGATCAAGTTCTTCTATTTAACTCAGGATAAGATTGTTTCGAAAATTATGAAATCAAAATTAAGATTGGACCATATACAGTGATGTCAAGCACCATTTGGAGCAGTAACATTGAGAAGGCGTCTTTGAGGAAGGAACAAGTCAATGGACAAGATTGAAGCACTATCAAAGCAGGGAGGAAAGAAAGGAAGAGCTATAGCTGGTTCATTGAGAGAGAGAAAGAATCAAGCAATGAGTCAGTGGGACTCAGCAGAAGCGGTGATGGGAGGCAACCCATAGAGACTTTAGTTTCTGATTTTAGACTTTAATTTGTTTTTAGAATTCACTTTGAGTTTGTTTTCTTTAATTCTTATAATGATTAGTTAGTACTTGAGAAGTTAATTTTTGTTTAATTAAATCCTTTGATATTGCAAGTGCTTATACGAGAAATGGCTCGACGAAGGAACAAACTCATTACAATAAACAACTACGAAAACGACGGAAAAAGGGGAGCAGACTAGCTTTCCTTATAAAAGATGCAGCGAAAATTGAATAGAATACGTACTTGAATTTACGTGTGTGGGAATGATTTAATTGATCACGAGAATTTGGGAATTAATAATTAAGCGAAAAAGTATGCGTTGTTCATTAGATTTGAGGCAATTACGGGAGCTAGGTCGAGACAAAAGCGTGTTGCGACGGCGAGTATAACCAAAAGTTGATGTCGTGACTCGCGTCGATGTTGAAGGGCGAAGTAGAGGTCATGACGGAACATTTTGGGTGCGACGAGTAGAATCCTTCAAAGAGAGTGGTGATGTCGCGACAACAAAAGCGATGTCGCGGCCAGAGGACGCCTTGTCCTCCACTGATTAAGTATGCTGCGACAAACAATCATAGGTCGCGACATGAGAGGAAGGTTGCAGTACAGGCGAGTTTTAATTTTGCCCTAAATTTAATGGCGACCTGAAATTTATTCTGCCTTCTGTTGGATAACACTTATTCACATCGGGAATTAGATAATAATTAATACGAGAAAGCGAGAATTCATTTCGCTCCGATTGGTTTATAATGGTCATTTTTCGAGGAGGAGAATAATCGGAGGAGATTTAGGAAAATCCTTGATATTCATCACTTCAGACTCTAGAAATTTCAAAGTGAAACCTTCGAGAGGCAAGAATCTGAAATAGTCTCATTCAATGTATATATTGAAAACTTAAAGAAGAATAAATAACTTGTTTAATACAGAGGCTAAATGCTATGAAAGATGGAAGACAAGGGAAGAATGAGCTCCAGGAAAATGAGGAAGATGGAGAAAAAGAAGAAGAGCTTCAAGGTTATGAACAGAGTTTATGGAATGAATGAGCATGGAAAACAAACCTATTAGATTCCTTATTCCATAGAAACGTGTGTAATGAAGAGAATAGTTGATGGGAAAGGAATTGGAAGAAGGGTTAAGTGGGCTCATCAACGAGAGCTCAAGAAAAAGGGAGAGAGAAGGCTGATTTGTTGAGCGACCTTATTAGCGCGGATCACTCGAGAGGAGCTCAAGGTCGGTGGGCCAAACTTTGAAGCGAGACCATGACCTTGAAGAAGATATGGAATTTAGATCCAAAAATAAGGGTTTTTCTGCAGGAACTTAGTTCACAGTTTTATTTGTAGAAAAGAGCCAGATTGTACAATATCGAAATAATTTGATCTTTGAATAAAATTTACGTTGTTGACAAATTGGTTGTTCATTAGATCGAGATTGCGTTGCGTTACTATTATTTCTGTTTAGGAGCAAATAAATAATTACATTCTTCTAAAAGAAACGAGAATTTTTGCATAGTCGAGGCATGAATAGCTGGAGTGGGAGTACTTATTGATCTATTTTAAATTCGGTTTAGTTGCGGGAATTACAGAAAAATTAGTTCTTGTGATAGAACAAATATTTGGTTAAAATAATGTAAGTAAGAGTGAATAAGTGCAGTCTTGAAGAAATAATACTGCAGTCCAGCAAAACTTATGAAACTTTTGTGAGGAATTAGGAATATCTTAAGAGATCGAGTTTAGAGTTCTGGAGTCTATTTGTTGATTATTGATTGACAGAAATCCTAGGTAGAAACAATAGCAGGAAATGATAGAGCTATCATGAGTTTGAGCCTTTCTGTACCACCATTCTTTATATGCTTTTGCATACACCTTAGCTCCTAAATTTGAGCCAAAACAGTCCCTATCTTCAAAACAAGCAATTGGAAATCCCAAGCCATCCTTTATAACTAATCCTCCAGTAAGAACCTCGATTTTAAAAATAGGAAGAAGAAATAAAGTTTGGGGAATATATTCTTGGAGAACTAAGGATAAATCTGAGAAAAGGGTAGAGAAGAAGAATGGATCTCTAGCGAGGAAACACTTGAGGAAAGAAAGCTTAAGGAAGAAGTTTTGTCTTGTGGCCTAACTCTCTTTGAACAATTAAGTTCTTGGGAGTGTTTCAACACCTGGTGCCCTAATGCCAAGCTGGTATGGGAGTTACTAACTTAAGGATTACGCTAAGAGTGTTAGAAGCCTAAAAGGCAGGAACAATAGACTTTCTGAAAGTGAGCGGAGAAAGAGTTCCAACAATAGAAATACAAATGACGATTGGAACAGCAGTTCAAACACAAGAATTCAAAGGAGATACCCCAAAGATGAAGTTTGGGGGAAATCAACTAAAGAAGTTGCAAGGAAAAGGAAGGCAGCAGTTAAGTAAGAAAGAAGAAAGAGTTTGGGTAATCTTAACCTAAAAATTCCATCTATCCTACTCATTACCCAAGCCTAACATTACAAGTTTGAAAGACCTCATTGATTAGAGGTTGAATTTACCTACATTAGTGGAGATCAATGAAAACAAGCATATGGGATTTTGATAAATAAATACAAAAGAAAACTCACTGAAAGATTAGCGAATTCAGCAGTTGCAAAGTTGAAGACACTGCACACACACACAGAACAAGACTTGTTAAATAAACTGTTTGCATACATTAGTTTATCAAGAAATTTTGTAATGAAGTATACTATACTCAATTCTTGCATAAGCGAAATTTGAAATAATAGTGATATTTCTTAATTCCAGAACAAAAGAGTTGAATGAGAAAAGCTGCAAAACAGAACAGAAAAATGTCCTTTTGTTTGAGGACAAACAAATCTTTCTTTTCTTTGCTTGAGGACAAGCAAAATTTTAAGTTTGGGGGAGTTTGATGAGCTTAAAAGTCATCTATTTTCAGTCCATTTTTCTGATTTATTTTATTCTAAAAAGGCTGATTTATGTCTTAGGAATATGGAATACTCCACCCAGAAAGCTGGCGTAGAGCGGGAATTCAAAGAAAGCATAAATTCTGCGAGTAAAAGGAAGCGAATATGGCCGAGCGATGCGGTCTAATTGGCTGAAGGAAGTGCAGCGGGAGGCTATAAAAGGATTAAAAAGATTTGATGTCGTAAGAAGCTTTTGACAATCGAAAATACATATTAAGGTTGCATTCTAAGCTTTCAGTCGCAATTGAAGCGTAATCAAGACAAAAGCAGGCTGGGCGTGAAAGACTCAAGTCAAGCAACCGAGGAATTGATGAAGAAGAAGACATGATGTGTCGCGACATCATTAAGAGTCGTGAAAGCGAGAATTAAACCGATCTGGTGGATAATGAGGTCGCTACACCAAAAAGAAGTCGCGACAGAAGAGAAATAATTGACTGAACATTTATGTCGCGACATCTGGATGCAATCATAAAACGCAACCTTTGAATCGGCGATCAGCGACATCGACTTACCAAAGGAAACTAAGGTCTGGCGACATCATCATCTAAAGAAAGAAGGTCGCCAACATCATTGAATGAATTAGCGACATGATTATAAAAGAAGGTCGCGACAAGGTCAGTGTCAGCGACATCGACGTATATAGAAAGGAAATCGACATCACTTTGTGGTGGCGACAACGATTCTCAGAAAGAAGGTCGCGACAACACACAGTTGTCGCGTATCAATACAAAGACGAAGTGCGACATCATTAAGCGATTCAGCGATGCGAGCAAGGAAGAATTCGCGACATCATCTGCAAGGACCAGAAGGTCGTGACATCATTGAGCTGTCGCGACATCAAATACAAAGAGGTGAGGTCGGCGTTAGTAGTACATTAGCGACATCGGATCCAAAGAAAGAAGTCGGCGACAAGAGTAAGGCGCCGGCGACATCGGTTCTGGAACATGTCGCGACGAACCAGAACCTGCGGCGGCGAGACAACGAAGTCGCGACAAAGAATTGATGTTGCGACATCAACAACCAACTGGGCCAGTTAACTGAAGTCCAAAGAGGTGCATCGAAATTAGGGCCCAACTTCAGAACCACATAAATATGTAGTACTGCGGAAGGAGCGAAGCTCTTGGCGACGAAGAGAGATATGGGTTCTTTGAAGGCTCAGGTATTTTAATTTTCTTTTCTTTCTTTTAATTTTTTAGATTAGTTTGTATTTCGTTTTTAATTTGGATTTGAGCGTTGGCGTAAGGTTGTAGCTGAATGCAGTTTATATTTCTTAATTCTTGTCTGGTTGTTTGAATTCCAGACAAATTTTGGATTTCGAACTACCAGTTTCCGATTTACAGTGGTTTTCTTGATCAGTAAGCCAATGTATGGTGTAATCCAGTGATTTAGAAACCCAGCTCCCATTGAAATGACGCTATTGTCAGAAATTATCTTTCTGTAGAATTTTATTCATTATTCTTGAACCGGTTTATAAATCGACTTCTTTGGTTTGCGTGTTTCACGGAATTGATCCCGATGTCAGTCTCCTATACCCATGCGGGGTTGTTACAGCTCGATTTCCGGAGGCCCTGCGAGGTAACCTGAGAAGGCATTCTGAGTGATGAACAATTTACGGAGAGTATGAGAACTGATATTGATGATCCTAATATTGCTACGTATGGTCATCCCGATACATCCTCTTCTCACTTGAAGCAGGAATGAGTTGAGTGAGTTATCGAATTTAAGCATGCGAAAGTTCGCCTCAATTCGAATGTTAATAAACGATCTAATCAAGGAAAAAGAAATGATGATCTCTAATTCTGGATGGGGAAGAGGAACCAAAGATAGGTAAACTCAAGTAAATGACTATACAAAGGAGCTAAGGTTTACAAACATGGAGTGGGGTATGAAGTATCGAGAAAATACCCCAATAAGGCTACCCAGATTAAAAGTAGTTATCGCTTCAAATGTATTGAGAGAAACTGAAGGGTGAGGATGATGAACTGAGTGGTTTGAGATCCAACCGTGACTATCATATTCCCTGGACTAGTTTTAAAATCGCGGTTCGTATGCTGTACCATCACGCCGTAGGAACTCGATTCTTCACAATAGCTTTATTTCCAATGTTCCTCTTATAGATAACTGCTCAATCTAAATTTATTGCTCTATTATTTCAGAGGTCATTCATTTGTTATCTATTCATATTATTTTTTTGGTTTTCTCATTATTTCAAGGCTTCTCATAACCGATCTAAAATCGTCTATTATAGTCCAAAGCAGTATAGAGCTTGAGAAGTCAGCAGTTGGATTGAAAATTCTTTAGATCTCTCGTGGATCGATATCTAGACTTAAATCCAATTCCTGATTACTTGTTAGACTCGCGGTACTTGCAGCATGATGGATCAAAATAACCAATACAATGATTTACTCTTAATAATAAAATGCTCTTAATGAATATAAGAAGTTATAGAAATACAAAATATGTTGTTGGCATTATTGGCCGGATTAGACATTAGTCCTTTGGTAAGAAAAGTATAAATTTGTATATGTCTTTATCCAAACTGGGCAATGGTGATAAGAAGTGGTAAAGAATCGAGACCAACACCCTAACCCACTGTCAGCCCCCATGAGCTAACCCGCCACAAGAAGAATACCAACAATAGGAAGGAGGTGAAGACCAAAGGTACCCTCCATCTCACAAAGCACTGGTGGAAAATCCGTTAACTAAACAAATGCTGTGAGTGGCTCACGCGCTAAGTTAACATTCTTCCTCCCGACATGATCAAACAAGTCCCCACCTATGCAAAATTAAGGACTTATGCACAAAGAAAAGAGGTCTCAAATGTAAATAAAAAGGCCTTTTCGATCGAGCAAGTGAGTGCTATCATTGAGTGCAAGACTCTAGTGAAAATATAAAGACCCGATGTCCTACAATCTCAAGCACATTGAGGCATTAGTGTGAGAAAGCACTATTAGACTGGAGCTAGTGGAACCTTTCACATTCCATGCACAATTTGGTTCTGGGTGAATTGAAACCTACGCTCCATCATAATCATTACCAACCGACAGTCTAATAAAATACCGGCGTGGTTCATTGATGATGTTTTCTCTAATACAAGTGGACAAATTTTACTATCCAAAGAGGATTTCATTATTTCATACGCAGAGTTTCACTATGGAGCCAATCATGCAGCCCATCATATTGGGGGAGACCATTCCTTGGCCACTTTGAATGCCATAATAAACGCTGTATCGGGGTTATAACTTTATGACTAGAATATGACCTTAGAACTCAACATCTTCATTCGGTATATGTATATGCACTCGTGAGAAGATGGACTGGAAGAAGTCCGTATAATAGATGCAATTCTTAAGAGCAGCTAATGAGCAGCAAAGTAAGATGAAGCCAGCACTCCTAAGAGCATCCGAGTGCCTTAAGAATGAACAAGAACTCCCAATGCATGAGCTTAATGCAGGGGTACCGGAGGAGAAAAATAGAAATCCTACTCTATTAACGGTGATTTAACTAAGGAGCCTCAATGGCTAGAGTCAACCCTACCGAAAGCAAAGCATGCATTCCTCAAGAAAAGGCAATGTCCAGCTATGGATTCTTGAATAAACAAGTGACTAATTTACAAGAGTACAACTCCGTCGTATTCTCTGCAAGGCACAAGTAAGCATCGGGGTGGAAATTTCAGATTTAAAAGGCATAAACTCTAATAACTGCACTCTATCACATTTACTCTAAGAGGAGTCTAAGGCTGCTTAGGCAAACACAGGGAGGTCGAACCCCCACTTCAGTAGGAAGTAGTTCGTGATTGAAGTCCTAAAATTGCTCAAAGCCAGATTACGATCAGATTGACAAGACTCGGGTAAGCCTAACCTGGCATGCCTGGCAAGCTGGAGTGATAAATCGTGAAATGAAAAGGGGTGAAGAATTGTCTACCCGACGACAATGTGAGAGTGCATGCATTATGGAGGCTCAATGAGGGCCAAGAAAAGATCACTTCGCTGCCATTCATCGATCAAACTCTTGAGAGAGCTCGACAATTTCCATTCTATTGCTGGATGGCTATTTAGGTAATTTTAGGTATCGTACCAGAGGATCAGAAAAGACTACCTTTATTTCGCCCATTCGAACGATAGCTTATAGGAGAACGCTTTTGTCTCTTGCGCCTGTACCACTTTTCGTAGATGCATGCTTATTATGTTTCTGAAGGATATGGTGGAGCTTATAATGGAAGCAAGGTATATGGATGATATCACACCGTATATGGAGGCGATTTTGAAGAATGTCCGACTAACTGGGAGGCCATCCCCGCAGAGGTATAGGAGAAGAACCCGGTGCCTAACTGAGAAGTGCCATTTCATGGTTAACTAAGGAATTGTGTCAAAGTACATTATTTCCAAAGTAGTGAATAGCCGATAAGGCAAAATTGAACTTATTTCCAAACCGGCCATCCCTCTCAACAAATGTGAAAATAATAGTAATTCTGTCATGCAAGCTTCTATAGAAGATTCATTAAAGACTTCTCAAGATTGCTAAACCCCGTATAAGCTCCAGAAAAGATGCCAAATTTGTCTGGGAGAAAGAATGCCGTGAGAGCTTGAAGAGTCAAGTCCCATTTGATCATCTCTAATAGTACGTGCACTCTTAATCGCAAACGCTTTGAAGTGATGTGATGCAAGTGATCTCGCGACGGAGCAAAGTAGATTTCTCGCCAAAGAGAGGATGGGAACCCTGCGTAGTCTATTATGTGCAAACTCTCGAATGGCGACAAAGGAATTATACTACTACAGAGAGAAGGAATTTATCGCGAGTCTACGCCTTAGATAAGTTTTCTGAGCATACTGGTTTCGGGTCGAGAGAAGCTATTTTTATAAACCATTCCGCTGAGTTACCCCCATCGGGCAAAATGCGCTTTATCCGGCGGGTTCTTCACTCGTGGAGTTTAACTTGTAAAATTAAAGATAAGAAGGGGGGTGGTAGAGAATGCTGTGGCGCATCAATCTTTCTGAAGTTAACGTATAGCCCATGACACCTAGTCCACCCATCACCATGAATTCGAAGAGTCTCTAATGCAAACGTGAAAAGCCCTCGTATGCTCATCACACTCTCACAGCAGAGAACTTGCATCCCCATTGGAAAGAACAGATAAAGTATTTCTTTGCTAAGATCCATTCATATTATCGTGGAAGAGCCCTTCGTTTAAATAATGCGCGTACTCGACACCGTGGAAGTGTGTGCCTCGAGGAAGAAATAACAGAATTCGAAGCTTCACCGCTACGAGAGTGCCTGCGGGTGGTCACGGCATCCCATGATACGATGGTGCCGCGCAGCCTAGTTTCTAACGCCTTCCTTGTTTAAAGGCTACCAAATGTGCCGTGTATCGCGGTAGATGCCAAAGACTCGGAAATTGTCCTCACCGCCATATGATGCCCCGAACCAATCTTAGTGGTAGCTATCTGGCGTTCGGGGGTATCGACTCTGCTGGACCGCTCTACACATCTTATGGTCATAAGCATACATTTTAAAGGAGGACTATGTGTCCAAATGGTCAAGTAATCCGCAAAACCAATGACTAAGGGTGGTAGTTTTTAAATCTTTGAAAGCAAACATCTTTCGAGGTCTCGGTCCCAAAGCCATTATTGTGCGATGGAGGTCTGCATCAGAATAAACCTTTGAACCTCATACTAAATACTTGCGGTGAAATATAGAGTGGCCACCCTTACCATCCTCTTCAACAAGTGGCTGGCGAAACATAACAGAGAGATCAAGACCATTTTAATGAAGGCGGTAAACAAAGAATAAAAGATCGGTCCATCAAATCGCCGATTCGGGTCAGGGCCTACGAACGGCTTTCAAACAACTTTGGAATGTCCCCTTATTGTGCCGGTCTATGGTAAGGCATGTCACCTTCCAGCTGAGACACCCACACAAGGCATGGTGGGCAATCAAGAAGTCGGCCATGGATCTAAGCAGTATCGAGTCGGGTGATCTTGATCCCAATGAGCCTGAAGAAATACGAAATGATGCCTACTGGGACCAAGATTGCAAGGAAAGATAAAAATGGCATGATCAAAATGGAGAATCGAAGAATTTCACCGATGGGACTCGAGTCCTGTGATGACCAACTCCATCTATTTCCTCGGCAAGCTCAAGTCACATGGACTGGGTCATTCATCACTAAAGAGGTGCATACCTTAATGGTTCAGTTGGACTTACTAATCCAATGATAACAAAGCGACAAAGCTAATGGATGTAGGTGAAGCCTTTTGCGTCAGGCAAAGCAGCATCATAGGAGGAAATTCTCCTTCCTGACCTCCTCGAACTTACAAATTATTACATGTTCAAGGGTGACCCGCCGTCCCTAAAGCCACCGATCTTACGTTTAGTTTTGATTAAATTTCTTCGTTTAAAATTTTTGTTTGATTTCACTTTATGTTGATAAATCGACATTACTTGGCACAAATGGAAATGACTCCTTTCCTGTACCCACCATGTTTGAGGAGGTACAGCTCCATCCTTCGTTTTTGCATTCCTATGCTGTTTGGCTAGAGGTAATTTGTATATTTTTTTGGAATTTAGCTTTTACTGTAATACATGTCTCCGTAGCATAAATTGCTTTTTCTTTAATTTTTAAATTGCTTTTGTGTCCCTATCTGTGTATCTTCTTGCCTTTTAGTTGAGAAATTGAAGCTCTGATAAGTTAAATTTTAATGTTAGAACAATTCCATGCATGATTTAGTTTTTTTGGTCACCGAGGTTTCAGCATATTCAACCTCACATTCCTCCCTTTAGCTAATTCACACACCGCACTCACTGTACTAATAGGTTGCTAGCTATACTTCTTTCCACTTTGCAAAGCCGGCCTTAAATTTGTTGATGACCCATAATAGGTTTGTGTTATCAAGCATGAAGACCAATGAAGCCCAAACAGAAAAAGAAAAGAAAAAGCAAAAGAAAAGAAAAAGAAGAAAAAGAATAGTGCCGTGACGCTCATTTCTCAAACCCGAACACTACCCGAGGGGTATATGGTGAAAGCCTTTAAAGCCCGGCGTTCCTAAACTCTTAATTGCTGGGAGTCACGACCAGTGTTCGCTAAGACGTGGATGGGTAGAGTTTAGCGTGGTTGTGGTGGTGCTTTAATTCTCAAGCTGGCCGAGTCCGTGAAGCCCGCGCAGTAGCTCAGGGTCATGATCCTTTCTGGGTCGGCGCTCTAAACCTTAATTGGTCGAGTCATCATGACCTCGCTATACCCGACTTTGGTGAAGTCGAAGCCTTTAGACCCTAAGCATTGCAATCAAGGAAGAAATAAGAGTGTAGCTAGTCCTGGTCGTGCTGGTCACTTGGCGCCATATGAATCAGTCGGGAGGGAATCATGGTAAATTTATCGTCTGTCGTTACCTTAGGAACAATTAGATTTTGGTGGCCCAGTTGATTTCCTGGATCCAATGTGACTCAAACTAGTTCTTTATATGGTTTTGTCTTTCATGCTCTAAGATTCGAACAGGTGTAAATCGCTTCCATTCCAAAGTGTGCTTCATTTTGTATATTACACTTCTTTTGAACCTTATACACTTTTGTAAAGCACAACATGCATACTTATCGCTTTTAGCATTGCTAAGGGACTATAGCAACGTGTTTGGCTTGGGGGTGGTGGATTAAGGTTTCCAAAAGTGCTATTTCGAGTAATCTATTCAAGTATAGGTTTTGAGTGTTTTTTGCGTGATTAATCATATGCGCGTGAATTAAGCCAATTGTCGTGTGTATGTCCACTAGTGCCTTCGAATTGTTTTCGAGATTGTTTCGATAGTTTCAGTCTCGAGAACTTCATCAAGCAAGCTTGGTTTATCAAAAATAATGCGAATCTCGTAATCTACCAAGTCGAGGCGATGAAATGCCGGCGATACAAGAATTGAAGGCAAAGTGATGAAATAAAAAGTGCAGAAGTGATGCAGAGGCAGAGTAATCCAGTGGATTTTCGCTATGATCGCAAAATTCACGGATCGAAAATTCTCGCATCCATGGGACTCGCCATTTCCAGCGAAATTAACATCGCCTGGTAGCTAAATTTCATTTTCATGGCCCCTTGTAAATTTCATGACATAAATTCGCTAGCATAGCCGTAAATTCGGGCTATACTAGCGAAATCTGCTGCACAAATGAAATCATCACCGTGTTTTTGTAGTTTTTGATTCCAAACTACCACGCTTAAGATAAATTACCATTTCATTCCTAATGTAATTTTATATTTTAGGTATTTTTGTTGGTTTCACACATTGGGGTTGACTATATATAAGTCCTCACAACTTGTAACTTAACTATTCCATTTCTATGTTCCCGCAAATTTTCATTTTGTGTTTAATTAGCCCTCTCTCTTCCTCTTTCCCTCATTTTCCCTGCAATACGTCAAACACCCCTCGAGGATGATAACTCAAGGGATGCCCGCCAGCCCCAGCAACCAAGAGGAGGGGTGCTAGCCTGGCTTTGGGGCTTCAGGCAAGAGTCACCTCATGCTTTAAAATGTTGCATCGCATTTATGGTTCCACATCAAACTAGTTTAATGCTATTTAATGTCTTCTTCGTCAATATTTGCTATGAGCTTCGAGGGGTCTTCAAAGGTATTCTTACTTGTGTATGCAATCGACATTCTTAGATGTCATTTACGAGCCATGGAAATGAGGTTAAATGCTGTGGTTTCAAACTCATCACTGACGTTTAGTACTGGGTCATTCAAATATGAGTTATTTTGTATAGTTTTATAATTAACAACGATCCGGTTTTGGCTCGACTATATGTCATTTGTCTTAATGCGAGGAAATAAATCTTGAGGATACTCTGTTAATAGGCCCCATGTTATCGTTTAGTGGACCTAAGCCTCTGGCATTACTCATTTCACACTTCATTTGCTTATTACTCGTTAACCAGCGTTGAACAAACAACTCTGCTTTTAAACAAACTGGTAAATCCAAAACAAAGTCTCACCATTTCAAACATTGATGCGAGACTATTCGGGATGAAAACCCATCCCCCGTGTTCCACCCTAGACTGGGCTACATCACAAAGAGTTTGACTACGTAGTAGAGGAACATAGGGAAACAAATTTTCGATTCCATCACTCTATCAAGTGGGTACTCTAATCACTCATCCAAGCTTCCACAAATCTCTATTATCCAACGGATTTTGTTGTACTTTCGACATGCAACTGTACCGCAATAGGGCCAGCTATGTACCTATTATCCTAGAGACTCATTCTCGACACCTCCGATGTGCATTTACACACTCGAATGGTGTTATGCAAACTCACCTTCTAAACATGACTTTTGAACTCAAATATCTTCCACTGAGCAAAAGCACATGCAATCGGTGGAAGATGATCTTAGGAAGTTTGCATCATTGATACACCTCGGAGGAACATCAATAGAAGGTGGATTTGGCAATCATGAAATCGGGCCGAAAGTGTCTATACAGCAAGGTTTCCAAGTGATATGAAAATCAAGAATGGAGAAAAAGCAAGAAATTCGCCTTGGTAATCGAGGAAGTCCAAATGAACCCGTAAATTGAGCTCAAACCCTTACCTGTGGAGTTGAAATATTTGCCTGGGAGGGAGCAGAGCTTGTCCAGCTTGTCATTTCATCCCCTCGTCGCATCTCACAGGAAGGTAGTTTGCTGCACATCCTAAGGGAGAAAAAGCAAGCCCTAGTGTGGAAGATTTCTGATCTGAAGGGTATTAGCCCGGAAGTTTGCACCCATCACATCTACCTAGAGGAGGAGGCAAAGTCAGTAAGGCAGCTACAAAGAAGACTAAACCCACATATGCAAGAAGTGGTTAGAGCTGAAGTACTAAAGTCAGCCGTGTCGGTATTATCTACCCCATATAAGATAACACCTGGGTGAGTCTAACCCAGGTGGTGCCTAAGAAGTCGGGGGTAACCACGGTGCATAACGACAAAGGAGAAGAGATGCCCACCCGCCTTATCACAGGGTGGAGGGTATGTATTGATTATAGGGGGCTGAATGAAGTGACCAGAAAGGATCACTTCCCACTACCCTTCATGGATCAGCTTCTAGAGAGGATTTCTGGTCAACCCTTCTACTGTTTCCTGGATGGCTATTTAGGATACTTTCAAATAGAAATTTCTGCAGAAGACCAGGAAAAGCACTTCACCATTCGCACATATGCATACAAAAGAATGCCCTTGGCTTCTGTGTAATGCCCTTTGGTAGAGCCTATTATGGAGGTTTACATGGATGACATTACGCTCATGTGGGAGCTAAGAATGCCTAATCAACTTAGAAATCATTCTACATAGGTGTATAGAGAAAACCCGTTTTGAACTCGGGAGAAATGCCACTAGACCTCGGCCTAGGGAGTCTTCTCTCCATGTCGAGGCCTCACGGAGCAAATAATCACCACCCCATCAAAATACCGGAGCCCCATCTAGATTCGGTCCTCCCCGACCTCATCATCGCAAACATATTTCCCCGCAACCCCATTCCGAGGAATGCCGACGCAATGAGAGGAGCTACATGCAAGAGGACCATTATGATCTCCGGGACTTTTCCCAAGACCCAGAGCTCCGAGACTCCGATGATACTAGTGCAAAGAAGATTCCCCTGGGGTCAGCTCATGACACCTCGCGCTTTTCTACCCTGGTGGTCATCGAGTTCTATCAGACGACACATCCTACCGCGAGCCCAACTCGATAAATTTATTCATTTCTTCATCGACGGCCGGCCGGATACTTGTACCTCCTCGAAGATCACAGCCTACTTTTGCACCCATCGTGGTCTCGCCAACCCTCGGGTGCCTTATAGGCAAAGTGGGCCCCATCCCTCACCTGTGGAGATGGTCCGTCTTCTCTCTCCGTGGACACTACCACGGACTATTATGTTCAGGAGGTGTAGCCTCCCACCTGCCAAGACAGTGGCCTTATAGACCATGGTCTAACCTCTTCTCGCTCCAGCATATAGTCCAGAGGAGAGGAGCCATCTTAGAGGCCCTATACCGCATATTAGAGGGCTTGTGGTTCAGCCCATCAGAGCTTATTATGACATCCTTGTTCCACTTCGAGGACAAGGTCCATCGTAGGAGTTTACCCCGAGCTGAGTCCACGCCTCTATTATTCCCGAGACTCTTGTGCCAAAGGTGCCACACACTGCAGCCTTCCTCGAGGAGCCCGATTGAGCGTTGTCGAGACCGGCGAGGTCAGTCTACCGTTGATCTAAGGGCATACTATGCCCCGTTCCTATCATCCGCCAACCCGAACCTGGGGGCCGAGGGACTACCCAAACACATATTCCACCCGAGGACTAGCCCCCACAGAGAGCACACATTTTAGCCCTGTGCTCCGCCCCCCCCAGCCTCCGGGGCCACCACCGCTCCAAGACTCTCCGGCCCCTCTCACCTCCGCTCCCGTACCACCGCACCTCCTTATGCCTCGACCACCATGCCAGTTGCCCATTCGCATATTGGCCGGGCCGAGCACTGTGATAGCCTCAGCAGTCCATCACCATCTCCTCCTGGGACTTTTTGACCATCATGGATGCAGTCCGCACATTCTCCACCACATAGGCATCATTTGCGACTGCCCATGTAGCCTTAGCAAATAGGATGACTCGCACTGAGGCTGCCATGACTCAGATCAGCGCCATACTGGCATAGAATCAAGCTGTCCTTATGCAGATCCAGAGTCACCTGGGTCTCCCTGCGATCTCCCTGTATGTTCCTGCTCAGGCCTTTTCTGCTCCTACTCCAATAGGACCAGCCCCTACAACCTCCCTGGATTTGCTAGCAAATAGCAGCTAGCTTGCGCCTAATTGGTCGGGGCAGCGCCTCAGCCCTGCTCCCCGTAATCGAGGACACCTCTTCACCGACTCACCGACCGAGGGAAGACTTCCTTCACCTTTCCAATCCACACCCCATTGCGGTCAATGGTACATTTGGTTAGGGGGAGAGTTAGTGAAGGAAGTGATTTTCTTATACTGTAGATATCAGTTTGTTTTACACTTTTCAAATCTTCTGCATGTATAAACAAAGCCCATTTTGCATGTTTAATGGCTTGTTGGGCTTTTGCCGAAAGTCGTTTTGAAAAAAGTCAGCAAATTTAGGTGATACACACTGCTATACATATCAGACAGTTTAGTTTCTTAACTCATTTGCAACATTTTTGCCCCCATTTTTTTTTTTTTATGGTTTTGCCTTTCTTTTAAGTCGAATTGAAACACTCGCCTAATGCCATTGATACTGCATTTCGTTTCCTTGCATGATTAAGTGGTTGGTTAGTTGAAGTCCCCTAATATTCAATCTTTTTCTTCCACCTTTAGCTAACCACACACTGTGCACATCAGTTTTCTTTAATAACCTGAGAAACTGCTTAACTCCCTTTTCGTGCAAACCTACCCTAGTTTGACCAATTGCAAAGGCTTCTATGGTTCCCCATAATAAGTGCCAATGTGTTCTCCAAAATGAAAGAAGAGGAAAAGAAAAGAATAAAGAAAAGAAAAAGAAAAAGAAGAAAAAGAAGAAAAGCCACGACGCTTACCTTGGAAACCCGAGCACCATCCGAGGGGTTTACTACGAAAGTCTTTGTGCCCTGCCCTGCCTTGTCATTGGGGAGCCACCGACTTGGGTTGCTCGCTACAGCGGGTGAACGGTGAGGTTTAATATCGAGGTGCTGAATTTCGAATCATTCGTAGTTCGTGGTGAAACCCGAGGTGTTAGTGGTCGAGATCCTCATGACTTGTTGCCCTAAGCCTTAGTTGGTTGGGTGTCACCTGGACCCCTGTCATACGCACTTTGGTGAGGTCGATTTTCAAAGATTGCATCCTACGATACAAAAAAGAAATATGACAAAAGAGGAACCAAAGTTATTTAGGTTGGTCAAGGTGCTAGATTTGGCAAGAATCCTGGTCGGGGAGGAGCAGCCATGGTGTTATCGTTGAAAACTGATCACATAAACACTTAGATTACGGTGGAAGTTTCAGGTCGATTCCTTTGGGATAGATACTCTTCTGAAACTTGGTCATGTATGGCATTTTTCTCCTAAGCTGGTTATTATGCAGGGTTTCAATCATTCACACTGAGGGGAGAGCATTACTTGTCCATACACTTTTTGAAAATACCATCCCCTTTTGCATTAGCATAACTTATCTACTCTTCATTCTCTTTGTCGTTGCTAAGGGACTAGCAATGTGTCGGTTGGGGGGAGTGATTAGTGCCCAAATAGTGCTGTTTTAAGCCCTGTTTATTGTAGGTTTTGAGCACTTTTTGTGTACTAATCAACTTAAATAACCCAATTAATACATATTATATTTTTGTAGTTTTGCATACCAATTACACTATATTCTTCATGTCGATTCAAATACGATGAACCCGGGCCGAACTCGAAGCTGCATGTGCAAATCAGAAGGCAATTGGAGCTAAAATGCAGAAGGAGAGAAGAGCAACAGGAATTTTGCAGTGTTGCGAAAATTTTGCAGGTTTCCCTATATGTTGTGTTGACTGCTTTTTGAACGTTTTTTATGGTTTTTTACCAAAATGCCCTTAATGTAACCTCTATTCTTTCATATTTTTATGTACTTTCCTTGAATCTGGGCACTATAAGCTCAGTCAAGCTCATGTAACAACAATTTTAGTTTATCAATAAAGTTGGCGCCAAAGCTTTCAGCTTTCCCGACTCTGTAACTTTCTTTCACTTTCTCTCCCTGTCTCGTATTTTCTCACTGCCAAACACCCCTTTGAGGATGACTACTCAAGGGATGCTTGGCTAAATCTCCCTCATCCTTGAAGAGGAGGACCATTGGGTTAAAGGTTGGAGGTAGTACATTGTCCTCTGTTATTAACGCAGGCATCTATATTCATTTATGTTTCTGCATCTCTCATGTGGGTTTAAATCCCTATGATGTGCCCTGAGTGGTTGCTATTTGGAAAACTTTCAAGGTTCAGTGGATACTTATTGCTAGATCCACTGATGCTCAATTAGTTGCCATTTATTAGCTCCTGCAGGTTAGATCCAACGGATGGTTTTAACTGCTTTGAAACATTAATGGGTCATAAATGTCAGATAAACTCTTGTGGTTCGCTTTTATAGCCTAGCCTAGATTCTACTTAAATGACTATGCGTCATCCTCCAACATGAGAAAATGACTCGAGGACATTATACATCTTAGAACCCTAAGCCCTGTGGTCTGGAAACTTCTCAAGGAGTTCTTTTACACTTTATTTATAGTTATAGCTCTACCCAAATTACCTAACCCTCACCTTTTACCAAACCCCAAATCCAAAGTGGAAACACCCAATTTCAATCAACCTGGGTGACTCATTTAGCATGAAGAAACCCATCCTTGAGTCTCGACCTTTAGGCCACTATACTGCAGTAGCTCAGCTACGGAAATAGGAATCCTAGGATACAAATTTTGTTGATTCCGGTGCACCTACTGGCAGGGCACGAATCGCAGCCCTCTCAATGCCATAAAAATGCTCCCCGCTTTATCATATGGCTATCAAATCTCCAACCGCAAATGGAGTAGGAATGGTCCGAGGAAGCCAAATGCGATAGCCAGGAATGTTACTCGCATCAATGAAACAAAACACCTGGCCGAAAATATCTACACGGATGAGCTCGACACGAGATTCCAGGTAAGCACCGACCCGCTTCCCCTCGTAAGAATTCAGAGCCTCGTACAGCTATTAATTTCACCATACACCGTCTACATAGGTCTAAACTAGTAGAAGGCATCAGAAGCCCTCTCTTATCCTTTTCTTGAGCAAATACGGAGGTATTCGCCTCGAAACGTGAAGATTCTCGCGGGTCTAATCTTACGTTGATTACCTATAAAGTCAACGCCAACCCTCCTTAAGCCGCCACAAAAAGAGAAGGAGTTTTTGACCCGTAAAGATGTATACGACACGAAGAGGTCAAGCTCCTCCAAGCAAAGGCAATCAGAAGGGAATACTCGCAATGGCTGGCTAACGTTGTTCTTTACTAAAAAGCAACAAGAAGTGGTGGCTTTCAGACGATTTTTACGTAGACATCAACAGTACTCGCCCAAAGGATAGTTTCCTCTCTTACCTTTGGATTGATCCATAGTGGACGCCACGGCTGGTCATGAACTCCTCAGCTTCATGGACGCCTTTGGCTACAACCAGACGCGATGGACCCCAAAGAACTAAGAGAAGACTCACCACCGGTCGTGAACCTAACAAGTATCGAGTGATGCCCTTTGGACTGAAGAACGCAAGAGCCACCTACTAAAGGTTGGTGAACAAGATGTTACAGAAACAAATTGGAGCATCTATGGAAGTATATAAAGATGACATGTTGGTAAAATCGATAAAAGCCGAGCTCCACATAACCCATTTAGCCGAGGCTGCCTGTGTCCCGAAAGCCAACATGAAGTTAAACCCAACTAAATGCGCTTTCGGAGTCTCCGTGGGGAAGTTCTTGGGTTTTATAGTCAATGTACCGAGGAATAGAGGCAAACCCAGAGGCAACATAAAGGTCGCGGTTTTTCTATGTCGCCTCCTTCAAACATTAAAGACATTCAACGCCTGGGACGTGGAGAATAGTCGCACAGCCACTTCAGACTTAAGGCCAACGACAAAGGCCTCTGCTGGGATGCACACTGCAGGGAGGTACCCATGGTACTCAAACTCCACCAGCTCTCTCCCCCATTCTAGTAAGCTCCGAGGGAGAACTCCTCACTCTACATGGGTCGCCAAACCTCTAACTAGTGTCACTCGCCGAGAACGACAGTACAAACAGAACTATAAGTATCGTTGTACCAGCTCGAGAGGAGCAGAGGAGAGGTATCCAAAGATGGAGAAGTTGATCCTCACGTTGGTAACTACATCTAGAAAACTCCGACCTTACTTCCAAGCTCATACTATTGAAGTTCCAACCGAATATCCGATGAAGCAAATACTGCATAAACTAGAAACCTCAAGAAGGCTAATAAAATGGGCTATAGAGCTGAGTGAGTTCGACATCAGGTACAAACCAAGGATAGCGATAAAAGGGCAGATCCTAGCAGACTTCATCATGGAATTTACCCAAGCGACGTCTATGGAAGCAACCCAGCTGACAATCGACCTCCTCATCTGGAGATTATTCGTGGACGCGGCTGCCAATGCCCAGGGAAGCGATGCAGGTCTGATCCTGACCTCTCCAGACGGGATAGATGTGGAATAGGCCCTCCGATTCGGCTTCCAAGCCTCCAATAACGAGGCCGAGTATGAGGCTGTCATAGTTGGACTTAACCTTTCCCACTCCATGGAAGCAGATCAGCGGGAAGTGAGCAGAGACTCCCAATTGGTGGTAAAACAGATGTAAGACTGTGACGAGGCCGCAGGAGAAGATGATCTTGTATCTCAAGAAGGTGCGAGAATTTCTTAGAAAATTCATACGAGTGCAGGTTAAACATGTACCAAGAACAGAGAATTCCCGAGTTGATGCCTTAGAAAAACCGGGCAATAAATTTCACAGAAGACTCAGCATACCGGGAGCACCATCGGGAAGCACCTCCCGAACCCTCGCAAGTTTCGACACAGAGAAGTATCCCCTATGATGTCCGAACCGAGCTGGATGGACCCCATATGGGATTACTTGGTGGATGGTACATTGCCAAGCGACCCAAAGGAGGCATCCAAACTCAGAGCGAGGTCGGCAAGATTCACTGCTTCTGGGCGCGTATAAGGAAGACGCTAACTACATACCTGGGGAGGCGCCACCGAGGCATGTGGCAACCAGCATCAAGCTCTCGACCTTAGCAGGGAAACCTTAAGGCGTGGGTACCATCGCTCCACAATGCTCAAAGACGCGATGTAACTCGTTAGAAAATGCAGAGTTTGTCGAGCATGCCAAGGTCTCATCTCCATGAGCCGCCGACGTCGCCACGAGCCCCGGTCTTTCAACAACTGAAGCGACATATTGGGACCCCTACCCATTGGTAGGGCCCAATGCAAATTTATCATTGTGGCCGTGGACTATTTTACTAAATGGGCCTAGGCCGAACCCTTAGCAACAATCATAAAACAGAAGGTATGCAACTTCATATGGCATTCTATAATATGCATTCGGATCCCGAGGCCTCTATTTCTCGATAACTGAAACGCCCGATAACTTAAGTTTAGGATTACGCCGAGCCCGAAATCAAGAACTACTACTCGTCCTCAGCTCATCCGCAGATCCAATGGGGCAAGCAAAGTGGTCACTATAAGACTCTAAAGGTAAAGGACAAACCAAATTGAAGATATAAAAGGAACGGGTAGAGGCTCCCGAGATTACGTGGCATGGGCTGTAACTACACAAGTCAAGAACTTAGAAACCCTGCTGCTCCGTGCCTTGGCACCAAAGTAGTAGATCCAGTCGAGGTAGGTTTAAAATCACCAAGGATTGAACTAGAGAACATCGAACACAACGAGGAGGTCCTTTGCCTAAACCTGGATCTCCTAGAAGAAAAACGTGAGTAGTCCTGCCGTGATGGAGAATTATCACCTAAGACAAATGAGATATATGTCCAAAGGGTCAAGCCCAGGAGTTACAAGCTAGGCGACCTGGTTTTAAAAAAACTTCTGCTAGCAAGGAAGGACCCCACACATAGGAAGCTGGGACCTAATTGGGAAGGGCCCTATATCGTATCTCGCATAATCTGACTTGGCAACTATGAACTCCAAACGGAAGAAGGAAAAGCCCTGCCCCACTCATGGAACGCTGAACACCTCAAACGGTTCTACCAATAAAACCTCGGAACGTAGCTTGTAATAAAAGATCCACCGTCTTGATTTCGAATAACACTCTATAGGTCCATTTTTAAGTTGCTTAATATTATGGTGGGCCAAACAATAAGTTATAATGATAAAGCCAGGAGCTCATCTCGAAAGGGTCTAGGTGCAAGAAACGCATGATTCACAAAAGATTGTTCTTTATTTCAAAGGAGCTACAGTTAAATACAAAGAGTTACATTCAACGGAGCCGTTCCTACTATCTCGGGGACAAGCGACACAAACAGTTCTCTACTCCTCAGAAAGAAAATAAACCCACAGGGAAAAAGAAGAGAAAAGAGAGAGCAAGGAGCTCGATTGGCAAAGCTATGAAAAAGTCACATAACACAAATACAAAATTTCATTACAGGGAGGTTACAATCACCGTAGAGAATTACAAAATCTTTCTTTGCATCTCAAAAATTACAGTTAGCCAAACCGTTCTTCACATCAGCCAATACCTGGTCAAGGCAAAAACCACAAGAAAGGGAAAGAGAAAGAGAGGAAGAGAGGAAGAGAGAAAGAGAAGAAGAAAGAGAAAGAAAAGAGGAAAGAGGAAAGAAAAAAAAACGGAGAAAACGGTATTTAAAAGTTTTTTAAAGCACACCGCCCCCTCCAAATACGTTCCCTAGCACAGTTCCCTCAATGGGCATAGCTAGGGAACAACACAACTCCCACAAGGGAGGAACTAGGGAAAAACACAACTTCTACAATTGGTAAACCATCAACACGGAATGCTACCCGCTGAACACCTGACGCACCCTATGCAAGGATGACTAAACCTTGATGCTCCATCACGGACTCGACTCCGCCAGCCAAGGACGAAGTTCGGGAAAGCATACCCTACCATAAAGGGACCACTATTTATAAGGAAGCCAGGACGCTTGGGAAGCCGTGCAATCCGTCCCAATTCTTCATAGATCCGCATTAAAGCCACAAGCGCTTTTCCAAGGGAAGGAAGCAGAAAGGGTCTTGGAGCCCCGGAGCCTAGTAGCTCAGTTTTTGGAGCATAACTACTCAGAAAGGGTCTTGGAGCCCCGGAGTCCAGTAGAACTCGCCTTGTAGATATAATAGCTCAGAAGGCCTTAGCGCCTGTGAAGCCCAAGAGGCTCGCTCAAAGCTTAACATCTTAGGAAGGCCTAACGCCGGGGAGCCCAAGAGCCACTGGCAGAGCTTAATAGCTCGTCAGAAGGCCTCAAGGCCAGAGCCCAAGAGGCTCAGTTCTCAGAGCTTAACAATGTGAAGGCCTTAGCTCGGAGCCCAAGAGCTCGCCTTGTGCAGCTTAATAGCTCAGGAAGGCCTTAGCACCCAGGAGCCCAGTAGCTCAGTTTTTAGAGCATAACTGCTCAGAAAGGGTCTTGGAGCCCCGAAACCTATCAGCTTAGTTTTTGGAGCATAACTGCTCAGAAAGGGTCTTAGAACCCAAGAGCCCAACAGCTCAGTTTTTAGAGCATAATTGCACAGAAAGGGTCTTAGAGCCCCGGAGCCCAGTAGCTTAGTTTTTAGAGCATAATAGCTCAGGAAGGCCTCAATGCCTAGGAGCCCAAGATTCGCTTCGAGCTTACTGCATCAGAAGGCCTTAATACCGAGAGCCTAGTAATCCTCGCCTTGCAGCTCAATAGCCCAGAAGGCCTTAGCGCCTCAGAGCCCAAAGAGCTCAGTTTTCGCAGCTTAACAAACAAAGAAGGCCTCAGTGCCGGAGCCCGCACTCACCTTATGGTAGCTTAATAAATTTCGTAGCTGTCTCAGCGCCAGAGCCCAAGAGTTTAGTTTTCGTAGCTTAACAAATGTAGCGCCAAAAGAGCCACGAGCCATGTAGCTCAGGAGCGCAATAGCTTAGATTGCAGAGCATAACTACTCAGGGAAGGTCAAAGGGCTAAGAAGACATGTAGCTTAGGAGCCCGGCAGCTCAGATTGCAGAGCATAACTGCTCAAGGAAGACCTCACAGCTTGGGGACCAAGCAGCTCAAATCGACATAACAATAAAAGGAGCGATGAATTTAATTGATGAATCTTTATGTATTGACGAAAAGCCAAGGTTAGAAACCATACAAACCTCAGCCTCGGAAGCAGATTCTTCTACCTCCTTATCGAAAAGATAGATGTTGAACTCTAGGTCGGGGAAAGCTTGGGAAGCCCGACGTTGGAAGGCAAGCCACCCGGAAGCCCATCGCGTGCACTGCCTGAAGTGCCTCGCTATCACTCTTCGCCCTCCGCTAGCCCGAGCCTCCCGCCTCTTGCAAGGTCCATCCGGGCTTGCCGAGCTCCGTTGCTGCCCACGGAGCTCCCACTCTAGAGCCTCTCATGAGCCCGCCCACGCCGAATCTCGCCCATTGTGTCACCCTCACGGCCCAACTCCTCTTTGGCCAGCCGTAACTTATTTTCAGCGACCTTCGTGTCCTTCCGGGCCTCATTTTCTTTATCCTCACCGCGCCCTACCACCGGGCATCTTCGTAAGACTCAGGCTTCACGAGCCCTCGGCCTCAAGTCCCCTATCCGGGCTTGAAGGCCAGTCTCCTGAGAGGTCGTGATACAACCTTAGCCTGTAATACTCGCCGCCCGCAGAGCCCCCGGTAAGGCCGCCCTCCGCTGCTTTTCCGTAGCAAACACCGCCTCAATAAACAAAAAGTCAGCTAACAGAATTGAAACAATAAAGAAAAAGATTGACGAAAACACTTGGACGTACAAAAGCGGTTCCCTAAAGCAGAAGAGCCAGAGCCTCCTCGACGGACAGGGCCTCCACCTTCCTGAGGTCGGAGTCGCGAAGGATGGAGGAAACAAATTTCAAAGGCAGCCCGCATGAGAAAGCAAAGAGTCCTCACTCCCTCCAGCCTCAAAGTGATCACGATCCCCCGTCACCTCATCCCATTGCAGTGTGATAGTGTGTCCCTCAAGAATCTCCAAATTTACAATGGGATCGGTTGAGAGGGAAGAGGGCTCCCACCAGGATCTTACCCGAGTGTGGGGGGCGACCATCTGGCGAGGTCGGAGGCTTCCGCTTCACGCTTCTCTTTCTTTCTCTACACCTCCAGGAGGGCCCAGCCTCCTGCAGGCTTCACGACAAGGGCCCAAATGTGGGCGTGAGGAGGACTGAGATGAGGCTTCCCATGACTGAAAGGGAGAAGATCTCGTGAAAGAGAAGCTTGGTAGGCCTTGCACTGACGGTCCTGGGATATCCGACCGATGAGCTCTGACAGGCATCGCGGGCGCACTCGACCAGCCTCGTCACCTCCTCATCTTCAAGACTGAGACCGGGCCAAGCACCTTAAGACCACGCGACCAAGGCAATATTAGAAATATCCTACAAATTTCTTTGAAAACCGACAAAACCAAAGCTAAGGAGAGCTCAATGTGAGGTTCTTCGGGTAGTCCAGACGGCAGGAACACCAAGTGTTCTCCCGGTCAAAGAGATTGTACTCCCAATGACGACCACTAACAAAGAAATAACGTTCCTTCCAGTACTTCTGCTAAGATGGAAGGTCCAAAATAATCAACTTGGCACTAGATCGATTGGAGATATAAAGAAAGCCTTCAGCGGCCTCCTTTACGTTGAAGAAGTCTAAGAGCAAGGCTATACTGGAACGCCTGTGCCTTCACCCCTAAAAACGACTAACAAATACCGTAACACCCTAAGTCGGGGGAAAGCTGAGAAGGGTAGACATTGAAATATTGCAGAACCCTTTTTATAAAAGGATGCAAAGGGAAGCGAAGGCCATTCTCGAATGCCACCTAAAAAAAGCACACCATCTTGGGCACTTGGACGATGTAGGTGGTCAGCACGTCAGGGCACCAAACCTGGATCCCAAACGGGGCCCCATACCGGGCCGTAAAGATCTCACCATATAAAGGCTCGACCCAGCGGGGCCCACGGGCTCGCCGCTCAGACGCAGCCTCAAATATCTCGTGAGCCACCGGGATATCGACTTCATTAATTTTTCCCCGTCTCTTATCCAAGGAAAGGAGGTTCCTGGCAACCCGCAAGGAACTACCACAACCAAATTGCCGACTTCGCCATCTGGCCCGCCCCTCGACCCAGACGCCTCTCACAGATTACCCCTATGCGCAAAGCAGAAGAGCGACTAGGACCCATGGAGATATGAAGGGCTAAGAAAGAAAAAAGGAGAAGAAAATGCAGAACCCCAATAGATCAAGCCCTAGAGCCTCGCAAGACTTTGAAACCAAAAAGACAAAGGAGAAGAAAAGACGTACCAAGTCCAGAAATAAGATGAGGGACACCAACCCCAAGTAAGATATCAAGGACGACCAAAAGCAGTCCTGAATAATAGTCGGACAAAATTCAAGAAAAAAGGAAGCCCAAACTTGCAGAGGCAAAAAAGCTTCAAGAACAAGGGAACAAAGTGCAAACGGTTAGGGGACGTTTTTAAGGAAGCTAAGAGCCACAACCGAAATAAACACAAAAATCGAGAAGCCATCATTATCACAAGACGTTAGACGGCAACAGAGCCTTAATCAAACCCTTCCTGAGTAGCCACGTGGGAATCACACCTGATCCGAGAAACGGTACAGCCCTTACCTACGCCGCTTTAGTTAAAGGCTGGGTGGGCAACTGATCGGGTTTGAAATATCGCTGCAGCCCGTAACACGAGTCCAAAGGCTATGCTCAAGAAGCGGATTAAGAAGGTGTCGAAAATAATCATGGGCCCCTTGATGGCATCCCCCAAATATAGGCCCAAAACAAGGGCCCAATTCACCACTTCAAACGGCTGGCAATGCAATCAAAGAATTCGTATTAAAGGAAAATACCCAATCTCTACCAATTAGGAAAGTAGGATATTTCCTAATTATTGCCCATCAATTATCCCTTATTAACCGGTTTACGATAAGGAAAGAAAATCCCTCACCTAATGGGAGAAATATCGTATCATCATCCAACTAGGAAAATTATCATTTTGTATCATCATCCAATTAGGAAACTGATCATGATGACGCATTATAAATACCAAAGCAATTTATCTGCAAAGGTACAATACGTAAAATTCATTCCCTTGCTAGCTGATCTTCTTCCACCGAAAGAATTGACTTAGGCATCGGAGAGGCAACGGGCGAGCTCCCGCTGATCCTTTTTTGTTTTTGCAGAGGAGCCCGACATCCAGAAAGAAGTGACTGCCCAAGACCAAAGACGCTCCACTAGCTCCATTGGAAGAGCATCATCAATTTTAGACTGCGCCAGTTACTTCAATGTATTTGTTAAATCCAGCTCAGACATAACTAAGAAATTATTTATCTATATCGAAGTTGTTTCGGTTTATGATTGAGTTGGATGATATTTTTGTGATAGACTACTTCTAGTTTATTGTTATTTGTTGTATATTTGATTGTGCTTGCATTTTTATTGGTTTCATGAAATTACCTCACAATAATTCTTATTATTATTATATGACAAATTATTTTTAATATTCATGATTTTCTAAACACAATTCATTTCACAAATTGGAATAGGACATTTGGGTAGGGTATGGATGTGGGGATGGGATAAAAAATCAAAATCCCATGGGGTGGACATGATGGGATTGAAGATAGAAATAATAAATGGAGATGGGGATGGGAATATAAAATTATATCTAAATCCGATCCATTGCCATCCTTACAAGACATGATGGGTAATCCACCCATATTTTTATTATTTTAAAATAAAAAAATTCAAAATTAAATTAAATTAAAAGGATGAAGATAGAAAAATTAAATGAGTTATTTGTTGTGAAAATATTATAAAATGCAAATTCAAGAGAAATATATTTTCCTCTTGTACATTTACAAGAGACAAACTGAAAGAGGAAAGAAAGAAATATAGAAAAAAGAAAGAAGAACTTATTTTCTTTGTTATGGGATCTCAGGATGCCAATATAAAATGAGTGGAGAGCCTTTTATAGGCTTCCAAATGGCCTTCCATTTAGTCACTCTTTAATGTGAGTAATGGAGGTACATGCACATAACTCTCAATGAATAGACCTCAACATGGTCATTCACTACCCATAAAGCTTGTATTTACAACACTCCCCCTTGAATGACCATCATAAAGAATATGCCTCATTAAAACCTTGATAGTAAAACCCAATGGGACAAAACCCAGCGAAGGAAAAATAGTACAATATCTATATGTTGTTGTAGATTTTTAGTAGGTTAAGACTACCTCATTAAAAACCTCACAAGAAAAACCCAAAGGGGACAAACCCGACAAGTGGAAAAAGATATTAACATCTTGGTTATAAGCATGTTCCCCTCACGCGATATCTTTAAGCTGGCATTCCAATCTTATGTATTAGCTTCGAATGTCGAGATTTGCAATGACTTCGTGAATAAGTCCTGCTAGATTATCACTTGAGCGCATTTGTTGAACATCACCATCACTTTCTCGAGTCATGTGTATAAAAGAACTTTGGAGAATGTGTTTAGTTATATCTCCCTCGGGATATAACCTCATTTGATCTACAATGCATGCAATGACATTCTCTAAATAATTGCCTGACCGTTTTTAACAACTTCAACGACTTATTATTATACGCATTCAATGACTTGCTTCGTGAATTACGATAATCTCTGAATGATTCAGTGATGTAGCCACCATTGTTTGGTTAAAGGATCTCCATTAGATAGCAGTTCCATTACAATTTAAACACCTACCCTGTTTGTGATTTGGCCTTATGTGAAAGGTATCGCATCAGCATATCCAAACAATTGTTTCTTTGATTCATTTGAGTAAAATAGACCCATATCAATTTTTCCTTGGAAGTAGCGCAATATATGCTTAATATCATTCCAATGTCTTTGGGTTGAGCAAAACTGTACCTGTTTAATAGATTGACAAAAAAAGCAATATCTAGGTGAGTACAATTAGCAAGATACATAAGTGCACAAATGACACTAAGATATGGTACTTCAAAACCAAGTAATTATTCACTCTTTTCACAAAGACGAAATGAGTAATTTTTCACATAAAGTGAATGGACAACCATTGGCGAACTTAAAGAGTGTGCTTTATCCATATAAAAAAGTTTTAAGATTTTCTTAGTATATGCCGATTGGTAAACTAAAACTCCAGTAGGGAAATGCTTGATTTGCAGGCCGAGACAAAATTTTGTTTTCCTAAGATCTTTCATCTCAAATTCCTTTTTCAAATATTTTGCTGTTCTTGTGAGCTCTTCAAGAGTCCCAATAGGTTTTAGATCATCAACATACACAATAATAATTGCAAATCCGGTTTTTGATTTCTTAATAAAGATGTATGGGCATATAGGGTACGTTGTTTACATATCCTTTTTTCAATAAATACTCGTTGAGGCGATTATACCACATACGTCCGGATTGCTTCAATCCATATAAAGATCATTATAGTTTGATTGAGCACATATTACAAGGCTTTGTATTATTTTCTTTAGGCAATTTAAATCCTTTAGGGATTTTCATATATATGTCATTATCTATGAATCCATATAGATAAGCTGTGATGACATCCATATGAGATCAATATCCACCCTTTAGAGACTCCGCTGCTTATTAGAGTTGAAAGTGACAGTTCTATGATGTGAGAATATGTTTCGTATCAATACCAGGTCTTTACGAGAAACCTTGTGCTAATAATCGTGCTTTATATCTTATGATCTCATTATTTTCATTGCGCTTTCATACAAATACCCATTTGTACCCAACAGACTCTACACCTTTAGGTGTTTAAACTATAGGTCCAAAAACGTCTCGTTTCATTTACGAGTTTAATTTTGCATGCATAGTTTCTTTCCATTTTGGCCAATAATTTCTATTTTGACATTCTTCCATATTTTGTGGATCGGGGTCCTTGGAATGCCCCCATTCCCTGCTTAAGCGGATGAGGGGACGTCACACGAGACTGGGACTTCTTAAGCTGATTTTTCGACATTGGTGAGCCCATTTCAAAAACATGATATCATAGTTGACATGAATTTGTAATACTACCACTGTAGTGGTGTTTAAATGTTCCTGTACATAAATTCCCGAGTCACATTTGCTTGTACTTACACAAGTTCACTATTACCAAACTATTACATTTACATTACAAAAACAAATTCAAAGACCTATATCAGAAAGACTCCTAATGTCAGATTACCCCGGCGACGCGGAATGTCTCGACGACTCTTCAAGACCTACACGGATAAACACCCATAGTTTTGATAATGAATGGAAAACAAGATAACATATATGACCACATGTAGTTCTCACTACAATATACCCATAACATAATTCATATCGTAGTTTTCTCACATCTCCCGAGAGTGCACATACCGTAAACTTATACGTAAAAATACTAGTAGGTACACTACAAAACATAACTGAATTACTTTTATTTCATATCATTCATGTACACAACATATAAATATTTGCTTGCATCGACCGGTAATAATGAATGTGAGGACACGTATCAATAGGTACCCAAAGTTGCACGGCACATTCAAACAGAGGTGTTGAAGCACAAGATTTGCTCGCCATACCGTAGAGTCGCCATAGCACTATGTAATAGTGTCGTAGCATTGAACAGAGAGTGCCGTAGCACTGAACAGAGGTGCCTATTCATTCACTATTCGGTCTAAGGCAGACATACAATTATATGTAATACTAAGCTTATTGTATTGTTTTTTTTATTGCATTCTTGTATTTATATAACGCACATAAATAAGGGCAAGAAAACAAAGTCTACCCACTTCGCCGAGGCGGCGAGGTTCAGAACATTTTCATATAACTTGTGTACAAGTACGAACCCTTTCATTCATTTGTTAGGATCCTACATTACTCCAATTGACGGTTTCTAGAATTAACAGAAGACAGGAACAAAAATAGAACTTTAGGTTCGCCTAGGCGAAGACCTTTGCCAAGGCTGAAGTAATCCTCATTGAGGCGAGGTAGAACCGAATTTTGGGTTTGAAGTCTTCACCTAGGCAAATGTATCTTCCTGTGTGAAGACCTTTTGCCAGCAGATTCACTCCTTCGCCCAGCGAAGAAGGCCGGGTCGGGAATAGAAATGGGCATTGTCATTTTACCAATTTGACAATTTTTCAAACCAAAACAAAACCAGATCAAACAAACCACAAAATCCAACTCAAACCTACCAAAAACACATTTATGGAAGAGTTAGGGTTTTGCTTTTCCTAACCTTATCTTCTTGAATATTTCAACCAAGCTTCCCTTTTCTTCTCTTCTTCCTTTCTTCCTTTCCTTTGCTTTACATGAACAAGTAGAACCAAGGACACTTGATTTCACAAAATCCAAATGGTCTCCTCCCTCTCCTCCATCTGGAATGCCCTAACCTAAGCCAAGAAAAATGGGAAATTTTCCCTATCTTAGAAGACAATGTTCGTTTTAAGGGAATTTGGCCCAAAGTTTGCCTTATTGCATTTTAGTCCTTATTCTTATCTCAATTTGAAACTCAACTAATTAATTATTCTACTTTAACATATAATCTTCTTAACTTATGTCCCTTGAGTCCTTAATTTGTCAAATTACCATTTTACCCCTTTTTGACACTTAGCACTTAATTTTCCGAAAAATACAAATTTGACTTTTATTATACCCTAAACATGTAATAAAACTACTAAGGTATAATTTGGGGTATTACAACTCTCCCCCCCTTAAAAGAATTTCGCCCTTGAAATTATACCTGAATTGAAGAGTTGTGGATACTGTGCCCTCATTGTCGATTCTGGTTCCCAAGTTGCTTTTTCCATACCGTAGGTTACAAAGCACTCAGAACGCTTCAAAATACCTTCTAGAATTTTTATAATAATTTTATTATATATTCTGGGTATGAATTGAGTCAAACTTGGGTTTTTTCGGGTAATTTGATAATTTGATAAATTGTAAAATGTAAATTGAAAGAGTGAGCATATGATTGAATATTATATGCTAAATTGAAAATTTTGTTAAATCCGGAAATAAACCCAAGTGAAAAAGGGAAAAATGTGGAAATTTTTAAAATGAGGACCTAAGGGTCAAATGATAGCTTAAATGCTAATGTGAAATAAATAATAAATGATAAGGAAAGTGAAATAAAGAGTTAGAATGCCAAAAATGGAAAATTGAAATAATGGGTTTTGAGCCAAACATGGCCTTAAGAGAATAAGTGACTTAAGACCAAAAGATGGAAAATGAGAAATTATAATAAGTGTAGCCAAACAAGGCCTTACACTTAAAGGAGCTAAGGGCCAAAATGTGGTCTTAAATGCTCATTTGGAGCAAATCACGTTTGAGAGAAGGAGAGAGAAAAGGGAGGAGAAAAGCTAGGGTTTGCTAGGAGGATTGGCTTTCGGTCGGTTTGCCCCATTTCTTCCTCCTAAAAGATCAAGCAACATACAAGAGGAGATTTGAAGAGGTAAGGTAAGAAAAATCAAAATCCTAATCTCATTCTTTTTGATTTGGAGTTGGGTGAAAAGCCCTAACTTGAGGAAAATGGATTTTATCAGTCTAAACCACATTCGGGAGTTGTTTTTTGGTAGATTCCACGGTGGATTTTGATACGGGACGACCGAGAAGGTTTGTGGAAGAAAAATGTGTGCAAATGCAAAATCCCGCACATTTCTGGACAAAAACCCGTAGGGTGTATTGGTACAGCTGAGCTCGTACCTGCACAGGATGCAAGGGGTAACCCCGGCACTCAAAGATGTGTGTCGTTGTAAATTTGGTGACAGTTGTTCCTTTAAGTCCCATTTTTTGCTTATTTTGCACCGTTAAGTTCCGTATTCATACACCGATTGTTTAGGGACCCTAAGAAACAATTAATGGGGGTTCAAATAAGAATAACACTAAGTAAAACGATCGTATTGGCCAAGCCTGGCTTCGTCATTTCTACGATATTCGTTAGTATGATTATTTCGCTAACCAATAAGAGTGAAGAATTTGTATTTGACTAGGTAAGCGCTAAGACGACAACCCGACTCCAAGTAGATTGATATCGAGAAAGAAAAGGAATCGATAATTGGTTTGATCATGTTCCCTATTTGTTCTCAGTTTGTTCTCTATTTGTTCCTTGTTCTCTAATTGTGAAATATATATATATATATATATATATATATATATATATATATATATATATATATATATATATATATATATATATATCGATTTAAATTATTAGTATTTGAAATGCTTGTCAACATCTCGCATTTATGTGTGTATTTGAACTATAAGTGAAATTATTGCATAAAAGTAAATTGATTTGAAGTGTAATATTGAATGACCAACATGACGGGATTCACCAACTGAATTCGTCATGAAGGTAACCGTAATTGTTGGATGTAAAATCACATTGCTACTGAATGACAATCAGGACAGGATTCACCAACTGAATCTGTAGTGAACGTCGACTTCTATAGCCATATGTGAAATGGTGATATTAAATGTGAAACCACATTGCTACTGAATGACAAACAAGACAGGATTCACCAACCTAACTGTCGTGGAATGCCGACTTCATGAGCCATGTGAGATGGTAATACCGAATGTGAAACCACATCAAGTATCGAACGACAAATGTGACGCGATTCACCAACCGAACTGGCCGTGAATGTTGACTCTATAGCTATATGTGAAATCACAAACTGAAAAGCGAAAAATGATATAAAAAGTGTATTTGTATAAGTATCTTTTACATTACACAGATATTATAAAGGCATTATTTTGATAAATACATGATATATATATTGAACTGAAATGGAATAGAGAATCAGAGTAGAACCACTAAGTTATGAAAATGCTTTAGCTTATTTTAGGTCAAATGCGCAAGTATCGAGTGATAGACAAAGGAAGCAAGACCAAGATTGAGGGAGCTCAGAGTCATAGAGAAAGAATTATGAGTATGCTCATATGCATTCGCTTCTCCATTTCTTTCTTAACATTGATATTTTTGTAAAACAATTTGAACTTTGAACTTATTTTGTAAATGTATTTTTGTTAAATGTAAACATTGTCTTGAATTGTAAATGTTTATGGGCTTGCCCAAAATGAAGCGCTTCCGCGTAATTAAAAGGTCTAAAATTGAATAACACAAACAAACGTTTTGAGAAGTTAATTTTAAAATGTCGGAGTAAACCGGGCTCCGATTTGGATTCGCCAACCGGGTCAAGTCGGGGATTCGGGTCACGACACTTTTGAAACGAAAATTTAATAAAATGCTAACTAAGAGAATTAAACAAACTCTCGATTTGTCTGATCCACAACCGGGGTCGGTCGGGCTCTGGGTCGCTACACCTTTACTAGAGGGACTTGTTTGTTCCACAATTGTTTCACTTTACGAGCTAGAATGGCTTTTGGCTCCTCATCAAAAGAGAAGTCTGAATGCATTTGTACATCTTGTACTGGTAAAACGTGTGATTCGTCATAACAGTATTTTCGAAGCATTGACTCATGGAACACATTATGTAATTTAGCCTGCCGGAGAGCCAAATGATACGCTTCTGATCCACTTCTTTCTAAAATCTCATAAGGTCCAATAAACCTTGGACTCAGTTTTCCTTTCTTTCCAAACCGTAGAATCTTCCTCCACGGTGATACTTTCAAGAAGACTTTATCTCCGACTTTGTACTCTATGTCTTTTCTTTTTAGATCTGCATAAGACTTTTGTCTATCACTAGCAGCTTTTAACCTTTGCTGAATGATCTGAACTTTTTATTCTGTCTCTTTTACTATTTCAGGACCAATTACTTTATGCTTCATTCAGTCTCCGTTTCAGGATAATGTGAGTTCTACATTTTCGCCATACAAAGCTTCCATAGGGCCATGCAACATTGATCGATAATCGTTGTTATAGGCAAATTCCATAAGAGGAATATACCTGTCCTAACTCCCAGGAAAATCTAACACACAACCCCGAAGCATGTCCTTTAACACTTGAATCACTCTTTCAGATTGTCCATCTGTTTATGGATGAAAGGCTATACTAAAATTCAGCCAAGTACCCAAGGCTGACTGTAATTCTTTCCAAAACCTTAACATAAACTGTGGATCGCGGTCAGAAACTATTTATAGTGGAATCCCATGCCATCGAACTATCTCATTCACATACAACTCTGTTAATCGATCCATGGAATAGTCAAGCCAGACTGGTAAGAAGTGAGAAGACTTTATAAGTCTGTCTACGATTACCCAAATTGAATCATGTTTTCTTTGGGTAAGGGGAAAACTGGATACAAAATCCATAATAATGTTGTCCCACTTCCATTGTAGAATCGATGGGGATTTACCACATCTGGACAAGAGTTGATGTTCGCTTTACTTGACGACAAGTCGACATTTGATACATACTTACTATATCCTTTTTTCTTCATCCCTTTGCCATCAATAGTATTGTTTCAAACTCCGGGTACATCTGTTACCTCCCAGGATGGCTGGTGAATACGGTATCATGCTTTCATACATCAATTTCTTTTTCATTTCCTCGGACATTCTAAGCATTACATAATATATTTTTGTAAAACAAACCTCCATCTTCTTCTATAGAATAGTCAGACTTGTCTCCATTTCTGACTAATTGTAACCTTTGTTGTAACTTGACATCATTTTTCTAAGCACCAATCATCATCTGCCTTAACTCAGGCATAGCTCTTAATTGAGCTAACAAAGTTCCATCAGTTGTAAATCTCCATGTATAATGTTTCAGGGACAAAACAGAAATTGTTTTTCTACTTAAGGTGTCCACCACCACATTAGCTTTTCCTTGATGGTAATCAATTATGAAATCATAGTCCTTAAACAATTCTAACCATTGACATTGTCTCAAGTTCAATTCCTTATGAGTTAACAAATACTTAAGACTCTTATGATCTATACATATTCTACATTTTTCACCATATAAGTAGTGTCGCCATATTTTCAAAGCGAACTACCACTGCCAACTCTAGATCATGTGTGGGATAATTCTACTCATGCGGTTTCCACCGTCTTGAGGCATATGCCACCACTTTTCCATTTTGCATCAATACACAACCCAAACCAATCTTTGAAGCATCACTATACATGACATATTCTCTACCTGAAGTTGGCTGAGTTAACACTGGTGCTTCAACCAATATTTTGTTTAACTGTTCAAAATTTAACTGACATTTGTCATCCCACTCAAACTTCACCCCTTTTCGGAGTAACTTAGTAAGTGGAGAAGCTATGACAAAAATCCTTTTACAAACTGTCGGTAGTGTCCAACTAAACCCAAGAAACTTCTCACCTCTGTTACAAGGCGGTTTCCAATTCACAATCGCTTTAATTGTCGCAGGGTCAACTCTACTACCCTCTATAGACACAATATGGCCTAGGAATGACACTTCCTTAAGCCAAAAATGTAACACCCCGAAATATACCCTAGTCGTTTTCGACATGTTTAGGGTATTTTGTAGGCATAATTTGAATGTTTCATGATTTAAATGCGAAACATGGAAATTGAGAAACCCGAAAATTTTACAAGACACAAGGACAAATTTGTAAATTGTCAATATGGGATATAAAAGTCATAAAATAAGAAATTGATATGCTATTCTAGAGATAACATAAGTTGTAAACAAGGATGAAAATATTGGTTTCGACGGATATATCGGTACTTGAATTTTATGGATATATCGGAGATATATCGGTGGATATTTTTACATGAATATCGATATATCAGAAATTAAACTGTTGTGATCAATCCATAAATCAGCGATCGTCGATTTCAAATCGGTCATTTAAATATATCTTCTATATATCCCGATATAACCTTCGACATCTCGGATATTTTAATAAAATTAAACTAACGCGCCACAGGCCACGTACTTGATATTTCCACTATATCGGGTCCAACCGATATCGGTCATCGCTGATATCGTGTCGAGCATCACCGATATCGGATATATCGGAGATATATCGATGGATATATATGATATTTTCATCCCTGGTTGTAAAGCAATTAATAGAAAGTTGGAGGACCAATGTGCAATAATTAGAAAGGTTAAGTATAAAAAGGGGAAGGAGACCAAAAAGATCTCATTTTTTTGGTCTCCTGCTAGCAAACCGTGAAGGTCAAGAGGTGCTGGGCTATATGGGAAGAGGAAGAAGAGGAGAAGCCAAGAAGAAAGCTAAGGATTTCTATGATTTTTTGACTTTGAATATGGAATCATGTGTATTTCGACTTTTTGCAGGATTTACGGCCCAAACCTGTGGCTTAGCTTAAGAATCGATTATAACCCTAGATTTGTATGAAATTGAGTTGAAAATCCTAGCTTGCTAAAATAAGCATGGAATCCCACTCTAATTCTATGTTTTTGTATAAGAATGGTGGACTTTGGTAAGGGTTCTCGGACTTTACCTGTGGCTCGGGTATGAAGTCCTAAACAAACCATTACAAGATGAATATGGGAGTGGTTTTGATGTGTGTATCGAGTATTGAGTTGGTTTGGGTAGAAAACCTGGAAAATGGGAGAAAACCACAATTTCTAGGCAATTGGAGGGCGGTACCGTACCAAACAGAGTGGCACCGCACTATAAGTGTCTTCACATCCGGTACCGGTAATTCGAATTTTCTGGGTGACCGATACCCACGCTTTATTTTGGACCAGTGTTAGTATTTTTGATAAAACTTGGTCATTTCTTATCCGAATTGAGTGATTCAAGTGGCTGGTTAAACTAGACTTCAAGGAAAATAAAACTCCCTGAAATAGGTACCTTCAAATTCTGACTCTATTTGGCCCAGAAATTCACTCAAAGTAGGGCTATGTTCAAACCAATTTTTGGTTCAGTTTTGAACATAGAGTAGTCCCGGTTGTTTAGGACATATCTTGAGTTTCTTGTGCTTCTGATTTAGTGGGATCTTGTTGGAGAAGAACCCTTAGCACCTTAGCTTCAAAGGAGTTCAAAGAACCAGTGTCAGATATGGAGTTAAGACCCCTGAAAATGGGTATTTCAAACTATCCCTAGTGCAATATGGGCAAAATGACTAGTTTGGCATGAAAATGCCATAACTTGAGTTTGGATGATTCAATTGGAATGATTCAAATTTAAGAAGTAGATTCATAGAGGAACAAGAACATATGAATGATGTGTGAATACATAGGTGTCATATCGTACAAGTATATGAAATGCCATATGCAAATGTGCATGAAACAAGAAAATATAGGAAATGCACATAATGGTGTTCATGAAAAAATGAAATATGATATGAAATATGAAAATGACTTGAAACATGAACATGAACATGAAAAGAAATATTTCATGAATACAGAATGTGATAAAGATAGGTTATGAGTTCTGAAAGACATATGGTAGTATGATTACCTAGGACCAAAGAATGAATGAGTGGACGCTCGATCGCTAAGGTTTCGCAGACTTCGCTTTCAATGCTACGACACTCGTTATGTGGGAAGGCACGCATTCCGGCTTCCTAACTCCCCGCCAGTGCTACGACACACTTTGTTACGTATGTGCATCGCTCTGATCGGTGCTTCAACACTCTTGCTAGTGCTAATGGACATTCACCACACGTGGGCGCATCGCTTGACCGGTGCTTCCTACACCCGCTAGTGCTACCACACTTCAAGCACGCAGTGCACACATTCGGACAAGTAGCTTCCTAAGATCTCGCTAGTGCTACGACACTTATGTTACGGATGTGCACGTATTCGTCAAGATCGGAGACACCATACCTTCGGTTCTTGGTGTACTATGTCCATCTCATTCATGGTTCTCGGTCTAGGTAAACGACTATAGATATGTATATAAAAAGTACATGAATAAGACCCATTATGCTTAGCATTTGTAACACCTCGTCCCGAGATGTGCTGCATTTTATGTGTAACCTCGTACACCAAAAAGCGTTCCTTAATTAATTTAAAGGCATAATAAAATTTTTGAAAGTTGTTTTAAGGGTGAAATTATAAAGTTTTTCAAAGAATCGTGGGCACTTTACAATTAAGGAAAGTGGAGGGTGAAAGTATAATTAATGGAAGTTTAAATAGTAAAATAATAATAATAAATTGCCAAAATAGTTCAGTAGTTCAAAATTCTTTAGATCTCATGACGAAGGACTGGGTGTTTGCTAAGTTCGTCCCTGTGAAATCTAGTAACCTAGGAAAGCTTCATAAATTCGAGACAAAATGGAATATTTTACCAATTTCTAGGCGACGACGTTTAGAGTGAACTCGAAAACGAGATTTTAGAAAATTCTCGAAAAAATGGCAAATATTTAAAGAATATTCAATTAAGATAAATAAAATTTTTCGGGACAAAAATGGACCTGAATGAGATTATAGAAATTATTTATCTATATAATAATAATAATAATTAAAGAAAAAGAATAATAATTAGAAAAAAAAACGAAAATAAAAAAGAAGATAAAAAGAAAATGGGATGAGACGAACGACTACCGAAATGGAGGCAAAATCGAATTGAGAGAGATTTTTTTATTATTTTCTTCTCTTCGTTCTTTCTCAGATTTACGGAAATCGGACCGTAGGCTTTCATCGAAGCAGAAGGCAAAGTTGGACTACTCGAAGAGAGCTACGTATAGGTACCAATATCTTAGCCTTTTGTCAAACTTTAAAAGGTAGAAAATTTGCCTACTTGTGTTATTTCGAGCCTAAATGTTATATAATGGCTTGAAATTTTCTTAGAAACCGTAAAAGGTCGTAAACTTCAGTCCCAAAATTTTTAGACCGAGTTTAGGAATTTTTAGGAATTTTGGGACCTGTGGTTCTGACAAATGTGGCTGAATTTTGGGACCGTTTACGCTTGGGTTGAAATTTCAGAGTGGTCTTACGTCGAATGCACTTTGCAAATGTTTCGGGTACTTTTGTGACTCTCCGAAAGTCCCTTTGAGTCAAAAGTTGACTAAAATGTATAGTTTTTATTGGGCATTTAATGTGTATGGACATTTTGGTCAATTTCACATCATATTATCGATGTCCATATCGGTAATGGACCAGCACGTAAAGTTTTGCTTAGAATCGGTTCGCTCGATATAGTCACTTTGAAAGCCCCGTATGTTTTATGGTTAAAACGCTAACCGAGGCATTTTCGCACTTGTATGGATTGTGTAGGCGATTTGAGCATTCGACGAGAATCTAGAGTGCTTGACAAGAATTGTAAGAAATTAGTCGAGAAAAAGGTGAGTACTCAAAATCATTTTCTAAAACGAAAGTGTTTAAATTACAAGTTTGTAAAGTGCTTTAACAATATAGATTATAAAGCTTTTTTTTTACCTCCCAATTGTTATACTTAGCAGAAAGTTTGATTTCAAAGATTTAAGAAACAAATACTGGTTTACAAACCCCCTAGATGGCACTTTCGCTTCCTACGATGTATTTCGATTTCTGTGCATGGCAAGGTTACGGGATATTATGACTAACTATTGCCTCGGCCTAGCACTGGGGTTAGATCTAGCATATATTTAGTATAAGAGTCGCCTTTGCACACATTCGAGGTATATAGTTAGCGCGCTTACTTAGTACATAGTGATGAAGTGTTGGTTCCGAGGTTCCTCACCGAAGATTTTGCCTGGCGCTCCATTACGCTATATAGATCCCGCCATGTTCACCTGACCATATTAGCCTGCAGTGTTTCGAGGTTCACTAACATGCCATTCCGAGGTTCCGAGGCATCACTGCCTAGGGTATTTTAGAAATGGGCCACAAAGTGGTTGGTGGTGTACTTGATTTACGTGATAGCACTTTCGTATATTAACTACCACCGAAACGCAAAGAAGATAAATAATTTTCTTAATGCTTTCTCGTTGTTATAAATAGTTTTGCACGCTGCCACTGTAAATGCTGTATCAGCTTAAATGGTTTTCATAGAAAAACTCGCTTTCTCATAAACGCTTTTACAACCATTTATGCGTATTTTCATTGGGAGGTACAAAACAAAGCAGACGACAAAGATTTAGAACTTATAAGCATTCCACCGAGCCCTCGCTCTGCTCACAGCTTCTGCTTTAAAATAAATTTTCAAAGTGTGTTGAAGCCGAAGACCTTCCAGGATCCTCACCCCAGACGCTGCACGGATTATATAAGATAAGGTGTAAATTAAAACTAGTAAACTAAATGACATTTGTATATAAATATCTTTTTTAAAATATGCATGCATGTTTTCAAGAAAACAAGTCAAGGAGTAAAATTATATATTTGATTTGACTTATCTTATATTTTGATGAGGACTAGAGGTCCTTTATTGTTGTAGTTGGACATTTGAAAACATTGGGAAGTGTATTTTGTTTTATACAGTGATTTTGTATTTTCGCTTCGACCACCGCGGCAAAATAAGTGTCGCCGGATTTTCGTTAAATCTAAAGGTGTGATTTTGATAGAAAAGTGAAAAAAAATTTTTATAACCCATGTTTTCCAAATATAAGCCAAAGAAGTACTTCGCTTAGCTTCATGGTAACTTGTCAATGAGCGTAGCTTGGTTGGGAGGTTAACGTGAGTTGCTTCTGGCAGATTTCGTCACTAGAAGTGGGTCTCAAGATACCTCAGACTGTATCGTGGTACCCCTCGGGTACCATATGTCTGACTTGTATAACAAAGTCATGAAACATAAAAGGAGACGACCGATACCTTAACATGAATATGCATATGAATATGATTATGATATAAACCTATTGGATATGTTTCGAATCAGATGAACCCTAAGATATGTATTTATGTGATATGTACCTACTACTTTAATTAATGTTCGTATCTACATAAGTCTGATATGACCTTGTATGTATTATGACTTTACCTATATTCAATTTATAGTACCTAATGGGTACCCTCCGCATAATATTAGAAGCTCTATAACTCCTACAAGAGATTTGATAAGTATATGTCCGTGATAAGGACAAGTACATGTATAAGTATTCCTGTATAAGTATATGAATTCTGATATAAGTACAAATATGTGTCCTTCGGGATAATATGAACCAGTATGAACCTACGGGTACCTTCGCATAAGAATAAGTCCCGTAATACAAGTATATGTTCCGTAATACAAGTATAAGATCCGAAATACAAGAATAAACTCCGTAATACAAGTATAAGATCCGTAATACAAGTATATGTTCCGTAATACAAGTATAAGATCCGAAATACAAGAATAAACTCCGTAATACAAGTATAAGATTCGTAATACAAGTATATGCCCCGTAATACAAGTATAAGATCCGAATTACAAGAATAAGCTCAGTAATACAAGTATAAGTTCCATAAGACAAGGATATGCTCCGTAGTACAAGTATAAGATACGAAGTACCAGTATAAGCTTTGTAGTGCGTGCAGTGCTTGAATAAGAATAAACTGTAGCTAGATGGGAGATCGAATAAGCATAAGTGCATTTATAAGCGTAAGTAATTGAATAAGTTCATTATATGAATGCATGTAGAAAGTCGATATACATTATTGTTATATGCTTTAAATGTGTATATGCATAGACATATGTTTTCCCACTAAGCGTAAAGCTTAGTACGGGTTTTTAATCCTTGTAGGTACACCAAGAGAGCGTCAGAAAACTTCCATCTTTGCGGGACGGCCTGTAGTAGGGGTTCACTACATGTAGGTTCCGCGCTCTGATTTGTAAATGTAAAAGTATAGTTTTGTATATGTAAATGGGACTCAGTATATGTGTATAGATTTTAATGGACACCACTCCGGTGGTAGTTCTTTTGTATATGTAAATGATTTTTGTTATTACAGAAATTGTTTGTATACCCACAGGTACAAGTTCAACTCTGAAAAAAAAAAAAAAGAAAAAAAAGCAATTAAGAGAGTTGATTCGTGCCCGCAGTGAAGACATTAAAATCCAACAAAATTTATATACACCTAAGTTCCTCACACTTGCATTAGTCAAGCTCTTTGCCCGATTATAGTGGTCTAGGGTTGAACACGGGGATGAGTTTTCATCTAGGAATGATTGCATAAGTGCGAAGGTAAGGCTTTCTATTTGGACTTTTGGATTTTCAAAAGCAGTGTGATGGGTTGAAAATTGATTAGCGTAAAAACTGAAAATGAAATTAATGAAAGATTAACTTTGAAGATTTAGGTCACTAACTTGGTAACTTAGGGCAAACAAGCGTCCTCGGGTTTTATCCTCGCGTTATGACAAGCAACCTACTAATTCAACCACAACTTGGATCTATGTTTAACTAGCAAACCTCACCACTAAAACAACTCCTATTTGAGGTTAACACGGGTAACATGCATCTATGGCCTCTGCAGAATTGAAACCTTAACATTAAACATCATTTCGTTGGCTCGTAAGACCATCTAAAAAACCTGATCCATCTAGCAATAAGTATACAATAATCTAAGAAAGCATGGAGTATTGGCCAAATCGATAACATTAAAATGCTATTTAAGCCCTAATTTGAGAAGATGAGGCCATAAATACGATTACTGTAGCTTTTAAGGACAACATGCATATGCCGCTCTGGCTAGCTTCCTTCCTCTTGAAGGAGGCTTAGCCAAACATCTCTTGAGTTGTCATCCTTAAGAGGGGTGTTTGGCAGCCAAGAAAATAAGGGAAAGAGGAGAGAGAAGAAAGAAAAACAAAACCTTAACTAAAATACGAGATTTTATTTACAAAAATGAAAACTTACAAAATTTCTTCTCCCCCAAATTATTGCTTAGGGTTACAAAAAGGGAGGGGCTTATATAGGCCACCTCAATACATGAAAATACCATAAAGCCTAACAATTTGGCTAAGTTAAAGGACAAGAAAGTAATACACCAAATTTGAAGTCGGTTGGCATTAATTACAAAAACATGACGAGGCAGTGAATTTCGCTAGGACTGAAGAATTTCGCTAGGTAGCGAAATCACCATGCATAGCGAAAATAGAAAATTTCGCTAAGGCTTGGCAATTTCGCTAGCTAGCGAAATTTCGCTAGCTTAGCGAAATTTATGTGAGTAGCGAAAACATGAAATTTCGCTAGGAACAGTGCCTAGCGAAAACCCTGGTGTCTAGCGAAAATTGGTAATTTCGCTAAGGTTGCGAAATTTTCGCTAAGGTTGCGAAATTTTCGCAATCCCAGCGAAATTTTCGCAATCTTAGCGAAATTCCTGGGATTTGCTGATCTTCACTGCATTGCTTCCTGTCCTCTACTGCATCGATTTCCATCACTTTGCCTTCATTCTTTCTTTGATTTTTGGTCTGATTGATGGTTGACAATTGGGATCAATCTTCGTGATTCATCATTTGACTCGATATTGAACTCCCAAAGTGCGCAAAAACCTGCAAAACAACCAAAAATAACCTCTAACCGGCATAAGTGATACTAAGAAGACTTGAACACTTCAATTGGCATAAATGACATGATTAGTGCGCAAAAAGCACTCAAAACCTATCTAATATAGGGTTCAAAATAGCACTTTTTGGGTACTAATCAAGAGTCCTAGTCCAGTCTCTCGCACTTCCGGGCGTGACAAAAAATCACATTTACTTAATTTTGAAAACAATTGTTTTTCTCTCAAGATTTGCAACACTATCCTCAAATGCTGATCATGTTCTTGTGCATCCTTAGAATACACCAGGATGTCATCTATGAATACCACTACAAACTGGTCCAAAAAATGGTGGAATAACCTATTCATCAAGTCCATGAATGCATCCGGTGCATTAGTCAACCCAAATGACATTACTAAAAACTCATAATGACCATATCGGGTTCTAAAAGTTGTTTTTGGGACATCAACATCTTTCACTAGAAGTTGATAATATCCTAATCGCAAGCTTTGAAAAGACACTTGCTCATTTCAACTGATAAAAAAGATCTTCTATTCTCAGTAACGGATATTTATTTTTCACGGCTACCTTATTTATTTACTGATAATTAATGCACATCCGAAGAGTGCCATCTTTCTTTTTGAAAAACAAAACCGCCGCATCTCTAAGTAAGGAAACATCAGTCGGACAACCCTCGGTCTAATAAATTTCCCTTTAGTCGAGTCTTCAACTCTTTAGTTTAGTTGGAGCCATACGGCAAGGTGCCCAGGGCCGAGTTGTTCCATGTAAACTACACAGACGTATCTACTTTCTGATGGTAAACCCGCTTAATTCCTCAAGAAACACATCAAATTCTTTCACCACTGTATATTCTCCGCATTTAATTGCCCTCTGGGTCAAGCACTGCGCCAAAAGGCTTCACAACCTTTTCTAAGAAAATGCCAAGCTTGCAAACAAAAATTTACATTTGATATTGATTTAGATCTGATACCATGTACAAACCTCTAACAAGTTAGAACATTTAAGCACTACTATTTTCTTATCACAATCAACTATAGCCTGATGTCAATCCATCCCCAATATCAAGTCAAACTCATGAAAAGGCAAAGCAATCAAATCAACCGAAAACTCTCTATCATGAACCATTAGGGGACAATTCTTATACACTCGGTTAACTCTAACACTATGCCCCAGGGGACTCGTAACATGCATGTCATATGCTAAAGATTCTACTAATGGAAATTTATCATTCAATTGTTCAATGCATATATAAGAATGTGTAGAACCTAGATCTACCAAAGCATGCATTTCATTGTTATAAAGAGTGAAATTACCCGCGATAACCCCTGGTGCATCCTGATCTTCACGAGCTCTCATAGCATAAGCTCCTGGGCCTGGGTCAGATTAAGAGGGCGATTTATTGCTCTAAGCAATACCTCTTCCTTGGTGCCCTGAACTACCTCGCCCTCTACCTCTATCATGAGTCGATGGAGGTACATTTGATCCTCCTCGGCTACTTCCTTGAGGATTTCTAGAACTCCTAAATCCTCGTGGATAGTTCGCTATGAGGTGGTATGTGCTCCCACATCTGAAACAAACCCCGATTACTCATCTACAAGTACCATAATGATTTTGATAAAGGCGTGGTATCTCGATTCTTTCATCTTGTCCGGTTGAAGTGCCCCTATCTGAACCCTGTGTCCTTGTAGGTCCTTGTCTCCTACCTCTAGTAGCAAAACCATGTACTGATTCAACTTGAGACTCTCTAGTTCTTTTACCTGAAGAGGAACCACATCTAGAGGACTTTCTCTCTAAATTTCTTTCCCGACTCTTCATTTCAGATTTCTCAATCTTCATAGCCGCTTGAACTAGCTGATAAAAATTCACTACTTGCAACGATGTAATAGCCGTGAGGTACCTTTTTATAGACTCCTTTAGGCCATCCTCAAACTATCTACATTAGAAAGTTTAAGTAAGAACTAGTTCTAGTGCATACTTACCGAGGCAGCTAAACTCTTTCTCATACTCTACCACTATCAGATTCCTCTGTCTCATATTCAGAAATTGCTTCCACTTGGTCTCTTTATAGTCATCGGTGACATACTTTGTATGAAACTCTTGGACAAAGAAGTCCCATGAAATTAGGTCTGAAAGTAATGGATTTCTTAGGACTAACTTCCACCAATCATAAGTTGTACCTTGCAGCAGTGAGACCACACATTTGGCCATCTGTTCAAGGGGACATTTCACTTCGTCCAAAGCTCTTTGTAATTTCTCAAGCCAAAACTCAGCTTTATCAGAATCTTACAAATTTGTACCATGGAATTCTTCTACTTTATGCTTTCTTACAAAATCAATCGAAGCTCGAGGGGCAGTGAGTCGATCTAAGACCCTTGCCATATCCTGAGAAATTTTTAACAACGCTTCAGTTGAAGCATGTTCACTTCTAGCCGACCCAGATGGATCAAGGTCCATAGGATTGATGCTTTCAACTGTTTCCTCCACAACTTCCTGGGATTGGTCCATTCTAGACAATAAACAAAACAAGGACATCCGCATTAGGCCAACACAATACTATGTATGTTCATTTTTAACCTAATATTTTTCCAGAAAAACCTAAACCTAGGCTTTGATACTGTGAATCTGTAACGCCCATCCCCCGCCTGCTTGATGAGGACGCCACACCAAGACTTCTAAGCTGATTTTTCGACATTGGGGCCCATTTCAAAAACATGATATCATAATTGACATGAACTTGTAATACTACCACTGTAGTGGTGTTTAAATGTTTATGTACATAAATTTCTGAGTCCCATTTGCTTATACTTACACAAGTTCCACTATTACCAAAATATTACATTTACACTATAAAAACAAAATCAAAGACCTACATCAGAAAAAATCCTAATGTCAGGTTGGTCTTCGTGAACGCGAATGTCTGATCACTTCTTCGCACTACACCTGATGAAAACTCAGAAACCCGTGAAAATTTCAAAATTTCTCGAAAAATGGCAAGAATAGCAAAATCGGAATGGATCGTGGAAGCCCAGAAAATTCTTCTAGATCTCGGATGATGAAAAACAGGATCAAGGCCATTGATTTGTTGTCTCAAATCTATAGTGGATTCAGAAAAGCCACACTCGAGACAAGCTGGAATTTTTTACGATTTTCTGGGTGGTGAGTCGCCAGTGACTCAAGGACTAGATTTTTACGAAAATCTCGGAAGTCAGGAAATGACTTGAGTTAAGTTCATTTAAAATAAATTGAACTGAAAAGAAATGAATCATTTTGAGACAAAAACGAACCCGGGACCTGAGTGGACACGTGGCACGACATGGGCCACACAAGTAACTTAAATGAAGTTAGAACAAAAAGGATAAAAAAGGCCATTTTTGGCACGAACCGACAGAGAGAGAGAAGAGGGAGAGAGAAAAGAGAGGCTCCACCATATCTTTAAGATCTACGGAGCTCAGGTGGTCGTCTCGCGTCAGGCCAAGACTTACAGTCGGAGTACTCGTTGAGGGCAACACATGGACACCAAAATTAGGAGTTTTCGTCGAAGATACTAGTGGAAAGTTCGGGAGGCCGGGTTTCGAGCTTCCAGGTCTTCAAAAAGCTTCGTCTTTGCTCCAAGAGGTAGGGAACCTTTCTACTTGGGTTTATTTTCCATCTAGGAGTCGTTTTGGTTTTGTTTGAGCCTTAGGGGCTGTTTGGATGGTGCTCTCGAGCACCAAAAGGAAGAAAAAAAAAATTTGTTGTGTAGGTGTTCATGTGAAGCCTCCAACTTTGGACGACCATAACCTTTTCGTCCGAACTCCGATTCGCACGTTCTTAGACTCTATGGAAATCTCCTTAAGTCTAGAATATGACCATATGTTGTGAATGGCATTTGGTGCCCACATATTTCCGAAAATTTGATTGTAGCACCGAGTGTGAAAATTACTTGGTTGTGATGATATGCGTGGTCTAATACATTGAAATTGGTGTATGTTGTTTGATAATTATATGCATGTTAATATATTTATCCATGAGGCATAGGAAATGCATGAGTTTGTGTATGATTGTGCAAATTGCTTGGTTGTGATGATATGCGCGGTCTAATTCATTGAAATTGGTGTATGTTGTTTGGTAATTATATGCATGTTACTCATATTCATGAGGATTAGGAAATGCATGCAGTTTGTGTATGATTGAGGCTATTGCATGATTCTTGGTTGTAGGCTATATTTCAGGGACATGGTGTCACACTGTAATTTTAGGAATAAAGCAAGTCATTACCCGATCGTGATGCACTCTTGTAGATGTCAATGTATGTGTGTTAGGTATGTTTGCATGAATTGTATGATTTAAATTGAATTTATGTGTTTAGTGATATAATGTTCGACTGATGTATGGTTAATATGCATGAGTAGGGCATATGTGCATATAACACTCATTATATATGTAGCATGGTATGAATAGTAATGACACATTTGTATCGTATTTCTCATATGCACGGACATCGCAGAAACGGGTGGGGTGTGCATGGTTGTTGTCTTTCACCATTCTTGGTGAATGGGTGGTGGACCCGATACATTGGACGACATCCAATAGAGCTTCACGGTCTTCATGGTTGTAAATCAACATTGTGTATGGTGTTGATGGTGTGGGTTCGGTTTAAGGACAATGTCCTAAAGAATCAAGTGGTTTTGGAGATTGTCCAATGCTTTTGATTAAAGCGGTTTATCGGAGACTGTCAAATGCTTTTGATTAAAGTTGTTTATCGGAGATTGTCCAATGCTTTTGAATAAAGCTGTTTATCGGAGATTGTCTAATGGCTTTGAATAAAACGGTTTATCGGAGATTGTCCAATGCTTTTGAATAAAGCTGTTTATCGAAGACTGTCTAATGCTTTTGAATAAAGCTGTTTATCAGAGATTGTCCAATGCTTTTGTTTTAAAGTGGTTTCGGAGAGTGTTCAATGTTTTTGATTTATAAAACAAAAAGCTTTTGTTTTGGATAAAGGACCATTGGTTGAAATACCAATGGTGAGTTTCTCACTTGCATAAGCACGTGCAGGGAGTCAGTTGACCTGTGTTTAAGAGGGAGTTGGTAAGGGCTCTAAGACATGGGACATGTTGAGTCGGATCTTATTCATGACATGTAGGTTTCCATTCTAGATGGCATCTTCTGCAGGAGTGTTTATTTGTTGCATGACCATCGTATGTGCACTTAGGCGGAGGTAGCCCCTCAGAGGGATTTCACTTTGTCGACATTGCTCACCCCTCGTTGTGGGACCCTTCAGCAATGGAATGTGCGCAGAGACAACGCTACTAAAGGCCGAGTATTGAGAAGAAAGCCGACCATGACTTGATTTATATTTTGTAAAACATGTATTAGGAATGCTTAGGTCTGCTTAGTTCACGGTAAAATTTTTAATTTATCCTTAAATTGGGACATGAAAATTTTCAATGTATTCTAATCTTTAGTTTTCATTTTTCGTAAAATACGCTTGCATTTGAATTTGGTTGAAAATAAAGAATAAGAAAATCGCTTTGTAAACCATTTTCTTGAAATGAAATTAATGAAAACAATGAAATGTGTTTAAATGCGTTACTATTCATTTTTGCCATTTGATTTTGTCTTGATTCGCTATTGCTTTACACTTTTTTTCACTTATAATTTGCTTTACACTTTTTTGAATGCTCATAAATTGAATAATAAATAAATCATAAACCAAGAGTTAACGATATAACATATTTATTTAATAAAAGAGAAGAATATGATCAATTGATATAACACAATTATACTCCTCATAATAATAATTAACATCGCAAATGTTGCCAACAACTACAATTACATAATTAATTCAATCATCCAATAGCTTCATCATTTCTAGACATATGGCCACGCCTTGCTCAATAATCATCCTTAAATCTTATCTAAGAATGGCATCCCGGGGCGGCGGCCATATTGTTGGATTGTGCCAAGTCAATCGGGGGTCTGCTATCATGAGCATTATCCAATACATGCTCATCTACGAAGCACTAAAATTCAAATTCTCATATTCTTGAAATAAGGTGTCCAACCGAGCTTCCATACGAATGAAATTATGCAAAGTACAACAAGCTAGTGGGATGGAATGTTGTTTCTCAATGGTATAATCTCTAAGATTAGTTTAAGAATAATCTTCATTTCTTCAATACACTAAACAACGCTCTATCACGTTACGAACCGAAGAGTGCCTTGATTAAACAAATGACTTTAGTTCTCGGACGACCACCTCCAAAATCATTTCTATGGTAGCGTTCCCCACGATAAGGAGCCAAAAAACCCGATATATTAGGATATCCAGCATCAACAACATAGAACTCATCTGCAAATGACAATATAAAACCTTAGTACGACAAAAAATAAATGAAGTCAATATAAATAATAGTAACATAATTCACATACCACCCATTGGCATCGGAAAATTTGAAGAAGGCGTAGAAATGGCATCCACTAAAATGCGAATCATTTTCCTGCATTCTCCCCAACCGTTGCATATAAAGGTGAACAAATATATCATGAGAACATGCAGCCATCATGTTTTGTGTAATAATGGACTTCCTACCACGATAAGTACCTTGTTTGCATGCAGGAGCCCAAGCAGACACATGTGTACCATCAATTGCCCCAATACAATTCTGCAAAGTCAAGAAAGATTTATTTCACATAAAGATAGAAAATTCATTAAAAACAAAGGATGAATGAGAAGATTAGATTACATACATAAACAAGAAACATTACCTTGAAATATGGATACCACTGATTGCTCAAATTCTCTCGTTGAACGGTTCTTGATTCCTGACCGATTATGTGATTCTGCTACATAAGGCTCAAGAACCTTCTTAAACCAACGATGGATAGTTCCAAAGGGAGTGTTGGAACCTTCACCAACCCGTGACGAGTGTCAGGCATACTACTAATAAAAACATCCCCACCCCCTCTTCAACACTCACTTTCTTGTCATCTACTAAAAGATTCATGGACTTCAACTTATCACACAGATTTTTGAAAACATGTACTTCCATGCGAAAGCTCTCGAAACATCTGGTATCGCTTGATAAGAATTCAAGCGTGTACATCTTCCCTGTCAAGATAGAAGTTCTAGCATGACACTCTTTCAAGCTTTTCCGCATTCCAATAAGAATCGTAGGGTGTACAGAGATCCTCGCCAATTCATCTTCATCATCCGACGATCAAACATGTCCAGCGACATGATTAATATTTGTGACATCCTCAGGAGCAAATGAAATGAATACTTGACATGATAAACTTGAAAGAAGACATTCAACATAACAAGTCGATAACTCAACTTTCATCAATCCCCAAAAAAGTAAACATAGGGTCTAAGCCACCAAACAAAATACCACATTAAAACACCAACAGTCCAATGAAAATCTAGAGACTATTAAGCCATGTCCTATGCCTTTCATCACTCATCTTAACAAAGACATTTCGCCATTCGGGTTGCACCAAGAAAGGCAAAGCCTTGTTATACGCATCAATAGAAACATCTATCATCCCTTCTAGTATCTCCATGCACACATTGATAGAATATGGATCCAAACTGCTTGATTCAACATTCTTGAGCTGAGCTTTATACTTCTCCTTTCTAAGCTCAGGATTCTAAATGTTGCATTAATACAACATTGGAGGTCGCTGTCGATACCCCGGTCCGCTTTACGTCGCCCACTTCTGAGTATCCCCACTCCGACTCAGCGGATCTCAACACTCTCAAATCTCGCCTTCTTTATCATCTTGAGTATTGCTCCTAGCCATATCAACTCCTCTACATAAAAAACGCTCCTCCAATTGTCATTCCTCATCGGAGTCTAGAGGTTGTTGGTTTGAGGTTTGTTGTAAGAGACCAGTCGCAGTATTCTTGCCAAAAATCTGCCCCAAGAGCTCGTAGTCCTCGCATCCTTTCCTCCTAAAAGTCCCATAATTTTTTAGTGTCTACAAAAAGTCAAGCAATGGATTAGTAATTTTTCTTAGAGTACCAAATAATGAATATCAATACAAACATAAAATTATTCATATGTTGAATTTCCTTACCTTGAACCCTTGCCAAACTTCTTCTGATGCAGTAATTGTATTTTTGTTTGGATCCCAACCGACACCTGGGTGATGTTCAATACCTTTGAGAACTCACGGTGACACTCACCCGTGAAATGGTTCAACTTGTCAACACTGCCAACACCATATGTCTCCCCAATTGGAGCATAGCACGTAGCTCATCATCTATTTCTCACACAAATGACTTAAATGAACATTCTCCAATTTGTTTCGTTTTTCTCAACAGTATGTGAAGGAAAAGCCACGTGGCCTTACGTGGCCAATCCTTTGTGTCCCCTCTGAATTTCCACCACACCCATCTAATAATTCACTCATATAACGAAGCATAACCATAACTATGAGAAAATTTAACAAATATTGCACAAAAGGGATGAAACAAAAGAGATTCTCAGCATGCAATTCACAACTCACACTATGAAATAACAGAACAAAAACTGATGACAAACGTCTGTGGATTAGTAAGTGTGTAGTTCATCCAACAAGTTCCACGAGTAGGAAACAAAGGAATTAACAATTCAGGCGAACAAAAACGATTAAGACCAATTAGGGCTCGGCTAATTATGAAACAACAGAACCGCCTATGCATAAAATTTCATACATAAATAAGTCCGCTTGAAGTTCATTGAAACTCCTCATCATGCCAAGAGCTATTATCAAAGATATCAACATTATGCAGTAATATTCTTTCTTTTTCTTCTCACAATTAAATTCATCCCTTATTTTCTTTTGTTCTTTATAACTATTTTTTCATTATTTTTTTCTTTGTATTGCATATTACATGAATTCACCGAACAAAGATGTAAACATTTGCATCCCCAAAACCAAATAAATATCCAAGCAAATCATTTGAAAATTAAAATCCACTAAACTAAAGTTAAAATAGCATGTGGCTTGGAGGAGGAAACAATTCAAATTCACTTGTTAAAAAGCTTGAGAAATGTGAGGTCCACTGAGTTGTCAACCCAATTGAATGGTGCACAAGTTAGCGGTTCAGATTTTAAGTAAACAAGCTGGAAGTTAGGTTAGGTAGTGAGAAATATGCAGAGACAATTGATTGAAGACGAAAAATATGAAAAAGTAGATGGTTTGCCATTACTAAAAAATAGATCATAGTACTAGAACAACTTCAGCATAAGCCGGACCAGATCCTGATCATAGAAATTATTTAGATTCAACATTAAGAAAAATCTCTTACTAAACATTAACTGTTTCCCTTTCATAATCTACATGCCGAGAAAACATGTGAGTAAGCAACAAAAACTAGCGGGTAATAAGAGAAAAATATCACTGTAGCATCATATCCAAAGATAAAAAACACATATACATGCACATTCCACAAATACCAAAGAAGGGAAGAAACAACCTAATATGTGGAAGTTCGAGGAGACGAGAAACCTGGTGGATACTTTTTTCTTTCTCAAAAAAAATCAAAAATGAAATCGGGGGAACCGAATGTGGTCGACAACGAGGCTGGAAAAAGAAGGAAGGATAGTTCACTCCCTTCCGCCAATCACCCATGGATTCAATTACTTGATTAGGGCAAACACAAAAAAGGTGAGGAGGAGGACGGCGCGAAAGAATAAGAGGACAAGAAGAACGGCATACCAGCGCCCGAATGACGAGATGAAGAGCGAGCGGCGGCGAGCTTGATCGGCGAGCTCGTAGGAGCGGCGACGAGCTTGAATCAGCGAGCGAGAATAAAATCGAAGTGAAGACGAAAGGGGAAGAAAATAAGAAAAGAAAAATAGCGTGAATCCCGTGTTTTCGTTTTATCCCAATCCACCAAATCCCGTGTTTTCGATTTAATTCGAAAACAAGGAAAACAACACAAAATAGTTTTCTGATTCATATATAAAATGTTGAAAATAGTGAATTCATTTTCTTTGTTTTCAAAATTTGTTTGTCTCGATTCTCGTAACTAAACGCTGCTTTTCTTGTTTCTAAAAGTTTGAATAGAGAAAATGCAAAATTTTCTACCTACTAAATGTGGCCTTAATTTTGATATTTGTTTTGTAAGTAAGAGTGATGTGTAATTTAAACTCAAGTGGACTATGATTTTATAGTCATGTGCTTATATGTTTGAGATGGATAAATGGGCCCTGACGTGGCTATTTTTACTGCATGTAGACCCAAAGGAGGTCGCTAGATAATATTAGGCCATGCTGCCATGTAATCGCATTGTGTTGTATTTCGCGTAGCCTTCGTACAGCCGAGACTCCGCCGATTTTCGCAAACCCAGGGTCCCGTAAAAGGTGACTAAATGGTGTGATGTCGGGTTACCCGACATCCACGAATCTTCTGCGGGTTGACGGGTTGTCAACAGACCCCCGGGATTTTGGGCATCATAGAAACACCCGTGCTAAGCTTATAACTTTGTGGGAAAACAGATAACATATATGACCACATGCAGTGGTTCACAATTACAGTATACCTATAACATAATTCATATATAAGAGTTTTCACATCTTGTGTAGGAGTACATAACAAAAATCTTATAACAGAAAGTACCTGTAGGTACACTACAAGTGTTTTAATATCATTCATGTACACAACATATAAGTATTTTCTTTCATCGACCGATAACAATGAATGAGATGATACGAACCCCGTCAACTTGTGAGGAGACCCGTGATCGAATTAGCTCGGAAGAACCGCCCTAGTATTCGTCTTGGATGGATGACCGCGGTCTGTTTATAAGGAAGCAAGAACTTGGTATATGAGGACGCTTACAATCGTTGATTTGATCGATTGATAAGTCTCAGCTTAACGCCACTAATAACCGATAAGCTCAAGGAGCTTCTTTAAAGAACCAAAGAGAAATTGAAACTCTCAATTTTATAAATGCTTAAAACTTGAAGAATATAGGGATAACGCTTCTTAAATAGGGCCCAAAAAAATGAAGAATAGAAACTAAATATTCAAACACAAGGAAAGTAAATATTTTGGCCAAAAAAGGAAAGGAAATCCACTTGTGGCTTTTTCCTAAAGTAAATAATAATTAAAAAAAAAAAGAGGAAACTAGATAATTCTAGGATAAGGCTTGAATCAAATCGACCAAATTAGCAAAGAAATCAGAACAATCAAGACCAAATAAGCTCCTAAAATAGCGAAGAATCAGAACAAATCAGAACCAAATCAGCCCAAAATAGCAGCAAATCAATTCAACAACACCACCGCTTCCAAAATAGCGAAATCAACAAGTCAAAAACTCATTGGCTCTCGTCCAAGTCCGATTTAATTTTGATGATGTGGACCATCTTCGCTTCCTTCTGGAGTCGAACACGCGAGCTCCACGGCATCTCGACAAAACATGAAGGGCTTTGAACCTTTTAGCCCCGGGCTCGTGTCATAGGGCCAAAAGGACTTGCCGGTCCACACTCCCTTCCTAGCCCCGCTCCATCATTCCCTCCTCTTGGAAAGGATTTGTCCTCAAATCGTCACATGCATCAAAAGGACTCAAGTCAGTGACGTTAAAAGTAGCACTTACAAGATATCTGACCGGCAAATCTTAGCTTCAGATGCATTGTTATTGGACATACGAGGACTCGAACGACCATCGCCCTTAGGGAGCAACTTGGATCGCCTTTGTGCGGGAAATCTTTCCTTGCGCATGTGCACCCAAACCCAATCTCCAGGTTCAAAGACTACGTGGCGGCGCCCTTTGTTGGCTTGTTTCGCATATTGTTCAGTCCTTCGCCAATGCTGAGTCTTGCCTCTCATGACCGCTTAACAAATTCTGCTTTCTTTTCGTCATCTAGATTAACATGTTCGTATTATTAGGTAAAGGAGATAAATCTAGCAAGCAATGGATTAAACCATATACAATCTCAAAAGGCGAAAATTTAGTGGGCGTAACGTATAGTACGATTATAAGCAAACTCAACACATGTGGCAAAATACTTCTTCCTGTGTTTTAATGTTCTTTTAATGATAGCCTCAACAACGTGCATACAAGGCTCCTGTTCACTACCTCAGTCTGACCATCAGTTTGTGGATGACAAGTAGTAGAAAACAATAACTTGGTTCCTAACTTACACCACAAGGTCTTCCAAAAGTAACTCAAAAATTTTGCATCTCTATCTGAAACAATTGTTCTAGGCATACCATGCAATCTCACAACCTCCTCGTTAACAAATCGGGCAACACGAGACGCATCATCCGCTTTGTGACATGGGATAAAATGTGCCATCTTTGAAAACCTATCCACAACCACAAAAATAGAATCCCTACCACTTCTAGTCCTAAGCAGACCTAACACAAAGTCCATTGAAATATTAACCCAAGGTTCAATAGGAATAGGAAGTGGCATGTAAAAGCCACGGGGTTGCACTCGAGATTTAGCTTGCCTACATGTGATACACCTCCCACAAATTCTCTCAACATCTCGTCTACGTGCGGCCAATAAAAAGTGTTCTTGCAAAACCCCTAAAGTCTTGGCTACCCCAAAATGTCCCATCAATCCTCCACCATGAGACTCCCTCACTAATAAATCCCGAATGGAACAATTAGGAATGCACAACCTATTTTCCTGAAACAAGAACCCCTCATGTCTAAAGAACTTGTCATGGGCCGTTTTTTCACAACAAGCATATTCAAGTACTAAAATCTTGGTCCAAAGGATACAATTCTTTAATGTGTTCAAAACCAAGCAATTTAGCATCCAAAGTAGAGATTAGATTATTACCGTGAGTGATCGCAACATCAATGTTTTCCTTACCTTGTTTGTACGGATGACATATATGGAAAAAGTTTCAATAAACTCCATCCATCGGGCATGTCTCTTATTCAACTTATGTTGGCCCTTCAGATGCTTCAATGACTCGTGGTCGGTGTGAATCACAAATTCCTTAGGCCAAAGATAATGTTGCCAAGTTTCCAAGGCCCGAACCAACGCATACAACTCTTTGTCATAAGTAGGGTATTTCAGGGTTGCCCCACTTAGCTTTTCGCTAAAATATGCAAATTCATCGGCCCTTCGTATGTTAACCCGCCAATACCAAGACCTCGAAGCATCACATTCCACCTCAAAAGTTTTTTCAGTTGGGTAAAGCAAGTAAAAGGAGCATGAGTTAGTTTTTCTTTGATAACTTGGAATGCTTTTCTCGTTTTTCACCCCACTTAAACCCAACATCCTTCTTGATGACTTCTAAGCATCTGGCAGGCGGCTATGCTACTAAAGTTCTCACAAACCGCCGTAAAAACTAGCAAGTCCATGAAAACTCAACTTTACTCACACTTGTCGACACTGGGCCGCCTCACCCCGCTTCGAACCTTCTTCATCAACTCCAGATCCTCGTGCACTAACAACAAAACCAGAAACATTAAGCTTATCCGCGCGTAATGTGCACTTTAAGGTTAGCAACAATCTTTCTTTTTTTCGGGCATATCCAAACATATTTTAAATGAATCAAGTGATCATCCAAGTTCTCAAGAGAATGAGGATATCGTCAAAATGGGATAACCACAAATTTCCCAATGAAAGCACGCAAAACATGGTTCATTAGTTCATGAAAGTGCTAGGTGCACGGTTAATCCGAAAGGCATAACTAACTACTCATATAACCCATATTTGTTTTGAGCGCTTCCATTCATCACCTTCTTTCATTCTAATTTGATGGTATCCACTTTTCAAATCAATTTTGGAAAAGATACAAGAACCATGCAACTCATCAAACATATCATCTAACCGAGGAATGGGATGACGATACTTTACTGTTATATTATTGATGGCTCAACAACACACATCCTCTCCATGTCCCATCCTTCTTAGAACCAAAATAACCTGGACCAAGACATGGACTCAAGTCGCCCTCATTATCCCTTTTTCATCAATTCGCCAACTTGCTTTTGGAGTTCCTTTGTCTCCTCGGGATTACTTCTATAAGCGGGTCGGTTCGGAATGGTAGCACCAGGAACAAAATCAATTTGATGTTCGATCCCTCGGATAGGAGGTAACCCATTCGGAATTTCCTCAGGAAAGACATCTTCAAATTCCTGCAAAAGTGAGACAATAGAACTAGGCAAAGAAGTGTCAAGTTGGTTAGTATTAAAAAGTGCCTCTTTGTACAAAAGTACAATCGTAGGCTTGTTTAAGAACAATGCTTTCTTAACCTCACTTGCCCTTGCATAGAAATTGGTTTTTCTCTCCTTTTCTTTTAAATTTTCATTCACTTGCATTTTGGCACTCTCTTTCAGCTTCACTCTCTTTTCAAGCTTTTTTCTTTGTTCACTTTCTTTTCTCACTCTTTTCTTTGTTCACTTCTTTTCACTCTTTTCTTTTGTTCACTCTCTTTTCACTTTTTCTCGTTCACTATCTTTCGCACCTTACTTGATCTTCAAATCCTGACTTGGTGTCAAAGGAACAAAGAGTGACGGGGTCCTAGCTGTCAGGCACGAACGAGTACTTACCGTGAAGCCGCTGCTGAACTTTCCTATCAAATTGCCATGGTCTTCCTCTAATAACAGTGCCCAAATTTGCATTGGAACTACATCACACAAAACTTTTATCTTCGTATTTCCCAATGCTAAAAGCGACTAACACTTGTTTATTCACCCTTACCTCCCCACTATTATTCAACCATTGCAATTTATAAGGTCGAGGATGCTTACATGTTGGCATTCCTAGTTTCTCCACCATGGTTGTGCTAGCAACATTAGTGCAACTTCCCCCATCAATGATCATACTACATACCTTGTTTTGGGCATGGCACCTAGTGTGAAAAAAATGTTATCCCGCTGCAGATTCATTATCTTCTTTAGTTGCACACTGGCGCCCTCCTGGCCACCATTAGTTCTCCTTGACAGCATAATTCATCATCGTGGGTATCCTCTAAGGATGGTATAGAATCACAATCCGACTCATTGTTCGTTTAATCTCACCATCATTCCGCATCACCATGACTCTTTGTTCGGACATCGGCTTGCACATGCACTTCCCCGGCCAGACATTTAAAACACATAATATCACGCATTCGAGTAGTGAAAGAATCAGGTTTACCTTGATTTCCTTGGTTGTCTCCCTTGTTTTAGTCTCCGCTTTAAGCTTGGTGTTAGTGGCTTCTCTTCCTTTTCCATCGATTCGATTTCCACACATGAACTCGGGACTGTGTGTAGAACGTGTGCTGCTACTGCCCCTCCTCTTGACTTGATTCTCAATCTTGATGGCCATATGCACCATATCCTCCAACTCCACATAATGCTGCAATTCCACCAGATTTTGAATTTCTGCTTAAACCCGCTAGAACCTTGCCATGGTAGCCTCCCCGACCTTCTTCAATATTCGCCTAGCCATCAGAACCCTCCATCTCCTTATAATACTCCCTCCCACACCTCGATTACCTCGCTCAAGTTTTGCAACTTGTCATTACCCTCGGTGTGTGCGTAGTAAGTCGGGACAAATCTCTTCCGTATCACCCCTTCATCTCTTCCCATGTTTCCACCGATGGCTCCCTATTCCGCCTCTTATTAACACTAGTTGGTCCCACCACACAAATGGCATAACCGAGAACTCTATAATGTGCTGAAGCTTCATCTTCTTATTTTCGGAACAATTGTGGTAATCAAAAACCAACTCTACCTTCCTCTCCCACCAAGATATGCCTTCCTCGATCATTCTTCCTTGGAAAGATGGAATCTTCATCTTAATGTTTCCCAAATTATTATCTTCGATTCCTATCTTCTCTATGTCTCCCCATACCTCCCTGCTAACTAACAATCCGAATCATAACCATTCTCGCCTTCAAAGTCTCCCATACTCTACTTTCGCTTCCACCCGCGCCCTTCTTGGCAAATTTCTCTCCTTCGACGCCCCGTGCGGAGTGGTTTCGTGGTGCTCAAGCTTTGCTCCACCCTCTCATGGAATTTAATCTTAATTCAAATTCTAAACATTCTCTCTCAGACTTCACAGTTAAGGCCCGTACACGAATTTCATGTCAATGCCTCCCGCCACACCTTCATGCGTTGTTGTCCCGACATAGTGTCGCAAAAACAAGGTTAGAAAAAGCAGGGATCTTCAAAGAAATCACTCTCCGTCACTGGGTTTTCACTCGAAGAATGATTCACTCAGTTCGCTTGTGTTTTCACACAATATATTTGGCTTTTATCACTCTAATAATCGACCACTCTTGCCTTTTTCCACTCGTAATTTCTCTATAGTTCTTTGAACTAATCAAACAACTCGATTTTTTCCGCAAAATTCAACAAAAACTATCAGCAGAAGAAAAGGACAAAAGCTGGGTGGCATTAACCAAGATCCAAGCTTTACTTATTTATTTGTTTACTATGGCGGATTGATTTATAGGAAACTAGAATGATGATAAAACTTATAGGATTTTTTTTTCGTTTTTTTTTTTTTTTTTTTTTTTTTTTTTTTTGACCGATCCTTTTTTCTTTACTTTCCTTTTTTCTTTTTTTTTTCTTTTTTTTCTGTTTTTTTTTTTTTTTTAGTAACTTTGAGATGGACGATTGAATAAAAAAAGAAACAATAAAAAAAATTATATCCGATCAAGAATGAAGAAAATCGGACTTGGGATGGAGTAGATAATAGATTATGAATGAAATTGGGGATTGAACAGAATTTAGAAGGTATGGATGAAAGTGGTGACTAAGATGGTTTGGACAAAGAAATAAATAATATTAATAAAAAGATAGGCAAACCGTAAAAATAGAACCCGTTGTTCGATACCAAAATGATAATACGAACCCCGGGTCAACTTCACAGGAGGAGACCCGTGATCGAATTAGCTCGAAGAACCGCCTAGTATTCGGCTCTTGATGGATGACTGGCGACCCGCTGTTTATAAGGAAGCAAGAACTCGTATATGAGGACGCCACAATCAGTGATGGAGATCTGATTGATAAGTCTTGATGAACGCCACAGAATAACCGATAAGTTCAAGGAGTTATTTAAAGAACCAAAGAGAAATTGAAACTCTCAATTTTATAAATGCTTAAAACTTGAAGAATATAGGGATAACAAGCCTTTAAATAGGCCCAAAAAAATGAAGAATAGAAACTAAATATTCAGCCACAAGGAAAGTAAATATTTGGCCAAAAAAAAGGAAAGGAAATCACTTACTTTTCCTAAAGTAACACACTAAAAAGAGAAACTAGATAATTCTAGGATAAGGCTTGGGAATCAAATCGCGACTAAATTAGCAAAGAAATCAGAACAAATCAGCACCAAATAAGCTCCCAAAATAAAGCAAATCAGGAACAAATCATAACCAAATCAGCTCCAAAATAGCAGCAAATCAACACCAAATCAACACCAACCGCCTCCTCCAAAATAGCAAAGAAATCAACAAGTCAAAACCATCGCTCTCGTCCAAGTCCTGATTTAATTACGACGCTGACCATCTTCAAGCTTCCTCTTTTCTGAGTTGAACACGAGCTTCTTCCACGCGGCATCTTTGACAAAAACATGAAGGCTTTCTTTTGAACCTTTTAGCCTGCTCGTGGTCATAGCGTGACTTCAAGCGGGTCCACACTCCCTCTTAGCCCCTCGTCCATCATGAGGACACAACACAATAGGTGTGCATCAAAGGTACGCAAAGATAGGTATCGAATAGGACGTGCCAAGCACAAGACGCGGCCTACCTACGTAACAAAGGTGCCATAGCACTATGTAGGAGTGCCGTAACACTGAATAGAGAGTGCTGAAGCACTAACAGAGAATGCCGAAGCACTAAACAGAGTGTTGAAGCACTAATCAGAGATGCCTATTCATTTACTATTCGGTCTAAGGTAGGCATACAATTATTTGTAATACTGAGATTTTTGTATTGTTTTTTATCACATTCTTGTATTTATATAATGCACGCAAACAAGGGCAAGAAAACAAAGTCAGCCCAGCTTGTTAAGGCAGCGAGGTTCAGAACATTTTTCATATAACTTGTGTATAGGTACAGACCCTTTCATTTACTTATCAGGATCCTACATTACTCCAATTGATGGTTTCTAGAATTAACAGAAGACAGGAACAAAAATAGGACTTCAGGTTCGCCTAGCCAAAGACCTTAAACAAGGCAAAGCAACCCTCACCGAGGCGAGGCAGAAACTGGAAATTTTGGGGCTTCGGGTTTGCCTAGGCGAATAAGCGTCGGGCTGGAACAAAAATGCGCATTTTTGCCCTATTTCATTGGACAATTTTCCAAACCAAAACAAAACCATATCAAACAAACCACAAAACCCAACTCAAACCTACCAAAAACAAATTTATGGAAGAGTTAAGGTGTTGCTTTCCTAACCTTATCTTCTTGAAGATTTCAACCAAGCTTCCCTTTTCTTCTCTTCTTCCTTTCTTTCTTTCTTCCTTTCCTTTGCTTTACATGAACAAGTAGAACCAAGGACATTGGATTGCATAAAAGCCAAATGGTCTCCTTCCTCTCCTCCATCGGAATGCCCTAACCTAAACCTAAACTTTGCCTTATTGCATTTTAGTCCTTACTCTTATCTCAATTTGCAACTCAACATATTAATTATTCTACTTTAACATATAATCTTCTAAACTTATGTCCCTTGAGTACTTAATTTGTCAAATTACCATTTTACCCCTTTTTGACACTTACCACTTAATTTTCCGAAAAATACAAATTTGACTTTTATTATACCCTAAACATGCAATAAAACTACTAGGGTATAATTTTGGGTATTACAGTCCTCATCATTTCTTATGATGACTAAGGCCATTTGGAAAGCAAAAATATTATTGATAATAACTTTATTTCCATCCCATTTTTCTATATTGTGCACATAATTTATTGGGATCTCATAAATTTCAGGCATCTGTGCCTCTTCAATGGCTAGTTCTTTATTTCGAACCTCTTCAAGGGTCTTTTGTTCAATATATGCCTCTACAATGACCTCATGTTCACCATATACCACTTCAGGGGCTTTTTGTTTATCATATGCCTTTACAGGGGTCTTTTGTTTATCATGTACCTCTTCAGGGGTATCAATTCTTGTAACACTCCAAATTATACCCTAATAGTTTATTACAGTTCAATGGTATAATAAAAGTCAAAATTGTATTTTTTGGAAATTTACGTCTAAGGGTAAAATGGTAATTATCAAATTAAGGACTCAAAGGACATAAGATAAGAAGATTATATGTTAAAGTAGAAATATGATAAGTTGATTTCCAAATGAAAGAAAGATGAAGGACTAAAATGCAAGGGCTAAAGAATTATCCCAAAAAGGGGATAAGACCAAACATGGTCTTCTAGAATATGGATAAGTTCTCAATTTTTGGCTCAAAGAGAGCTAGGGCTACGGTTTTGGGAGAGAACCAACTTTGGTTTGCTATTCTCCATTTCTTGAATTCTATTTTATCAAGTAAAGGAAAGGAAAGGAAGAAGTGAAGAAAATGAGGGCTTGGTTTTGAAGGTTTCAAGAAATGCAAGTATGGAAACTATCACAAATCCCTCTTTGTCTAGGTTTGTGTAGGAAAAATCCTAATAAAAGTGTTTTTGGTTAGTTCAAGTTGGGTTTGAGCGTTGTTTTGTTTTCATGGAAATTTTCAGTGAAAAGGGGCAAAAAGCCCCAATTCTATCCAAACCCGATGGCCTTTGCCTAGGCAAAGGTCTGTTCGCCTAGGTGAACCCGAAGCCCCAAAATTTATAGTTTCTGCCTTGCCTCGACGAGAGTTGCTTCGCTTTGGCGAACTTGAAGTCCTTGTTTTTATTCATGTCTTCTGTTAATTCTAGAAACCATAAATTGGAGTAATGTAGGATCCTAACAAGTGAATGAAAGGGTTTGTACCTATACACAAGTTATATGTAAAATACTCTAAACCTCGCTGCCTTGTTTCGGTAGACTTGTTTTCTTGCCCCTTATTTGCTAGCGTTATATAAATACAAGATTGCGATTAAAAACAATATAACAAGCTCAGTATTACATATAATTGTATGTTTGCCTAAGATTGAATAGCAATGAATCCCAAGACCTCCGACAAGGTCGACACTCTTGATTGGAGCCGACACCTCCGTTCCGAAGGCTTCCGCACTCTGAGTTAAGTGTTACGACACTCCTACATAGCACACCACACTGCTGGGCGTAGGTAAAGGCACCGCCCGCTTTATGCTTCGCACCTTTGTTCAAGATCGCATCGCATATCTGGCATACCTATTGTGCTATGTCCCTCTCATTTATTATTACCGGTCTGTGCAGGCAAATACTTATATGTTGTGTATCTGAATAAGATGATATATGGAAATAATTATATAAAAACAAAAGTAATCAGTTTTAATGCTAAGGTATATCTCAGTTCTGTTTTGTAGTGTACCTACGGGTACCTTATGTTACAAGATTTCAATTATGAACTTGTACGGGAGATGTGAAAATTCTGATATATGAATTATTTATATGTATACTGTAATTGAGGACTACTGCATGTGGTCATATATGTTATCTGTTTTCCCATTAAGCTATAAGCTTAGTACGGGTGTTTCATCCGTGTAGGTACTGAATAGGTCATCAGAGACATCCCACATTCTTCAGGGCCAACACAACATTAGAAGTCTTTCTGATGTAGGTCTATGAATGTGTATTTGAAATGTAAATGTAAAATTTTGTAATAGTGGAACTTAAGTACAAGTAAATGGGAATCCAACATATGTAAATGATAATTTAAACACCACTCACGGTCAGAGTTTTGTCGCTTTATCAATTTATGATACTAAGCTGCAAATGGCCCACCAATGTCGTAAAATCGCAGAAGTCCCTGCCGTGCGTCCTTTCATTCGCTTAGGTGGATGGGGCGTTATAATTCTCATTTGTGTTCTCCTATTTCGGGGAGTTATATATTTTGAGCCAATAGGTCTCCCACGCTTCAGGCATATTTTAGACTAATTTTCTAATCATCCTCCAGTGACATCAATCCGTGCTGGAGTATTCGTAGCCGGGATATGTGACTTTGTCACTTTCTTTGTATCAAGAAAAGCACATGGTAATTGATTTGCCAAATTTTGCAAATGAAAGATCCTTTGAACTTCCAATTCACATTGATTTGTACGATGATCAAAATGAGACATTATGATCACAATTCAAGCAATTTCTAAATCGTTATTAAAACTAAACTTTTCCCCATAATGGAGGGAATACACTCTCATTAAAATGACAATCCGCACTTGTAAAACATGTCTCGTTAAGTTAAATATCTTGAGGCAAGAATCAAAACCTACATAAATCCCAGTCTTCTTTGGAACCCATTTAACGCGTTATGTAGGTGAAGTGTAGTATATAAATTTACTGACAAAGATTCGTAAGTAGGAAATATTTAGTTGTCTACCTAATCCTGGTGTGAAGGGAGTATTCATGAAGGTGTTGAACAGAATGTAGACAGTTGGAGCATGCACAATAGCATGTCCCTAGGCAAAAGTTAATTGGTTTCATTAGTAAGTAATTCGGGCCTATGGTGAAGGCATTTGATGAGGGCTCTGCTAAACCGTTTGGAGTATGATGTATGATGATATGATGTTCAACATTAATTCCATTGACATGCAATAGTCGATGGTTTGGTAAACTCATTAGAAAGTGCCAAGTCTAATGGCCTTAATTTGATAATCGGGGGATGGGCTTCGTAATTTGATCCATTTGTGTGAGGGCTAGCCCGGAGGTAACATTTCATCAAGAAAGGAAGACAAACATGTGACTACCTCGTAGAGACATTTATTCAGGAATATAAAGTAGCGGAAATGTCGCATGGTGGATGAATGGAGTTCACATATGTGCCCATGTGTTGCTACGAAAGCGGTGACTCAAATGTGGCTTTGCTAAAGATGGGCGACTATCAATTTACCTTTGACAGTGCAGCCAGATGTTTATTAGGCAAAGAATCTCATAGTTTCTTTAAAGTGGATGCCCATATGGTGAGCAGTTCTCATCCGATTTGAGGACCCGAGGGGTGACCCTAACACTATCATGCCAAGAGCAGAATCTTTAGGTCGTTAGATTTTGTTCATGATAACATATGACTCGATAGGCTTTATAGTTTGTATGTTCTTCAGAGAAGGTGGTTGAGTTTTAATATGGGTTTCTTGCAAAAACAATAGAGTAGTAAAGACATTTTGTATTACCCTCGTTCCTTGGTTTTCAATGTGATATATATCCATTTTTATGGATATCTTTAAAGCTAATCAATTCTTGCCAGATTTGCTAGAATATAATATATCATCGATGTGAAATCTAGTTCATTTGGTAGCATTGCTATTAGTATTAAAGGTTAGCCAAATGTTGGGCATCGACATGCACCAAATCGTACATATTTCATACCATATATATGAAATTATTCTCATGGTTTTTGTAAGGATTATCTACTTATTTACTTCCCATTTACCTCATTATTAATCCACTTATGGTGGTGAGATTTTCCTTTTCAGGATTTGAGGATCCCATCAATATGATATTTAAATTTCTTCCATGATCCACAACCACGAGTCAATCTTCATCCATGCTCGCGAGTTTGAGATAATCTGTGATTATTCTAGAGATCAATTCAAGACTAATTGATTCAGATTATTATTTTTCATCGAAAAGTTTAATAGTTTATTTGGTATAAGGATCACAGATGTTATTACATTTCTAGTATTAATTATGTAGCTTGTTTGCGTGAGATTTGGCGACAAATGAATAAACTGCAAATATAAAGAAAAAATAATTCAAATAAACTATAATAAATGTCAAAATAGATTATGACTTACAATCAAATCAAATATGTATGACTTTTAACTTAATATATAAGTAATATCAATATTAATATACACAAAATATAATATTGAAATATAATTATTAATTTTATTTATGATCTATAAATGGTATATAATGCCATTCTACGAAGCATTAGTCTTCTGTTAGAAATACTTTTAAACGTCTACCGATCCGTAATAATGAGTAATAGTGTAGTACTATTAAATGAATCATTAGTTATTCAGTGAGATAGGTGTTAGTGTGGACACCATAATATCACATTTAAATATTTATATATATATCCTTATCATACATATAACATATAATATCATTAATGTAAATTAGTCATGGCATCGATTATATCATAAATAACACGTAACTGAAGTTGTATGTGATAAGTGAATGCTTCCACGTTATAGCTATTAAACATGTCCAAATTACCCATATATGTTATATGGGATGGTATATAATATATTCATGACTCATCTCAATTTTATAGCAATTAGTATTCATAGTATCAACCATGATAAAATATAATTGTAGATATGTAAAATTGAAATAACTTTGAGTTAGGGTTAAGAAGTTATCTTCAGAGTAAACTCGTGTTGTGAAAATATTATAAAATGCAAATTGAAGATAAATATATTTTCCTTTTATATATTTAAGAGAGACAAACTAAAAGAGGAAAGAGAGATATATAGAGAAAAAGAAGGAAGAACTTTTCTTCGTTTTGGGATCTCATGATGCTTTCAAATGGCCTTCCATTTACTCATTCTTTAACATGAGTAATAAAGGTGCATGCACATAACTCTATTAATGAATGAACCTTAACATGGTCATTCACTACCCATGAAACATTTGCTTATCATGTTTTTGGAATTTTTGAGAGCTATTATATTTTAGATTAAATTAACAAACAGGCGATAATATATTTATGTGAAAATATAATTTAATTTTTTTTGAAAACTAAAATTTATTTAATTCAAATACATTAAAAAATTTAAAATAAAATGTGATGCATGCATATATTTTTTAATTTTTATTTATAATTTTCTATTCAATTATCTTATAAATAATATTGAAAGAAGTGGGTTAAAAAAAATTATAAAAACGTTTTTAGATTCGTAGTTCACAATTAAATAAAATTTAAAATAAAATAATTAGAGTTTATTAATTTACTAAGATTTTTATACTTAGTTTTCAAAATAGTACACCACCTAACCATCCCTGTGGGCATTAGATACTTTTTTAAGTCCACGTGGATTTAGAAGATACAACGATTAAAAAAGAACAATACAAAGGGAGAGGGAGGGGCTCAAAGATAGTCTCAAGAGAGATCATTTTGTAAGAATGATTAAGTTTTTTAAAAAATTCTTAAAAAAATTTGTTTAAATTAAAAAAAAAAAAAACTATTATCTCAGTACTTTCTCAGGCCCAGTGGTTCCTTCCAATGGGATTCTGACCGAAATTTCAGCGATATAAGCCGATAAATCAACGATAAGAAACTTCCGACAGGGATATTTGGTGATATCTCTAATGGAAGTCAGGTTCTAATAATGAAATTTTCCAAGTATCCATGAAATTTTCCACCACGATTTAATCCGCATACAGTCGCTATGGGCGAAATTTAATTTTTCTGTTATTGATTTATGTTTTGTATCTAATTTTCGTAATTTAAGACTACTATTTATTTTTATTTTAAGTTTTTAATATTTCATTTTTCTGGTATTTCTTCTATGTCATGTTGGTAATACCCTTTTTACCTTCTATTATACAAGAAAACCCACATGGTTTAAATTTGATTAGACTTTTATTTATTTATGATATAGTAAGAGAATTTTATTAGAAGAATTATAATTTTAAAGGAATTCGATATACACATAAAAAATAGTAATAATTTATAATTATTTTTATTTTAACTTTAATCTAGAAGATTAAATAAAGTCCTAAGTAAGAAGATATTCCCAATGTGATCTTAATGCTAAATGATGTAATTAACTAAATTTTTATGAAAATCTTGAATAGTTGATGAATATTTAAAATTATTCCTTTTTTAGAATATAAATTTGTAATATTATTTAAAAGTATATTAAATTTAATATTTGAAACACACTCGTTAAAAATTTTATCCTGAAAATGATTTATATCATTATAAAAAAAAACTAAAATGATTTTATTCAATGTTTTAAAAAATGGGTCGTGAAAATAAATAATTTAACATTAATTGAAAATAATCAAAATCTTAACAATAAAAAAAAGAACCAACTATTTTTAGAAAATATATTTTAGTTATTTTTACTTATTTTCTGAAGATTTTTTTTGAAAAAAATTATATGAATGCAAAAAAAAAAGAAGTTATTTTTAAAGTAAATATATTTTCTAAATCTCTTTCTTCAAATGAACGAATCCTGACTTTTCACTCACTAATAATCCACATAACAAAATTTCAACACACTACTCATGTGATTTTTTAGAATTTTCCAAACTAGAATCACTTTTTAGTTTTTTCACTATAATTTTTTTAATATATTTGTAGTTCTAGTTAGATATATGTAAAATTCATAAATCACTATTGCCAGTTTAAAATACATGTTTTTTTAAAGTTTAAAATACATGTTTTTGTAAAGTTTAAAATACATGTTAAGATCAACTTATATGTATAGGGTGAGACACTATTTCTCTCATCATGTAGTCATATTCGATGAGAATTCAAAACATTGATCAATTTATCGGTTATAGCAGTTGATATAGATACTTGACATTATTTCATAAAATTAAAAAGGATTAATTTCATAAATTGTATCTCAACTTTTCCATTTTTTTATTTTGGTTGGAACTTTTATTTTATTCAATTAAGTGTCATGCCTTTTAATTTTGTTTAATCAAGTGTTTCCTGTCTTATAAGGATGTTGAATCAACAAAATTTGGATCTATTTACACCAAAATTAAAATTTGGCATGATCTAGTATTGAATTAGGCCTAAGTCCAAGCCTATGAATAAAAGTCCAGAAAGAAAAGAGTCTAGATACATTTGAACAAGCCCATAGAAAAGTCCAAAGATATTTATGAAATTTTGTAAAATTTTGGAAGTGAATAAGAAAATTTGTTCTCGTAAGTGAGGGAGGTGGGACGGGTTATGTCATGGCCGTTCAATTTCCTTAGAGACAAAACCTAATGTGGAGGCGTGGATGAAGTTTTTTGGGGAACTTAATTTTCCTAATGGAGATGAGGATGAAGTATTGAGGAACAAACTTCCTTAATTGAAGAACTGGTAGTGTTTTCACGAAGTGGAGAGAGTAGAAAAAATGAAGAGTTAGGCAGCAAGTCGTCCACGTCTACAAAGGAGCAAGGGATCAACCAAACAAGGGATTAATAAATCAACAACTCAACAAATCAATCGACTCAATGTCAATCTACTTCATAAACTTTTCAAGCAACTTTCATCAATTTTCAACATTCTATTTCATAGTTTTAGTCAAGTTTATGTCAAATTTCAAGCAGAGTGTTATTTCATTCCTTCATAGTGAAATATGATATGTTCTCTAGCAATTCCAACATTATGTTTGCAATTTCTATTCAAGTTTTTATCAATTTTCCAACATAGTATTGTTTTCAAAATGAAACCCAATGTTTACTTCAACAATTCTCGCACTCTATTTCCAAGTTTCATTTAGGTCTATCAATTTTCAGCATAGTGTTATTTCATCCATTCCTAAGGAAATCTAATACTTTTTTTCCACATTTAATTCCAACAATATTTCAATTCGTACGACGCTTTCTACTTTGATTATGAAGAATTGTCAAGGGAACCAGGAAGCCTACATAACCCGATTAGAAGTTTGATTTTATGAGTCATTCCAGTTGGGAAACACTTTAATTTTCCGGCACACCCTTATGCTTGAATTTTGTATGTTTTGCGTGAAATTAAAAAATCATTACAACATAATCATATAAAACTAAAGAAATTTATTAAATAATTTTTTATTAGGTGAAATAATAGTATTATCCTTTTTCTTTTAGAGTTTTTACTATTTATTTGTTAATGTAGAAACGAAATTAATAAAATTGGTTATGATGAAATTAATTTTTTTTTTCTTTAAAATAATTTTTTTTAAGAAAACAACTTTTAATTATCTTCTATTATTTTATGTTTCCAAGCGTCTTAAAAATAAGACATTAAAGTTGAGATATCATGGTAGCCAGTTTTATTGATTTCTTTTTTGCTTTTTTACTGTAATAAAAATCATAGGGACAATTATGTATCAGACAATTAAAATGAAAATAAATATAAAGTAAGGTACAAAGAATATGAAATGCATTGTTCAATATATGTGGAAGAATAATAATTGTGTATCAGGAACAAAACTGGTGACTAGACAAACATTTCCCAAAATGACCCTCTTTACATACATACTAATATTCCAACTGGACTTTTAAAAAATAAAAAAAATTAAAAATTAAAAAACTAAATATACTCTCTTGTTTCCCTCTCTCTTAAGTCCCTCTCCATTTCTCTTGTAACTCTCTCCCTTCCTCTCTCAATCCTAAAGAAGAGAGGAAAAACCCTAAAAGCTTTGTCTTTCGTCTTCCCCCTTCGACACCCCCCTTGACCAAAGCCCTCACCTTCCTTTATTTTCAACCTCAGTCCATCATAAAGGCGAAAGAAGAAAACTTTGAAGCTAATCACAGTTATTCCTCACGTGGTCGGCTCCATCTCTATCTTCAAGCCGGAACCCTAGCATGGTTGAAGGGACTTTCAAGCAACAATCCATTTCCCTTACATTTTGACGTAGCTTAGCGACGTATTTGCCCCTATTTGTGGTGTGTTCATTCTATGCAAAGGATGAGCAAAGGATAAAGCCGAAATTATATTTGACTAAATTAGTCCTCTATTAGGCAAGGTAAGTGGAAAAATATATTGTTTTTTTGTTGTATTTGACTATGTGTTTCATTATTTGTTTTTCTTATTTTTGATATTGTGGAAAAAATGAGTCATCTGTTTTTCTTATTTGGTTGTGATTGGTACCAATGTCTTTAGTTGTAGGGCTATTCATAAAGAATTGAGAGCTTTGTAAGTACTTTAATGTGCTATTTATTAACACCTACATGTTAATATTATGTGGTGTTTTTTCTTTTTCTTTTTAACAAGTTTCCTGAAAGTGAAGTCGTGATAGATTTGAATTAATTTTTCCATACGGTTTTGTAAATATTTCCCCAATATGTGTGAACTCAAGTGCCTTATAGTTGAACATATGATATAATATATGGAGAAATGAGATAGATGCTATTTTTTTGCCAATAAAAAAATGATATATGGGGAACTAAGCATGTATATATGCAAGAGATTTTTTTGAACTCTTAAAATTGTTGTGGAACGCTAAGAAATGACATTGAAGTGGTTTTAATGACTAATATAGAATGTTGTATTCCTTCGAAGATAAATTAGGTTGATGCCTACACTTGTACTTTGGTTTATGTAATCAAAATGTGAAGAAACAAGAATATAATGTTAGGAACCAAGAAAAAAGGTCTAGTCAATAAAGGACTGTTATACTAAGTTTGGTAAGATACATGAATGATGAGGTACTAGGATAACATGTTATAGGTACTACTTGAATATATTGCAAGTACTACAATAACAAACATAGGTACTACCTTAATGGACAGTCCACTAATTATTTTCTCCCATACATTCATGAACATTAAATAGTTCCTATTTGATTCCAACAAACCTATTTTGTAAGTGACTCCTTTATTGAGATGATTACAATAAATAAAGAGTATGGTCTAATAGTAACACTATCTAGCATGAAGGACTGTTATGTTCCCATATGTTTGACTATGTGACTAATGAACATTAAATTTGTAAATGTGGCAAACAAAAGGTATAACTTTAAAGAAGATGGAGAAAGAAATGTTTTGTCATGTCTATGAAGGTGGGAAGATTGCGAAGGATACAAATGAGTTAGTTGAATATAAGGGTGGGTAAGTGATTACATTATATGTGAATGTGCATATTTCATTTGAGGAATTTGTTTCACTAGTTTGTGGTAACTTGAGTGTTGATCCAAATTCGATGAAATTACACTATACATGTAAATTTGATCCATCAATGATGGTATTGTTACATGATGAGGAAGAATTGTTGAAAACGTTCAGATTTAATGACATGCATTGTTGTTTATACGTGTCTCCGAAAAAAGATGTTGCAGATGGTGTAATTGCACTTTCGAAGTATATTAATTTACATTCCCTATAGTTACAAATATTGTCATACTATTTTGCAAAGCACATGTTTAACAATGACTAAAGTTTACTCATGTCTTTTTAACATATTCCCGACACCTATTCAATCCGCTTCTAATTGTAAACTCATTCCTATTAATGGAAATCTGTATGTGAATAGAGTCTCGACACCTATCGTTGCTTCTAATTTTGAAAGCGTTACTATCAATGGAAATCCGAATGTGAATTTGTCTATGGATATATAAAAAAATGCCCCAACATTAGACAATGGGGCATTTCAAAATGCAACTCAAGACATCCTTCATTACAACTCAAGGCGATTTCAAAAGGCAATCATGGACAGTGAACTCAAGTGGAGTGTATGTGCTCAATTATATGGAGTTGTGGAATGGGGCCACCTTAATGAGATCTGTTGTTATAGTTTGTGCCTTGTGCTCATGTGCTTCTATAAATTCATTAAGACATTTCCTTACCGATATACACATGTTACTATCTTCTATTGTAGGACAAAATGGATTTGTTGAGGATAAAGATTTTATGGGGTCTAGTAATGCATCCTAGTAGTGCTGAAATGAGACCGAATTTGTGTTACCTGCAACATAGAGTCATGATGGGTGTTGTTTCGTGCTCGGGTGATCTCATTGGATATGGTTGCTTGACTGATTATGACCAACCACAACTTTGACTTTAAACATTTTTTGATCAACTTATACATATCGAGATGTATTTAGACAAGCATTGACTAAGACACTTGTTAGTCATTTTTTGAATATTACTTTTAACTAAGACACTTGTTATATTATGTACAAGAATTGACACCAATGTCGTTAACCTAACATAGATTAATAATATATTTACACATCTTTTTTGCCATCTAATGCCTCTTGTAATAAGATGTGAACTATTATTTAGGATGTTATCTTTAATCTAGGAATATAATCGGATCATTGAGGTCATTTGATTTACTAACAAGGGAGAAACATCCATGAGCCAGATTAATTAGAAATTAACAGGTTATTTCTGATACATGAGTCCTACTCTAACATACAATTAGAGGTACTACAATTTTATACCTTTTAATAATATATAACCCCCTTTTTTATACCATTTATTTCATGAGTCGATTTTATAGTTCATATAGACTTGAGTGTTGAACCATAACATAATAACCATAATACTGTTGATTTATGATCATTACATAGTTCTTCATAATACAAAGATTAACATTGAACTAAATTTTACATCTCATAACAAATTCTATGCATTTCAATGCTTACTTCCTACGATTACATTTGCACCAAACTTACATATGTTTATGTGCAACAAACAAGAAAATGGTTACAAAAAACACAACAATACACTTGATTTTGAACATCTTGTTTTTCCCCTTTTAGTTTCCTCATCTCCTTAATCTCATTTTTCAACATTTTGTTTTCCCTCTTTAGCTTGTTGATTATCGCTTTGACCTAGCACACATCTCAAGATCATACAACAAAAAGTAATCACAGTCCCTCACCTACAATAAACAAAACCAACGAAGATCGAAATAATTAATCTCATTCAATTCACATTTCACAAAGGATATATGCTTCCTTCTTTACTTGAAAATTTGGACAGGAGTAAAATCGCCTCCATGGATTCTTTGATGTCCATGCAATCCACATGTCACTATCATCGTCAATGATGCATTTTCTTATAGAGAATGAAGATGCTAATGAACTCCTAGCCATGGAGATAGCACAAATGAAGAAGTGTCTTACACTGCATATTAGCCAAGCAATATGGGGTAAAAAGGATTTTTAGGAAGCCTTTAGTTAATGTAGTACCTGATAATATTAAGGTAGTATGTGCAGTATATTAAGACGATACCTACATTATATTAAAGTAGTACCTAAGTAAATGAGTATTGATAAATGGGATTTTAGTCTGTTTTGAGCTACACAGTTTCCAATAACACGCAAACATGATTACATATAACCATATTTACCAACTTTTAATTATATGCTTAAATTGGTTCTACATTCATGGGTGCAGCTATAGTTCATGCATTTTATGAAGTAAAAAAGGGATAAGAACTGAGTATTGGTCAAGAAAAATGGGGTAAAAAAGGGTTTAGAGACATAACATTAAGGTAGTACTTAAAACCATTAAAGTAATACCTGAAGTATATTTTTGTAGTCTCTACAGTCTATTAGAATAGTACTTACGCATAAATGAGGCTATTCGAAGGGGATAAACATTACACATAAATGAAAGTCAGAGTATCAAATTAATCTTCACAATATCATTTTTATTTTTGAAACACACACCATCCAAAGTAAAAAACAAAATTTCCAGAAACTGACACATAAATTACACAATTTTCCCTTTACCTATGATATGGAGTAGCAAATGTGACGATGACTCGACTATATGGAGGAAGAGTGCCACTTGGAAGAGTAGACCAATAGGTGGGGCAGACAGAAAGAGAAGGAATCGGTTAAGATATATTTTCCAACAGTTTGTTGATGAATTTATACAGCAAGTAGACTTTGGTTACATGTTAGTCTCTCCTATAATTAAGCTATCACAAATCAATCTAACTACAATCTAGGAATACAAAAGGAAAACTGTTATACATAGAATATATCTTCTTTATATTGAAGGTTTGCTAGATTTATTTCCTAACACTCCTCTTCAAGTTGGAGAGGATATCCTGTATTCCCAACTTGCGAATCATAGGAGTAAAGACTTCTTTTCCCAGAGCTTTAGTCAAGACATATGCCAATTGATTTGCAAAGTTTACGAATGTTGCAGCAACGGATCCCTCTTGAATCTTATCTCGGATGTAAAGACAATCCATTTCAATGCGTTTAGTTCGCTCATGAAAGACTGGATTTGCTACAATGCAATGCATCGTTGTTGTCGTAGTATAACAATGCAGCCTTTGGATCAATACTCCCAAATCTCTAAGAAGGTATCTCAATCAAGTTAACTCACAACAAGTGCATGTCATTTACTCGATATTCTACTTTAGTTGAAGAAACCAACACTATTTTTTGACGTTTCGATCTTTATGAGACTAATGAGGGGCTAAGGAAGACCTGATAACATATAGTTTGCCCATATTGATTAGATGACCTACCAATCCCCGAATCACCAATAGGCTCATGACCTAAAATCCTTATTTAGGGAAAGAACAATCCTTAGTCATGCATTCTTGAGATAACGCACAACACAAAGTGCTACCTCCATATGAAGCTTACAAGGCTGATGCATAAACTCGCTTAATACATGCACATAATATGTAATATCTAGCCTTGAGACTATTAGATATATCAATCTACCAACCAACCTCCTATAATGACCTGGATCCTTGAGTAGATAACTTTTATCAGACAATTTCAAACCTTGCACCTAACAATCCTACATCCTTAATGATTTCTAAAGCATACTTACGTTGGGAAATAAAAATCCCATTCTTAAAAGAAGATACTTCAATGCAGAAATCACACAAATCATTTAAGATCATTAAGATGAAATTGACTATGTAAGAATTTCTTAATTGCAGTAATACTCACAAAATCATTTTCATAAATCAAAATATCATCAACATATATCAAGAGGGCGGTGAAGGACTCGCCTTGTATTATGGTGAATAAAGAGTAGTCGACTCACAGTTGAGCGTACCACTAGTTGAATAACCCAGGAATTTTAGGGAACCACTACCGAGATGCTTTCTTCAAGCCATATAGTGATTTATGTAATCGACACACTAAGTTTTCCTCCCCTTATCTCCGAAGCCCTGGTGGCGGTGACATATAAATCTCTTCATGAAGATCATTGTGAAAGAAGTGGCCACCTTGAAGCAACTGACGAAGCCGAGAACCATGAAGCTGCGTGGCCTTAGCGAGTGGGAGAGAAAGTATCCTGATAATCGATACCCTTCAATTGTATGAATCCCTTGGCAACTAATTGGGCTTTGTATCTCTCAATTGATTCATTGAAACTAAGTTTAATTTTATAGACCCAATGACAACTGATCGGTGTCTTCCCTAATAAAGAGATGTGAGAGTCTAAGTACCATTAGCCATGAGAGCCTACAATTTGGACCGTATTGCCTCTTGCCATGCAGGATGGGCGGTGGCTTCAGAATAATTTATAGGCTCTATGACTTGACAGATCTAGGAAATAAAAGAGCGATGTGCAGACCTATAACGGTGATATGAAACATAATTGGCTAAGGGATAACATGTACCTTTAGTCGGACCTGGAAGTCAAGAATAAGATCGATCGGAGCCAGCGTGCGTGATGTGAGAGCATACATAATCCTATAGTTTCGTCGGTGGATTATGGGAGTGGCCAGAGGGATGAAGGGTCTCAGTTTTTGAGGATGAGTTGGAGGGATTTGATGAAGAAGGAAGTAAGGGCGGTGATGAAGGAAGGGATGATGGAATCGACAAGAGGGTCTCGAAGGACGGGGAAGGAGAATGGGGCACTAGGATTTCTAGCAGATGTGAAGGAGTATCCTTGGGGCGACGAGTATAGGTTTTGAGGAGAGTTAGTATGGGATGCATAGTGGGTTGCTCATCATGGAGGGAGGGGAGATCATAAATTGTGAATGAAGAGATGGGTGTGATGGAATTGAGTGTGTCGGAATCAGGTGCGACAAAAGAAGAGGGAGCAGAGTCGGTGGTGGGAAGAGAGATAAGGTGAGAAGGATTAGTGATGTGAGAGAGAGTTGTGTCATGAATTGGAGCAGGAATTGGGCTTGAAGAGTAGCTCAATTTAGAGGTAGAAAGGACATACTGGAAGAGCATAGGAGAAAGTGATCTTCGTGGCTTGATGCATCCCGATTGGTGAAGATTTTTTGGTGGATAAGGATTTAGACAATTTATAAGCTTTTTGTCAGCGGGATAACTTGATGAAGATATATGAGTTAAGCACAGTGACGTCCAGATTTGTAGAGACATGGACATTACAGTAGCATAGGTGAGATAGCCCGAACCACCTTTGAGGAGAGTAAGGAAGGTGGTTTGAGTAAAGGCGTTCGAATGGTGTTTGGAAGGAAGGCAGGTGAAGGTAAGGCTGGTGATGATATGGATAGCAGAGTGCACATTCTCTCAAAATTAGAGAGGAAGTTAGGCTTGAATTTTCAAGGCTCGTCTGATGAATAAAATGTAGTGGTGTTCACGTTCCACCTTCCGTTTTGTTAGGCGTATAAAGCAAGAGTCTTTGGAAGAAAGAAAACCATTGTATCTTTGAAAAGATTAGAGTGAAAGAATTCTCCTGTTGTCGCTCATAAATTTTTTTATATGAGATGCAAATTGAGTGGAAACATAGCTAAAGAAACGTTTTATAAGAGGTTGTGCTTCATCTTTGTGTTTCATCAGAAAAATCCAAGTGAAGCACGTGTAATCATCAACTAATGTGCACCAAAAAGTGAAGAATGTTTATAACTACCCCAAATGCCTCAATGAATAAGATCAAATGGTTTTTTTGGATGAAATTTCACTAGTACCAAAAGGTAAACGATGTTGCTTTGCCAAAGGACAAATAAGGCAAGCTTTATTACACTGGATTGATTTTTTTTTTAAATTCTTAGCAATGAAACTCAAACGAGAATGGGAAACGGCTATGCCATATATTAGTAGATGAAGTGGTGAGGTTGCAGGCTGGTTGACGGTTTGGTGATGAGTGAGAAGTGGTCTCAGTTTTCTTTTTCGTTAACGACACTAGGTAATACAATCCATCACGCTGCTTACCCAAACCAATCATCCTTCTCATAGCCAGATCCTTCAAAACACACCAATGAGGGAAAAATGTCCTTGAACAATTTAGGCCTCTTGTTAGATGACTAACTATCATTAAATCAACTTTGAATGTAGGTACACATAATACATCATGCAGATAATAAACAGAGTTTAGCGGCAAGGACCACTTGGCAACAATGTTAGCTTTTTCTTCACTAGGTAGCATTACTGGAGGCAATAAAATATTTTTATCTTGACGCAGGAACAACTTTGGAGATGAAGAAATATGGTTTGTTGCACTACTGTCGATGATCAAATGATGAGAAGAAATTTTAGACAAACCTAGTTTTTTGCAGCTGCATTTGCCTGAGAATTTGTACCTCCATCTTTGTCGTTTAGAAGGGACAGGAGATGTTGAAGTAGTGCTTATGAGATTCCAGTCACCATCGACATTTGCACCATTAGAAACTTGATTAGCTACAGAAGTATTCTTGTGGCGATTAAAATTGGAACCTAGTCTTTCCTTTGGGTGTTTTGGAGGATATCCGTGCAGTTAATAACACTTCTCAACAAACTATCCCATGTCCCATAATGGGCGCGTGACGTCGCCCTGCGGAGATCTGAATGGCGTTTGTCTTGATCGAACGGAGTTGTAGATCTTATTAATTTCTTATAGAAGCTGGTGCGAGCAGTCGACCTTGCGTTCCCAGCATAATTGTTCTTCATTTGATTGCTTCTTATGGCCATGGCAGCGTTGGAATTAGACTTTGCAACTGTGTGTGTCAAACTTAGAAGCCTTTGTTTTTCTTCTTGCATACTTAGAGGAATATGGCAGTGGATATAGGGAAGAGGCTTCGCAGGAGTATGCGCTTCCCACGAGGTGCGTTATAGGATTCATTCCAACCCCATTAGAAGCGCATCAATCTTTGTTGAATCTATAGCGTGCAAAACGTGATGCATCATTGTACGAAGCCAGTTCATCCCACAAGCTCTTGAGTTTTGTGTAGTAAACTGCTCTTGTCAATGGTAGGCAATTTCTCGTTGGATCTCAAATATGCGAGGTGCGTTGCTTTGAGAGAATCGCTCATGAAGATCTTCCCAAACCTCATGAGTAGTTGTATAATAGATTACAGAGTTTGAAATTTTAGGATTGAGAGTGTTGATGATCCAGGAATACACCATATCATTGCAACGTGACCAAGTTGCATAGTCATAAAGATGAGTTTCTTCCGAAGGAGCCTTGATGGTGCCATTGACAAAATCCAATTTGTTCGTGGCATTTAAAGCCAAGGTCATGGCTCTGCGCTAGGCTGAGTGATGAGTGAAATAAGGGTTTGAGAGATCAGACTTTGATGCATCTGATGGAGGGATAAAGGAATCCTCTTGTTTTTCTGTTTTTCATGCGTCTGGTTTTGATGTTTCTAAAGAGGTAGGATTCATAGTTACTTGAAGGATGAGAGACGGAGTCGATCTTCAATCCTGGCTGATACCATGAAAAGGTCCATTTGAATATATTTTCATTAATGTTAGTGATGAATTTATACAAGAAGTAGACTTTGGCTACATGTTAGTCTCTCCTATGATTAAGCTATCACAAATCAATCTAACTACAATCTAGGAATACAAAAGGAAAATTGTTATACATAGAATATATCTACTTATATAGAAGATTTGTTGGATTAATTAGAGAGAGAGAGAGAGAGAGAGAGAGAGAGAGAGAGAGAGAGAGAGAGAGAGAGAGAGAGAGAGAGAGAGAGAGAGAAAGAGAACATAATTCATAAGTAGATTTTAAATTTTTTTGCTTTATTTTTTTAAAAGTCTAGTTGGAATATTAATATAAATGTAAAGAGGGGCATTTTGGGAAGTGTTTGCCCAGTCACCAGTTTTGTTCCTAATACACAATTATTATTTTTCCACTTATACTTACCAATGCATTTCATATTCTTTGTTACATTTATTTTCATTTTAATAGCTTGATACATAATTGTCCCAAAATCATAATAAGAAAAAGATAATATTGTTGATTTAGCATTGTGATAAGCTTTTAAACGGTTCGAACAAAAATTACGAGTTCAAACACTTCGTGAACAAAATAAAAGTAGACATCAAAATAGAAAAAAATAAAAAGTTGAGACACCATTTATATAATTAATCCAAATTAAAAAGACAATGCAATGCTCCAACCATCACCGAAAGAAAATGATGAGAGCTTCACCAAGGGGCTTGAGCTAGTTCCTGGTACATAACCTCATGATTCTCATCGGCAGGAGAATTCAGAGCCTCAATTTCAGCATCCAGCCTTTTCTTCTCTTCTTTCGCATTCAGAAGATTCCTTTCTAGATCTCTTATCTTCTTTTCTCCAATCATTCTCTCAAGCCTAGCTTCTTTATTCCTGTTTTCTACAAAATCAAAGCGTATCAGCTGGTCTAACCGAGCTTGCAAGAAGCCGGCATTCATCCCCAACATCTGGAAGAATTTTAGGGTCACGCTCCAAGTGGAAAATTTCTCTCTAAAGGTGGTGAGATTGGTAGCTCTAATGGCAGCAGCAATTTTGACAGTCCCTGTAATTATTCCAAGTCCAACAGCCAACGCGTGTTCGAGGGCCATGTGGAAGGTGATCATGGAGATAGGCTTTCTGACCGCAGTAGAGCTCATAGTACTTGGTCTGGATGTGTTCAGGAAACTCCGAGTTTATTACCAAACCGTTCATAAGAATTGATAAATCTTTGATACTTTTCACTTCTTTGAAATCAACAGCAGATTCTGGTAGATTTCTCGAGCATTTCCATCTTTGTCATTTTCACAAGGCATATTCCTTTGAACCTCCTCTGGCTCTTTCCATGGCTGAAGATTTTGCTTCATCACCATTGGTGATAAGATCTGTCTCCACCCTTGTTCTCTGGCAACTAGACAGACATAAATCATAGAAAGGGTATCTTTAGGAAACAGGTATAAACCTTAATTTGCAATTTTTAAGAAATAAGTCTACCAACCTTGTAGCCTTCTGCTAAGTATTGAAAACTTCCTGCTAGGGAATAAAACAAGAAAACCCTAATTAGTACATCATTTTAGTAATGACTACCATCTAGCAAGAAATATGGGGAAGCAAAAGAAAAACTTACAAAGAGAGGAAAGGAAAAGCCGAATGTGACATAAATTAGAGATGATTTTACACATTTTGCAATTCCATATAGCCACTCTGTTAGAAAAGATTGAGAATAGGCTTGAGAGGAAGAGAGGAAGACGGGAAGATAGTACTTTTCTCCCCTTTTCTTCTATGTTTGTGAGAGCCAAACAATGTCTTCCCACTCTGTTCACCTATTCAATAATGAATACATAGAGTCAAACCTTTTCGTTGTCAAATTTTCATTACAACTTTTGGGTTTCATTTTGGTTGCATTTGTATAAAAAATTCAGTTTCTTTTTTTTTTAAAGGAAAATAATTTTGTGATTCAAATTTTAACAAATGGAAATGGTCAAAGATACAAATTTCTAAAAACCATAAATAATAAAACAATATGGGAAAACTATTCAATGGGGTCCCCATAGTAATTTATTTGAAAATTTAGGCCTAAAGTGTGGGTACCATGGGCTCGGGCTTGGTTCCCCTAGCCAATCGACCTAGCCCGATGGCCAGGCCCGAACTTAGTTGATTGGCCCGAAACTGTAGGACCAGGCCCGAGAATCACAAGGACCAGGCCCGAAACTCAGTGATCGGGAAACGCCCGGGAGAACCTTCGCGTACGGCGCCCTCTTTTTGGATCCTCCTTTCCGTATGACAGTGCCCTTACCCCTTCGCCAGATGCCTCCTTTTCCAATCGACAACCACGAAACAAAGCGCATTGGCTTTTCATGATATAAATAGTAATCTTCCAGAACCAATCACGCCTCAGCGGAATAGGAAGGCCTCCCGGCTTTGATTAGGAAAGCGGTTACATAAAAGAAAGACCAGTCATCCTTCCCGAAATAGAGCCACCTTCCCCTATCTTTATAGGAAGAATTGCCCATACTCTCCGGGAAAGACGGATTATCCCTTTCTCCTTCCATAAGAGAAGCAAATCACACCAAATGAGGTACAGTTCTTGATCGAGATAAGCTTACTGCTTCCAAGCCCTCGTCTTGGAAAGGGCCCAACTTTGCCATCGGAGGCGACGGAACACCACCCGTTGTCTTCTTATTTGTTTTGCGGAGTTCGCATTCTTTAGTGAATGATCAAACGATCAACGACTCCTAAGAATTTCGGAGACTACAATTGGCAGGCGTACGTAGGAAGCTTGGCAGGCGAAATCTCGGAGAAGATATCACGAGGCAAGTCATGACTCCGGGTGATCTCGATCTAAAAGCCTTAGCCCATTCTCACAACATCACCGGATTTATCGGAACTTACCGCCATGTCTAGCAGCCCGATAAACCCACCCATGAGGGACCGAGTTCCTCATTGGTGCCAGGAGATGGAGCGAAGCAAGAGGCAGGCGACCGGATGTGAGTGCAGGTGGGCGGGCCATTTGTAGCGGAAAAGCGCGCTGAACTCAGCCGCTTAAAGTCAGGCGGGCACAGGAACCCCAGTGTCGCCCGAGAATGAGCCCTAACCGGGTGAATAAAAGGGAAAGGGCCCTCTACTCAACCATGAAGTGATCATCGGGTTGATGACGGAGGCTCTCTTCGGGGATGACTCTCACTTCCCAGTAGCTCCACCACCCCTGAGCAATCACGGTAAGTCTAGAAAGAGACCTCCTCGCCCGATCCAGTTGGGCCGTAGGCGGAGCCCGCGGCCTTGAGTATGAAAGAAGGCAGGGATGGACCCCATTCACAATTGGCTGAACATACCACACAGTTCGAGGGAGGCTGCCCCTCATTTTACATGCAGTGTCGCGGGCGCTCCAGTCAGCATGCGACCAGCACCTCCCTTGTCAGGGGGACCACATGACATCTTTGTCCTCCCCTTTGGGCCAGCATATTTTAGGTATGAACCTCCTCGCGGATTCATTGCTCGCCATTCGCTATGTCACGATGGCTCCTCCGTCCGTCTGATCACATGTTGCCTTGACGGCTGATGATCCTCAGCCTTAGGGGATGATAGACTTACGTATGTAAGGTGTTCGGCTAGCCTCAAGGGAGCTGACTTTGGCTTGGTTACAAACTACAAATTGATACGCTCGTTCGGCGAGTTGTAGAGTCGTGTTCGTCTCCTAGTATACGTGCCAGATTAGGCGAAAGGGAATATCGACTCCCTCAGGCTATCATCGCAGCAGATCCATGCAGAGATTCCCACACGCAGGTTAGGCGGTATCGATGATTGATATTTCTGATGTAGATGCAGTCCTACAAAAATTAAGACTTTGGACTAACCACCCGTTCTTTTCGATCTTTATCCCTAAATCGCTGCTTTCTGACCTTGGAAGAATTATATGGCGGGCGGATAAGTTCTCCACCTTTGGAAGGCAGCGTTCGAATTACGCGCCTGGCGTAATGATAACCACCCGGTGGCCAGGCAGTGCGAAGCTCGTAGGAAACGGAAGAAGCGGTCGAACAAGTCGGAAGCACCTGGCGGGTAGTCTGAAGCGAGAGCCCCCCGAGTTCCTCTCTTAACATCACCTATGACCGGCTCCTTCCCCTTATTCAGGACCTCCCCGATTTCAAGTGGCCCCGACTTATGAGGGCAGGCTCGGACCAGCGCAACAGATCCATAAGGTGCGATTATAATAGAGACCATGACCACGAAACCAAACATTGCAAAAGCTTGAAGTTCATAGTGGAAAAACTAATTCGGGTCGGGCACCTCAAAAGGTATATACGAGAGCCGATCAACGGGGTAGCAGTCGCCCCCATAGCTGACACGGTCATTGCTGATACTAAGCATGCCTCGGTGCCCCGGCGGGCGATCAACTTTATACTAGGGGGACCGGAAGATAGCCAGTATCAGTTCAAAAAGTAGAGGAGAAGAATGCTCCATGTAGCCTCGATCGAGCCGGGGTGAACAAGTGAGCCAAGAAAACATCCACGTGATTCGGTAGGTTGTGACCTATGTCAACCCACACATAAACCCTATAAGGTTATTAGCCCTCATTACGATGCACTTGTATACATCGGTATTAAAATTTTGATGTACGCCGGGTCCTCATCGATCCGAGCGGTCGCGAGCGATTTTCACCTCCCGACCTTTAAGTATAAATGAAGTCCCGCTCGATCGTCTCGATTCACGTGGCGGGAGTTTTAGGTTGCGAGGGCTACCATTGATAGTTAGGGACATTGCTTTCACATCCGGGATTATGGTCAAACCAAAATCTTGTTCTCGGTGGTAGAAGATTTGGGGCCATCTGATACCATCTTGGGCAGTCGGGCACAGCTGCGCCATGAAAGCGATCTGATCCGTACCCGCAAACGATCAGCTATCGATTTGCGTCGGGCAAGTCGATCTTTAAGGAAATCCAGGTTAAGCCGTAGCGACATTTTCCTCGACTCTCAATGCAGGGCGTGAACAAGAGGAGTCTTTATAATGGGCACCCCCTTGAGGGTGACCTCGGCCAATGCGCCAATCACGATCCATCTGCCGTCACGCCTTGGGGATAGAGCCGCTCGCGATTGATCCCTTGAGCTACACCCCTTGGCTGGACGGATAGATGCATCTATATTTAGTACCCTCTGTCCAAGGAGGAGAAGACTGATTATACCCGGGTAATCTGATTAAATGCAGTGCTTATGTATTTGCTTGGACTCATGCGAGATATGGCCCAGGAATCAGCCAGCACGCCTCACTTTGCGGACTAAGCGTTGGCCCGTCTACGAAGCCCAGGTCCAGAATGAAAAGTAGAGATACTTTCACTAGATGCATACTTAGTCATCGGACCAAGATTCGATAATCTCGCATAATGGATTGCTCCAGGCGGTTAAAATACCTCGAATGGGTGTGACATGGTGATTGTTCCAAAGAGAGCAAAATGGGTATTTGTGGATTACGGATCGATAACGCGTATCGAAAACGACTTCCCTACTGCCCCTCGCCGTCAGTTAGGCCTTTGGCGAGGTGCGGTATGATATCTTTCTGGAGCGCCTTCTGGGATACCACGGATCCCGGCCACCCGGATCGGGAAAAGCATCTTTCATCCTCCCCGTGGACTCTCTTTGTTATAATGCCAGTACGCTGATTAAAGAATGCGGGGCCACCTATCGAGGTTGGTGACGAAGATGTTTCGGCCAGATTTTTCGGTAGCCATGATGAAGTCTATATTGTCGATATGCTAGTAAAATCCAAGCAGCTCCGGATCTGGCTGCGCATCTCAGCGGACATTCCCGGCACCCGCCGAAAGAATATGGTATGAAATTGGACCCCCTAAAATGTGCGCCAGATCGGTCTGTCGATTCCTTAGTTTTATAGTAACTCAAAGGGGAGATAGAAGGCTAATCTGTATGACTTAAAGCCATCTTACGATCGCAGCCCCTGATTCGAAAAGTCCAGCCTAACGGCTTGATTTAGTCGGCTGCAGGAGCTTTATTTCCGATTCACGGGTAGTTTGAAACCCTTCTTCACTACCACGAGAGGCCAATCAGTGAGATGGAATGAGGAATCACGGCCAGGGCATTCGTAGCAATCAAGCGATACCTAACGAGACCTCAGGTTCTTGTGAGCCGGGAAGCGGTGACTACGGCTCTATCTACACCTAAGCGGTATCGATGAAATGCGAGTCTGGCTTTATTTAAAGAATGTGGGGATCTGAAGTTGGGGCGGTGTTTGTCGACCGATCCTTGACCCGATGAGATACCAGATGTACCACCTGACGAGCTGCCTTAGCCCTCCAGAGCATGGCTGACTCTGCCCATTACTTCCGGGATCATCAGATTTGTGGTGCTGGCGATCTTCCACTCATGGCGGGCATGATTCATAAACCTGATCATCCGGGAAGGATGGCACGGTAGGCGATGGATTAAGTGGTATGACATCGATTACAAGCAGGACTTTCAAGAAGGGTAAGTCTTAGGTGACTTCCTCCGCGAGGAAATCCATGGCCCAGATGCTTTGGATAAAGGGTTTGGTGGATTCTCTAGTGGATGGGGCTTCGAGACAGTCGGTCGACATCGGTATGCGATTAACCTCCACTAGCAAGGGAAAGAGTTGAGCAGTAGTGAGGTTGGGCTTGGGCGCTGCAATACTTGAATCGAGGAGTCGCAAGGGCCCGCGATAAGCGGACTCGGCTTCGCCTCCTTATGGGCGTTGGAGTCTTCGATCGAGTGATTCCACGGTAGTTAGCTGAGACGGGGTTAATCACGAATTCGAGTCAGGGGACCCCAGATGTGAAGTATGCTTCCTTAGTCAAACGAAATTAAACGCCCTCTCGGCCTGGAAGCTGGAACATGTCCCGGGGATTATAATAAGGAGGGTGATGCCTTGGCCGTCATTAATTTGCTTCACATTAAGACCTTGAAGTAGTATTTCTACCCGTGCTTTATCAGGCGGACTCCTACATCTGCGCTGAGTAAAGCCCGGGTGAAGTCCCTATCTGGATGGACCCCATATGACTATATATGCAGAGGAACTACTGTGTGAGGCAGCTCGCAAAGTTCGGGTTCGGTCAGTACCAGATTCTCCACGTGATAGACGGGCGGTGTATAAGCGATCCCTAGGCGGGCGTGCAGTGTAATGTCTAACCTAGAATAGAAATTTGGCTGCCATATTAGCTAAATTGCATGAAGGCATATGCGGGAATCCCTTGCCCGGGAGGGAAGAACTACAGCTACCTGGGTTGCAACCGGGGATATTATTGGCTGACTGCTGAAGTCGGGCCGTTGTCGATTCGTCGAGAAATGTGATCCTTGCCGTGAATGCTCCTATCTTGAATCGCCAGGTGCGAGACTTAGTCTCCATCTCGACCGTGGCCATTCGCTCAATGGGGGATTGACATAAGTCGGTCACTTCCCCTTTTGGCTCGAAAACTATTATTGGTCGCCACCAGGTGTTGATAAATGGATAGAGTTGGCCTTTGTCGTCGATCAAAGATAGAGATGTTACTGGTTTATACGGAAAAACGGCCCATATAGCGGGTTCGACATCCCGAGATCAATCGTGTCGAATGGGCCGCAGGTTGATAGTCAGTCTACGGGGACTTTGCGGGAATTGAGATAAAATTTATATTCTACCCCTCGGTATCCCACGAAGCAATGGCGACAAAAGCCTCGACAAAGCCTTTTTATTTGCCTTGCAAAAGTAGTTAGACTAGCTAAAGGGAAATGGTAGAAGAACTCCACTGAGTGCTCTGGAGCTCTGGAACCTCACGCGAAGCCAAGCGACATCTCCCGGGTGCACTCGCTGGGATGGCCAAGTCATTTGCAAGAGTGTACCCGCGTCAGGCAGCTGCCCCAGTGGAAATGCGGGAATCAATAACCGGGGAGTTAAAGCACTTGGTGATGAGCGGGGAGGGGCCGCGGTGATCCGCGCAACCTCCTACCAGCGCCGCTTGGCGAACTCTTATAACAAACGGGTTAGAAGCCTTCAGGTGTTTCGGTGGAGATGAGTCTGAGAAAATTTGAAAATCACTGCGGACCAACCAGGAGAATTCCAACCCATTAGGAAGGACCTTATGTCGTGATCACGGGCGGGTGAAATGGATCCCTCACGCTATAGATAAGATGGATGGAACCCCTGTACCTAGAATGTGGGCATGTATTTGAGAAGGTATTATCAATAAACATATCATTATCTTTGGCTCATGGCTTTGCATATTTTTCTCTATACGGTCGAGATTCAAAAGTCTTCAGGATAGCGCGATCGTGAAGCCTATCGGCCGGCGTAGATAACCTCTAGCTAGTCAAATTCAAAAGTCCGGATGGCACGATGGCGACCTATCCGACGGCGTATTAGATAGCTCTAGTAGTCAAATTCAAAAGTCGGATAATGATAAAGCGGCTAATCGGCCCGGCATAGATAACCTCTAGCTAGTGAAATTCAAAAGTCCGGATGGCGCAGTAAACTGACCTTATCCGGCCCGGCGTAGATAACCTCTAGCTGGTCAAATTCAAAGAAATCCAGGATCGTAGCGATAAACTGACCTCTCCGTGGAGCGCCTGGAATCGTTTCTAGCTGGTCAAACAAAGCCTGGGCTGTAGCGATGAATGGCCTGATGGCCCGGCATAGATCCTTATAAATTTGGTCAAATACAAAAACCGGATCATTGATCAAATGACCCTATCCGGCCCGGCTATAAATCACTTCCAGCGATCAAAATGCAAAAGCACGGATGACCCTAGCGAAACGACTGTCAGGCTGACCTGGCATTATCCAAGGCGGACCTATGATTTCTAATAGATGCGCTCGAATGGTGCAAAAATCAATGCAAACCCGGATGGCGTAATATCAAAACATTCAGTAGGATATTGAACAAAAATTAACGAAAAAGAAGAAGAGGAAGTAAATTGTTTGAGTCTGACCATTGGAGCCAATTATAAGTCTCGTCTCATAAAACGCATTAAAACCACTGTAGTTGACTGACGTTCTCAACCGCCGTCAGCGAAGCGAGGACCTATCGGGAGAATCGCCCATCTGCGCGTGATCGGGCTATTCTCCGGACACTCCTCCTTGCTAAGCTACCCAGTGGATCCAGGTAGGCGGTGGCAAGATGTAGGGTGGGGATTAAGCGAAGAACTGCAGGTCGCGGATTGAAGGATCCGGCATTCCATCGGGATCACGAGGCTTTCTCCTGCCGTGTTGTGCGTAAGCGCGCAACCATAACCATGGATTGAACAACGTGTCGCCCACACTTCCATCGAACTCGGCCTCCATTACGTCTCTACATCGGCGGCGGCCTTACTCGGAAGCGTGAAGTCATCCTTCTGATCCAGCTCAAGCGTAAGGCAAGTCTCGTGTGGCTTGGCTATTCTCTTCTTCCGCCTTCTTGTAGGCTTCCCCCGCTACGGCTAAGGCATCCTGAGCAACTCCACTCTCTGACTCCGCCTTCAGGTGAGCATTTTTGCGGCATTAGACCTCGTTGAACTGGAAGTAAGCTCGGACTCCACCTATGCCGAATTGTGCGGCCCGCCCGATCTCTGACTTGGCCGTTCCAGCCACCTCGCGTAGCGCCGCATCCCTCTCGGCCTCTGCGGGCGGCCCTTTGATGCGATTCCTTAGCCTCGGCTCCAGTGTGACCGTCTTCGGCCTCTTTTGTGATGCGCTCTGCGTCTCCGCTGCGACCATCATTGGACATATATTCGCAGCCATTGACGTCCTTTAGCCGGGCTTCGAACTCGTAATCTTTGAGCGCCATGTTAATAGCAGCGATGACTGCCAAAAACCCGATTAGGCGTCGAAATCAAACATGACGTTAATATCTATGAAACTCGTTATCTTACGAGTTCGATCAGTGAACATAGTTATAGTTGCGGACTTATATCCGAGTCATCGATGATCAACTCGATATCTTCCTTCCGGATTCCCTGTGGAGCGCTCTTTGAGTGTGGTCCTCTTCAGGGCCCATGCCTCGGAGTAGCCTCCCCAGGCATCGAAGCATATGCGGATATAAATTGTTCATTCGATCAGCCGCAGCCTCTCCGTGGTGGAAAGGCTCCTAGCGACGCATGATGAACTTCATAAATGCGCCGGGCGCGAGTACCTCCATTCTCAGGAGACTACGGCCCACTTGAGTGGAGCATAAGAGTTAGATTTGATTAAGCCAAGCAATGGGGACTAAGGCTTGGAATGCATAAACTGACAGTTGGGCCTGGCAGGAGGGTGAGTGCGAAGGCCTTTGGGCTAAAGATTCGGCCTCAGCGACTCTATTCGGGCCACCGCTAAGCTCCGTTTGATCGCCGGCTCCAGGCTAAAGGAGAGACGAGGATGACAATGGCTTGCATCTCAGATCCTCCATCGGCGTGGTCGGCTAGATCCATGACCTTAGCGAGATCAGGGACTCAGCTGCTGGAGCTTCGGCTACCGCTTCCTTTACGGGTGGGCGTACTTGAGTCCAGCTGGCCAAGTCATCCCTTTCCTCCCGTTCCCATCCTCCTCCCGAATCACGGAAATCCTCGGGTTCGCATTAACCTAGAGATAAATCCTCCTTGGACCCAGGCGCATTTCGCCGCCCGGTTGCCCCTTTTCTTTTGATCGTTACCACTCGAGGGGCAGATCCGGCCACTTGCTCAGGCAAAGGCAACCATTCGGGATGGCTACTTCTATTCTCCGACTAGGAACGGGTTGGGTAGAACTAGAATCCTCACTAGAAGTCAGTGAAAGCCGTCGCTCTAAGCACCTACGCTGAGCGATGCACCGACTCTTTGAGTCACCGGAGGGAATGGCGTTACTTTCGAAACCCGGCGTATTAGGTTAGCAATGACAAAGTGCTCCCCGCCGCATGGCGTCGGAAGGCAACGGTGGGGAATGGCCAAGGGAGAGTGGGAGGCCCAGGTTGCGCCTCACACTTGGATATATTATCAGTCGAGGAGAACCTTATAATGCATCTCTTTCAGTTCTCCCTCCGATAATGGCAGATTTTCTGAAACCTGACTTCTCCACCTAGTTCAGCACAGCTGCCTCATGACCTTACCTACAAGCCTTGAGGTTAGTCTATCATCACATACTAATGTGGGAAAAGATTTATCGGGCGAGGTCTAACCAGTACACACACTGGAAAGATTGGGAAGTGGTTGATGTCGAATGGAAGACTGGAGGGCAGAGACTCGTCTTAGGGTCCTTACTAACAACCTCCTTCGCCTCGATCTTAAAGTGGAGTGGGGCAGATTAACAACTTGAGTGGGGGTTCGGATCGACATGTAGACATCCGGTCGTCCTGCTCGACTCTCAAAAAATAAATTATACACAGCTCGACCAATGAGAGGTTGAGTTGATATAGGTGGTTCAACACGCAGCACTCGATCAAAATACGAATGACGTTGGGGTGGATAAAATGGTAGCGAGTGAAATGCAAAAGCTGTGACTAAGTAGGCATGGGGAGCGTGGCGTATGAGGTGTCTGGGTAAAAAACACACCATTATGTTTCCACTCAGGTGGACTTATCCGCCCTCTCCATCAAGGTCGATGTTATAGGGCACCTCGCAATAAATAAATTAACTCCTCCAGTATTCGTCGGGAAGAGATGATGGTCTTCACGGAAGGCGTCACGAAGAGTACATAAGGAGGCAGCCACTCGTTTGCAGTTTCTTCTGACCCCTCGCCATTCTACAAGCGGATCAAAGGAAGAAAGCAGATATTAGACTTTGTCCGTACTACCCAGTTGATGAGAGGCATACCCAACACAAGCGAGGCGCGGGCGAATAAATCATTAAACCACATCCCTCTCGCCCCGGGCCTTTACGACGAAACGATCCTCACGAGGACTAACATTACTAGGCGATGATGGTTACTGCGGAATAGCGTCTTATGATGCACGCAGTAATGGTCATGACAGATACGAGGTTAGGCCAGCATTAAGCGTGATTAATTGCAAAGAAGCGGATAAACCCAAAAATAACCACACTTGAGAAAGGAAAAGAAGTCGACAATAGTGCCTATCTATATATATCGCCTAGATCTGTGATGCGCATTTAATCTGATAGCTGATGGTTTGCCAGGATCTGGCCGTCCATTTATTGGTGCTCTAAATTGCTTTGTAGACTAAGGGAGGCCCGAGCCGGAAGGCCTTTGTAGGCGATTAAACCCGGCGTTAACAAGTTATATAATGTCCAACAGGCCTCAATTAGATAGAATGTCGAGATATATACTTGCAGGTATGATAAGGCACTATAAGGTATTAAAAAGCTACTTGATTTATTAATTACGCAAAAAGGTGTTTGACATTACATAGCGATGCTTGCTGCCAAGCAATCATATTACAACTCGACAAACTAACATTCCCGCAACACCCGAAGAATGCAAAGAAAAACAGGCCGACATCCACCCTTTGGGGCCAAGAAAGCGACTATGAGAAGAGGGAAAGACGGAGATGGGGTTAGAAAATGGCTGCGAAGCGAGAAAAGGAAAGATTGGAGATCAGACACATAAAGGAAGCTAAGAAAATGGGGAGGATGCACAGGCTAATTGGGAGCTTGAAGGCGATCCTGTAGAATTCAACGAGTGTCCTCGGACTCATTGAGTTCTAGAACCACCCAGGCCAGGACCATTCGACTCGCTCGAACCATACGATATCTGAAATTAACCGCAGTTAGAGGCGCTCGAGTAGTGAACACGATCATGTGCATCCACAGTGCAGGCCTTAGCGGCATTCAATTATCCTTCTCTAGCGAAGGAGCGTGGATAGCAGGTAAAGATGACGATCCCTACTCACCCACTAGCCTTTTATAGCTGCCTCTAAATCTCAGGATCAACTCAAACGACTGAATAGCATTTAATGCAGTTTCAAAAAAGTTACAAAATTTACGTTGAAATTAAGCAGCATTGATGGTTGAAATTTGTTTCCCTATAATGGCCAGTCAAGCTTGTTCCTTTTTCCAATGAGGATGATGATCTTCCTCCCGTGGGAAAAAGAAACATTATGGGGACCATGGGCTCGGGCTTGGATTCCACATCAATCAGCCCATCCGTGCAGCTGGGCTGAGGCTTCAGCCGACCCAGAGCGCCGGGACCAGGCCCAAGGCTCAGCCGGCCGGTACTTGCCCAAGGAGAACCATGGCTGAGTGCGGACACCCCTCTTACTCAAGATGCTCATTTAAGATTACAGCCCGGTGCGCTTACCCTTCACTCGAATGCCTCCTTTCCCGATCGGTAACTTCACCAAATGGCTTTACTTGACCGACTTTTCACCATGATATAAGTAAATGATCTTACAAGGCGATCACGCCTCGGCCGGAATATGAAGGCACTCAGCGTCGGGGAAAGAGGTTACAAAAGAAGAATAAGTCATCCTTCTGAAATAGGCCACTTCCCTTATCTTTATAGGAAGAAATCGTGCCTCTCAATAGAATCCCGCCTCGCTGCATCAAAGAAACAAATCACACCAAATAGATTCACGAGATTCTTGATTGAGATGGCTAGCTCTAGCCACCGTCTTGGAGAAAAACACTAACTTTGCCATCGGAGGGGCGACGTAACACCACCGTCGTATTCTTATTTACTTTGCAGGTTGCAGCCAACTGGTAAATGATCCGACGATCCACTGACTCTGAGAATTAGGAGACTACATAAAGAACATCAAACCTAGCCCTAGTCCATTTTAAGAAAAAAAATTGATAAAGAACTCTAAATATTCGATAAAGAGTCTCTCATGTGTTAAAACCATTTTCTCTTCCCAAAATTGTCCTCTTATTGTTTTGATTCAAATACCTATCTCCCCAAACAAAGCTTCTTTAAAATTCCATGAAACCCATCCGCCTCTGCCGAGCTTCCTCCAGAACGCATGACCAGGCATAAAATCACTTGTACCCAAATTCGGCCCTCTCTCTCTCTATCTTGGGAGGAGCATCTTACATTGGAGCTGATCTGTTGATTCCTAAATCTTTGAGGTTGTTTTCATCCCTGACGACTATCATTTGGGTGAGCTCTTTCTCTCTCTGTCTCTCTGCCTCTCTCTTGAACCACATATTTTTCTTGAAAACTTCGAAATCGATCATATATATCTTTGTGCAGTATTTACTTAGTCAAGTTGTATGAGATAGATAAAATTTGAATGGAGTTAACATGGTTAAAAGCTTGAATACTAGGTAGCAAAGGAAATAGGGAAGGGTTAAATTTTTTGAAAAACTAATATTAAAATGGCTATTTTGGTTCATATTTAATGTTTTATTTGAAACTAAAGTTATTTAAGTTCATACTAATATTTGTGAAAGTGGAGTGATAAAATGGTTATTTTTTTCAAGTTTTGTTTTTTTTGAAGCAACATAATGTACTATGGGTACCTAAGATGTGTAGCCTTGGCAGAGATAAGTTATTCACAGTAACTCATGGGACTCAGAGTGGGCATCTGCAGTTGCAGTACCTTTAAAATCAGATCTCCTTTGTGCAGGGGCTCTCTGCCCAAATCTGATACTATGAATGCACAGCTCCCCGAACAGTCAAATATATACAATATATCGATATAGCCCACTTGGCCCCGCCATGATACTCAATATGCATATCAAACTATATCCAATAGTTTGAGTTAATAAACTACTCTTATACAATACATATAATGAACTTAAGGAGTTTCTAATACATGCAAGCATAATAAAGCCACATTCCCTTTCTTCTAGTGCTCAGCCTCTAGAATGAGGCGTCTCTCATACGCTCCATGTGCACCGTAAAGAGGATCCCCACGACGGGAGTGAGCTAAAGCTCGATAGAAGAATCGCCTAAAGTGGGCTACTCACCACCTAAGTGCAGTGCAATGTTCCAATTTTAAACAAACATTCAGAAGCAAATGCATGATCCTCTTGAATATGCAAATGATGACTCAGATCACGAGAGCCCTCATCGACTCTCACACTGCTTCAAGCCTCGTAGGAATTATTAAATTTATTGGTAGGCAGCCTCCGATGAATATATATCAATTGGGCGCTCAGAAGCGGTGATATATATTAATTGTTAATAATTTACCCTCAGGTGATAAATATCAAGCTGGGCCGCTCCGGCGGTTGATATATTCTTTAATTTGCCAAGACTACCCTCCATTGAATAAATATCATTTGGAGCGCTCAGGCGGATTTGATGCATTCTTTGGTTATGGACTACCCTCCGATGAATAAATATCAGAAGTGCAGGCGCTCAGACGGTTGATATATTATTTAGATTTGGACTACCCTCGGAATGAATTTACATTTTAGACTACCCTCGAACCTTGTTTCTCTAGACTCATCTCATGCACTAACTCCTATATTCTAGGATGTTAAAGTGCTCTGAATCACGTATCACAGGTTAGGTCAGTCTAAATCACATGCAAATATATATACATGAATATATTTACATAAAACTTTAAATCGCACATCAAAATTAGCTCACTTGGGCTAATGATCATACGAAGTAAAATTTAATTTAAAATCTCATTTGACGATCTTTCACAATATATATTTTAGAACCTTTATTAAGAGAATAGTGAAACCCTAGTTTACTATTCAGGAAAATCCACAAAACAAGTTCACTTAGTAAGACTTATAAATTCAAACCATTCCGGCCCAAAGCATATAAACAAACATAGCCACACAGAATTAAACAAACCACCCAAGCGACCATGGCAGCTACGAGGCACCTTAAGCTCAAGAAAACCTTGCATCAATTGATTTGGAAATATAGGACCGATCTCTGACCCATTCAGAATAGCTATCATCTCAAACATACATTTTAATGACAATTTCCACACAAACAGCCACTTCAGTTAGGCAGTCACGGCCAACCCAAAAGTGAAAATTCCTGGTCGGTCCATGTTTAGGACCGAGTCAGGCACTCAAAGCGACTAGCAAAAACATCAAAAAAACGCAAATGGGAGTAAAAGCTAGGTAGGAAAATCTGTCTGGGTTGTCAAAAACTATAAACTCAGGGAGTCCACAATAGCACACTCCAGTAGAGCGTTCCCTTCGCGCTCAGCGAAATCCAGCGGTCGATGCAGCCTCTGTTCTAGAGAAGGAAGACCTCTCTCTGAAAAGACCTCCATTTTCGATCTGCAGCAGCTCTGGTTCTCCCTTACGTTTTAAGCTCCTTTTGAATTTGAGGAAGAGCCTGCTATACATTAAATTTGTCTTATTTGGCTTGATCAAATCTTTAAATGACGTTTAAGTCCCTCTTTACGATTTGATATTGGCATCATAGTGTCGATTTTCATCATTCTCTCTCATACCACTTATGGTACATGGAGTACATGTTATATGGCTTTTTATCGCGTCGGCAGATTTCACGACGCGAAGCCGCACGTGCCTCGAAGCGTGTCGAATCGAAGTGTCTCGACCAGGTGCGAGAGTTTGCGTGCTAGCTAGATTTGGCGAGGCGATTCAGCGGTCTGATCCGTTTAATCATCAGAAATACAGAAGAGAATTAATTCTGGACTTTTAACCGTAATTATAATTTTATAATCAAAATTACGATTTTGCCCTTATTCCCGAAATTGGAATTTCTCGGGTCTTACAGAATGTATTATGGGTATAACCCATGTAAACTTTAGGAAACCAATATACACTGATGTTAGTATCTGCAATTTAATTCTAGTAGTCTTTTATCATGTAGAAAATAGCCCTTAATTTTATGAATACAATTGATCTCAGCTCCAGTTTATAACTTGATCATTGAAGGGTGATTCATTTCAATGAGCTAATTTCTAACAAGAAGAAAAATTTGTTCCAAAGATTTATGAATACAATTAATCTTAGTCTTGATGTTCCAAATATTTCTAAATAGAAGACCACCACAATTTGTTCCACCATTCTTTTCAGTGTCTACATCAGTACAATCTGTTGGGGTTTTTTTGTTCAACTCTGTCTATAGAAATTTAATGTACCTTCTATCTTAAACTACCAACCATTCTTTTGTTTGGTAAAGAAAAGCTTATAATACAAACAAGAAGAAGGATAAGTTAAAAGCTGAACTCATGAATCTATGAAATGCACAATTATCAGTAAAAGGTTGAGTTCAGGAAAATTGATTGAAAAGCTATTTTCATCATCATGTGCAACAAAACAAATTAAGGATGAGAAAAATGGGCCATTTCTTAAATGTAGCATAAGTGGACCATAAAAGCCATTCAATAGTCTCTTGTAGATAAACACAACATGTAATCCACCGAATGACCCGATAAGGCCAGGCGAGATTTATATTCATTTGAAGCCTCGGAGGCACTTAGCCAACAACATTTCAATTTAAATTATAATGGTGCTTGGCATTCATGAACTCATTAGGACACTTAATGGTGGTTGCTCATCTGAAGCTAGTTAGGCTGGCTTATCCATGGCCTTTTGAACCTCATTCTCAATTTATCCTAAATTTAGCACCCTTTTGAAGCTGATTGTTTTCATGTTTGTTTGATGATTGGTTTGGGTAGTTTTCTTAATTTTGATTGTTGGTAAAGTCTCTCTCTACTACGAGCAATACTAAAGAATCTTTTTCTTTTTTACACCTATACATATGTGGACCCTACCCGATCAACAGGCCGGTGCGACTCAATATTAATAGAAAAAAGAGAGTTGATTTTTGAGTTTTGGAAAATATGTCCCAAGTGAGGAACGGTTTTGTTTGGAGTCGCCACTTACTTTTTATTTTTATTTTTTAAAAATGGGGAAAATGAAGTAAGAACAAAAAACCCCTCATTGACTCCGATCCCTTGAAAAAGCGGTCGATAGAAAGCTAAGATTTCTAGATTAGGAGATCGGGTTACTTATTGGGGAAGGTACCTCAAATGCGGTAGCACCTCTAAGCCCGGAACTCGGTCTCTACTAATGAATTGGGTACATGGGAGAATGTGAGTCAAAGATCGATTGACCTTAAGCTATGTATATGATATGAATCACACAAACCAACTTGGTATATAGCATGCATATAAACTCAACCAGTCAAAGAAAATGGTACGTACCTGAGGTCCCAAGCCATGCGTTGTAGAAGAGATTAGTCTAGCACACATAAACACTTAACAAGCATTCAAGATTAAGCACCATGTCATGGATTAGTAATCTAAATCAAAGTCGCGCGTGCCCTTGGAACTTAGTGATGAGCTTAAGTCATCTCTTTTAGTCCATTTTTATTTGATTTTTCGATTTAAATTGAATAATTAATATCTGAGTATGAAGAAACTCGCAATTTGTCATTAAACGGGGAAGGGAAATGAAAAGAAGAAAAAGCGATGAAAATCTGAGGAAATAAGTGGATAAAGAAATGCGATCCAGATAGCGAAGCGAAATGAAGCAAACTGGTGAGTCATTGATCGATTGTAGGTCTTGCACAGTCAGTTCTAGAGTTACGATATCAAGAAGATTAGAAGAGAATTTGATGCGGTCGCGACCAGGAACTGACGTGGCCCGGTGAGGAAGCGAAACAAAGAGTGATGTAGCGACCGGAAGTCCCGGAAATCCAGCGACATCATAAACGACCGATCTGACTTCCAGTGATATCAAATGATGCCGCGTGAGAAAGGCGATGTAGCGACACCACAACTCTTGATGAAGAGCACAAAGAAATTTAAGTGATATCCGCGACGCCGGGAACCTCATTGAAGATCGCAGTCATAAGAAGAAATTTGAAGTCGCGACAAAGCCGATGTCAGCGACACCAGAATATTAGTTATCTAGCGAGACTTAATGCGGAAGTCGTGACATCAGAAGGGGAGATCAATTTAAGACTTTGAAACCATGGGTTGATGTCCGCGACATCGGTGGAAACCCTTCAAGGAAGCGATTACGAGGAGGCGATGTAGACGAGATATTGATATCGCGACATCCTGACAACAAAGGAAGGTTACCGGGAGACTTGAGCCCATGTCCGCGACAACATCCACGATGTCGCGACATAAGAACAACCATTGAAGGCGCGAAAGGACTAGAAAGAATGCTTCGCGACAAGGCCATGATATCGCGACATCAAACGATCCGTGAAACGCAGGGGGCATGATTGGTGTCGTGACAACTTTGAGCGACCAGTTCAAAGGATCTGAGGAACTTTAAATTGATGTCGCGACGCCAAATTGATGCGACAAAGGCTAGTCCTGGTGGGCGGTAACTTGGGCTGGCTACTCTGAAATCCACAATGAGTCACATTAGGTTTAGGACCAAGCGAAACCATATAAATGAAAGTACCCGGTCAGCATAGGTCGCGGGCGCATCGGAGGAGATCTGGTAGCCTAGGCTTCTACTATTTTCTTTCTTTTCTTTTCTTTTCTTTTTATTTTCTTTTGATCATTTCGACGGATTGTTTCTCTAAGTATTTTTTTCTTTTTCGTTTTGTTTTGTTTGTTTTGTTTGATCTCAATGTTATCGCTGAAATAGTCAAATGTCGAAATCAATTTCCTTCTGACTACACTGAACGTATGGAATTTCCCCTCGCATAAATTCAAATTCACTGTCTAAACATTTGCAAATGCTCTATTGATCGAATGTCAGAAAGGTGACCAAGAATTAAGGAACTCAAACTTCCATTTAGAGAACGTTTTTTAGTTAGAACTATCTTCCCCGTAGTATTTTCCATCTTGTTCATTTCAATTTATGAATTTATCGTGATTATGGGTTTATTGATTTTTGATCTGAATGACATCGTTTCCTATACCCAAGAATTGCGCTATTACTCCCGATTTCAAGGAAGTCCTCCGAGTGACACACAAAATACAACTTTGCAACGTCTAAATCTTTCAAGGTATACTAACCTCGCTATTAGGGATCCTTTGCGCTTTGCAAGTTCACTTTAGATAAATCCTCTTCACTTGAAGTCAAGAACGAGTTGAACGACTTATCTATTTAACAAGCAGAGATTTCACCTCAATCTCGATAGGCGAGGCCAATCCCGTGTTAGCCGAGATCTAATCAAGGGAAAGGTTGGATCTATTCTAATTTCGAGGAAGAGTAATTTGGAAGTTGTATATCCTTTCGCTGACCGATAACTTGAAGCTAAGGTGTACACCATAAATGGGTATGAAGTACCGCAAAAGAAAATACCCAGATTCGTAGTTCTTGTTAAAGTAGTTATCTAAACCCTGTAATTCGAGAGAATCAGAAAAAAAATGAGATAACGAAATGTGGAGTGTGGAGAACTAAACGCATTTACATTTGCCTTGGATGATTTTTGAAATTGAGATAATCAAGAAATTCAATCAATACTCACTACAGAATTGATCGCTCACTGCGCATGTTTTCATGGTCTCTCTTTATGATAATTATTCAAGATTCATTTCGTTATAGAACTTAGTTTTACTTTCATTCATTTTATTCGCTATTTCTAATTTTCATTTTCTTGCGATTAGTTTAATTTCAAATTTTTACGCTCGAACACCGCACAATCGATGGTCTGGGGAGAGTATGAATTTATATCGTAGTTGATAAAATTCGAGATCTCTCGTGGGATCGAGTCCGGACTTAAATCCATTTTATTACTTGTCGACTGCACTTGCGCATTCACAAACCAAAATTGGAAATGATAGGATTATAGGAGATCCCCTTGGTCTCAACAAGTTTTATGGCGAAGTTTCCTGTGATTGTAATAGTCCCCGTAATAACGCATATATAAATTTGTAAAGGTGTTTCGGTGAGAGTCAACACTTAGCCATGCATTGCAGCAAAGGGTGAGTCAATCATATAACATGTATTCATAAGCAAGCATTAAATTTTGCACCAAAGAGGAGGAAAGGTGGTTCAAACGAGGTAAGTGACTCCCCAAGCGTCATACAAATCAAACTAGACTTACCTAGACCACAACGCCCATAACTCCAAAATGGGCCCACACTAACTCAAACCAAACATAAACTCAAACCTTTAAGATGGCCCCCAAGTGCCCCATAGCAAATGGGTTTGAGCCTCAATGGATTTGGGCTTGAAAAAAAAAAAAAAAAAAAAAGGCCAAAATTGAGGGGGTGCCTATAGTCCTTTTGCATAACAGGTTGAACCGGTTCCTAACCAGTCCATCCAATTGACTAAAATTCCCAACTTTTTTTCAGAAAATTCCTCAATGAATAAGGAATCTAACAAAAGCAACGGTGCTTAATTATGAGCCCGGATGAGTGAGAACCAATTGAAACAAGCCAAGGTGGTCCTCATAGATGGTAGAGTCAAGTGACTCAGAAGGTGGTGAACCCGGGGTTTCGAGAAAAAATTCAAACCTAGTCATAAAATTTCTCAAAGAGTAAGGAATCCAAAAAAAAAAAAAATGGCGCTCAATTCCAAGCTCGAACGAGTGAGAACCAACTTAAATGAAGCAACATGTTCCTAAAACCGAGGCTGCCTATAGAACCCGTGGAACCCTAAGTTAATCCGTTCCCCAAACCGGGTTGAGCTAGTTGAGAACAATTCTCAAAATTTGTCAAAACATTCATCATAGAGTAAGGAATCCAACAAAATAAACGGTGTACAATTTCGACTCCGAATGAGTGGGAACTGACCAAAACAATGCAAAGTACCCTAATTGTTGTTCATGAAAATATAACCTAATGAACCGGCTAATCTGGTTCCCCAACTGGTCAAGCTGGTAGAGAATAGTTCTAAAAATTTGTCATAACATTTCTCACAGAGTAAGGAATCCAAAAAAAACAAACGGTATACATTTCTGACTCTGAATGAGTGAGAACTGGCCTAAAAATCGCTTGTGTTTTTCTAAACCGGCTACCCAAGAGAACATCAACCTTCCCCACATTTAGCTTCAAAACCCGTATCATCTAATTCAAAGGAATGACACCTATGGAAGTCCCATAGTTATCATAACTGCAAGTGCACTCGGTCTTATGAGATAATCAAATGAAATATTTACAAAGGCCAATGAGCCTTCTACCAACCGAATCTTGGTCCCATGGACCATCGCTTTTACCTACAAACTATGCTTCGGGCAACCCAAGCAAGAGATATATTTTATTCAAGGATCGTATATTAGGAACAAGATATGAAATAGAGTGGAGCAAGGATCCAGGTCTTACCTCTGTTTCTTTCACTCTTCCACAAAACGCAGAGCCACCCACGGATGCCAAAGAATTTCCCCACTTTCAGAACCAGAAAACCTTCCTCAAACAGAGTCTCTTCTCTTTATCTTCGTTTCTTCCCTTTGTTTCTATTTCTCCTCACACTTCACTTTTGTCTTAGCACTCCAGGACTCCCGTAGACCTTCGCTCCTTAAATCAAAAGACACATCCTACCTAAACTAAAAAATTCAAACAAGTAGTCTCCCTAGAAAAGTGCAAAAGGTACCACACTCCGATTTTTCCTCCTTTTATACTGATTCTAACCTAAGCATTTGAGCCCACCTAGTGTTTTCCACCTTCAAACTTTGGAAAGAGCTCATTCAGCTTGGCAACCATACTCCCCAATAACTCTCCTCACCAATTCCCCATGCAAGCTGACTCCATTAAGTTTTCAGGTTGCTTCACCACCAAGGATCCATATGGATTCATGGTGGGCTGCAAGTAACCTAAGCCAAAGCCCAAAATGGACCCAAAATACTACCTAAGACCGAGATGGAGCTAATGGGCCTAATCCATGCAGGATTCGGGGCTCCAAATTACTAAAAATAAAGAGTTTACGGCTGTTTCGGCTTAAGAACTGATTGAACAAAAAGCCAACCGGTTGAGTTAACTAAGAAAAATTTTGAAAATTTAACAAAATGTTCCTTAAAGAATATGGAATCCAACAAAAAAAAAACAAAGTGTGATTCCGAGTTTAAATGAGGGAGATATGACCAAAACAAGCTTGAGTGCTCCAAATTCGAACCTGCTCAAATAATGAACTTTAATTGAAATTCGTCGAACCGATTGAGCCAGTTCCCAACCGATCGATAAAAAATTCTCAAATTTTTTCACATAATTCTTCAATGAGTAGGGAATCTAATAAAAGAAACGATGCATGATTTCGAGTTTGGATGAGGGAGATATGATCGAAACAAGCCTAAGTGCTCTGAATTCAGACATGCTTCGTTGAATTTTGCCTAAACTGAAACTTTGAGGACCGGTCGATCTGATTGGGAAAATTTTTGAAATTTTGATAAAATATTCCTTGGAGAACAAGGAGTCCTTAAAAAAGAATGGTGCACGATTCCGGGTTCAATAAACTCCTAATCTGACATACTCTAATAAACTCCGATGGAGCGTAAACCCCAGGGCCATTGCTTCCAAAAGTCGGCCAATAACTAAAAAGAAGCCACGATGACACTTCGAAGTGAACTATATGTGACTCAATGACCACATGCTAAGCTCACCCGAGGCTCGAGACCGACTAAGCCTTAAAAGGGCCCTGCAACGATGCCATATGAGAACGATAGGTGCGTGACACCATAGATACAAATGCAAGCATGATGACAAAATTGAGGGCTCAAACAGCCTCCCGCCTTAAGATGCCAACGAATGGTGAATCGCAAGCACGTTGAAGCGCAATATAAATAACTCAGTGAACCATGTATCAACAATTTTGTCTTCTTACCTAGTACCAAAGGCTCAATGGAATTGAGTCTCCACGACTGAAGGACTAAGAGAAACCCGAACACGATGCCTGGAAAGATGAGTGATCCGGACATGATGTTGGAAAAGATAAGAGAAAGCTGGATGCGATGCTTGAAAAGATAAGCGATGCTTGGTCATGATGCTGAGGAAGATGAGGACAATCCGAACACGATACTGGAAAAGATAATGAAATCCGCGCACGATGCTCGAGAACCCGAACCCGAAGCAAAAAGAATGGATCGAATCTGGGCAGGATGCTGAAGAACCCGAAAAAAAGAAAAAGAAAAAAAAGATTGAATTCGGGCACAATGCCGGAGAACCCAACATAAAAAGGAATCGCATCCGGGCATGATGCCGGAGAACTTGAAACAAAAAGAAGGGATCAAATCCGGGCATGATGCTGGAGAACTTGAAACAAAAAGAAGGGACCGAATCCATGCACGATGCCGAAGAACTCGAAACAAAAAGAAGGGATCGAATCCGGGCATCATGCCGGAGAACCCGAAACAAAACGAAGGGATTGAATCCGAGCGCGATGCCAGAGAACCCAAAACAAAAGGAAAGGATCGAATCCAAAGCGCTGGCGTGTGAGAACTAGAAACAAAAATAAGGATCGAATTCGCGTGATGCCCGAAAAGATATGGCGTTCATGATGCCGGCGATGGAGGAAATCCGCACATATGCCGAGAACCCAAACAAAAGAATGGATCAAATTCGGGCACAATGTTGGAGAACTCGAAATAAATTTAAAAAGATCAAATCCGGGCACAATGTCGAAGAACCCGACATGAAAAGGGATCGCATCCGCGCATGATGCCGGAGAACCAGAAACAAAAAGAAGGGATCAAATTCGGGCACGATGCCAAAGAACCCGGCATAAAAAAGGGATCGAATCCGGGCACAATGCAGGAGAACCCGAAACAAAAAGAAGGGATTGAATCAGAGCACGATGCTGGAGAACCCGACATAAAAAAGGGATCGAATCGAGCACGATGTTGGAGAACTAGAAACATAAAGAAGGGATCAAATCCAGTCATGATGCCGGAGAACCCGAAACAAAAAGAAGGGACAGAATCCAGGCATGATGCCAGAGAACCCAAAACAAAAAGAAGGGACTTTAACGGGGCAGGCGATGTCGAGAACCCAAAACAAAACGGCGGACTAATTCGCCGAAAGCAAGAACCCAAAAAAACGAAGGGATCAAATCCAGGCGTGATGCCAAAGAACTCGAAACAAAAGGAAGGGATCAAATCAGGGCATGATGCCGGAGAACACGAAACAAAAGGAAGGGATTGAATTCGAGCGCGATGCTGGAGAACCCGAAACAAAACAAAAGGATCGAATCGACGCCGAGGCCCAGAATCCAAATAAAGAGGATCAATCCGGGGCAATGGGCCGGAGAACTTGAAACAAAAGGAAGGGATCAAATCCAGGCGCGATGCCGGAGAACTCGAAACAAAAGGAAGGGATCGAATCCGAGTGCAATGCCAGAGAACTCAAAACTAAAGGAAGGGATCGAATCTGGGCGCGATGTCAGAGAACTCGAAACAAAATGAAGGGATCAAATCTGGGCGCAATTCCAGAGAACCCGAAACAAAGAAGGGATTCGAATCCAAGGGCGATGCTAGAGAACCCAAAATAAAAGAAGGGATCGAACGTGTCTAAAGGCACAAAGAAGGGGCTATGCCCCAGTCTAAGGCATCAATACCATGTCAGAAACCCACCACTGCACATAAAGTCAAAGTCACAAAGCTTGAAAATATTACAAGCATTCATTCCTAAGGAAAATCCCTCCTCACTAATCCATAACATCCAATATCCACCAACAACTGATAGGGGGTACGCCCTCAGAGCGTACATCCTAAGCCCAAATATCTCAATGAAAACCCCAACATACCACCGAAAAACCCAATTGTCTACGAGCAAACAGGATAATGAATAGGGAATGCCCTGGAAGATGTGCACACATCCCCGGGCTGGGTCATCGATTACTCAGAATCTGATCCCCGTCACTCAAAAGCGCCTATCAGATTTAAGAAACCAAGTTGAATAATGGGCTTACTTCCAAACTCGATGCCTAAAACATCTTTAGGTGAAACTACTGTACATGTGTAAGAGCCAGTTAACATGAAAGGATGTGTACCTGCCAGAACGTGTCACCACTAAGCTAAGGCACCATCAACGATCCCAACTCTCTTTATCATTCCAGATTCGATCATGGACCTCGAGGCAAGAATCGAATGGAAAGGAACAGGACCCTCGGAGTATTCCCAAGAACAGACCTCAACATTCCATACTCAATCAGTAGACTTTAACTTGTCCATAAATGCGGGCCGGCAAACATTTAGATCCTTATGGCCTCAAGGTGGTCTTAATGACTCGACTGAAGGTAGCTAAGGTGAAAGGTGAATGAAATGGGACGGGAAACAAAGCCCAAATACCCAATAGATAATGCCAAACCCTGTACGCAACAAAGAAATGCTGAACTATCATGAGAGATAAAGTGTGACGCATCATTGGGAGAAGTGAGAATACGCTGTGGCTAAATACTGTGGATGTACATTTGTGAAACATTGTCACCAGACGACGATCGAAGGAGCATACAGAGAAATTAAAGAGATGGCAGTGAGAAAGTCGTGGTGGGGATTTACATGCAGCAAATCGATGAGTTAAGCAGCCAACCCGGTCACACCAGAGAGCTGCCAACTGAGGCAAGTCACCACAGAGTAAGATGGGAGCCAGATGGTGACAACGATCCGTGATACTAAAGAACCAAACTCGCCACCCTAATGTGTCGCCTGATCCATGGTGGTGAGAAAAGGATCATACAATGCTCTCACCGCTTCGTAAGAAAAATAAGTCCTCAATCCAAAATGACTCGATGATCAAGCGAGCACATCACTAAAAACTACGCTGATCCAAAATACCAAAGAAGGAAGATAAACAGCTGTGAATCTTTTTTTTCATTCTTTGCTTTTATTTTTATTTTATTTTTTCTGCAACTGAACAACCAACAAAGTAAGATGAATGCCACACTAGCACAATCTAATTAATGAACCTCAAATCCCAAACCCGACTGTGATGCCTCAAGCCCAAGACTCAGATCAAACCTATATGAATATGGTGATCAAATTTAACTCAGAGCTCCAGGACATGAGTGTGTTATCATCACGCAAGGGAAAATAAAAGTGAAAAGAAACAAGATGACAGAAACAAAACTCAAAGGCAAGAAAAGTGAAGATGCAAAATGGAGAAGAAAAGAAACAAGTAATGATGCAAGAAACAACAAACGAAGAATGACACAATGCTCACAGATCCAATTAATAAATACAAAGTGAATAGGGGCAGGCTCCCAACCCAGGTCAGAAAAGGTATGCAAGGCTAAAAGAAAAAAATGCCATAATACACCATGTGAGGCTGAAAGGGCTAGCAATAGGATATATCAATGTATGGGTATGCAATAGGGAATATGGCTACTCAAAGTGATTACTTACCCATCCTCCGGGACCATGATCTCACATAGAACTTCTTCCAACTCGATCCATTAACTCGGCTTCGTGGAACTGATTTCCGCCAAGGTCTGCCACCAAAGTACTCCTTCTCAGTCAACTAAAATAACATACCGACTCCACCCAAGTCTGGCCTAAACTTGCCTCTAGGGTCACTGATCAATCCCCTTAGGACTTTCAAGGCTAGGTCGCCTTTTTGAAACTTCTTCGGTTTGACCATTTTTCTGAATGCACGGGTCATCTTCCTCTGATAGGTCTGAACATGATCTGCTGCCCTCAATATCCTCTCATCCAAAAGGATAAGCTGATCATAACGAGACTGGGTCCACTCGGCCTCGGATATCTACTGCTCTAGTGCTACTCTCAAAGATCCCATCTCAATCTCAACAGGTAGCATTGCCTCCATACCATACACTAAAGAAAACGGGGTAGCTCCAATAGAGGTATGAAAAGATGTACAATAAGCCCACAATGCGAAAGGAGCTTTGACTAATCCCGGTGAAGTCTCACCCATCTTCTCAAAATCCCTCGATATTCTTATTGATCTAATTCTAATCGCCCACATTAGTCCAGGTGAGATATGACGAGATCCGTGATGTCGAATGCCATACTCTTGAATCAACATGTCCACTCATTCTTGAAATGCACCCTTTATCATAAATCAAACTGTGAGGGACATCAAAAAAAAAGAGTGGGTGGAGAAACATATCCGATGAATTGGGCCACCCTGTCACACAATCTAACATTGATAGAAGCGCCTAATCAATGTTGGTGAAAGAGTCACGGTAATTTAGTGTAATAGTTGAATAGTGACTTAAGGATCTTCTCCTGGCGAATATCAATACCCCATACCGAAATGGCCAAGGGGATGGGTGAATCTAACCTACAAGGTGGAACTCTCAGATCAAGTCTTCGCCATCTCGACACTCGCATCTCGTACAACCGCAACAATTTGTCTCCATGGTCAACTAAAAAGTAACTAGTCCTATGATTTTATGCTAGCATTCGACCTCCCAAGCGTGTGGGCCATAGACTCCTGCATGAACCTCTCTCATCACTCGATCTGCAGAGGCACGATCTAGACATAATAACAACATGCCATCGGGCGATCTCCTATACAGTGCATCCCCACAAACAACAAATCTGGCAGCCAAATGTCTCAATGCTCTTTTATCCTTGGCCGAGGCTGACTATGGGTAAGCGTTGCATGACAGAAACTGATAAAAATCATGGTACTAGGGTAGCTCATCTTGATCCTCAATATCTCCAATCAAACAACAAAAAGCTAGTGCAGACCTAGTCTCGATCAACAATGGTCGCACAAGCGATTTCCGCAGGAATCTCACCATGTAGCCAAGGTGGCTAACGATCGCTGAAATCGATTCCGCTTTGGGCGTATAAGAAAGTATCTCTGAAAATCATACTAAAACTGACAAAATCCAAAAAATCCAAGTAAGCATGGTAGGGCTTCAACTTCTCATCTCAAGTCCTCCAAATACCATGCGTCTGCTGAATAACCAAGTTGGAATCTCTGTGGATATCCAACTGTGGCACCCAAAGACGGCGCAGTCTCTAGGCCATAACATAAGCCTATACTCAACTATATTATTCGCCAACCGATGATGACCGTGAGAATGTCAACAGGACTGGATTGGGGAATATGATCACCCGAGGTGATATCAATAGATAGCAATGCCAAACCCGGCGATTGGCGCACTATCAAAGTACAACCGCCATCCTCGCGAGCATCGGGCAAAGCATTCAACAAATCGCTTCATCAGTGGAAATCATCATCAATCAGCCTGTCATCAAATACAAGCAAAGAATGATCTGCAACAACGCTTCCCTTTACTAATTTTTGTATGACATATTGAATATCAAACTCTGTATCAGTTGTACTAACCATTTAATAAGCCTACTTGTCAGAACAGGCTTATCAAAGAGATACCTCAATGGATCTAATCGTGAGACCAAAAGTATGGAATACTCTGTCACATAATGTCTCAGTCTCCTAGTGGCCCAAACCAATGCCAAACAGAGGTGCTCAACTTCATACGTATCCGCACTCATATTCCAAAGATCTCCTTTTGTTTGGGGAGGTTGCATGGCTCGCCTCCTTCCCTTTAATCATTGAAATGAGCTAGCATGCATCCTAAGGCCATGTCTGAAATCGGAGAACACATAAGCAACAGGCGCCCAGAGCAGATAATTAAATCAGAGGAGAAAAAAAGGAGAGCACTCCTTTAATCTTCTCGCCGTAAGCGCGAGAAATTACTATTCAAACTATAGGCTGGTTCTTCCTCGTACACGTACATTAAGCTCACATATGTATGTCGGGCTTTAGCAATGAAACTGGGCCGATATATCAGAATCCGCCTAGAAACCCGCCGATCTCTTTCATCCCTCAAGTGTGCATGCTCGGGTATGGCTTTGATCTTTTTAGGATAAACCTCTATACCCTTCTTACTAACAATGTGTCTGAGCAATTTCTCAAAAGTTATCCCAAAGGTGCACTTCTTGGGGTTCAACCTTAGTCTGATACGTCTGATCCTCTCAAAGAACCTCTGTAAGGCTGCTAAGTGATCTGTCTTGTCTCAGGACTTCACTATCATATCGTCCACACATACCTCGACATCTTTGTGCATCATGTCATGGAACAGAGTAGTAGTAGCTCTCTAATAAGTGGCTCCTCGTGATTCTTTCGTGAACCAAAAATGGCATAACCCGGAGCAGCGTAAGTACCCACTCCAAGAATGAAAGAAGTCTTCCATATCCTCCGGGAGCCATCGTGACCGATTATACGAAAATCCATCCATGAAGGACAACATCGAATGTCCTGCAGTGCTGTCAACCAACATATCAATGTGTGGGAGGGGAAAATCATCCTTAGGGCTGGCTTTGTTCAGATCATGAAAGTCTACACAAACTCTAACCTTGCCATCCTTTTGGGAATAAGGACGACATTAGCCAGCCACTCAGGATACTCAACCACCGACAAGAAGCCAACACTAAGTTTATTTTGAATTTTTCCTTAACCTACAAACCCATCAAGAGTAGTTTCAATTTCTACTTAACTGTCTAGCATGTGGTAGAATGGCAGTGATGCTGCAAATGTAGAGAAGCTCGGCGTCTGCATGTCCTCATATGACTATGCAAATACATCCAAGTATGACTTGAGCAAGTCAATCAATCTACTCCTCCTATCAAGAGATAGGGAAGAGCCAATCCTAATCTCCTTGAACTGATCTGGTGCCCTAAAATCTATCAACTCTGTGCTACAAGTAATGGGTGTAACTTTCTTGTCCTCTGTATCAGAATCATACTCTAACTGGACACCTAGTGGGTCATCTGTGTCTCCCACATCATCAACATCATATATATGTGTTGTGGGTGCTGGTGGTGTAATCAAAGGAAAATGCTGTGACATAGGAAAATACTTGAAAATACTCATGTCATTATTACCATCAGAAATATCATCGCAGCGGGTGACAAACCTGGACATAGTGTCAAAAGAAAGAGGTGGGTCCATAGAGTTGGACGCTCCCTCAACATAAACAATATTATGAATAATATAAGTAGCAACAAGTCCATCATCATCATTTATCTCTAGCATAGAAATCCCAAACATATAAAAAACAGAGCGGGGCCCAAGTAGGGTTGCATCTAGAATGTGGCTAGTGCCAATCATGTCCATTGCATTAGCATAGGTATCATAAAGTGTTACATCCTCAAAATCAATAACAGAAACTCCAAACATGTCAAAAGCATAATGGAGCTCGTGTGGGGCTGTATCGAGGATACGGCCTATGCCGATCATGTCCATCTCATCTATGTAAGTATCAGGAAGAGTCACTCCACTAGTATCATCCCCAAATCCATAGATAGGTCATATCATGACCTCCCGAAACGTTGCAGAGAACACACTAGCCGACCGGCGACGTGGTGCAACTATCACGGCACCAGTTCCTAGTAGCCTCGTAACCAAACACATCTGTCTCAAGGCCTGTTGATTGCCTTGGATCCTATATGTCTCTAAAGCATGATCATTACCCCCTATGCGAGGTGCATGCTTTGATCCTCTAATAAAGTAGTTAGCCTACTAAAAGGTATAATTTTTCCGCCAGGATAATTCGAGATTTTCGGAACCTGCACAAAAGCAGCCCTTACTTCCCGTCTCAGCCTCTTCCGCGCCATGTGACGTGCATCTTCCTCTATAGGAGTGTAACCTAAACCATAGGGTATGTCATGATCAACTGTAAAAGTAAACTCACGTGGCCCCTGCTGGCGACGACCCAACCGTAATCCAGGCATAGAGGACATGCCTCTCATCATACTAAGTACCAAAGTGTTGTTGTGTTGATCGAAAGACATAGGCACCAGGACTCTACTGTCATCCTCTAAACTGATAACCTGAACCTCATCGAAAGTAAACCCGGTCAAATGTGTAGGTCATCCTTACTATGGTCGACTATTACATGGGCTTGTAAGAAGTAACAACATCTCCGGGCTATACCGCATCGTGATAATGAGCCCTCGTGGCTAACCTGAACTTAATTAGCGGAATATGGTAAGAATACCCACCTTATGAATCCAAGGGTGGCCAAGAAGCAGGTTAAAGGATGACTAAATCCTCAAAACCTGAAATATTATGGAGTATCAGACTAAATTTAATCATGATACTGGTACTGAGCAGGCCTACACTGCCCTTCTAAGTCCCATCAGCTTTATTGGGCCTTAGCCCAAAATTAATGCAAAAATCCAAGTGCAATGACAAAGAATTAATGGACAACAGCTCAGATGGGTCAGTCTGGGAGGATGTATCAAGACCTGGTACTCGCTGAACAAACAGAATGACAAATGAATAAGATCAACATGATTCACCCCCCTCGGGTGGTAAATCATCATCAGAAAATGCAATGCATGTAGCTCTGTCGGCTATCAAAAAGTGAATAAGCCCCTCAAGGGTAGTGGCATTATCAACTTTGATCTGACTAAATGCTCTGATTAATGCATCTCTATGAGTAACGGATTTAGGCCACAGGCTCCGTGATGGATATAATGAGCCTCGTGTAGTGTGTACCGGTGAATCTCATCATCCTCTCTCTAAACATCCTCTCTAGTCAAGCAGCAAGAATGACTCACAATCCGGAGGAGGTCGAGCTACCTCACTCAAGGGAATAAGAGAACATCCCAGAGTCAAGGCTTCCATCCGGGAAGACAACCAAGGTGGTGGCATATGCAATGAAGAAAAAGTATACAGGTGAAATTGAAGTATGTCTGGGAACCTCATCTAGGATAAGTCTGAATGGCCTAGGGATTTGCTGGCTAGAGGTGTTTCCACTAAAATCTGAGTCTATATATAAACTGATCGGCTGTGGAGCCTCTCCATCCCATCCCATCATGAATATCTCATCTCCCGAAAATTCAACCGAATGTACACTACTCGTGTGTGGAGGTACAACTCTGAAGGCTGAGGGTTTTGGCCCATAGTCACTAGTGCATCCAATCACCCAAAACCCGATCAATCAAGTCTCAATGGTATGTCTCAAAAGATCGCACAACCGGTCAGACAAGTAGCTCCGCTCCACGGTAGGCACGGCAAGATCTCGTCCCCAATCCCCGGGTAGGATAGATGGTGGTGGTCCGGATGGCGGAGCACCAAACCCCTCTAAACGACCTCAAATGCCCCTGGGCTTTAGGAACCTGGCTTTAAAACTTCTGCTTCGCTTCTTGGAGGTTGTCTGAGCACTGCTCAGTAGCTGCAGGCTCTGAAATGTGTATGTAAACTAGCTGGGAAGGAGGTAGCCTCGAGTCAAAGAATAACTGGTTCAGCTTGAATAACATCTGTAAGGAATATTCAGAATTTCACTAGCTGAGCCTGGGAGTCGGTAAAGAAAAAAAAAAAAAAACCTGGAAGCCAGACAAATGAAGAAATAAATATCTAAAGTGATCTCAATGAATCCTATCTTCCTTTGAATTCAGAGTGTGAGCTTAACGGCAATCCGAGCGGTGCCTGGCCGTAAAAGGCCAAGTCCAGCCACCAGCCCAGCCGGGATACCACAGAGAAGTCTAGCAAATCGGGGCTGAAGGATGCGCATAATCATTCTATATGATCGAACCTAAGGGTCATCAGGTTTCCCCCAAAGAGTGGATCTTCAATGTGGATAAAGGAAGTGACTAACTCAGCTGACCTCTACCTGAGGGTCTCCAACTCCCTCCAGGATACATCCACTACAAAAATATTAAAAGAATGTCTCACAAACTATCCCAAATCGCCATAACCACGCCCCGAAGGGTCCAATGAGGCAAACCAACGCTGAGCGGCACTGTAACATCCCGAATTAGACTATAGAAGCTACTGTGGACTCAGTATAAGAAAGCAAAATTTTGATTTTCGTGAAATTGGCACAAGGGTAAATTGGTAATTTGTAAAATGAGGACTTAAAGAACAGAAACAAGAAGAGAGAGTATGTTAAAGTAGGAATTAGGATGTCTACGACAAACAAATGAGTGATAATTCAAGAAAAAAAAAAAAAAATCCAAAAGAGCTAAAATTGGAAAATGATCAAATGGGTTCAAATTTTACTGTTTTAGTTAGGGTCAGATGAGAAGGAGAAAGAGAGAAGTAAGATATAGCGATGAAGAAGAGAAGAAGAAAAGGAGGCCAAGAAGTGTTCAAGATGAAGCAAGGGAAAACCATGCGGGTGACGCCAGCGCGGTCCCAGTGTGGTACAATCCTGAGCTAAAGCGTAGTAAAACCTGGCAGGGAAAGGCGCTATGGCTGGGTGGTGTGGGAAGTTAAGCTGGTGGCTGATTGAGTTTTGCCTGGCGGAATTTCAGCAGGTGCGTAAATTCAGCTATTATGTTTCGCTGACACCCCACGCCAGGTAAGAAAGTAAAAGGCGCCAAAGCGAGTCACACCGATAGTAGGCCCCGGCGCCGGTGCGGAACCGAAGGGCTTAATTTAACAACGGTGGAGAACCGGCGTTTCTGAGGCAGAACTTTTAGCTGAAGTAGGCTGCAGCTCCGAAACAAGGCAGGCCCAGCTTGTTCTTTCTTTCTGCTAATCTCTGAACCGTTTTCTTTTGTTGAATTTTATGAAGACATTTAGCAAATTGATTTAATTGAGGATCCCAAAAGTAAATGAAGGTCCATACGCACAAAGCAGGTGAAATATTAAAACTTACGCTGAAAGTGTAAATAAGTCACCCAGCGATCCCGCAGAGCACGCTTTCGCCTCGCTGTTACCTGGGCACAAGAGGTAAGTTTGCAGGAGAGAACAGCGCCTATTTGAGACCTAGAGGTTTGGCAGGCTTCAGCTTCCTGTCCAAAAAAGGGCATACGACTCAGTGATTGTGAAGGTTGAACTCAATGGTAATATCAAATGGTTTATGATTTAACTAATCTTCTGGGGTCTATAAATATAAATTTCTGTAACAATAATAATATCAAAGAAAAATGATTTATATGATAGACATCTAATAAAACACATAAGAAGAAATAAGAAGAGGAAATGGAGTGGTTTGTAATGCACCCATTTCTGCACCTCAGATGACCCCAGAACCTTTGTGGGGTGAGGTGAAATCCCAAGAGAAACAGGCAGAAACTCATAGTGAAGCCTCATAAATAAACCCCAAAGCGTGGCCAAAAAAGGGTGATCGAAAGCTAACTGTGCCTCATGTAGTATCCAAAGATCTGCTCATCAGCCAGGTTAAGACTGGGTAATCGTTTAGTACTAAAGATGATGATCTAGTAATCAAGATCCACAGAGCCAACACAGACATAGAGTCCATCTGAATGGTTTACAGCTAGAGCAAATGAATAAAAGAGAAACAAAGAGCTGGCAAATGGACCAAGAATGATATACAGAATAAGTAACATCAATAATGTACTACAAGTTAATTTGTGATGAGAGACACAGTGTGTCCCCAACAAACACTAAAGTCAATGTGTTATCTGAAGTCACAGCTCACTGCCAAGGAGTAGGGTGACAGCACCACCCAAGAGCAGGGAAGAAAAGATAACACTTGTGCCTCATCCAATCAATTTATGTTAATTCTGAGAATGTATGAAGCCATAAACTTAGATCATTCCTGTGCCATCCTGAACTAATCAAAGTGTTTGGCATCGAAGGATCATCATATTCGGTCTCCAACCTATAACTCCATCAAACATGCACATACCTGATCCTCCGCTTCAATCCAGCGACACGGACTGGTATCATCAACATCTAGCCAACAGAGCCAAAATCAAATCAACAGCAGTACACAAATGCTCCAAAGATGGGGCTAATTGAACTGTGGTGGTAACTCCGGTAGTCCTGCGATACATGTGGTCCAGATGGTGGTGGTGGAGGTGCAGTTGAGTCATGCGAGGTGCTCCCCAAAATCGACAATGGTTGGACCTGATGCCCATCAATCCTCTGTCCTCGTCCCAATATGGCATCCCGGAGAGATGCCATGGTATCGATAATCTTAGCCAACTGGTCAACAGTAGGTACTGAGGGTCCATATCTCTATGATATGATATATGCTCTAAATGGATCAGGTGAATTCGATCCTCTAACAAGTCTACCAAACAATCTGATCCAAGTTTTGGAACCAGCTATTTCTCAGTTCAAAGACCTTCTCAAAAGGTATGTGCAATAGCTCTGATCACTGAACCTAAACCAAACAGAGTTAAACACTCAAATCTGAGAGCCAGAATCAACAAGGAACGCCAGTGAAACCTGGTGAGGCAGTCACAGGAGTGGATGCAGCAAGGGAGAATTTGTGGTGTACCAAAAAGCGCAAAGAACCGGAAAAGGTAAGTCCAAAAGCCAGGATGATCAGACTCCGTATTATTAACACGTGAACCTAAGATCCTAACCAACAACCCAAAATGATATACCGCAGCGCTTTTGCTGAACGTGTGAAACCAGTTTCAGGAAGCAGAGCAGGGCTATTTTCGTGAGACCCGCTGCATTCCCAGCTCTGCGACAGGATAATTTGATGACCTGGCCGTAAACCAGCTGGCTGAGCTACTCTGGGCTCAGAATTCGTGAAAATCAAGCAAACGCAAGTTGAGGTTAGACTGGGTCAAGATCGTGAGATTCAAACAAGGAGTAAAAGGTGCCAGCAAGTCAAGGCAAACGCAAGTGAAAAGAGGGCGCGAAGTTGCGAAAAGTGTAAAGAAGGCGCGTGAAAGCTGCCAAAGAACTTCGTGGCGGCAAAACCAAATCAATGGAAAATGAACTGGCGTAGTAGAAATGCGTGCAACGCAAAACGCGGTAACGTGTAAGACTGAAGAGAAAGAAAGTAAAAGCAATGAACCGTGGCGTGTATGCTAACAGGGGTGATCATCGCCATTCAGGTAGTTTGCGTTTGATTAGCGAATTAACGGGACACTTCTCAGAGACTGGCAACTCAAGTTCAAGTCGACTCCTCTTATGAAACCAGAGATCTGGTTCGATCCCAAATGTAGTCGCCACTTCCAGGACCCTACCCATTCCACGCCACACACTCACTATTAATAGAAAAAAGAGAGTCTATTTTCGAGCTTTGGAAAATTCGTCCCTAGTGAGGAACGGTTTTGTTTGGAGTCGCCACTTACTTTTTATTTTTATTTTTTTAAAATGTGGAAAATGAAATAAGAACAAAAAACCCCTCATTGACTCTAGTCAGGAAAAAGCGGTTCAAGAAAACTAGATTTCTGGGTCCGGGAATCAGATTACTTATTGAGAAGGAATTTTATGGTGTGAAACTCGTAAGCCTAACTCACTTACTAATGAATCGGGTACATGGGAGCACATGAGTCAAAGATCGATCGACCTTAGGCTATGTAGATGATATGAATCACACAAACCAACCTGTGATCTAGTATGCATATAAACTCAACCAAATAAAAAGCAATGGTAATGCGACTTTTGAGGTCCCAAGCCATGCGATGTAGATGAGATTAGTCCAGCACACATAAACACATAACAAGCATTCAAGATTAAGAACCATCCATGCATATGAATTCCGTAATCCTAAATCAAAGTGTGTACCTATGGTCTCTAGCCATGCACTACAGGAAAGGGTGAGTCAACCATACAACATGTATTCAGAATCAAGCATTAAAGTTTGCACCAAAGAGGAGGAAAGTTGGTTGAAACGAGGTAAGTGACTCCCCAAATGTCATTCAAATCAAATTAGACTTACCTAGACCATAACGCCCATAACTCTAAAATGGGCCCACGCTAACTCAAACCAAACATAAACTCAAACCTTTAAGATGGCCCTCAAGTGCCCCATAGAAAATGTGTTTGAGCCTCAATGGATTCGAGCTTGAAAAAAAAAATCCAAAATTGAGGGGTGCCCATAGTCCTTTTGAAGAACAGGTTGAATCGATTCCCAACTAGTTCATCCGGTTGAGTAAAATTCCTAAATTTTTTTATAAAATTCCTCAATGAATAAGGAATCTAAAAAGCGTTCCAAAGCCTGGAACACAGTTTCCTTGATAGAGTGAGAACCAATTGAAACAAGCGAAGGTGTTCCTCACAGATGGTAGAGTCAGTGAGCTGTTGTGTAGAACCGGTTGATAAAAATTCTGAAACCTTGTCAGAAAATTTCTCAAAGAGTAATGAATCCAACAAAAAAAACGGCTCTCAATTCCAAGCCCGGACAAGTGAGAACCAACTAAAACGAAGCAATGTGTTCCTAAAACTGAGGTTACCTAGCAGAACCTGTTGCACCGGTTAATCCGGTTCCCCAACCGGTTGAGATGGTTGAGAACAGTTCTCAAAATTTTTTAAAACATTCCTCATAGAGTAAGGAATCCAACAAAATAAACGGTGTACACCTAACCAATGAGTGAGAACCGACCAAACAATGCATAGTACTCCCTAACTATCGTCTTAAAAATAACCCATCGAATCGGTCGATCCGTTCCCCAACCAGTCGAGCTGGTCGAGAACAATTCTAAAAATTTTTAAGAACATTTTTCAGTTTAAGGAATCCAACAAAACAAACGGTGTACAATTCGATCTCAATGAGTGAGAATCGACCCAACAATCCGCTAGGCTTAAAATCAAGGCCGCCCAAAGGTAACCTCGTCGAACCTTCCCCAATATGAGCATGAAAACCGTACAATTCAATTCAAAGGAATGACACCCATGGAAGGCCCATAGTTATCATAAATGTGCAGACCCTAAAGGTCTCATGAGATAATCAAAATGAAATATGCACAGAAGGCCAATGAGCCTTCTTACCAAACTGAAATATTGGTCCCATAGACCATTGCCTTACCCAACAAACTGTGCTTGGGCCAGCCAAGCAAGAGATATATTTTATTCAAGGATTAGAGCATAGGGAACAAGATATGAAATAGAGTGGAGCAAGGATCCAGGTCTTACCTCTTATTCTTTCACTCTTCCACAAAACGTAGAGCCACCCGCAGATGCCAAAGAATTTCCCCACTTTCAGAACCATAAAACCTTCCTCGAACAGAGTCTCTTTACTTTATCTTCATTTCTTCCCTTTGTTTCTATTTCTCCTCACACTTCACTTTGTCTTAGCACTCCAGGACTCCCGGGTAGGACCTCCGCTCCTTAAATCAAAAGACACCTCCTACCCACAAACCAGAAAATCTGACATAGTCTCCCCCCAGAAAAAGTGCAAAAAATGTGACTACAATATGATTTTTTCCTCCTTTTATACTGATTCCAACCTAAGTATCTGAGCCCACCTGGTGTTTTCTACCTTCAAACTCTGGAAAGAGCTCCTTCAGCTTGGAAACCATACTCCTCAATAACTCTCCTCACCAATTCCCCATGCAAGCTGACTCCATTAAGTTTTCAGCTTGCTTTACCACCAAGGATCCATATGGATTCATGGTGGGTTGCAAGTAACCCAAGCCAAAGCCCAAAATGGACAAAAAATACTGCCCAAGACCGATATGGAGCTAATAGGCCCGATCCATGTAGGATTTGGGCTCTAAAATTACCAAAAACAATGTTCTACAAAAGCTAGCTTGAAGAACCGGTTGAACCGAATGCCAACTAGTTGAGCCGACTAAGAAAAATTTTGAAAATTTGACAGAATGTTCCTTGAAGAATAAGGAATCCAACAAAAAAACGAAGTGTGATTCCGAGTTCAGATGAGGGAGATATGACCAAAACAAGCTCGAGTGCTCCGAATTTGAACCTACTCCAATAATGAACTTTAATTGAAATTCGTAGAACCGGTTGAGCCGGTTCCCAACTGGTCAGTCCGGTTGATAAAAAATTCTCAAATTTTGTTGAAGAATTCTTCAATGAGTAGGGAATCCAACAAAAGAAACGGTGCATGATTTCGAGTTCGGATGAGGGAGATATGATTGAAACAAGCCCAAGTGCTCCTAATACGACATGCTTCAATAAACTCTGATGGAGCTAAAACCTTGGGGGGCCCACTTGCTTCCTATGGCACGATGCCAATAACTAAAAAAAAGGAAGCCACGATGATACTCCGAAGTGAACTACATACGAACTCAATGGACCATACAAATTACCAGAGGCTGGAGGCAGAGCTAAGCCTAAAAGGGCCCTAACTGTGCCATATGAGAACGATGGGTGAGTGTGACACCCATAGGATAAATGCAAGTGTTGAAGGGACAAAATTGAGGGTCTACAATATAGTCGATGATTTTGGTACAAGTAGAACTATACACAAATTTTCACTTTACTATTCCTATATATGGAATGGGTTATAGGTACTCAAAACAGTTATTCCCTCATTTATTATGCTTTATTGAATATTAGTAAAAAGAAACAAAATATGTTTCCCATGTTCATTTATTCAAGAAAAGATGATATATCATTTTCCCTTGACCATTCTAGACTTTAGGATGTCAATGTGGAAAAGGAAAATGAAAGACAGAAGAATTACTAAAGAAAAAAAGGGATATATAGAACAAATTTACCAATAAACTATATCTTTGATCTCTTCCACTTTATTCATGGAAAGTTTGATGGTAAAAAAATAATTATAAAAAAAGAAGAGGAATAAGAAGAAAGAAAGAAAGAGATACTAAAACCCCACATCACTTATTAACAATTTTTTAAAATGTGTGAAAGATGATTTGTTTACTGCCTTTATCAACTTCCATGGTATGTTTCATACTTAGTTCAAAATCTCGATTTATAAATTTAGTTTGGTAATAGAAAAGGATACATGTATATTGGACTACAACTCCAGGCATATAAAGTCAAAACTTGCATATAAATAAATAAACTAGGGTTGAAATACCCTTAAAGTTTGATTACTAAAGGAAAAACCAAGAAGTTCTCTTGACGACCAGAAGGTGGCATTAAATGCAAACAAAAAATTATTAAACTCCTTGATTCCAAGTCATAAGACTTCATATGATAGTTTCAAGATGGTGGAACTAACCTAGGAGATTTCCTAAACACCTTATTGGTTTAAAGGTCATCACCCTTTCTTTTGAGGTTTATTATTGCTAGACTTTTGTTTTCTCATAGTTCGTGTGTTTAAAGCAAGATTAAACTCAATTTTTATGATATTTAATAAAGATTATAATTAGAAATGATTGAAGTATGGCATGATCACATGCACTTCTATATAACTTAATGTTATGATTAAAACTATTGCATAGTTTCATACATTTGACCTCAAACAATGAAGTGTTGGCTTTTGTATAGATAGAAATCAATAGTTCAAATCAATTTTGAAGGAACATCATGATTATATTGCTATAAAGTTAACATATGATAAATGAGAAAATGAAGTTTGCAAACATTTTACTTTAGATATTGGAGTTAATGAGAGAGTAGCTTTTATTTCCTTAGTAATGTTAGATTGCCAACTTTCTTTATTTGATAGCACTGTTTGAAACCAGTGATAGTCATAAAGGATGTTTGAAACTGAGTTGGAACCCATTTTGATAGTTCCCCATGAAAATAATACACTTCGCGTTGAAACTTAGATTATATTGATTGAAGTAATTCCAATAATTTATTGTTGTGTATAATTTCCTAAATTAGTTGTTATGAACAAATTGCTATAAATAAACTTGTAATTTGTGATGAATATTCAAATGATGGATGTTTGTTTTGATTGAAGGTAAGAGATTTGCTAACTGACTATTATTGGTATTTAGAGACTAATATGGCACCAAGGAGGAGGAAGCATCCGTGCAAACGCCCTTCTAAGGCAGTTGTCACCGAGGCAAGAACCGGAAGTAGATCAGTCTCATCCTTCTCAACATAATTTCTCAGACCATCCAACTATAGAGCCTGCTGATATTCCTCAAGCCGAAGTGCCACTAACTATCGATGCATCACCTCCCCCATCTTGATGTCGTTATGGAGACTGCATTTTAGTTTAGTTTTTGGACTTATGATGCAACAATTTATATCTTGTTAGAACTTTATGAACAACAAATCCATATGTATTTAAGTTCCATTTTTTAGACTTTCTTGCAGTATTTGTTGAATGATTTTATGAATGTATCTTAGTTTATTTTATGACTAATGATTTAGTTTACATTATAGTTAGTGTATTTGTTGAACCTAAGTACTACATTTTTAAATATAAGGTACAACATCAGTTAACCATGTGTACTACACTAATATACTATGGGTATTAAAATGTTCCCAAGTTATACCTGTTGAAGACGGGTCGAGATGTCAATGATCAAACCCCTATGTCTCAACCAGTCGAGATAAATAATAGAACCAATTGAGAACTAGTCAAATGAGACCAAACTTTGAAATTGCTACTAAATGATGGTTCGATTGGTTGACTAAGGCTAATGCAACCAGTCGACTAAGACTAAACTTTGAAATTTGCTACTAAATGATGGTCCAATCGATCAATTAAGACTTAGTCAACCGAACGACTAAAACATAACTTTTCAAGTGTGGAACATAGTGGTTGATTAACTGGTCGACTAGTGTTTAATCAACCAATCGACACAGCCAAAACTTGCAAAATTGCTACATAATGGAAATGAAATTGGCCACCTAAGAGCTAGTCATTTGCTCAACTGATACATCACTTTAAAAATTGTAACATAAAAATAAACTCAAAATGCATTGGCAATAAACTATTACAATGATTACAAACACATTGTCCTTAGTTATTCCAAAATAAAATGTCACTTTGTTTGCATATTTCTATCAATTACAATAACTCCAGCAAAAACATAACCTTATAATAGTTTTATAAGTACATAAAAAGGAACACATCCCAATCTTCATGACTTCACTACTTGTATGCATTAATAAACTTAGACTACTCTTTATTCTGCATGTCCAAGGGAATTTCAACTACAAGTTGCAATCTATACAAGAGCATTTTATCCTGTTAAACAGAAGCACGTACAAAGATTAGTAATGTCTATCTTCATTGAGTATGGAAGTTTGTATATAGTTAAAATAATCGAGCGAGATTACATCAATTGATTGAACAAGTGGCAGACAGCGGACTAGAGTATAGGTGTGTAAATTAATGTAAATGTGTGCCCCTAAACCGAAGTCCATTGACAACCCCATCAACTGCGGAAAATCTACCGTCGTATCAACAAGACACACACATGAGTAAAATTAGCCCACATTAGCTACCACGTCATACTCATCAAAATATATCCAACCAATTATACTACATGGTTCAAGAGTTGATTACACTCTTAATACAACATATATTAAAATTGAGAATCCTAATACATGTTTTACATATATATTCAATCAAAGCCACAAGTCGGCTTTCTTCTCAAAACGGTCTCTAATGAGTGCCGCCTTCCCGATCGCTCCTTGCACCTGAAATAATATTCCCTCGACAGGGTGAGCAATGCCCAGTGGTAGGATTTCTACCGCAGATTTACTCCCGTAAGTGCACATGCAATGATTCAATGTAAGCAAACACACACTCCAAGTAAATCGATCTGCTTGAGATATACCATGCCCGATCCGTGTCAAAATTCCTCCATGAGCTCCTCGCACTTACTTTAAGCCATGTATGAGAAAACACAGTTTTCAAAACAAATGATTTTTGTTCTCGAAAACACACTACCAAGGTTCAGTAAAAATATTGGACTACCCTCCGAGTCAAATTGCTGGATATTTCTCTGAAACAGTCATGGTCCTCATCCGAAGTGATATATTGGACAACTCTCTAAGGCAATTCTTCGGAAAATCTCCCTCGAAATTCCTTTCACAAACATTTTCGTTTTTCTTTCAATTTCATGTCATGCACTCACTCCTAATATCTTAGGGTGCCCAGTGCATATGGAATGCATTATACCATTTCCAAACCATTCATGCTAATATATTTACATGCATATATTAACATAAATTAAATCACCACATCATGTTAACACATCAAATTTCATGCATTAACGTATTAAACCCCACACAATTCAAGCCATTCATCCTAGCAATATTTCATGCAATTAACACATGGCCGTTTTGGTCAACCAATGCAAATGGAATTTTACATTTTTATGATCCCCTAAGCAACGATGGGTTGTCAGTGAAACAACCACTCATGACTTATCAGTTCTACTGGGCAAGAAACCATCAACCATTCGGCCTCATACACACCAAATCATAATTGATTGCATAGATTACACCACAAGCCGCCCAAACAGTCCCTAAACTATCCAAAACGGGCTCAAAACATTCCAACAATTCGATCCTAAGTTTTGGGACCGATCAAACGGCCACTCACGGCCTCAAATCAACCAAACCATTAACAAAACACTTAAATAAAAAAATAAACCAAGTAGAAGAAAACCCCTACCTTCCGGAGTTTGTCGAAACTCCCTAAAACCGGTACCCACACATAGCCCTTGTCGTGGGGAGCAACTTTGCTTCTTGCCTCGCCGGAATCATTGTTCGATCATGGAATTCTAGAGAGAAGAGTGAAGCTACTCTCTCTAAATCCCTCTTTTCTCTCCCTTATCCCACTGTTTGTTCCTTTCCCTCTCCCCCAAATTGGTTGGGTCAACTTTGTCAAGAAAATTGTCATCTCTTGCCACATGTCAATCATCCATTTATCTTGAGTTACCCCTTATCCACTTATCCATCTAACTTTGAGATTTCCATCCACCCATAAGGTGCCATTTTTCACTCATGGGCCCCACTTGAGCTCATGTTTGACCCATTCTGCTCAGGACACGTGGCACCTCTTGAGCCACTCATAAAGTGCCAAGTGTCCCACACTCCTCCATGTGCCTCGAAAGCGATAAATTCGGCATGCCAGGTGAGCGAAGTCGACATGGTAGCTAGATTTAACTGAAACATTCCACGGAGAGTCCATTTTCATCATCCGAGATCTAGAAAAATTCAGTTTGGCAGAAATTTTCCATTTGCCCTTTTTAAGAAAATTGGATTTTCCCCGGGGTTTCAGTAAAAATGTGAAGCACTTGCGCTGAGTATGCGCGTCGAGGAGTTTCGTAAATATAGCGACTAGTCAAGTGTCGTTCCCACAAGGAGAAGTGTGTTGAATACTGGAATCGGCTCTAGAGTATTATCTGGATCTCAAACTTGAGTGAATTACTGCTAGTATAATGATAACTTGATCCTAAATGAGTTGTTAATTCAATTAATGGGGACTAGGGTTTTGCCTCCCCTTGCCACATTCAATGGATTATAATCTATGTAAGATTTGTTATTCAGTATATTAACGGATTCACGTTGGCAAGGTTGATCGTGCCTATGAGATATCCTCTCTCGAGGTATATTCACCTATCTTGCTAGTAGAGTTCATCACATCTCTGCATCAACCCTTAACTCCGAGACGCTTAAATGGTTAAACCCTAATCACAACACTTGGAATCGGGAGATCTCTACTCTCCGATTGACCAAGTGTCACTCTACCCGGATCCCTAGGAACCTTTATCTCTTGATCTCATATTCCGGGTAAAAGTATGATGATGTTGGCTAAATACCACCATGTAGGTAATTAACAGAGAATAGAGTAAATCGATAACAGATCCATAGATATGCTGAATAAACTGAATCAAAAAACTAATCCATACGAATGTAACAAGAGTACAACAAAACCCTAGAAATAAAACTAGAACATCATCCTGGTCATTACAATCATTCGGTTTTTAATCAATAGGAGTTCAAGAAAGAAAATACAAATTACAAGGATTACACGATCTCTCGAGTCACTCCTGTGTAGTTGTCTCCGTCTCGTATTCCCTCCGCTCTTTTGTCAACTTTTTTTATCGAAGAATTCTCGAGTGAGTCAGCGTCGAGGCGTTGCGGCGATGGTGATGTAAGGCTGCATGTCATACGACCTCCAGCGTCGTGACGTTGGTGGAAGCTCTCCTCAATCTCCTTCTTCAAATCTCCACCTGACTTCGAATGCGCCTTTTCACCTAAAATGCACGAGAAAGCCAAGTATCGGATATAGGTAATAAAGCGCACTTATTACTAAGATAAAATGAACCCAGCGTGATCAAGCGAACATATGATGAGTGTTTTAGGCACTCATCACACCTCCAAGCAGCTTCTTGCTTGTCCCAAGTAGAAACGGACTCATAACTGCTTATCAAATGAAAATTGACCTGACCTTTGCGACATGAGTGTGATAGCCACGATACCAATACGAATTCAAAATGAATTCAAACTTACAATTTGGGCCTTTATCATCTAAAATCAGGATCCTTAAGTTGTGCAGCACCTGAACCGCTAAGCAAGGTCGGTTAACTAAGCATCTCAACCCCCTAAGTTTTCAATGACCTTTCCCTAGAAGTGTATGTGTAATTGTTTCATGAACACCAACATATACCTCGATTCCAGTACCCTCAAACTTGAAGTCCACTCGCCCATTTGAAAGACTCTAATCATAGAAGGATAAGAACGCACCCTTTTTATTTACATAATATCTAAGCATGAAAGAACTCCGATTACTTTATAGAGTTTTGGTTAGTGTCCTGTAGCGGGAATTCATTGGTGACTCCACCCGATTAGTTAGAACTGCAGGGAGCATTTTAGTTCCTTTAACTTCCGCGACCACTCAGCAAACCTAAGGCCTAGATTGTGGAAAGGGTCCATCCTCTGTCCCGTGGCGAATGGTGGTCAAATAGCTCCGGCCTTGATTGGCTCAGGGTATAAGGCTTTGAAAGGCCCCTCGAACTGTGCCCGGGATTTCGATTGGACAATCCCACTTATTCTATTCACACACATCTTTTTTTTTTTCGATTTAGGCCTCGAAGGCAATCATCTTTTTCAAAGGTGTCTCATCACTTCGGTGTTTAGAAACCCTCAAGGCACATGGAATTCTTGTGAGCAAGGTCTGAGGCCTTGGTATACCTTAGAGATCACATGTGAGTGTGTGTGATAGACTACTCGGGAAAAGGCTTCCTGAAACACACAAGGGGTGACTAAACTAAGTCACCTCAAACTTTCTAACACACTATTCCAGATCATGGAACAACCTAAGGGTCCCTTTTCATTCTCTGCTCGATTTTTTTGAAAATTTTTTTTGACTCAAATTAACCTCCCTGGCGAGCGTGACATCCACTCACACACAATACCTAAAACACGCAAAGCTGCGAAAACAACCTAAGACATGTAAACACATGAAAACTGTATATAAAACAAAGACACATATTATATATAAAAAATAAAGATACATGCAACCTAACCACATAAAAAAAAACTAAAAACAACCTAAATATAGAAACACCAACTAAAAAAATCCAAACCATTTTCCCACCCCCAAACAAAAGTAGATGATTCGTACCCACGGTAAGATGGTCGGAATCAACAAAATTTGTAGTCCTAAGCTCCTCCTACTTCCGTAGTCAAGCTACTGCAGTATAGTGGTCTAGGGTCGAACACGGGGATGGGTTTTCATCCTATGAATGACTTGCATCGGTGTTGAAAATGGTAAGGCTTTTAATTTGGATTTTTTGGATTTGTTTAACCAGTGGGATTGTTTGGATGGTGATTAATTATGGCGAAAGTGAAGTGAGAAAGGTAACTTTGAAGGTTTGGGTCACTAAAGCTTGACAACATGGGGGTAACAAGTGTCCTCGGGTTTTATCCTCGCATCATGGCAAGCAACCTGTAAGTCAAGCCATAACCGGATCTTTGTTTAACTGGCTAACTAGAATCACTCCTATTTAGTCGACACGGGTAATATGCATCTACGGCTCTTCCGAGTTTGAAACCACAACATTCAGCTTCATTTTTATTTCGGTGGCTTTCGTAAAAGGCCATCTAAAGAATAACCAGTACATCCTAGCAATAAGTATGCTATATCTAAACATGGTAAGTATTGGCCAAAGCAATGACATTAAATGATATTCAACCTAGTTTGAAGATGGGAACCGCCATCTGATGTAGCATTTAACACATGAGAACTGACACAAACTACCTGACCAGGCTAGCTACCTTCCTCTTCAAAGCTAAGAGACTTAGCCAAGCATCTCTTGAGTTGTCATCCTCAAGAGGTTGTTTAGTAGCCTAGAAAATGAGAAAGAGGAGAGAAGAGAGAAAAACAAATACCCTGGCCCGAAACTCTGGAGATATTTACATAAAATGAAAAGTTGCCAAAAGATTGCCCTCTTTTACAATTTGGGGGGGGGGGGGCTTTTATAGGCCACCCAATGTATGTAAAAGAAAGCCTAACATATTGGCTAATACAAAGGACAAGGAGGGTAATACGCAGTGATCGATTGGCATTAATTACAAAATATAATGGGGCAAGAGATTTCGCTATGCAGAAAAATTTCGCTAGGTAGCGAAAATTTCGCTAGCCATAGCGAAATTTCGCTAGCCTAGCGAAATTGGACAGAGATAGCGAAATCCCAAAATTTAGCTGTACATGATCAATTTACTGTTGTCTTCTGTTGAAGAGAGAGGAAGGAGATAGCCTAGCGAGAAATATTTTAGAATAAGCGGTGAAGAATTTGGCTAGGCGCGATGATTTTGGCTACATAGCGAAATTTCGCTAGCCTAGCGAAATTTCTCAATTTCGCTAGCCTAACGAAATTTCTCAATTTCGCTAGGATTGCGGAGATTTTCGTATGACTGAAATTTTCGCAATCCCAACAGGCCACCATGATCATAGCGAAAATCTCTGCAGGTTTCCGCATTGCTTCAGCGCATGCATCCACGAACCTCCTTTGCCTTCGTTTCTTCTTCACTTTTGCCTCCATTCCTTCCTTTGGTCGACATAACGTGGTGGAAAATAGATTTCGATCTTCATTATTCAACACATCTCGTGTAAATTCCCAAGGTATGCAAAAACACCATAAAATAATAAAAATAACCTCTAAGCTGACATAAGTGATACTAAGTAGATCCGAACACTTCAATTGGCTTAATTGACATGATTAAGTAGCATAAAAGCACTCAAAACCTATCTCGAATAGGGCTCAAAAATAGCACTTTTTAGGTACTAATCACACCCCCAACGAAAGCGTTGCTAGTCCCTTAGCAATGCAAAATAATAAAGGCATGCATGCGTGATTTTTCAAAGTTTATGGTTCAAAAAAATGTATGTACAAATAAACATTACCTTTAAAATAGAAAAATTGACACAAAGTTTGGCAGAGCATAGGAGAACCAAAACCATGCAGAACAATTTTTAGGTCAATACCGGATCCAAAATTCTCAACTTGAATTTCCACAAAGATCTAATGGTTTATTAATATAACCAGATTGAGCCAATAAAGTGCAAAAATTGTTCCCTCCCCCCAACCTAGCTACAGGCATGGCCTTAAGCTGTTGAACAACCTAGATAGGAAAAGTTACACTCTTATTTCTTTATTCGACTACAATGTAGGGTGCAATGCTCAAAACTCGATTTCACTAAAGTCAGGTATGGGTCCACGATGACTCTGACGGTGGGTTTAGAGCGTCAAGCGAAAGGATCACTTGACCACGAACTCTCTGAGGCTTCACCCGGACTCGAATGACCCGAAAATCAAGCACCTACAATTAGCTACTTACTCCTGCCCATCCACCCGTGCTATAACGAACACTAAGTCGATGACTCCAACCAATTAAGGCATAGGGCATCGGGCTTCAAGGCTTTCGCCATATACCCTGGGATTACCGTGTTAGGCTTGAAGACAAAGCTTCACGACTTTTATTTTTCTTTTTCTTCTTTTCTTTTTCTTTTTTCTTTTTGGAAGACTACATTGGTCTTCAAATGTGGGTAACACTAACCTATCCTAGGTTGCCAACAAACCTAAGGTCGGCTTTGCAAAGTGAAAGGGGGAATACAATTTCACAGTCTATTGGTATAATCTGGTGTGTATAGTGTGTGAATTAGCTCAAAGGGGAAATTTTCAAGTTAAGTATGCTAGACCTTCAACTGACCAAAAATTGAATCATGTATGGAATTGTTCTAGCAATAAGGCAACATGCAGGTTCAATTTTCTCAATTAAAAACAATTGATTGTCGATTAAAGCAATTCATTGTTCAATTGAAGACAAAATTGGACCACGAAGTGGGGCACAAAAAGTGATATGCAAAAAATGTAAAACTGTATATAACACTGTATAGCTTTTAATATAGCCAAAATGGCTAGTACATGCATAATCAAAGCCTAAAGCATACAAAAATATCTGCGCCCTCACATATTTGGCATGAATCTAAACAAATTAGTAGGCGAGTTGATAAAGCATGTATACAAAAACATAAAGAAACCTAACCACCTCCTTCTTTGGCATGGTGGTGGTAGGTCTATGTAAATAACATTTGTTTGCCAACACATCTAAAGATGCTGCTGCTGCTGTGGGCTCCTCTCTCTGGTCAGGAACATGCTGAATACCCAAATGTGTCATGATGTCTGGCTGCGACCTCGTGTGATGACCCAAAGTGGCCTCGGCTGAGCCCTTCTCACAGTCTGCTTGTTGCTGGGTAGTAGCCAGGCATATAGCATCCATCCTTTGCTATCTCTGTGTTTGGCATGAACGTATTAAGCAGATGGTGTGATGCAAATGATGGGCCGGAGTATCGGCCCGAGTGGTGGAAGTAGGTAGAGTAGGAGATGGAGAGACGATCGCGGTGGACTCCTCCATCTCAGGCTAAACACGACTACCTCCTGCAGCAGAATGCTGCGCCTCTGGGCCAGGAACCTCTATCTGGTCTTGCTTCTTGGAGGATAAAAGATGCTCAGGCATGACCATCGCTCTCTCATAGACGGGACTGGGGCATCAAAATCTCAGCTCAATCGGGCCTGCGGGAAGCCCAGTGCTCCCGAGGACTGGCATAATGGTCTTGGCATCAGCGGTGGAGACTCTCGGCTCGGGCGGGCCCTTACGATGGACCTTCTCCTCGAGTGGCAGGAGGTCATCACCCACATTTCCGGGAAGGGCGGGCAGATCCCTACGAGATCCGTCTGAGCCTCCCGAGGATGGCCCCCTCTGTACGTAGTCTTTGCGGTGGAAGGCCCCAGTCTGAGCAATTGATCGATGAGAAGCATCGAGGCGGGGCGCCTCGGAATAATATGGGTCAGCGGTGGTGTCTCGCCAGGCTATGGACATCTCTCGGTGTGTCGGGTGGGACGGTCTAAAATGGCCTGCAGATTGGCCTGCGGTATCTGCAGGCCCAACGCGGCTGATATGTCCGCTGCTCTAGCACTCCGGGCGATGCGTCGATGAGTGAGCCAGGACTCGGGGACTGAAATCCCTGGGATGTCATCGAATGGTGAACTACCGAATTCACCGGGGGTAATATCTTTGCCTCGGCCTCATAAATGGTGACGGGGAGTAGTGCTTTCGTCGATCGCATCGAATCCACACAGATGCGGGATCATGTGATTAGGGGCGGTATGATGATATGACTCCCCCGTGGAATCTCTTGAATGAGCGCGGCGTTCCGGAATAAGTGCCCCGACGAATCTTGTACTCTGGTCTGGAGAACAGCGATACTTGAGTGAAGTGCCTCATTCTTCAGCGTGTTTAGAGCGGCGCAAGGAATGCGGATGGGGAGGACTCACCGGGCTGAAGTCACCAGACTGCTTGGAGAGGCTAGGCCCTCTGGATCTGCGTTGGCCTTTAGTGAAGGGGCCGGGAGTCCCACATCCGGCGTCTAGTACCTCCTGAACCCCTGAGGCTCCTCGAGAGGCGCCTCGGGAGTGGGTAGTGCGGAGTCGGTCACCGGCCAGGAGCTGGAGCACCGCTCCTCTGCTCTGGGGTGCTAAATCGACCCTGAGGCCGGCGGGACCCGCTCGTGCCTTGCTGTAGCCCATGTGAATAAGACGCCGGGCGGGCGGAAGCCCAGCCCGGCCCGTCTGACCAGGGGCACGGGATCTTGCGGCGCGGTGGGCGATAAGCTCTGCGGTGGTTGTGTGCGGGCGGTGCTCGGGCGGAGTGCGGTGAGGGTCACGGTGGGCGGTCGACGGTGGTAAAAGTGGCGTGGCTCTGAGCAGCGTGAGGCCGGCGTAGTGAATGACCCGGGGCTCGCCTTGCAGACGGAGTTGAGCGAGAGACACGAAATTCTTGATCCAGGCGGTGGAGGCTCGAGCGGTGTAGCGACTAGCCGGGCGCGGTGGCTAAGGCTCGGTGTGCGGGGGCGGGGCTTCGGTGGCGGCCACGGGAGTTAGTGCGAAATTTTGTGACTGGGGTGCGCTCGGGGCTGCGTGAAGATGACTCAAAGAAATCTTGGGAGGAGATGGTGTGAGCGAAAAGCCAGCCCCCTCCCTTCTTTTCTCAGCCTAAAGAAATGACCGAAAGAGCCATTTCCACTTAATTTCGCTATTATAGCGAATTTAGCTAAACACCTTCACCACACACTTCAAAATTTTTAGCAAACATTAATAATATAAAAAAATTATTATAATAAGAATTATTATATGATACTATAATTAAAAATTTAATATAAGATACTATATTATAATTCTGAGATTACTAATAATGGAAAACTGCTAAATTAAGAAACTTTCTAAAAATAACTAAAATTATTGAAATTGACTAAATTAAAACTAAAAGCAAAAATTGTTGAACTGTAATTTGGTTTTTGAGAACACCAAACCAGTTCAATATTACAAAATACTCGAGAGGTCAAGGATGATCTCCTCAAACCGTGATGGTCAAGTGAATCCTTGGTGTTGGATTTCCCATTGTTTGCTTGGTTTCTCAGCGTGGACTTTAGACTGAACAATTGCCCCTTCGGTGGGCGAAAGCAATACGAAACCTCTTCTTCACCTTGGCTCGCTTATACCTTGCAATTCACGGGCACTAAGCTACTGCATGATGACCATTTGAAACAACTTCATCAATCAATTGCTTTTCATCTTCTGGCAGTCTGTGTTTGTTGTTCAAATGGAATATGTTCAGCTCCATGGTCATATTGCCAAATGTAAGTTGCATGACTCCATTTCGGCAATTGATGATTTAATTAGCAGTGGCCAGAAATGGTCTTCTAGGATGATTGGCACATGATTGGGTTCATTTGCAATTGGCTCAAGTGTAAAGAACTACAAAATCTTCAGGTAGTAGAGATTTGTCTATTTTCACCAAGACATCTCGACTATCCCCTAGGATCTTCCTTTGATCTATCGGCTGATGATAGTGTTATGTTGGTAGGTTTAAGTTCTTTGATCCTAGCTGTTTATACAGAGTATGGCGGTAGGTTCACCTTTAGCTCTGGAGTCAGAAGTAGGGTTTTGTCTATAAGTCCCACGATATTTACGAAATTGGGAGATCCTGGATCCTTGTATATGTGGGGTTCTTACTTTGGATTATGACTTGTTCAGTTAAGTACCTTCTTCTCGATGCCCTGACCACTTTTGATTGTGCAAAGATCTTTTCAAAAATTTTGCATAGGCGGGGACTTGTTTGATTATGTCCAAAAAGGGTATCATTGACTTTACGCCTTAGGACTTCTAGGATGCACCTTTATTTGAGATGCCTTCTTCTTGCCTCTAAGTACTTGTGGAAATGGAAATTGGCATGCTATGTTTCAAGTGAGTCCTCTTCGGAAAAATGTGTTCAGCTCTATTTCTACTTCTTTCTGGTTTCCCCAGGTTTTGGCATTGGTTGATCCAGCCTCTTTTCCACTCCTAAGGGTGATTCTACCCTTTACCTCATCCATTCCTGAATTGTTGGATGACCCTACCTCATGCACTCCTTTTGGATTTGGCAATGTTTGGGAAGGGAACCTTCCTCTCTCTATACCTCAAGGAATTTTATTTGATCTTTGATTGAATCACCAGAGTTGTCTATTTTCGATTAAGATTGCTCTCAAGCCCATCTATTCTCTTGTTCGGTGTGCTCTCTGATTATCAATCCTTTGTGCAGTGTGCGTGATCCTTTTGTTCTTCCACAAGGTTACCGCCACCTTATCGATTTAAAATGTCTTGTTACAGGAGAGATGAGGATGGAAATTGGTTGTGGTTGGTGGAACAAGCGTAGTTTGGCGGTGGGAGTACATAGGCGGGATTAGGTCTCAGGAGAGGTTAGGGTGATTCCTCCAATTGGAATTGTAGGTATTACCATATTGGGCATTAGGTTGTGGTGGCTTGTATTGACCTACAGCATTTGCATGCTCTGACATCAAATCCTTCACTGATGGGGCACTCGGATCATGTTCTCTGGATTAACTGTGGGTTGGAAGCGGTGAATGGGTTGGCTGCGATGTTTTGATCTTGCATGCACTTCATGGAGCCTTTTTCCTTCAAGCTCCTCCACCTTCCTAGCTAAGGTTGAAATTCTAGCTTTCATTTCTATATCCTCTGACAGTGCATACATCCCACTCCTAGGGTTGGCTAAAGGCCTTATTTTTTCCATTTCTCTCGGGTTTGGTTCATCCCAACCCTTAGAAGTTTCAGCCACATAATTCAAGAAATCCATGGCTTCATCAGGGTGCTTGCTCAGAAAATCTCCCCCACACATAGTTTCAGGCTGCCGTGGCGAGGAGACATACCATAGAAGTGGTTTGCGACATCCATGTCTAAACCATGATGTGGATGGCACTAATGGTCTCCATGAACCTATCCGACACTTGTAGAACCTCTCACCATCTTGTTTGCAAGGTGTAAATTTGTCTCTTCAAATTGTTAGTCTTATGAGCCTTTGAAGAATTTTTTTAAAAACTGCCTTGCGGCTCGATTCAATTTCTAATGGTTCCTAGGCCTCGGTGGGTTCGCCAAATCTTGGCCTTGTCCTTTAAGTCGGTGGAAATGCCTTGACTTTAGCAAATCCATATCCATCATACCTTCCTTAAGGTTGTGCAAACCTCCCTCAAAATCCCTTATGTGTGTGTATGGATTTTTCATTTTCCATACCATGATATGTGGGGAGTAGGAGTACTAAATAAGGCCTCAGCACTTCCACATCTTCGTCGGGAGGTATGATGCGAGATGGGAGACACTTAACTCTAGGAGGGTGTATGTGATCCCTCATGGACACCATCAAAAATTTCTTTGGGTTCAGCAGGGTGCACAGTGACTCTTGCTGTTCCTCAGGTAGGGATCCATTTGGTCTATTGGCACACTTGGTTCTTGCCTTGTTCAATTGGTGCTCACGATTCTTTGCGATCTACTGATGTCTCTTTCCAGTGGTGCATAAACACATTTACACGTGAGACTAAAGAAATCTAGCACAAACAAACTTTGCAAAAAGGGTTATGGTTAGCTAAAATAAAAGTAATTTGTATGAAAAATAAAAGCATTCACGATGTTGCAAAGTGATGAAAACTTGCAGTTACAACAACTGAAATTCAAAAAGGGTTAAAAGGTCACCTCCTCTTGTGATGTTGATCACAAGTACACTTCCAACTTATCAAAGCGTGGTTGGCACATCCCGATAACGGGCGCCATTTGATTCGTGCCACGGTAGGGTGATTGGAATCAACAAAATTTGACCTAAGTTCCTCTCTGCCGTAGTCAAACTCTGCGATGCTATAAGCGGTCTAAGTCGAACACGGGGATGGGTTTTCATCCTATGAATGACTTGCATCGGTGTTGAAAATGGTAAGGCTTTTAATTTGGATTTTTGGATTTGTTTCAAAACAGTGGAAGTTGTTTGGATGGTGATTAATTATAAAAGCGAAAGTGAAGTGAGAAAAGTGGCTTTGAAGGTTTAGGTCACTAGCTTGACAACATGGGGGTAACAAGTGTCCTCGGTTTTTATCCTCGCATCATGGCAAGCAACCTATAGTCCAAGCCATAACCGGATCTTTGTTTAACTAGAAAACCTAACCCTAGAATCACTCCTATTTGAGTAAACACAGGTAATATGCATCTACAGCTCCTTTCAGTTTGAAACCCTAACATTCAACTTCATTTAGTGGCTCGTAAGGCCATCTAAGAACACAACAGTACATCTAGCAATAAGTATGCACTGTATCCTAAAGCATGGTAAGTATTGGCCAAAGCAATGACATTAAATGATATTCAACCCTAGTTTGAGAAGATGGGAACCATAAATACAGTACCTGTAGCATTTAACACATGAGGATAACCTGCAACTGCCCCACAACCAAGCTAGCTACCTTCCTCTTCAAAACTAAGAGACTTAGCCAAGCATCTCTTGAGTTGTCATCCTCAAGAGGGTTGTTTGGTAGCCTAGAAAATGAGAGAAAGAGGAGAGAAGAAAAGCAAACCTGGCTGAAGTGGAGATATTTATGGAATGAAAGTTGCCAAGGTGCCCTCTTTTACAATTTGGGGGGCTTTTATAGGCCGCAATGTAGCCAAGAAAAATACAAAGAAAGCCTAATAACATATTGGCTAATACAAGGAATGAGGAGGTAATACACCAAAATGAAATTAGGTTGGCATTAATTACAAAAAATATGACGAGCGAGAGATTTAAGCTATCACGAGAAAAATTTACGCTGAGTAGCGAAAATTTAAATAACCTAAGCGAAATTCGCTAACCCTGCTTAATTAGACGAGAGATAGCGAAATCCCAAAATTTCGCTATGCACGATCAATTTAAGCTAGCTACTTAATTTCGCTAACTAGCGAGAAATATTTTAGGAATAAGCGAGAATTGAAGGAATTTAAGCTAGACGATGATTTCGCTACATAGCGAAATTTCTCAATTTAAGCTGAGATTTGCGAAATTTTACGCTATGACTCAATTTTTCGCAATCAGCGAAATTTTAAGAAATCTGAAAATCTGCAGGTTGCTGTTCTTCTTTGCCTTGCATCACAGACCTCCAGCACATCGTTTCTTCTTCACTTTGCCTCCATTCCTTCTTTGAATTACGACATGTTTGATGGTGGAAAATAGTTTGATCTTCATTATTCAACACATCTCAATATCAGATTTCCCGAGATAAAGGCTTGCAAAATAATCAAAAATAACCTCTAAACGGCATAAGTGATAATAAGTAGATCCGAACACTTCAATTGGCTTAATTGACATGATTAGCGCGCAAAAAGCACTCAAAACCTATCTCAAATAGGGCTCAAAATAGCACTTTTTGGGTACTAATCAGTGGACAGTGTCCTCAATGTCAATAAAAGCGCAAGTGAGGGTGGAGTGAACTCCCCTGGTGATCGCTCGAATAACTGCGGTGATGGTGGAGGTGGCATGTGAAGGCGGGTGGGCAAGGCACATCACGGATGGGTCTTCGGTTGTTGATAATGGTCGCTTGAGTGCATGATTGTGCTCCATTCGGCCTGAAATTATCCATGTCACGGATGGTGACACCGGTGCTCACAGGTCTCATCGATCACACGCATCGAATCACGAGCGGTCGGAGTCACGTACTTGGTCCTTCTCCTAGGATGGCGATGGTGGTGGGGGTTGGGTAGATGACTGATGAGTCCAAAAACTCATGAGATTTTTAATCCATTTTTCTGAGTTTATAATGAGAATAACGTTAAATTGTTGGCAGAAAACTGATAATTGAATCAAATTCCAATTTGCAGGAAAATACAGCAGAAAATCAAATTTTAGCAAAAATCATAAGAAATCAACCTGCAGCAGAATTGAAGTCAAAAATCATAACAAATTTGGCTTTGAAGAAGAAACTGAAGAGTGAACAAGTGAAGTCGTAACCTGAAGAAGGAAGTTGAGACAAAATATGACTTGGTCGAGATTGAAAGAAGCAGTCAAATGCAGAAGTTCATGTCGCGACATCATTACGATGTTAACGACACCAAGAGATAATTTATGTCGTGATACCACCATGAGGTCGAGACAAGGAGAGCATCTACAAAGCCACGAAACGACGCTACTCAAGTAAAAGAAGTCGCAACTAATTTTGAAAGAAAGGACTTGATGTCGCGACCTTGGCAGTAATGAAGAATAACACCAAGGTCGCAACAGAAACTTCAAATCAGACGACCAAGAATTAATGAAGAAGCAGACATGATGTCACGACACCACTTAGTCGCGGCGGGTGAAAGCAGCGATAGACATGGAGAATTAGTGACCTTGCTGAATAAAGTTGCAACAAAAGATTTTCAAAGAAGTATGAACATAGAGTCGGCAGTTCGACGACTAGAGATATCAAATAGCGAATCGGAAGATGTCTATCACGTCCTTGAGGAGGTCGCGGATCATTTCTAGTATTGTAATTACGCGACATCGGTTAGTGAGTCGCGACGCCGATTCCCAATGAAGGTGGGGGCGTCAGCCCGATGGTCGCGTTTATCGGTACCCAAAGAATGGAATTCGCGACATCATTTAGGCTGTCGCGACATCATATCAAGAGATCTTTGAAGACAGAGTCACGACAAAGAAAAACTCACGACATCAAAGAGCTCATAAGCATAACATTGAAATCGACGTATGATTAGTAGCGACCTCAAAGAGCTCACAATCTGAGGAAAGTGAAGTAAAGCGTCATTCGATAATTGCGGCGTCATTGATGGTGACATCAGTACAGGAGAGAGGGTCCGCGACATGGAGATCAATGGGTGATAAAGAGTGATCGACCGGATAAAGTTTACGCTGGAGGCCGACGAGAAAAAGCGAAGTCCACGACGTATGATTGAAGTCGCGACATCAAAATAGCTCATAAGCAGAACTGTGAAGTCGCGACGTGAAAGAGAGGTCGCGACATCAAGTCAAGGTTGCGACACAGAAATGGAGTCGCGACATAAACAAACAAATGGACCAGTTATTTTGAAACCCACAAGGAAGTGCGCCGAAGTTGGGCCCAGCTTCGGGAACCGCATAAATAGCCGGTACGCTACGAGAAGGAAGCTGACTCTTGGCGCTCAAAGAAGTCTAGGTGGCCCAGAGGCTCGTGTATTTAATTTTTGTTTCTTTTTTCTTTGTTTCTTTGTTATTTTAGATTAAGTAGAGGAGTAGATTTGTTATTTCATTTGAATTCTGGATGGATGTAGTTGTTGAAGTTAAAGGCTGAATACGAGAATGTTATTTTCTTCAAATTATTGCACAGTTCGTTTGAAGTCAAACAAATTTTGGAATTCGAACTTCGAGTTCAGTTCTGATGGGTTCTTTTGATCGAGGGGAGCTGCCGTTAGTGTAATGAAGTAATTCAGAAACCCAGCTTCCGTTGAATTTACTCTGTTGTTAGAAGTTATCTTTCCTGCATAAATTTATCAGAGTCTACTGAACTTCAGTCTTGAATCTGCTTGCTGGTTTTGTTTATTTTTGTATCTAATCCAAATATCAGTGTCATATACGCAATAATAGGATTGTTTCATACTCTGATTCCGGGAGACTCTGAGTGACCACAGAAGGCATTCTGAGAGTATTGAACAATTTCTCCAAAGGGAGTATGCTAACCTAATATTAAGGGGATCCTAATGGAATGCATGAATTATAATCGATAAATCTTCTTCTCACTTGAAAGCAGGAATGAGTTGAATGACTTATCAATTAAAATGAAGCGAGGAAAGTTTACCTCGATTCAAACGATGGATTCAATCCCTTGTTAGAGATCTAATCAAGAAAAGAATGGCTTGTTCCAATTTTGAGGATGAAACCGGTATAGTGTAAACCCATGCTTAGCCTATGTCTTGGAGCTGGGTTTGATCCATGCAGGTATGAAGTATTGAAAAAAGAAAAAATACCGAATAAAACCTTTCAGTTAAAAAGTAGTTATCTAATCCTCTGTCTTGAAAAGCAGGGAAGATTAGATATTAAAATGTGTCGTTAAGGAGAAATCCACATGGCATTACCATCTTCCTTGGGCCAGTTCATCTGAGGTTTATGAAGCAAAGTTCTGATCGTCTACTTGAGGAATTGATCTTCACAATAAATTGTATTTTCAATGCATCCCTTTAAAAGCTAAGCGGCGATCCCATTTCTTTAATTTTTTTATTTTAGTTTAAGCATTATTTCATTTTGTTCTTAGCTTACATATCTTTATTCTTTTAATATTTTAAAGTTTGCATAGGAATATATCAATTGCAAATCATAGTCCAAATAGTATAGAACTTGAGTAGTCAAGGTAGTTGATTGAGAATTCTTGAGATCTCTGTGGGATCGATATCTGGACTTAAATCCACTTTATTACTTGTTCGACCTGTACACTTGCAGAATCATGGATCAAAACCAGAAAGAAATTTATCTACTCTTAAGGAAACCGTTTTTTAATCAGTATAATTGCAAAGAAATATAACAAATAGTTTCATGACATTATTCTTTGGGGATTAAATAATAGTCCTTGGTAATAACGCTATAAATTTGTGGTGATGTTTTGATCCATCACTCCTGCCCATAGTGAGAGAATTAGGCCAGTTAACAAGTTTTGGCGCCGTTCATAAGTCGAGAAAGAATTGAGAATTAGTCAATATTAAGCGAGAAAGAAGGAAATACTAATTTGGCATTTTAAGAAAGAACAAAAATAGCTTTTCAACGTTGACTACATTAGTCACTAATTTTTAACAAGCCATGTTGAAAATATTTGTTAGGTTTGACTAATCCTATTAATGAGTGTACACTTTTATTTCGGGAGAACCTTTAATGCATAGGAAACGGGGATCGGCTGATTCAATGAGACATGAATTGGAGAAAGCTCGGGAGCTTAAGAAAGACAAGAAGCGAAGCGGCTATGGCGAGAGAGACATGACCAAGCGAGGAAGGCAGAGGGCGACTAGAAGGCCCACATTCTGCCGACACAATGGAGGATTTACGACCTATTATTCAGAAAAGTGACGCAATCAGGCGGCCTGGTGGATACCCAAACAATTTTGAACTAAAGAGCCGACCTTAATTGTGGATTCGTAACATCCAGTTTACTTGTCATCCGCGAAGACCCAAATGAGCACTGGAAGATTTCTCGGGATGGCTATCTGATGAAAATTTGACGATTGTGAGACCGGTGATAAAACTACATCTCTTCCCATTTTCTTTGAGACACACTACGCAGCCATGGTATGAATCATTCCATATGGTTATTGATACTTAGGGAAGAGTTGGTAAAACTTACTTAGGATTCTTTCCCCCATCTCTCACTTAGAGACGAAGAGATAATTGTATTCAATAAAGGGAAGATGAGAGCTGTATGTAAACAGGAAAGATTCAAAAGATTGCTGAAGAGGTGCCCAATGCATGGAATAGACTTGAAGACCCAAATGGATATAGTGTATCACGCTCTGAATTATACATCCAAGGGTATTATCAATGCTTCATGCTGTGGAGCATTCAAGCGAAAAAGTGCTGAAGAGGCAAGAGATCTGATAGAGGACCTGGCAAAATGCAATGAGCTCCATACGAGTTTTGAAGAGGGTAGTAGCGAGAGGAAAGGGTCATAGAGTGACGAGATGGCGGTATGGAGAGCTAAGTTGGATGCTATAATGCATAGGATGGACAAACAAGAGAGGAAGATGCACACTGCTCATGAAATGACAGTAGAAGAGAAATTGATGAGGAAGAAGTCTTTGATGCCAACGAAGAAGATTCTTATAGTCTTGAGGGAGGTGAGAAATACATTGAGCAGTAAAAGAAGTTATCATTTCAAACTGGAAATCCTAACCTGCCGCACACTACAATCCCGTATTTGAGGAACCATGAGAATTTCTCATATGGTGAAGGGCATTACATGGCCCAAGGCGGGGAACCGACATCCTCGACAAGGATATCGGCTGACCACCCGAGGTTCCGGTAGGCAAAGGAGGTGAGGGCAGAATGAATATCGAGGTCGGAGGAGAACCTTGACCATTTGAGGAACAAATGCACGATTCATAGAGGATAACAAGAGGCTATTACAATTATGATCCAGAAACTATATCGACTTGCGACTTTCAAGTCGATACGGAAGTTTGAAGAATGCTAGTGTTTCCTTTGAAAAATCTAGAGACACAAGTAGGGCAGTGGCCACGGGAATATGCCAAAATCGGAACAAGAGACATTCCTAGTGACGCAGGAAGAACCCTCGAGTATGACAATTCAATTGAGGAAGTGGGAAGGATTTGAGCGTATGAAGAGCGGATATAAAGAAATTTAGGCGAGAGAAGAGAGTGAAAAGAAGGAGTACCGAAACATGTCTGCGATGCCATTCCAGAGACTTAAAGTAAGAAGCGATTTTCTGATTTATTTGGGTTTTCAAGAAAATAGAAATAAATATCCCATTCTTGAGAGGTGATCGATCAAATGCCTCTTTATACAAATTTTGAAGAAGATCTTTGACGAGAAAGAAAGATAGTTGAGGAGGTATAGTTAACTTGGCGCCATGCGATGCCATTATCAACTGACTCCGTAGATGAAAGACCACTGCGGTTCACTATTTCCACTGTTCTATAGGGAAATGTGAGTGAAAGCTTTATGTGACTTTGGAGCAAGTATAGGGTGATGCCTCTATCAGGTTGTGCGGAGACTTGGTTGGGGAACTAACCCCAGCGGCGATTTGCATTCTGGATGGATGATAGTTCAATGGCACAACCGGAGGGCATTACGGAAGATGTGCTCGTCGAGTTGGGAAATTCATTTTCCCGGTAGATTTGTTATCATGCGGATGGAGGAAGATCCTCGAGTTCCTCTGTTGTTAGGAAGACCTTTCTTAGCAACGGGGCGCCTTGATTGGCTGTCTGAAAGAGTGAAGGCCCGACACTCGGAGTTGGGAATGAAGCGGAGTGCATTTTAATATTAATAGAGATGCGGAACATCTAATGTAGAGGAAGACGAGTTGTATGGGCACATGAAGCAATAGCCTTCTCAATGATGAAGTGAATTCGATTCTTATCATTCAAAACTCTATCGATGGGAATTGAGATGAATTTTCGGTACCTTGAGAGCTTTGATTGTGAGGATGCACTTCAAGTTTGTTTTAATAGTAAAGCAGTCTCAGTATAAATGAATGATCAAGATATGAAGTGGCGGCTGAACACGGCCAAACTCATAGGCGAAACTAGTCACGGGAAGGGTTAACATTGAAGGAGTTGCCAGTCATTTGAAATATGAGTTTTTAGAGCGAGAAGGAAAAACCGAGTTATCACTGCTCCAGTGCATTGGTGAAAGTGAAGAGCGAGAAGTTCTTTGGTAATTTTGAGAGAAAATCTGAGCGTTGCTTAGTCGATTGAAGATCACGAGAGGGTATCGATCCCTCATTTGTATACTGAAATATTCTTTGGAAGATAATGCAAAGCCACATTGAGCATCAAAGGCTAACCCAGTCATGAAAGAAGTTGTCACAAAGAAGTTATGAAATGGTTAAATGCGGGTTTATATATGCTATATCGGGCAGTTCTTGGGTAAGCCCGGTACATGGTTCCCGAAAATTGGATAAGCTATGTCGAAATGAAAAGAATGAACTTATTCCTCTGGGCGCGATGGATGGAGGTTTGTATCGACTCTGAAAATTGAATGCTGCGGCAGAAGGATCATTTTCCCACACGCTCATCGATCAAATCTTGGATAGGTTGGCGGGCACCCTCATTTTATTTCTTGATGGATACTCTTGGATATAACCAAATAGCTATTGCACACAGATCGGAGAAAACCACTTTTACATGCCCATTTGGTACTTTTGCTTTAGAAGAATGCCATTTTAATTTGTGTAATGCTCTGGTACCTTCAAAGATGCATGATGTCTATATTTTCTGATCAGCAGAAAGTTATGGAATCTTTATGGATGATTTCAGTGTATGGATCGATTTTGAACAATGCACATAACACAGGGACGATTACTTGAAAGTGCAAAGACAAAAATCTAGCTCTGAATTGGGAAAAATGTCATTTTATAGTTACAAAAGGGATTGTCCTAGGGCACATGGTTTTATGACGAGGGCTTAGTAGACCCGAGCAAAAGTTTCAATTATAAGAGACCTAATGCCACCATTTAAGTCAAGGGAATCGGAAGTTTCTTGGACATCTGAGTTTTATAGAAGATTTATCGGAGATTTCTCAAAATTGCTGAATTTTATACTGATTCTTTTGGAGAAAGATAGTAAGTTTCATTTGATGAATCTGCCATAAGCATTTGAAGAAATCAAATATAGACTATTAAAGCTCCCATCATGGCAAACCAGTTAGACGAGAGAATTTGAGATCATGATGCGGTGATTTTGCAATAGAATTGTATTGGGACAGAAAGATGAAAAAATTTTCAAGGCCATCTACTATGCCAGCAAAACCTTTAATGAAGCACAAGAAAATTATTCTACTACTAAAAAGGAGATGTTGGCAATAGTGTTTGCATGTGAAAAATTCAGGCCATATATTTTGGGGGTCCCGTATTTGTTATACACAGCGATCATGCGTGATTAAATATTTGGCAAAGAAGGGAAGCAAAGCCAAGATTGATGGTGGGTATTATTGTTGCGGGAATTTGATTTGAAATTACAAAGACAGAAGGCGTTGACAATGTGATAGGCCGATCACTTGTCAAGAGTAAGAAGGAACCTTGTATAAGAAAAAGGAAGAGAAATAAGCGAGAAAATTTTTCGGATGAGCGGTTATTTGGTACATCCTCCAATCATACGGTATCGTGTGTGAGAATTCTTAGCTTGTGGAATTATGCCACAGGTCGGCTACGACGGAAAAGGTTAAGGGCGATAAGCAGTACTACATCTGGGATGATCCACATATTTGTTTAAAGAAGGCTTATCGATTATAAGGAGATGTGTACCGAAATTAGTAAAGCAGATTTTACAAGAATGTCATGCATCACCTTATGGAGGACACTTTCGGGAGATAAGCAGCCCACAAAATTCTCAGTCGGGATTTTTGCGGCCTATAATTTTTAAGGACTGTTTGAATGAGTAAGTTGTGTGATCAATGCAAAGAATGGGAAAATATCGGCCAAAAGACATGAGATGCCTGAGTATCTTGGTGTAATTTTGGTGTTTGATGTATGGGAGTGATTTTATGGGGCCTTTTCCGGTTCATTTGAAATATATGCCTCCTAGCTGTGGATTATGTATCAAAATGGAATGAAATGACTGGCTTGTCTGGGAATGATGCGATACGAGTTGTGGGGGTTTTTCTGAAAATATTCTTAGCAGATTTGGGACACAGAACTATAATTAGTGATGGAGGAAGCCATTTTGCAAATAGGGTGTTTGACAAACTCATGAGCAGATATGGTATCAAACACATTATGAGGCTTAACCTCATCCTCAAACAAATGGGCAAAAATTTGAAATTTCCAACGAAGAAATAAAAGAAAATTAAAAGGAAAGATGTGAGTTAATGGAAAATTGGTCTTTAGCTTGATGATGCATTATGGGTATACAGGTACCTTTTAAAACTCCCATTGGAATGTCCCCATACGAGACGTTTCTTTGGAAAACCATGTCAACTCCCTCTTGGCTGGAATACAAAGCCATGTGGGCCATCAAACAAGGCGAACCCGATTTGAAAATTTCAAAGGAAGAGAGACTACTCTAGCGAATGAAGCTGGAAAGAGCGAGAAGCGAAGCCTATATGACAATGCTAGAATGTAAGGACAAGACAAAGGAAATGCATGATCAGGATTACGAGGAAGAGTTCGGAGCGAGGGGATCGAGTCTTCTTTGTTTAACTCAGTTAAGATTATTTCGAGAAGCTGAAATCGAAATGGAGTGGACCGCCTCTACGAGTGGTGTCCAAGTACTATCTTTGGGCTGGTAACACTCCAAGAGTGATCTTTGGGAAAATTCAAAGTAAATGGGCAAATACTGAAACACTATCTCAGCAGGGAGAAAGAAAAGGAAGAACTCCAGGCAAAAACTTGTTAGCTCTTTCTCTCCCACTATGTAAGTGTGAGTGATGGATCAAAACATCAACACAAATTTATAGCGTTATTACCCAAGGACTATTATTTAATCCCTAGCAATAATGCCATGAAACTTGTTTGTTATATTTCTTTGCAATTATCTGCGATTAAACGGTTTCCTTAAGTAGATAAATTTCTTTCACAGTTTGATCCATGATTACCGCAAGTGTATAGGTCGAGCAGTAATAAAGTGGATTTAAGTCCCGGTCTCGATCCACGAGAGATCTCAAGAATTCTCAATCAACTACCACGACTACTCCAAGTTCTATACTATTTGGACTATGATTTGCAATTGATATATTCCCTATACAAACTTTAAAATATTAAAAAGAATAAAGATATATAAGCTAAGAACAAAATGAAATAATGCTTAAACTAAAATAAAAAAATTAAAAGAAATAGATTGGTGATTAGCTTTTAAAGGGATGCATTGAAAAATACAACTATTGTGAAGCATCAATTCTATGAGCGACTCTGTAACTGCTTCATGAACCTCGAGTTTAGAATCGTCAAGGAAGATGGTACAATACCATGTGGATTTCTCCTTAACGACACATTTCATCATCTAATTTTCCTGTTTCTTCGAAGGCCAGAGTTAGATAACTACTTTTAATACGAGTTTCCTTGTTGCGGGTATTTTTCTTTTCCATACTTCATACGAACATGAATTTATGAAGCCTTAGCTCTAAGACATAGGCTAAGCATGGGTTTACACTATCTTGGTTTCTCATCCTCAAAAATTGGGCAGTTCATTCTTTCCTTGATTAGATCGCGCTGTACGAGTTGAACTTCTTGTTCAGAGTAAGTGAACTCTCTGCTGTTTTAATTGATAAGTCATTCAACTCATTCTGGTTCCAGTGAGAAGAAATTTATCGATTATAGATTCCACCGAGGCCATTAGATCCCAATATTAGGTTCGCATACCCTTGAAATTGTTCAATACTCTCAGGAATGCCTTCTTTGTGTCACTTAGAGGGCCTCCTGGAAATCGAGCTTGAAACATCTATTCAGGAGTATAGGACAACTGATATTTGAATCGAGATACAAAATAAACAAAACCTGACAAGCGAGATTCAAGGCGAAGTTCGGTAGACTGCGATAAATTTATGCGAGGAAAGATAACTACAACAATGAGTAAATTCAGTGAGTGGGTTTTAGTTACTTCATTACACTAACGGTAGCTCCACGATCAAAGAACTCTTGTAAATCGAAGCTGAGTTCGAATTCCAAAATTTGTTTGGACTTCAAGCGAACGACGATGGTTGAAAAAATAACGTGCATTCGGCTTGGCTTCAACAACTAACATCCATATCCGGAGAATTCAAATGAAATAACAATCTACTCTAATCCTAAAATCCCTAAAATACTGACAAAACAAAGAAAAAGAAACATAAAATTAAAATACGACCTTGGCTGCGGACTTCTCTTCACGGCGCGGCGCTCATACATGCGTTTGCTTATTTATAGGGTTAAGTTTAGGCCCTAACTTGATGCACTTCCTTGTAGGTTTCAAAATAATGGCCCATTTGTTGTTCATGTCGTGACTCCATTTACGTGTCAGCGACCATGACTTGATCTCATGACCTCTCTTTCACGTCGCGACTTCAGCTATTCTGCTTATGAAGTTTTGTTTTGATGTCATGACTTCAATCATCGTCGTGACTTCATTTTCGATTCGTCTGTAGCGCAAACTTTTATACGAGTCGCGACTTGCCTTTATCACCCGTGGTCGATATCGCGACCTTCGTAACCGCGACCCTCTCTCCTTGTAATTGATGTCGCGACCACTGAATGACGTCGCGACTTCACCTTTCTGTATTATGAGCTCTTTTGAGGTCGCGACTTCAATCATACGTCGCGACTTCAATATTATGCTTATGAGCTCTTTTGATGTCGTGGAAGCTTTTCTTTTGTCGTGACTTGTCTTCAGCATCTCTTGGATATGATGTCGCGACCTCCATTCTTTGCAGCTGATGTCGTGACTCTGCGGGGGCGTCGCGACCTTCTAACTCATTATGGCGATGTAGCGACCACTGGTGATGTCGCGACCATAATACCTTTCTTGGTGATCTCGCGACCTCTGAAGGGCGTGTGGCATCTTTGATTCGATGCGATATCTCTAGTTGTTCTAACTGCTGACCTCATGTTACGATCTCTTTGAAAATCTTTGTCACAACTTCTATTGGTGTCCCGAGCACCGTGTCTCTTTGCTAAGCTTTCAATTATGCGACCTGAGTGAAATTGTCGTGACATCATGTCTAACTTCTTCATTACAATTCTTGGTAAATGCGATTTGGGTTTTACATTGCGACCTTGGTGTTATTCTTCTATAAGCTATCCAAGGTCGTGACATCAAAATCCTTTCTTTCAAGAAATTAGTTGCGACTTCTTTTATGAAAAATTTATTCTTGTGGCTTTGTAAACTGACTCCTTGTCGCGACCTCATGGTGGTATCCGACATCATTTATCTCCTTTTGGTGTCGCGACATCGTAATGATAATGGCGACATGAATCGCATTGGCGCTTCTTTCAATCTCGTGCGTCATATTTTGTCTCAACTTCCTTCTTGATTCTGACTTCACTTATTCCTCTTGATTTCTTCTTCTGACCAAATTTGTTGATGTCGAAATGACTTGGAATTCTTCAGGCTTGCACTTCTGTCGCGACTTAATTTCGATTTGACTTCAACAGTCTCTTTGTAAGTTGATTTCTTATATTGATTTTGCTAAAATTTGATTTTACGCTATATTTTCTACTTGGTGGAATTTGATTTAATTATCAGTTTTACGCGACAATTCAACGTTATTCTGTTATAAACTCGAGAAAAATGGATTAAAAATCTCATGAGTTTTGGACTCATCAAATTCCCCCGAACTTAAAATTTTGCTTGTCCCCGAGCAAAGAAAAGAAAGAAAGAAATTGTTGTCCTCGAACAAAATAAGCTTAGAAAATTTTAAGGACATTTTTCGATTTATTCACATTCTTTTCATTCCATAGCCACGATCTGGAATTAAGAGATATCACTATTATTTCAAATTTGCAGTTTGATGCAAGAACAAGGCATGGTGTACTTCTATTACAAATTTCTTGATAAACTAATGTATTTAAGCAGTTTATTTAACAAGTCTTGTTACGTGTATGTATGCTTGAGTCATCAATCCTTTTCAACTTCATGTTGAATTTATAGTTCTTAAGGAGTTTTCTTAGATTGTTTATCAAAGTCCCATATGCTTGTTTTTCATATTGATCTCCTTCAATGTAGAGTAAATTCAACCTTCAAAATCAATGAGGTCTTTGGGCTTATGTGTTGGGCTTAGGTAATTGGGTAGATAATGAAAAATTTAGGTTGTAAATTACCCAGTTTCCATCTTGTCTTTACATTGTTGCCTCCAACTTTCTTCCTTTTTCTTCTTTGTTCCTTTATGATTCTCCTTAATCTTAGCCTGATTCCTCTTTTTGAATTCTTTTTATGGAATCTCAACTTCTATATGTACTTTATTAGGCCAGTTCCTTTGTTCTTTGCTCCTTTGCTTTTATTTCTCTCAGATTTGGAATAGTGCAATGTTTTGTCTTCTTAGGCTTTCTATTACTCTTAGAGAACTTTGGGCTCGCACTCCCATACTAGTTGGCATTAGGGTGCTAGGTGTTAAAACACCCCTACGAGCAATTATTTCAGGGAAATAGGCCACAAGACAAAACTTATTCCTTATTTCACTAGTTTACCTTCTTTGCTTCTTCAACCCCTTCTAGTCAAAATTTGGAAATATTATTCCCCCAAACTTGTTTTATTCGCTATACTAAACTTTTCTGAACTAGAAACTGGATAATTTTGGTTCTTTCTTGCCAAGTTTATTGCAAGAAGGAATTTCGATTTTAGTTCACTTGTTTATTGAAGAAATAAGGCTTATTGGCTCAAATCGAGTAGAGAATATGTAGCATATTTTGAGGGTAGGCTTAAAAGGCTCAAGGCGCGAGGATGGCCTCTATCATTTCTGTTAGGTTGTTTTCACCTAGGATTTCGCCTCAATCAATAATCAAACAAGTTCTAGGGTTGTGGACTCCTAAATCTGCAGATTCCCAGGAAGATGTTCCACAATTCTGTCAAAAGTTTCATAAGTTTTATTAGTAGATGTGTATTATTTCTTCAAGACTTGTACTTATTCACTGTCTACTTACATTATTTTAACCAAGTATTTTGTTCCATCAGCAATAACCAATTTTCCAATTTTTGCAACTAAACTGAATTTAAACATAACAGTAAATATTCCTAATTCCAGTTTCTTTATTCATGCCCTGATTTTGCAATTATTTGTGTTCAAGTTTATCTTCTAGTCAAACTACTTCAACTAGTTCAGATTATGATATTTCAGCATTTTCATTCTTGAACTAAAAAAATTAACAATAAAATCTAACTGCAAGCAAGCAAACATTTCCTTTTTCACAAATTTTCTTGTTTTATTCATGATGTGATGCAACAGTTGAGAACAACAATCAGGAATAGGGGAAAAGAAGGATAAATCAATGGGAGGATAATCTTTTTCTTTTTGGGGGAGGTGCAAAAATGTTGGGAGGATCCAGATCAAGAGTAGCCAAATTAGGGGAGAATTTGGGGAATTTCATTTCCACTCTCTTCTTCTTCTTGTCATTCTCCCTTTCTATCTGTTCTTCAAGGATCAATTCATTTGTGAGATCAACCTTTTTATTCAAATCATCTTGTCTCGTGCCCAGTGTGTTCATTGTGTGTTCCATTTCAGTCATGACTTCTAAAAATTTGGAAAGATTATTGTTGATCAAATCCAAATTTTCAAGCTAGACTTTTCTTCTGAAGGCATCTTTATCATCAAGCTCTTGATCTCTGTCCTTCATCCTTTTCTCGAAATCCTTGAACATTGACATGTATAGGAACTTGAATCCTTGATCTGCTCCTTAGTCTTAGCTAGCCGATCACGAATCCCTTTCCTTGCGAGTTTAGGAGTTGAGAATCACGATCTATGCGATTGTTGTAGAATGATTCGTAGACTTATTTAAGCTTCTTGATGGGTCTTGATCTCTTTCCTCCATTTCCTTCTTAAATTTTCCTCTTGATGCTCGAGGATCTTTTTCATCTGCCCTCTTCCCTTCTGCTCATCTCTTCTTCCCATTGTTGATCTCTTCTTTTCATCTCAGCTTCATGTACTTCTTCTCTTACATTTCATCTCTTAACCCATTGTTGATCCTTCTCTTCCAATTCTTTTCATAAACCTCTTCTGCGAACTTTTTGCTAGAGAGTTCCATTGCTCTTCTCTTTCTTCCATGCTCTTACGAGATGGGCCAGGCATTCCATTGTTGATTGATTCTCACGAACTCCCTAGGCTTTCACCGGAGTTCTCTGAAATCCTTATTCATATAGGGGAGAGCTGACGATGGGTTGAAATCTATTGGGCTTCTATCTTCTTGCTCTCCATCACTCTGGAAACATAAGGAAATATTCCCTTCTTGATGTGCCCTAGATTTTCTTCTTCTTGCTCTTGCCACGGAATGGTGTGCTTCTTCCCTATATTGCATTTCATTTTCATCCCTTAGATACGTTCTCTGTGACCCCGCTTTTTCTTTTGATTCTTTGGCCTTGCTTACTCCGTCGGGAGTGGTGAGTGAAATCTTTGGCGCTCTTCTTAACTATTCCCCAAGTTCCCTTCACCTTTAATACATAGCCTTGTGATGGACTGCTGGGTGAGGATCAAACCCTTTATTACCTTCTTGATGCCTCATTATAGAATTTTCAATAACTATTCCAGCATCAATCTTGTACCCCTTCATAATAGCATAGAGAAGGATTGCTTCTTGTTCTCTTTGCGTACGAGACGTGTAGTAGGGACCATAACATATCTTTAGGAAGTAAAACCACACTTTGGCCTCATACGCCAGATCTCACAGCTCAGGTCTTTTCTCCCCTTTTCCTTTCTTCCGCGCCCTTTCTTGTACGTTAATTTTCTACTTAATCTTCTCACGGTTAGGGTTGTTCATCCAGCTTCTTGAATTTTGATCCATTCTTACGCCGCTACATTACTTACACATCTCATTAATAGTCTTCGCTCCATAAGGCACCAGGAGCTCCTCTGACATAAGCCGAGTTCCTTCCTCCCAACGGATTGGAGTAAAATTCTCGAGACGGCTAACATAGCGGACTTTTGATGTTTACGGGGAATTCTCCCACCCTCTTTGCTCATCAATTCCTTGAAAGGTGAGATGGTAGGTGAAGCCTCTTTCTCCAAAAATCCACTTTCCCGGCATAGTGCTTTTTCAGACGGAGAAAGCTTCTTACGAGAGACCAGACTCGTCTTCCTCTTCATCTTCTTGTCTTTCTTTTCCCTTTTCCTCTGTTGCTTTATGGCTGGTTGAACCACAGTTGTTCAGACGGCACAGTGCTCCCTTCCCGGGTTCGGATGAACTTCCCCCTCGGTTTGAGTATACTCCTCCATAATTTTACTCAGATTTGGGATGAGGGTTGAAGATTTGGCCATTAGAGAAATCGGAAGGTTTTTAGGAAGAAGTTCGGATTTAGGGTTTGCAAGAATTGAGAACGGAGAATGCGAGATGAAAGGTTGTATTTGCTTCAAGGAAGGAGATGGTAGTGGAGAGTTTCTCAACGAGTTGCAATTCAATTATTATATTTAAGGCTCTTTATTACTTCATTTATTTGTGTTTGTGTGACTTTAATTTATTTGCGATTGTCTTTGTCATTAAATTTAGGAGCAAAATTAAAGCTTTGCCCGGTGTATACTTATCTCTTATGTACTTAACTTGATGTATTTCATCCACGACATAAGTAAGCGTGGGGGCAAAGTTATCATCGGTACGCGATGCTCGGTATTTGATGACATAGTTGGTGTCATGACCCTCACCACTCTTTTGAAGGAATAGTTCTTGTCGCGACCTCGAGGATTCTACTCAGCGACCTCAATTATCATCGCGACCTCAATTTATGTCAGCGACACTTAACTTTGATCACTACTGTGCCCTTGTTCTTCCTTCGATAAGTTGCGACCTCAACTTCTGTTGCGACATAAAATCTGGTCGCGACTTAGTCTGCACATACCCTAAATTTGATGATCAGACAGCTTTTCACTCCTTATTAATTTGCACATTCTTAGCATCCATTTAATCATTCCCTACAATAAATTCAAAATGCATTCTATTCAATTTTCCATGAGAATTTATGTAGGGAGAAAAGATACTCCACAGCTTTTCGGAGTTGCTCTATCTGTGAAGTCTTTGGAGTAGTCACGGGTTTTGTTCCTTCTACTTTGAGCCATTTGATTCTTCATACGCATATTGTAACAATTCCAAAAGTTAAATTAATCTAGTACTAACCAAGCAATTTCTAACAAATCATGACTAGAACTAAAAATTTTTTCAAAAAAGCGCGTAATAATAAAAATTCGAAGTCTATATAAAGAGCTAAAAATCTATATGGGTTGCCTCCACTTGTTTGCTCCGTTTTGAGTCTTTAGCTGGACTAGCTGTTTTAAGCTTTCTCTCTCAATTCAATGACTGCCCGGCCTCTCCTTGGGCACCTGTTGGGATCCTAAACCTAGACTGGTATGCCCTAAGCTCATCCTCATCGGAGGGCTCGTTGCCCGAATCATACACTTCCTATGGCCTTGGTATACCCGGTTTGTCTTTCTTAACCATGAAAAACCTTGATCGGGTGTATCCAAGACTCATTATCCTCTAAGGTCTCCTTGGATTTCTTGCATAGGCCGTAGATAAGGAAGGGGTGCCCGAGATTCATCTTCGCATCTTTGTTATAGAGGATTGCATCCTCTATAACCTGCTCGACATCAAATGGGATGTCCTAGATAATGGCATAGTTAAGTAGGGCCCTCTTGGCAGTCACTTCACACACATTACTAAGCGATGCCATGCCTTAGGAACGAAGGACAGGTACTGGGCTCAAGTGCACTCTGATACCCTTCATTGTTCGCTTCCAGCCACCCCGTCTGTCAACATCCTATGACCCTAATAGCTTAGATGCTCATGGAACATCGAGGCCCTTTGCCATTCCACCTAGGTTATAAAGTAACGATTGATAGACTTCAAGACCGAAGTCTACCAACAATTCCGCACCCTAATTCTTCAAGACGCGGGGAGCGAGATCGGGCAGATTAGGCTCGGTGGCAACAATTTCTGAGGTTGGGCAGCATCTCCATTCCTTATTCGCAATGGTTTTGAGAAAGAACATCTCGGTGGTGAAACCCCTCCTTTTGATGAAGGACCCATTCGAGACAGCCTAATTTCTCAAACGCATCAAGATTGACAAATTTCTCATGATCGCAATCATGAAAGCAAAGTTCTTCACTTGCTCGAATTTCTTCGAGACCAGTTTTTAGCTTTTACTCGACATTGAAGAATTTGGATGTGGTCGAAGCTTGAATGCTTATCAGCTGATCACACTCTTCGGGACTCCTAGGCTTCCTAATACCCAGTGTGATGCAGCTCAACCAAAGTGCCCAATGAAGCCCCACAAAACTCACTTAGGCAAAATATCGAACACCTAGTGTGCACTCCGTGAGATGGTGTTCTTGGCTCTATCCTATGGCTTCTATAATCACCAACCACCTGGCGTGGTCCCTTCAACACGCAACCAAAAAATAGCAATACAAATCGAATCTGCACTCCAACTCCACCGAAAAACTGTAATTTATGGAGAATATCAATATTACAGGACTAGTTTTATCTCAGGAACGTGTGTATTTGTGAGTGCTAAGATTAGCTGGGACGAATGGTTGAGGTCGGCCGGGCAACTTCCATAAAACCTGAGAGCACAATGAGTTTTTCGCTGATGTGAGAATATGACCGTTCTAATTATAAAACAGAGTACCACAAATGCTTCGCCGGCCAACATTGCGACTGTCACCAATATCACTGCACCCGAGAGTTATATTTTTCAATGTCTCGGCGTTGAGACCCAACGTCGCGACATTCTATAGGATCAGTTTTCCAACGTCGCGACGTTAAGATCCAACGTCGCGACGTTCCAAAGGTTGCAATTTTCAAGTCACGACGTTAGGAACCAACATCGCGGACGCTCGAGTAGCCAAACCGATTTGCCAACGCCGCCACATTACGTGAGCCGAGATTTCACTTTTCCCAATGTTAGACGTTAGGAACGTCGCTAACGCTAGTAACGTCAAGAACGCTACAAAGAAGATAATTCAACTTTTTGATAAAAACATTTCTAATTTTAAGAACACTCCCCTTTGAGGTTCTGATCTTTGTCCAACCCCAGAGTAGTTTTCCCATGCTACCTCTCTGTCGCTACTTCGATCTCGGAGCCTGAGAACAAAACAACACACATAAGTTACGATCTCCGAGAAAATTTCCATCCCTAAAATAAACAAACAAATGTAAAACTACACTAATGAATGAAAAAATTGAAAATGCTTGGGTCGCCTCCTAAGTAGCACTTTGTTTAATGTCGTTAGCTCAACTTCCCTGAATCTTAATGTTCTTGAGACTACAGGACTGCACGAACTCCTTACGGCACTATTTTTGGTGTGCTCAACTTAATGGCTTGCTTGCTTGCATGAAAATCGCCTCCAAAGTATGGCTTCAATCATTGCGCATTAACTTTAAAGATCCCTTTCTCTGGATGCATAATTTCCACCCCTCCATATGGAAAAACCTAAGTCACAGTGAATGGACCCGACCATCTTGACTTTAATTTCCCTGGGAAGAGCTTGAGTTGGGAGTTAAATAAAAGGACTCGTTGACGTGGCTCAAACTCTTTCCTTACAATATGCTTATCATGCCAGGCTTTCATCTTTTCTTTATACAACTGAGATTTATACCTCATTAAGGAACTCTCTTCCATCTACCGCTGCGATGTGTTTCGCCGACCACATCTCATATCCATGTTCAACTGTCGAGCTGCCTAGTATACTCTATGTTCGAATTCTACAGGCAAGTGGCACGCTTTCCCAAACACAAGCCTAACTGGTGACATTCCCAAGGGTGTCTTGAATGTTGTTCTATAGGCCTAGAGTGCATCATCTATCTTTTTCACCTAATCTTTCTTCGAGCTATTGACTATTTTCTCTAAGATATATTTGATTTCCGCTGATACTTCTTGGCCATTAGTCTATGGGTATGCGTGTGGTACGATATACACACCATACGTCTCGCACGCGCTTATCTAAGCAAAGTTTGTTACGTAAATGTGCCCTATCTCAATCAACGCTCGTGGGAGTTCGAATCGAAAGGAATATATATTTGATGCCACCCACACCACCAATCATGTTCAAGTCTCTCAACATATTCTACCACAGAGAATATATATGTTGTCGAATGATTCAAGTAAAGGCCCATAAAATCTATCCTCATATATCAAATAAATTTCACTCTCTAGAATGGTTTGCAAGGGCGACTCGTCTCATTTTGATATACTCCCCATTCTTTGGCCTTTTTCATAGGTAGACACATACTGCAAGATCTCAAACAAGGCAAAGAAACCCAACCAAGTACCTTGCGTTTATCTATTTCCCCCTAAAGTGCCCTCCACATGCTGCAGTGTGGCAAGATTTAGAGCCATACTTCCTTCTCTAAGACACATCTTCTTATCACCTAATCGACACAATGCTTATACTAAATGGGCTCATCCCAATAGTAATGCTTCAACTACTTAAAATCTCTTCTATGTCGATAATCAACCTAGTGGAGCACTCTATCAGTACCCTATCATCATGTTCAATAAATTAGGCTTTTCCCATTTTTTCCCACCTCTTTCACACCCTACCCCATCTACATATAAAACCCTAACTTATTTTTTTCCTCTCACACGAGAAACCCGAGATCAAGCATCTCGCCGTTGTTTCCATCTCTCTCGATCCCATCTTCCTCGCCGCCACGTATCGACGGGTAAGCGCCCCTCACCTCGTATATTTTTTTCTCGCGGGTATTTCACAGGTCATGGATTTGCTCGGGGTGGCTCGGGATGGTGGTCTGTGCTCGTGACAGGGCATCCGATGGTATGTGTGGAGGAAGATAAGCCGACCGAATCGAATCGGTAAGCCCGATACCGGGTGGAGATGGGTCATTGACATCGCTTGGTGTATTTGCGTCGTATTTTCTATATTCGCTATTCTCGCCATAAGGCAGCGGCAAGATCGAAAAACATTGAAAGGAAAGGCCCTACTCTTCTATGGAGGGCTCGGAAAAACTGAAGCCGACACTGCAGACCCAGAAAGAGCAGTGGAAAACGAAAGATTCCTCATCTGGAGAGCGCCGCATGAGGCATCCGAGAGCAAAGATGAAGAGATTGACATGCTCACGAGTCTTCGTAATCAGCAGAGAAGTGGGCCGCTAATCAAAGCTGGAGCACAGGAGCAGTGGTGTGAAAGGACATTCTTAGCCCACCCATCCTATCCGGGCCGTTATTCAAGAGCAAAATTTACACTTTGTCTGGGTGCTGCTGAGGTACAAGGTATTGATCACCATGTCCGAGAATTTATTCCAATTCTGAGAGAAATCATAATGTGATACCTTGTTAGAGACTACTATTATGGGGAAACCAAGAAGGTCACTCGATTCAATAGCTCACTCACAGATTATGTCCGCCCTGCCACACATGACAGACCTTACCCTGCACAGCCAGAGTTCGATGCTAGGTTATTTGCCGATGCCATGTGCACCAATCCGGCTACCATGGGAGGTTTTATGCGCAAGGAGTTCGTTCCAGGGAAGCTCAAGCCCGACACATGCATTAATGAACAAATCATTCACAATAAGGACGGATCAAGGAAAAGAGAAATTGCTAAGCAAGGAAGAAATCCGCTTTTGTATGAGGTGATGACTGAAAGATCATCAGGGATTATGCCTGGTAGTATGGTGCGTTATGAGGACTTTCTCGCAGCCCCAACTGAACAGTATATCCATTCTAATTTAGTTACAACCGTGGAAGCCAGATGCGGATATGGAGAAAAACTAATTTTCCTAAGTCGGGCCCATCACGAACCAAATAGAAGCAAAGACTCGATCTGCGTCCACAAGACTGCCTTCACGTTCCTTCTACATCGGCTGGCTTCTTCGCTATCAACTCATGGGTCGATGAGCACATCTCTCAGCCGACGGAGCTGTAGAATCAAGGGTTGGTCTGGCGCATATCAAAAGCGTAAACAACCAGACCACGCCTCCAAAGCTCAAGAGTCACATCTATCGAGGAGAACTTGCAATGGGAGATGATCCTCCTCCTGACTTGGAAGGGGATTTTGATGAGCTTGATGACTGTAAGGATGATATGATTTCTCTTCACGATGATGGGGAGGATGTAGAGTAGTAGCATGTGGTGGTTAGAATAGGGTGTCATGGCAATTCTAAGAGAGACCAACCACGCCATGCCAAAGACCCATTTTGTTCATATAAGCCCTATTTGTGTAGCGCCCATGGTCGCTACAAGCCTGAAGACCTTTTATTTTAGTTAGTGTTATTGCCTTCTTTGACTTTTATGCATACTAGTTGCTTGGTGATGTTAAATTGTTTGCCTTGATAATATATAGTTCATTTCCCGCCTAAGTGATCTCTCTTTGAAGTCCGTATTTTTCACCTCGTCCCTTATATGAATATCTCATGGTATTAGCTTGCTATTATGTCCATTACCTCGAGACCATGGTTTCATTTGGTTCGGGGACGCAGATATCATCGTTAAAGAATTATGTCAATTTTTTCCACATGGGAAACTTGCACTACCCGATCAGAATCACGTATTTTGCTGAAACTCATAATCGTGGGTTACTTAGTTCAAATCTTGCTAGGACTAGCAAGATGTAGGTCAGTGTCGAATACATAAAAGTGGCAACATTATATCAGATTTACCAATTCAGCCATATTCTCGTCTACTTCTTGTACAATAGGTGCCTTTGATCGTTTCTCGTGTTTTTTTGCTTCTTGTGCAAAGCCTCTAAGTCCACGCCACAACCCTCTTACAGACTCCAAGGTCCATAAACCAACGCAGACCTGGTCACCTGATATGGGCCACTGCTGAAGTCTCTGAAGTGCTACTTGAGGGGGAAGATGAGGCAGTGGTACCAAGATCATACAATGGTACCCAGACCACATGTGCAGGCCTATTGGTACCTAGCATTGGGCAAACCCATTTCCATCTCCCAAAGGCGTAAAATCAATGGGTATTTCTTGGTACGGCAGACACACTTACCGGCACCCACCAACATGCAATTTTTGGCGATTTGTTGCACTCCAACCTCGTGCAAGGGCACGCTTGTCTTTTCGACCACCTCTTTCAGATCACTACATGAGAAGGGTATTTAAGCTAAAGTAAGGTGAGGTGATAGCTTTCTTGATCTTCTAGGTTTGGCTTCAGAGTTATATGTTTTCATATTTTTCTGTGACCATAGAGTAGATGAGAGTACTTGCCTTTCTTCTGATTCCGCTTTCACTTAGCTTTGCAATCTTCGCTTGGCATATAACCTCGATATTTTCTACTGTATTTGTGCTTTATTTCAATCTTGCAATTAAAGTTTTATTTCTCAAGTCTCCTTATGAATAGTTTCTTATCAAATATGAATCAATTTCTAGTTTCAATGACGTTTCTAAACTTCCCATGATGTGGTTCTAATCTGAAATTACCTATATCAAGGTATTAACCCTCAATTCCTCACAGTTTCAACTTTGATTGCAATGATGCTAGCGACTTGCAGAAAACTTTATAAAACCCAGTTTGGCATCTTCTTGACAATGTGTGAACAGACAATCTCTGCACACGTTGCTTGGATCACAAATGCAGGCTAAGAGTCCAAGCAAATCATTTGAACAAGTGTTTGTCATCGCTTCGATCATTCTCATTTTAAAAGAGCTTTAATGTAAAATCTTCCTGCCACATCTCACTGGTCGGCTCCTAGATGACTGTAATAAAGAGGTGGGAATTACTTGATCTAAGAATGAGCGGAAACCCAAGAACCCTATCATTCACCTTTCATAAAATAGTTAACTTTAATCTATTACTCAATCAATCAATCACAACCTCATAGAATTTACTTTAACCGTACATTCTCGAGAATACTCCTAAGGATCAACTAGGAAACCACTCCTCGTGAGATTATCTGTGGACTTGTCAAGAGTATAATGCTTCTACAACCTAGTTCCCACGTTTTGGGAATGTACCAGATACAAATTAGACAAAGCACCTTCCTTCACCATGAAGTGAACTTTCCCGCTCAACACAAGGTCATTTCACATCTTATCACTCGTCTCTGTTCTCCAACACGCTGATCTCCTAGCACGCAGAAATCATCCATGAATAGCCCTCAATTGTTTTCTAATTCATGTTTGAGAATATAGCCATCATGCAAAGCAAACGGTGCTCCTAAGTGCTACATAACCTAAAAGGGCATTCACATAAAAGAAAACGTACCATACAGGAATGTGAATGTTGTTTTCTCTTGGTCCTCTTATGATATAGTGATCTGATTATGGCCCGAATACCCGTCCAAGAAACAGTAATACTCATGCCTTGCCAGTCGGTCTAGCATCTGATCCAGAAACGGAAGTGGGAAATGATCTTTTCTGGTTGCCTTATTCAATTTCGAGTAATCTATGCAGATTCTCCACCCTATAACTGTTTAAGAAGGAAGCAATGCGTTATTCTCAATCCTTATCACTATGGTCCCTCCCTTTTTGAATCCACCCATACTAAAGCTACCTACTCGAACCGTTCGAGATGGGGTAGATCACCTCAGATTCAACCAATTTAATAATTTCTTTTCTACTCACTCTTCATTGTTGGGTTGAGTCTCCCCAGCCTCCAATGGTTGTCTTATACCATCCTCCAATAGATCCCATACACACGGAGGGCTGATCCCTTTCAAATCGCCTGTAGACCACCCGATAAAGATCCAGGATTCAGCACTCAAAGCTTCACCACTACTATCAGAGATGCTGATATGATAACTGGTAGGATTGAGGATTCCCTTAGATAAGCATACCTCAAGTGATTAGGTAGTGGATTTTACTCCAATTGTGGTGGTTGCTCAATCAAAGGCACTGAGTCCTGGGTGTTCTCTCATAACTGCTCATAATACTTCCTTCCATTCAGCTGGAAGGAGTCCATCCACTTCACATATTCTTCGGCCTCTTTACTCAATTCCTCCTTAGCATTTTGCACAAGGCTAGTCTCCAAAGGTCACCAAAACACTTCTGGGCTGTGACACTATAGCCTCTACTGCCTCTATCATAAAACATGCATCGCTCTCCGCTGGATGCCTCGCATCATTAAATACACTGAATCTAACCTCATCGTCCTGCACTCTTAGTTTCAGTTCTCCCTTATGCACATTAATCATAGCCCTATCACACTAGAAATGTTCACGAAGTATAATGGGTATCTTCTTTATCTTCTCCACGTCCAACACTATGAAATCAGCTATAAAGATAAACTTGTCTATACCTTTACTAGCACATCTTCTATCATTCCCCGAGGATGTTTCAATGATCTATCTGCCAGCTGTAGGGTGACCGTTGTGGGTCTAGCTTCACCTAACCCCAACCGTCTGAAAATGGATAAAGGGATGAGGTTAATACTAGCTCCCAAGTCACATAGGGCTCTCTCAAAGATCAAGTTCCCTATCTTACATGGATCAGTCGCTAGATCCTTCAAATTTTCTAGTAATTTCTCTGCGATAAGATCGTACCGCAAGATTTACTGCTCCAAATTTAAGAACCTTCTTTCCCGACGCATATCTTTCATAACTCACATACAGCATATGTTCTAATGCATCCGCGAACGTAATGTTGATAAGTGCGCTTAAACACTTCCATGAATTTGCAAACTTTATCTAATTCGGCTCCTTCCTCAAACGCTAGGGATATAGGACTGGTGCAAGGGTTCAGCTGTAATTGCCTATTTCTTAGTCTCTTTCCTCTCATCTAATCTCTCTCTTAACTTCTCCTCTTGGGGTTGCTCCCCTTACATCTGATCTTTTGGGCTAAACTAGTCTACCCCGCCTCACTTCCTCCCATTACTATGGTTGCCCTAGATAGCTAGCTCTCTACCACTTCTAAGGTGATAGCCTGACATGTTCCTTACCCTCTGACCCCTGCCTATTTCCTCGAATTGCTCGGGCAAAGAACCTTGTCGCTTCTCAATCAATAGATTGGCCTATTCGGCCCATTTGCAATCCTCCAAAGTTTCTCAACCATGTTGCTCCGATTATTCAACCGGTTGTCCACTCATAATAGCTGCCTTGTTCATCTATAAGGTTGTATGGGAAGTAAGCATTCGAGCTATTGCTTTCCTTCCAATCACTCTTTTCTATGTTGGCGCTTACCTCACTTAGTGAGTGTGGCATGTCATTCGATTATTCTCCCACCCATAGTTTTGATTATTCTAGTATCTACCAACCTGGTTCTCGCTCACTTGATATGTTACCCCATACTTACCCCGGCTTTAATTTCGTTAAACTGATACATAATGCGTGCTTCGTTTACATCTCGCCCAACTCACACTTCGTAGTACTGTCGTTCTCCACATGATTCACATATCTCCCAAGGATTGGCCCGATAAGATTTGCAAAGACTCCACGCTTTTTTGCAATCATGCAGAGTTGCGGCAACATGATTTACCAAATGTTAAGACCTATGTTCCACACTCCACCCGCTCTCTCATCATCTCCCCACACTGTCATACCAGCGCATATTCTAGGATTCCATACACTTGGTCCTGTAGTCTTTCTGTCAAGACGCCCGAGCATCTATTCTATTCTGCAGAGTCCCACTGTAAAGGCATGGACTTCCGCAGATCCATCTCACGCCCTATGATGTGGACACCTCCTTAATAATTCATGAAATCTCTCCTACATCAGCGCTAAGTTCTCCTCAATGTTCACAAATCAGAAAGCACCTTTGCACCAAATTAGTAATCTTTGAGGGGCGGAAAACTTGTCAGAATTTCATACCAAATCATTCCATGAGATACTAACTGTGTTTGCTCACAACTGCTGTTTAGCTCTATCACCCAAAGGAGAGCGGAACAATCTCACCCAAGCTCTTCTTCCGCTAAATTCATTGTATTAACTCGTGTCTCATACTTCAATGAAGTTTGTCAAATGTGTGTTCGATTCTCACTTGGCGCATCGTGGGAACCAATGTTCTAAAGCACGGTATGATCAAGCTTTAGTCAAATCATTCGCTTGAATAGGTTGTCTTCGGATAGCAGATTGAACAACGAGGCGGTAAAAGCGGAACTTAGCAACATAAACGGATCATCCGGTTATAAACGGATCGATGCACTCACCATTATTCCCATTATGTCCCCGTGTCTCCGCTTTTTGCTCTCGGGCCTGACTCGCCTCTTCCTAATTCTCGCATGACTAGATTTGTGTACTTCTTTGTTCTTTCGTAACGTGCAAGGTTCTAGCTCAGATCTAACCAAGGTTCAACTTGACCATCTTCGCCACACTATATTAACCTTACTTCAATCACACGCACAAACATAGAAAGACTAAATTACAAGCACTTCAGGTAAACAAAATAAAAATGAAAATTGCAAATAATATCTAGTCGAGACTATTGTCGATTATTAACACGAAACTTCTCCCCGAACGGCGCAAAACTTGACGCCGGGTATAAGTGTGTACCAATGTAAAACCCAGCCCGCACGCCGCATATTACGAGTTTAATGTAATATAAAGGTAGCCCGCGTCGCTTCCCACAAGGAGAAGTGTGCGACACTTGAATCGTGATCTAGAGTATTATCCGATCTCAACCGAAAGTGAATTACTGCTATATAACGATAACTTGATCCTAAATGAGCAAAGACCAATTAATGGGGACTAGTTTTGCCCTCTCGCCACATTCAACGGATTATAATCTATGTAAGACGGTTATTCAAAGATACAACTTATCTACCGAAGGTTGATCGCGCTCAATAGATATCCTCTCGAGACATATCGCCATCTCTAGTAGGGTTCATCGCATCTTTGCATCACCCTTAACTCTGAGATACTTAAATGGTTAAAGCCTAACGCCACACTGAACCTGGAGATTTCATCTGATCGACCAAGTGTCACTCTACGCGATCCCGAGAACCTGATTTCAACACCGGGACTCTGATAAAGTATGATGATGTTGGCTAAACACCACCATGCAGGTATCAACAAAGTGAGTCAGAGCAAATCAACGTATCCATGATATACCGACAAAATCAATCAAAAACTAATCCATAATGTAATGTAATAAGAAAGTACAAATACATCTCAGAAATAAAACTAGAACATCATCCTCTCGGGCCATTACAATCATTCTTAATCAATAGAGTTCGGGAAAGAAATAAATTACAGATTACACACCGAAATACCCTATGTAGTCGCTCCATCCGTAGATCCTCCCTCTTTATCGCTATTTTATATCTAAAAAATCCTCGCTGAGTGAGTCCCGACGACGTCACAACGTCGCAACATCACGACTTTACCGATGTAAATGATCAATATACGACTCGAACTGTCATGACATTGAGTCAGCTCTCCTCCAATTTCCTTGTTCGACTTCCACACAATTTCTAAGGTCACACTGAAATGCAATGAAACCGAAAGAATGATATAAGGCAATAAACGCACTTATTACTAAGTAAAATGAATCGAAAACGTGATCAAGCGCGGGTATATGATGAGTGTTTTGGGCACTCATCATGGAACTATTCTAGTATTCCATAAACGTAACAACAAATGTTCATCTTAGTATTCCGTATTGTGTTACCAAATGTTCGGTTATTTGAAACATGTCACCAATATTATTTGAGTCATGGATCAAATAAAACTTATTGTAAGGAGCCTCAATTGTTTTATGGTAAGGGTTGCCCAATTTTTACTAAGGTAGTACCCAATGTTCATCTAAATAGTACCCAACATTCATCAGGCTTACCCAAATGTTTACTTATACGAGACTTAAGTTTAAACTAAGTGAGTTTACATAGTTGACTATGGTAGTACCTATGGTTGACCTAGGAAGTACATGCTACATTACTATTTTACAGCAAAGTGCCTCAAGCTTACAGCGGTTGCACTAAGTTTACCTGTAAGCATGCATAAAGGTAGCACTGGTTACCGTATACAAATAGTACATAATGGTCAGACCTAAGGGGAACCTACATCGACTTCTACGTTTATACTAAGTGAGTTTACATAGTTGACTTTGGTAGTTCCTAAGGTTTACCTAAGTAGTACCCACAATACATTCTATATTGCCCAAGGGATATATAAAGTTGTGCCTAAGGTTTTACCCAATGTACCTAAGGTTAACTCATATCATTCATAAGGTTAATACTACATCTAATAACAAAATTGATTATGGTTGTACCTAATGTTTACCTAGGTAGTACCTATAGTATATTTCGAAAGTTCCCTATGTATACCAAGGTTGTACCTAGGGTTTTCTAAGGATTTAGCCAATGTTCACACAGGTAGAACTCAACGTGTATATGTGTAATACCTATAGTACATAATGGTAGTACTCAAGGTTTAAATGTGTAGTACCTAACGTACATAATTGTATAACTCAAGGTTTACTAAGATAGTTGATGAGGTTTACTAGGGTAGTATTTAAGGCTTACATAGGATATACCCACAATACAAATTGTTAGTGCCCAACGTTGACTCAAGCAATACCTAAGGTCTACTAATATTTTACCCATTATTAACAATAATGGTATCACGTTTATGTTAAGAATGAAGCAATCATAGTTAGAAATGTTGCGATATCGTTGATATATCGGTGACCATCAACACGATATTCAAGGTCGATAGCGTATTGGACGTGGTTTATCAAATATCTAACATCTACGATATTGCCGCATTTTTCCGATGAGCTTAATTCGGATATTTTATGGAAATATTCGATCATATCAACCTTGGTTGACTGACCCAAAATGGTTTTGGGGGACTGAAACCGGTCCTAATTCATGGAATGTCAAGCTCCTATCCACCAAGCCTTTTCAACTCGTTGATATTTAAGGCATAAAAATAATATATATTCGAAATAAACCTATTTTCAATTCTTTATAACATTAATCTTATTTTTAAACATACGGTCTTCATTCACTACTTTCCAAAATTTCAAAATATATATATATATATATATATATATATATATTATTATATATATATTATTATATTATATATATATATACATATATATATATATTTAAAATTAATTAATTAATAATAGACATTTTATAAATTATTATTAATTGATTAGATAAAATATTAATATATTTTTAATTATAAATCACTAGATACAAAATATAATAATAATAATAATAATAATAATAATAACAATAATTTATTTTTAATGGATAAATTTCAATATATATTTTGTTTTAATATCACAATTATTTCTTTATTGAAGGATAATTTTTAAAAGATAACATTATCTTTTTTGGGAATAAAACGCAATATATACAATAATGTATTTTTAATAAATAAATTCTGTCAATATATATTTAAATTTTAACATTATAATGATTTTATGCAATGATAATTTTTTAAAGATAAGTATTATCTAAAAATTTTTAAACTTTTCAAAGTATTTTCATGAATCTTAACTAATTTGTGTTTTATGGATATTTATGTAAAATATTCACACGATATATCCGTAAAATCCAGATAGTAATATATCCGTCGAAACCAATATTTTTATCCATGCCCATAATACATTCCAGTAGTACTCATAGTAAACTATGCTCCAACAATTTGTTGCTTCAAAAACACAACTTGGAAACAAATAACCATTTATCACCAAGATTCACAAATACAGTATACCTTAATAACATTGTTTCCAACAAAACACAACATAAAACCAAAATAACCATTTAACATCAAGTCAAAAACAAAACCTTTCCCCATCTCCCATTTTCATACCCATATCTTGGCTTTTAACCATGTTAACCCACATTCAATGTATTCATCTCATGCAGATTGACTATAAAACATAAATAGTGTATGATCGATTTTGAAGTTGTTCTTGAAAATATAGTGTTCAATAGAGAGATAGGAGACTTTACTTGAAGTGAGAGTTGTTAGACAAACCTCAAAGCTTAGAATCATTGAGATTAAAGTCTAATAGTGTATTAATTTCCATTATATAGAGAGCAGAGGGTCGAAACAGCAAAAGATTGGGGCCTTCTAGTCGTGGTTTAGAGGATGGCTTATGGGAATTTCAAGTTAGGAACATGAGTTTGGTATGATGGTATTCGAATCAAAACAACACGAGGAAGAAACATAGGAAGAGAAAATGGTTTTGACATGTGGGACTTTATCAAATATTTAGAGCTCCTTATCAAATTTTCAAAAGGGGACTAGATAGTTTGATGTTCTCGGGGCCTAATTTCAAATATATTGTTATGAGACCCATTGCATAGTTTTCCCCAAACAAGACCAGATTAATAACAGACAATAAATCGGCATAAAGCCTCATGCTTATAATATAGCACTGAGTTGTTACAACCAATTCTTTAATATATGTTGCAATCAATATAATATGATATCTTTTGACTCCGACGACCATGGTCTATCTAAATCAGCCCCAACCAAATAAAGCTGTCAAAGAACAAGACTAAAGAAGATCGCGTCGTAACAAGTAGAAGACAAAACCAAACGCACAAGATATCGTTTTGTTATATTATTGCCTTATTGCGACATAATTTGAGTTCGAAGCTAATATTATCAAACTTGTAGGCTTTATGCCGCATTTACTATGCTATTAACCTATATATTGTTTCATCTTTTATGGTTTTTAGCAATTTGTATCTTAGATCTATCAATATTTTGCAAGTTTTAATCAATAAATAATTATTTTCCTTATAAAAAAATACCAAAATTAATCAGTAATCAATATAGTCATATTCAATTAGAATCAAACTCCAATCAACCTATCTATTAATGTATTGAACATTCCAATCTAAAAAGACTTCAATACTTCCATCCACAAATCACAGAATCAATTGTATTTATTAGATAGTATTTTTTTGAAGACTTCCTAGTTTTTATTTTTTCATTCAATTTGAAAGGTCATGTTCAACGAAAAATTATTCCTAAAGGTTGTGAGATTGTTAGCTGACTAATGGCATTAGCCATGATTACAGGAAGCAATGTTCACAATTCTTGTAATCATTACAATAGCCATTGGGGGTTTCAGGTCGTTTTGTTTATATCTGTTCACTTAGCTTTACAAGGAAGACTTGAACCTAGGTTTTCTTTGTGTCTACCCAACCCTTAACCACTGATCCAAGCCTCATTGGCTTGTGGAAGTTGATCATGAAGATAAGTTTTGTTGGAAGGAAGAGGGAGGAAGAACTTAAACTAGAGAGACTAGATGATTATATAGTTGTATTATTGAATGCTTGTTTTCGCTTGATAAACTAAGAGATGTCCTTATTATTTATATTAGTAGTACTCTCCGACCAATTGCTAGGTTTGTGCCAACACAACACTAATTTAATGGTTACAAACACTACTAGGAAGAAAGCCTTTAGCCACATCTAATTCCATTAAAGTAGAAGATATACGCAACTATACATAATGCTATGAATAATAACTGTGGCATGGCATGACTATAGGTGGTGAGAAATCCTAGATAAAATACTTCATAAACCATGGCTATAGGCTCTTCCATTGTTAATACTTGAGACATATTTGTAGTCATTATTGTGGTTGACCCCGAATTATATAGGTATATGGTTTATATCCGCTGGTGGTGTGATCGACCCCGCCATAGGGATGGTTATAGTCGTGCTTTCTTATTAATTTCAATATATAAGGCTATTTGGCTTGTGGTCGACCCTACCATAAGGTGTTTATTGCCACTAAGCTTGTACTCAACCCCAACCATAGGGATGGTTTATAGTCATGCTATGATTGACCTACCATAGGGATGATTTATAGTCATAGATTGTAGTTGACCCCGACAAGTTTACAATAAGTTACGTAATATTCAAAAACTTAATGTTTATAATTAATTTATCAAACATGCTTCAAGGTATTGATACCAAGACACCAAATTCTTAGTAACAAAGCAGAATGTGTTGTTTAGGTTGGTGAAATGCTATGGCAAAGAGATAATCGATAATAATTATTTAATGTATCTTGAACTTCAGATTCTGAAAGAGAGTTCAATCATATAAAAACATATACAATATCCCAATTACATGGAAAAAATATGATTGAAGTTTAAATGTAATTATAGAAGAGATGAAGCAATATTCTAGCTTCCTTTAATATTGTCTAATGTTCATCTTTTCAATCTTCCTTTTTCATGTTCTCGAGATCACCACAGGGCCAGAGTAAGATTATGAGGCTTCATCATGTCATTGCTGCCACTTGATAGATTCCCAAATCCAAACAAGGAAATTCTTTACTTTGTATGCACATTTTTCTACTACTTCCTAAGAAACAATGAGAGTATTTAATAAAAGCGAAAGTTTTATTTTTTGAAACAAAAAAGGAAAATGTAAATTGCACACCTCTAGTCACATGATTCTAGCCCTCATTAATCAACTAAAGCTGAGGATATCCTCAGTTTTAGAGTGAAGTGCATCGCAAAGAGCTTTCGCGAGACAATTGAAATCACATGTCTAGAGCAGAATTTCAGAGAGACATACCAACATCAGTCTCTGTAGTTTGATTAACTATGGCAATACCACATCGCCACATGTCGCAAACCCACCTTAAATTCTCAAAACATTTAAAGTTGAAAATTGAAATGGTCATTATAGTTGATGCTCTTTCTGAAGAATAAACCCTTACCGACAGATTTGATTCGCACTAAGGGAGAGATTTGATCTAAACCACATGGGAAAGATGATACATTTTGAAATCATCAAAACTAAAGAAGAAGGAATGTATATCAAATCTAGCACTTGTCTTTGTGGACAAGAATCACTCCATCATAGGATATTGTTCCTATTTCTATGGTCCTTGGATATGTAACTTTTAGGACGATTAGGCCCAGCCATCATTGATCCAAAAGAATATATGTACGAAAGATGTACACATTTTCATATAACGACAACCGAGATCAATAACTTACACAGACAGAGCTATTAGATTTTGATAGGACTTACATACCAAAAAATATCGGGCTTAACATCTTCTTGCAGCCACCCAAGACATTTCCTGTTATCTCCGTGGTAAGGACCTTGATATTTTGGACTCTTCAATTAACCCAAGATTCTGCAAGTCCATGAAGCTAAACTTGTACAAAGATAAGCTACCATGAAAGCAAGATTTCATATTCTCAAGCTAAATTTTTTTTTTATCGGTATATTCTCAAGCTAAAATAGATAAGGGTATAAATAAATAAATTACCATTAATATAGCTAAAGTTGATTTCTCCATATTCAGAGTATAAAGATGCAATGTCTTAATCCCATGAGATAAAAAATCTTCAACATTTCGTTCCACAGAATTTATAGGCTTTGATAACTTATCATTGTCCTTAATAAAGCTCCAAGGCGTTAAACCTCATATGGTATCTACATGTCATTAGATGTAAACATTAAATCAAATGTTTATAAATTGTTCACCATGTAGAGAACTATTTATATATTACTTTATTGCAAAAGAAAAGCTTTAAACATAAAAGCTTTTCCTCCTCGTAAGAAAATTAAAATACAAATTAAAAGCATGTTTGAGATAAGATTTTTAACCTCAATTCCTTCCCAATATTGTTAATTCTTTTCGAATGCTTTTTTATTTATTTTATGAATTACATCTTCTAATAGTTGATAGCTTTTGACAATAGATTGTGTCAGATGGTTGAGTTATCAAATCACACAAGAGTGATTCTTTCTGCTTAAAGCTGCCAGCAAAAGAAGAAAAGGGAAAAGTGAGTCACTCAAGAAAAAATATTTTACATCGGAGGGGAAATGGTAGGAAAATACTAAGGCTTCATTCTCCATTACACACTAACTCATTTTTATCGTGTTACACCATAGAATATATCACTACCAATGCTCATTACCTACAAAGAACTCACCATTATGTCAATCAACACTACCAATTATGGAAGTAATCAATTCAAACCGCCAAAATAAAAGATATACTAGAAGGTAGTCACTAGTTAGTTATAGCATTCCAAACAAAATAGTTAGAGCTAAAGTCGCATACTGATTTTTCTAAATCTTTATATTGCCTTCTAATTACATGACTTGCTTTTGATAAATAAGAAGCCGAGTACAAAAAGGAGAGTCGCTTAAACTAGAGGCTCAAGAGCAGTTACAGACAGAGAGAGAGAGAGAGAAAGCAAATCTACACCCCACCAAAGGCCTACAGCACCACACTAACTACATGACAATGATGCATCACTAACACCAAACTCGCCCACCACGCTACACCACAATCGCAGAAGAAGGATTAAAACAATTTATTACATCATAGTCTCTTCATCTTTTAGTTTTCTATACAAATTAGTATCATAATGTCCTCAAATGTTTTGTTTATAAAAGATATATACAATATAGAAAATAAGAATGATGAGAATGATTCCAGAGGGATAGCAACTTGATTAACACGATGAAAATATTTTGCGAATGTTGAGATACGTCCCTCAAAATTTGCCAGGCACTACCCAAAAATGGAAGGTCAAGATATGCTATGGATCCATAGAATGATGGGCTTATTAATTACCAACTTTGACTCTGAATCATCGAAGTTCTATCTATTCCAACAAACATTTGTGAAAGGCTCATATCGTAATAATTACAATTTGTGAGAACCCTAAATATTGTTCTCAGTAAGCATTTCTTTCTGAATCGGGTAAAATAAAAATTTTTTTCTTTTAAGAGAGGAGCCATCTGAACAATCTAGTCATGTGTATCTAAAATTTTCACATCTACCATTTATCCATGCGATGATAGAACATATAGCTAGAATCAAGTTGGTTATGTATGGTGACTAGTGCATAAATATGGCACATTGATCAAACAAGATATGCTCTTCAAGATGCTTCCGCTGGTGCCCATTTTCAGTGGCAACAGTATGGAGGTCCAAGAGTCAAATCCCCTTATGGACCACATACACACACACACATACAAAAGAGATGTGAAAATAGTCCCGCCAGAAAGATGAAACACAGAAAAGATATGACGTTATTAGAAATGGATGGAATTCTCATGAAGCACCTGTTCCTTATGGTTGCAATCTCATCTGCTTCCCTATTCTAATTGCTACAAATAACTAGAATTGTCTAATACCCATTTGGTGTTGATGATGATTTTCGTGATTTCGCGATCCTCTCTAAAACCATTCAAGATTCAGCTCTTTATTAGGATACACTACTATTGTTAAATGGATCACTGCGAGGATAAGAGGCAAGAGGACCAATAGGGTCTAGGCTCATTAGATACAACTCTGATGCTAGGGATTTCGAAGCCGTGGTCTCAAGGTAGTTGACATAAATCTTCCATGAGCATGGCACAAAGAAGAAACTTTCATGAATAGTTACCCATGTTTGTCCGTGACAAACTGATTCATGATTCATCCAAGTTTACCTTCTTAAGGATTCTCTCTTAATTATGATGTACCATAGGATAAATGTTTGTTAAACCAATTTATGTAACTCCCGATTTGACGCATTCAACTAACATCAATGGGCCATGGAAGTTTGCTGACAGTTTTAAGAACTAAAAACTTAAGAAATGGTCCACCAAACAAATGATACACTCTACCTGTCATTCTTAAACATCCAACAGATAGTGCCCATAAATCGAAGAGTACATCAAATATGGATTGAATGTGGAATTGTGATACTTCATTTTGCAAACCCACCATACATCAACTTTGTAGTTGGTTGATGGGCATAATTCCGTGAACACAAAACATTTATTCCACTTGGTCGGCCAATTATTCACACAAATTTGAGATAAATATCAGTATCATAGAATACTGGGTGACAATAAGATCCGGCCTCCAAGATCAACCTATCAAATAAATACAAACACATGTAAGTGAGGAAAGGGTAAAACTAAAACCACAAAAAAGGAATGCCACAAGAATGTTGCAACCAGGTTTTTGATGTCATTCCATCCATCTGCAACATAAATTTTTTAAATTTTTATGGCTTATCAGAATAATATCATGCTTTTTTATGAGGCATGTTCTCTTGATTCTGAAAGAAAACAGTTGCAAGACATCTGTTACATGCCTCCTCTTTATTTATTTATTTTATAATTAATTTTTTCTTTTGTTGTCCACATTGAGACTTGAACCTAGAACCCTCTCATAAGCCCACCCCAACCCTTTCCTATTTTAGGAGTATAATATTTAATTTTTCGGATGGGTATGATCTACTCAGAGAAAAGGGTTTTCAGCCTCTTTTTTTTTTTCTACTTCAATGATGTCCAAAATCATGAATAAGAGAACGCAATTTATCACAACCATGCCTCGAGATCCACAAACACCGCAGTCCTCACACATTTATCGCCCACCCAGATTTACTTTCCCAAGCTTCTGAACCCGGCCTAACAACGACGCTGTTACCTCTGGCATAAGTTACTACTACAACCATGTTCAAACAATGCAAAAGCACACATGAAAAACAACACCTCCGATGTTTTCATGACCTAAAAAGTACCGACACACTGTACGCTTGAAACATGCCTTCAATGAATGTAGGACATGCATGAAACTTCTAATAGAAAGAAACACCATACCTTTTGCTTCAAATAAGCCATATCACTCTAGTATGCTTCCAAAGAAGCCACTTCATTGAGTATCACATCGTGATGAGCCTCGAGAAGAAAAATCTACCATGATAATACAAATAGATCCAATGAAAAGAGAAACAGTGCAAAATCAAACCCGATAACCCATCAGCTATTCCAGTACTTCCCATTTCGCCCGAATATGTTGCACCTGCAAGCAACAAACGACTTTAAAATGTGATAAGCTATCTTGAGGTTATGTGATAAACTATCCAAAATTTTGAGAGAACTGAAAGGCAACCAGACGATGTTCCAGCAATATTCTCAAACCACGCTTCTTCTCCGTATATCGTGCTCTCGGTAGCATCGGGCCTCCCAAGAATTCAGACAATCGAAGAGTAGAAGCTTGATTTGCGGCGATCTAAGGAGAGATCTCAGCCATGAGGCGGCGGAGTATGCCTGAAGGGAAGAAGGAAATGAGAGAGAATCAGAGGAAATTGGTTTAACCATTGTTGACTTGTGGCTACATGAAAACGAGAGAAATTTTCTAATGAAAATTCAAAAGACTATCAAAGGAGCAAGGGCTAAGCAAGGCATGAGATATGTGCGATGCCTATTTCACCTTAATTACACTCTACCCATGTTAGCATGCACTATAGACATATATCCAAAGGTGTCATGGCCTTATAATGCATACCGACTGAAATACTCATATCCCAAAAACCATTCTATACAAATTACAATGCCATTAGTCCCGCCAGACCCTTACTAAAGATTTGTATCTCACTAATTTCTTGCAGTGAAACACTTTCTAAAGTTTTCTTTGTAATTCCAAACTATCATCTTCAGACAATCCTGACGAGGTTATGAAGAGATTTAGGTTTGCTTTATGACTATATAGGGGCTGAGGATATTTGTATTTGACCAAACCCAAAACCAATAACCCATAATCATTCCAACACTTTTGATAAACTGGTACTTCAAAATCAAGTTTATATTTTAACAATTTTCAATCCGCAGAACTCGTAGTACCTGGTTCGTAGGTGTTCAACATACTCTGAGTTTATTACCAAACCGCTCACAAGAATGTGGAAATCTTTGAAGCTTTTCACTTCTTTGAAATCAACAGCAATTTCTGGTATCAGGATTTCTAGAGGATCTCCATCTAGGAAGCCGGTTTCTGGAGCATCTCCATCTGGGAAGAAGAGGAAGTCATTTTCTAACTGGTATGCTTCAATGCCAAGTTCGCGGTTATACTAGTAGGCTCTTTCTTTGGTATTCTGCTGAGCACCGCTGGCAAACAAACTCGTTCAAACACTTACGTACCCTCTCCCTTTCTCGATCTCTTCACATTCTCCACAGCTAGATCATCTTCTGTTGCTCAACAGTAAGTGATGATCAGATACACATCTAGAGCTACTCAAAAGTGAAAAGCCAAAGAAAACCAAAACCACTTACCAAAATCCTCTTGTTTTACAAGAGAAGCTTCACCCATTTCATATGAACAATTCGCTCTCTCAATATGTATCTGCAGAGTCTCAAAAATCGATTAGGTAAAAAGTCTAGTACACATGTACTAAAAGTGAAGGAATTAGACCCTGCATGGAAAAAGAAATTTCTTTTATCTGGAAGGATCGGAAGGATTGTGTGTATAATTGCATAGTCAACAAGACATCTATCACCATCATTCATCTATTCTAAAGGTGTGTTCATAAGGTTTGCATTAAAATAGTTACAACCAAAATTCAAGAGAAAATTATTCCCATTAATAGAAAGAAATAAAATAGAACAGAAAGAGATGAAGAAAATGAAGAAAGACGCTGAATTTTGTTATATTCTCAATGCATTTCACAAAGGGGTTGTGCCTTTGTTTTAGGCCGCAATTTAATATGCCAATTTTTTGTCTTAAGGCAGAGGCAGCTATTCACTTTTCTATTGCTCCCCGTCACTCACCTTTATAAAATTAAAAAGACTTTAAATTTGAAGACACTATCTATATTTTATGCTCCCAAATATTACTTAAGATTACTATATTTTGTTAAGGTGAAATATTGTTATACATATACAATATGTTTATGATATAATTTTGTAATTACTCATATCTAAGATTATTATAAATATCCTCCCATGTAACCCTATTTCAATAATAGTAAAAGTTTGAATTGTTATTTCGTAGATGTATGAGTCAAACCACCAATACATGACTTACCTGAAGATGTTCTTCAGTAAGCTATCTTTTGATTTATATCACTACTGCGGCAAGAATTACAAAATGAAGAAAAATATGAAGTTTTATTGCTAGTAAGTGCCAAGAACTCGCAAGAAACGAAACCATTTACCAAATCAACATTTCAAGAAGTAAAAAGATTGCAACAAGAAAAGAAATAGTCTTACTTTCTTGGTCTTCTGTGTACGATTCAAGTGCCTTTCCATATGTGGAGACGTTCTCTTAGCATATGGCTTCATCTCCATGATCAAAATCACACACTCACAACCGTGTTTTAAAGATCGGCCAATTCGATCCGATTTTTTAAAACACTGCTCACAACGATGAACAGAAAAAGAAAAAATTAATGCGTAGAAAATAGATTGAGGGAGAACTTCTAAAGTCCCTTGTTTCAGTTTCTCTCTTTCATCCTTTGTGTTCCCCTCTCTTCAACAACGGGCCATAGTGGACTCCAGAACCAGGAACTTCCCCACCTCTTGGAGAAAATTCAACTTTAAGGTTTAAAGATTCCTGATCATCTACGGCAACCGATCAAGGGAAAAGTTATAAATAATAAAATTTCTGATAAGCTCTTATTAAAATATCACCCCATGATCAGCTCTTATTAAAATATCAAATTTTCCTTTTTTTATCACTCTCTCCATATTTACATAATTTTAGAATTTTTATAAATTTTATAAACTATAAATTATATGAAATAATATGAATTTTTGTATGGTTATAAATTCATTTCATATTATATTCATAAAAAATAATATAAATTATAAAATTTATAACAATAAACAATCTTTATTTTTTATGAAATTATATTATTTATGGTTAAATTTTTTATTATTTTTTATTTAAGAAATATTATAAATTTCATGGTTATAAATTTATAAAACTTATTTATGGTTATATGAAATAATATAAAATTTTATAACCATAAAAATATATGAAATAAATATTTTTTATTGTTATAAAGGACAATATTTTTTATTTATGATTTTAACTATAACAATTTTTTGATTTATGAAATTATAAATAACTTGGAATATGAAAATTATTTCATAAATTTATAATAATATTACAAAAATAACCATAAAATTTCATAAATTTATAACCATACATTTATTTATGAAATAATATTATTTTATGGTAAAGCAAAAAATTTAAGTGCATTTTATTTATGGTTATACTATTTATAATTATTATTTTTTATTTTTGCCTTTATATATAAATGCATTGTTTTTTTATTTTTCTATCATGTCACGTGAATTAAAATTCAATCTACTATTTCATATAAACAATTTTACCTAACAATAATTTATAATCAGCTATCAGCTATTAGTTGTTGGCAATCAACTTAACCAAACAGGCTCGAAAATCGATCATTTCATATAAAAATTAATGTCTTTGTATTACGACCATATCGAAGAAGGATACAGTCACATGACCTCAGATTTCTAAACAACGCCGCACTATGCAGCGGTGGAACCAAACTTTAAGGCTCTGTTTAAAACCCAAAAAATACCAAGAAAAGAAAAACAAATACTAAGGAAGAAGTTTTTTCTCATGTATAATCTAAATTCCTCAAAATATTATATATTTTAAATTTATTATTTCTTATATAATAGAGATAAACAACAAATGATATAATTACTATTAAGTTTAAACCTATTTTTTCTCTTAAAGTTTAGAAAATATATTTTAGTTATTTTTACTTATTTTTTGAAGATTATTTTGAAAAAACAATTATCCGAAGGTAATAAATAATTTAAAATAAAATAGGTTACGTACAGAGTTATTTTGCAATATAACCTTCCAAATCCATGAATCCCATCCACCTCAATATCTACATAAAAAAAATTCAATGCACTACTTATGTAATGTAGAAATTTTTTGTGTTTTCAGAACAAAAAAAAAATCTAGTAACTAAACATGTTTTTTGTGTTTTCTTTGTTTTTTTTCTTTTTCAGAAAAAAAAAACAGTTTCAAAAACTGTAAACCAACTAGCCCTCATATCAATTAATCTTATAAGTGGTTGAAAATTAAATAGATACTGACATTATTTCATAAACAAGGACATTACAATCCGGATCATTAGGTTCGACGGAATACATTATCTAAATATCATGTTTACAAATATTTTTAAAATTACTATATTTTGTAAAATCCCCCAAGTTGTTCCCTTCTGCAAGAAAGTATACATATGCGTTGCAGAACAGAAAGTAAAAATATGTGTTGCAGAACAGAAAAAAAAAAATGAAGAAAACTTTCACCATGGGGCTTTAGCAAGTTCCTGGAACATAACCTCATGATTCTCAGCAGGTGAATTCAGAGCCTCAATTTCAGCATCCAACCTTTTCTTCACTTCTTTCACATGCAGAAGACTCCCCTCTAGATCTCTTATCTTCTTTTTCTGCACCTTCAAGCCTAGCTTCTTTCTCTTCCTGTTTTCACAGTAAAAGCCTATAAGCTGGTCTAACTGAGCTTGTAAGAAGCGACATTCATCCCCAAACTCCTGGAACAGTTTTTAGTGTCTTGCCCAAATGGTGTTTCTCTCACAGGTGGTGAGATGGTAGCTCTAATGGCATCAGCAATGTTAATAGTCTCTGAAATTATCTCAGCAGCCAGTTTGTGGTTGGAGGCCATCTAGAAGGTGATCAAGAAGATAGCTTGACCGCAGCAAAGCCCATAGTACTGTAACTGTAGGTGTCAAAATTCGGAGTTTATAACCAAACCATTCACAAGAATGAAGAAGTTTTTGATGCTCCTCACATCTTTGAAATCAACAGCAGGTTCCATAACTTGTGGACCATGTCCATCACTATCATTTTCTGACTGGTATGCTTCGCTATCAGTTCAAAATTTGGATTCTGCAGGCTTCCATGGCATTCTTTACGAGGACCGTTTACAAACATTTCCCTCTTCCTCTCCATCTCTGACATCCCTACCAGATCTTCTTATGCTCAACATTCAAGTGACAAACAATTGGTAGATTAAATGAACTGGGTAGATCAGATATAAGAGTTATCGATGAAAAGCTAAAGAGAACTGGAAAACACTTACCAAAATCTTCTGAGTTTAACCCAACCTCTAAATTCAGAAACACAAGAGAAGCTCCACCCACTTCATCTAAACTATTTTTTCTCAAAATATAAACCTGCAAGAGCTGCAACCTATCAAATTAGGTTAAAAGTCTAATATTCATATAGAAAATGTGTAGAACTGCAAAGCAGAAAACAACCTCTGTATGTTATAAGGACCACCAAAGTGATTGTTTTTAGAAAATTACATAAATCTAATGTTCAATTATGTTCAAATGCAAGAAAAGGAACCGACATAGTCACCATGAATTGGTAGGTTGGATCAAAACCAAAACCAGAACATTTCCTGCAGCAACATGAGCAGTTGGAAAATCCTTTCCATCCACTTAATCCTGTGCGCCTCACAAGATACTTTGTCTTAAATCAACCCGATTTATCCACCAAAAATTGTAGTATCAGACCAGACTTGCAAATGCTCAAAGCAGAATTTAGAAGACTTCTGTCAAAAATTGGAACAAATTCAAATTTCTTAGCACTCAAAAATTTGTTTATTTTATTAACTTTCTCTGGAGTATCATACTAACCAGCCAATATTTGCCTGTAACATGAGATGGTTGCATAAACTTAATAAAGCTAGGGATTTCAGAAGGCATATTCCTTTGAACCTTCTCTGCTCTCTCCATGGCTGAAGATTTTGGTGATGCCTTCTCTGGTCTCTGAATGGCTGAAGATTTTGCTTCATCACCACTGGTGATAACCCTTGTCCTCTTGCAACTAGAGAGACATAAATTATAGAAACAGTATCTTCAGGAAATACTTCTAAAGCTTTGCTATTTTGAAAAAATAATTGTCTACGAACCTTGTGGCCTTCTGCTGAATACTGAAAACTTCCTGTTTGGGAGAGCAAAACAAAGAAGTCCTCATTACTACCTCATTTTAGTAATGAACACCATCTAGAAGATACATGGAAAGAAATTCAAGAAAATAAAACTTGCAAGGGAGATAGAAAGAAAAGCAAATTCATAGAAATTAGGGATGATTTTACATTTTGCCATTGCATATTGTGAGATTAAAAATAATCATGTGAAAACCATCACACAAAAAGGAACATTCATATTGAATCATCAAGAATCAAAATACTGGATTTGTGGCGTACTCGAATCCATAACAATAAAATATCTGTGATTCAATTCAGTCTCGAAGTTCATACTATATCTTCCAGATTTTATACTAATTTTCGTTCATTATTTCTCTCGATAATGGGAATCGAAGGAAAAACACGCGCTTATCTGGGAACCATGACCCCTATTTATAAACAATTGTGTTTGTATATGAACAATCACGACTGTTCGTAATTTCTATTTTAACCCATCATAAAAATAGAAATTACATTTGTCTCTATACATTGATGCCCACACTTTATAATATATTAATTAAGCGCCCTAAAAACTTCTAAATTAATCACTTTAATTAGCCTAACTTTTATTTGATAGCCTATAATTACATTTATTTAATATATCGCCCATATATTTGATTTTACTCCAACAATCTCCCACTGGGCTATATATGTAACTTTATAAACGTGAATTATACTTATGAGCTCATGAGTTTTGCTATCAAAACTTTATATATTTTAACAATCTTATCCATTAACCACACGAATATAGAACCAAAGTGATCGTCGTTACATATTTCGTAACTAGACCCATCAATGATCAAATATATCAATGCAACTAATCACAAAGATCAAGTGTAGATGTGTAGCATGGAAATTTCATGCAATGTGATCTTAACATGCCTATTTCCAACTGGTCCTCCTTAAACCTTAGTGAGATCAAACCATACAAAATCAGAGTGAATGAAAACTGAATACTTTACTGCAGTAAATAACCCTAAAATCCATAATATCCATAACAAATGTATCTATAAATAAAAGCATCTAAAAATACAAACCCCACTAAAACGATCCTCGAAGAGAAACTGACACCCATATGAGTTAAAGCAGCTCAAGTGAAAGACCTTGGGTGGTAATCCCTTAGTCAGTGGATCTGCAATCATGGAGTTTGTCCTAATGTGCTCTATAGATATAAGTCCACTCTGAACCCTTTCTTTGACAACTAGGAATTTGATGTCTATAAATTTTGACTTCGTCGAACTCCTGTTGTTGTTGGAATATAGTACTGCTGATTTATTGTCACAAAATAACTTAAGTGGTCTTTTCAATGCCATCCAAAAATACGCAGCTCAGGCAGAAAATTTCGCAACTATATTCCATGATCGATGCCTCATAATGAAGCTAAACTCACCGCCATGGTGGAAGAAGATACAATAGACTGCTTAACACCTTCCAAGATATAGCACCTCCAAAGAAGTAAGTAGATACAACCTCGAAGTAGATTTCACGCTATCTCTAAGATCTAGCAAAATCTGAGTCGAATATCCAATGATCCTAACTCGGGACCGACTTTCGATGTTTAGCATGTGTCTGTCGTAAGTACCTCATGACTCGCTTGGCTGCTATTCAATGATCATTTCCAGGATTGCTTAAATATCTCGCTTCAATATTCCAACAATGTATGCACATCTGCACGCTGTTGCTCTGAGCATACACGTACTTTATTACTGACATAAGGAATTGCATCTCCTAAATCTCAAAATTATTCGGGGCATTGATCGAGACTAAATTTGTTCCCTTAGCCACAGAGGCCACCGTTTGCAATCATGCATGCCAAACCTTTAAGAATTTTTCTCTAATATAGCTCTTTGTGATAAACCAAGTATAAATTCTCGAGAGCGATCCCTGATGTATCTATATACCTAACATTAAAAAGAAGCATCACTCAAGATCTTTCATCTCAAATTTCTTTGATGTAAAATCTCGTTTCATGCAACATGCTTATATTTCCAGGCAAGCAACATGTCATCAACATATAAAACCAAGTAAATATGCTTACTCCTACTAGAACTTATGGTATATACAATCATCAACCATATTCATCTCAAAACCAGACGAAATGATAACTTGATGAAACTTGTAATACCATTGACGAGAAGTCATGGCTCCATGTGATGGATTTCTTTAACTTGCAAACCATCCTCTTTGTATCTCCCGATTAATAAAATTCTTTTCGTTGCACCATATAGATTGTTTCATCACGTCACCATCGAATGCGCCTTAACATCCATATCCGTCGATGAAGCTTAAGTCAAAGTGCGCCACAAATGCTATTATTGTCCTGGGTAAGAGTCTTCGGGCGAAACCGAGAAAAGTCTCTTTATAATTTATGCCTTCCTTTGTGTATAACCTTTAGCGACAAGACGAAGCCAGATCTCTCCACATCACCTTTCAACTCTTGGTTTTAAACATCCATTTGCAACCAATGGGTTTTACACCTTCAGCAATGGACAAGATCACAAACATCATTGTCCTTCACGGACTTTATCTTCATTCATCAGATCAATCCACTTGAGATTTAGAACTTTCCATGCCTCGCTGCCGATCGGGATCATCTTCCCCATCGCACCAATGTCAAACCTATGTTCTCAAGAAATACAGCAATCATTTGGCACTACACTTCTCCTTCTTTCTAGTGGATCTCCTTAATGGCGTAGGTTCTGGAGGAGGTAGAGTTTGTTCTTCTGGAACGGGAGGTTCTTGGATATTGTTTGATTTGGATCTCGCTTCGAACAATGTAAGGTATGTGGCTTCCAATCAATGTCAATAAATAACCGTGGGAATATCAACATATTCCTTTAAAAACAAAACTCATCCTTATCTCCCCATCAAACTCAACATCCTCAAAGAACCGAGCATTTCCTTCTCAAAATTGATTTAAGAGCGTGATCACAGAATTTGTAATCCTCCGGATTCTTCTTAGTATCCACAAAATAGAAACTAACCGCTCGAATCCACTTTTCATGTGGCCTGGGAAGGCCTGGTTTAACCGGACATCCCTAAATGTAAGTGCCTCTGCATAATGCTTCAAGTAGTCCAAAGTTCATAAGGGGTTTTAGCAGTTGCTTTAATTAGTACTCTGTTAAGGATATATGTTGCGGTCTTTAATGCTTCACCCCAGAGTGATATTGGCAAGTTAGAATGACTAATCATACTTCTTACTATGTTCGAAGGTTTATTTACTTTCTTTCAACAACACCATTCATGCTTGGAGAACCTGGCATGGTGTATTGTGGGACGATACCGCACTCCTCTAGGAATTTAGCAAATGGTCCCGAACGTTGTTCACCTGAACCGTCATACTTCCCATAGTATTCACCACCACGGTCAAATATGACGTTTTTAATCATTTTGTTGAGTTGATTTTAACTTCAATCCTCAGACGATTTGAACACTTCCCATGATTAAGACTTTTCAAGAATGAGATAAAGGTAGTCATAATACGCCGAAAATCGTTCATAAACGTGATAAAATATTGTTGGTCATTCCATGAAACCATAGGAAATGGCCCACAAATATCTATATGTATCAGTTCTAAGACATCTGTAGTCCTGTTGGCACCATATCTCCTTGTGTTTGTTTGTTTTTCCTTTATGCAATTTGTGCAAATTTCAAATTTTGCAAAATCAAGGGAATCTAGAATCTCATCTGACACAAGCCTTTCAATTCTCTTTTTGGAGATGTGACCTAATCTCTTATGACATAATGATGAGAAATTCTCATTGGTTAATTTTCTTTTAACACCTTGAGTACTTAATTGCAAAATTTCATGATATGAAGCAACTATATCAAGCATATAAAGGTTATCTACATAAGATAAAGAACCAGTACCAGCCAAATTTGAATTCTGAAAAAGACTAAATTTATTATTTCCAAAAGAACAAGTATAACCAAATTTGTCCAATACAGAAATAGAAACCAAATTCCGTTGAAAGGATGGTACAACAAATGTCTCATTCAAATCCAAATAAGTACCAGACTTTAAATGTCCCAATTGCCTCAACTTCGACCTTCTTGCCATCGCCTACAAAGATGTATCTTTCACCATCATTCGCTTTCTAAGAACTCGTGCAACCTCGCTCGACACACTGATGTGAGTGGTTGCACCATAATCTATCCACCAAGTGTGTTTAGGCATTTAAGTCAAATTAACTCGTAACAAACTAAATTAAGAAGTGTACCTTCTTCAGACATTACATGATAGTTGATACATTGCTTCTTCTTATGTCCCAGCCTACGTACAAAACAACCATCAACCTTTTTTTCTTTTACGTTGTTTCTTTTGATATGGAACCGTAGCCTTCTTTATCCTTCTTTCTTTTCTTCCCTTTATCCTTGGAAGTACCAGTCAAATGAGCACTTTCTTTCTTTTCTTGTTTCAACCTTTCCTCTTCTTGCACACTATGTGAGATGAGCTCATTAAGAGACCAAGTCTCCTTTTGGCAGTTGAGCTAACCTTAAATTGACTGAATTGTATGGGAAGATATATCATAACCAAATGCACAAGCAAATCCTCAGAGAGATCAAGTGTATGTGCTCTTAACTTTGAAGCAAGATGAGACATTTCCATAATGTACTCCCTAATGTTCCCATTACCTTTATATCTCACTGAGATGAGATTTTCCAAAAGTGTACTTGTTTCAACTTTTCATTCTTCGGCAAATCTATTCTTAATTTCTTCTGCGAATCTGTCAGTTTTTACTGCTTTGGACAGGTTCGAATGTGTTTGGAATGACCTTCTTAATGATCATCAAACACATGCGATTTGACTTCTTCCACCTTTCAATATTCCTCTTTTCATCAGAGCTGGAACTTTCAACAATAAGAGGTGCAGGAGAAGAAACCCTTAACGCAAGGTCCAGATCTATGACACCGAGAACTATTTGGAGGTTCTCATGCCATGTCTTGAAGTTGTGCCATTTAGCATAGGAATAGAATTAATGCTAGCATTAGTGTTAGAAGCAGAACTAGTAGATGAATCAGAGAACAATAAACAAGCAAAACAAACTCACATAAGACGTAAAACCGAAATATAAATTCAAATAAAGGCAAACCCCATCTCAAGATATCGGACACTCTATTTATATTTTATCTTTGGATAAAAAATATTAACTTGTAAGTGATATCTTAGTGTAGTAATCAACATCGATAATAAGAATATTTCGACAATAAATCTTCCTTTAAATAATTTATTATTCATATGTAAACCAAATACTATCACGCGCTTATTATCATTGTGTACATGCTAAATTATGTTAAATATTGTTTTCCTCAAATGATTATTCACATAAGTTATGTGCACATAATCTTGTTATATTTTTGAAATAAAATTAATTCAGATAAAAGCGGTCACTTTGGTGACATATTGTGTTAATTAACTTATCTCAAAATATATATATAAACACCTATATTTGAATGTAAATTTTTCATAAATACATCAGAATAATAACATATTTATATTTAAATCACCAATCAAATGTATAAATGGGCCTCACTAATCAGTTTTTTTTTTTTTATCATGTACCTCTTCGTAAGTACCAATGCTCATTCAGGTTCTCCTTCCGAGAAGTAACATCCTTTGAACCAATAGGTCTCCAATGCCTGGGGATTACGTGATTCTTCGTGGGTACTAATGTTCATTTCATAATTGCCCTGCGGATATGAATCCATGCTCTAATTGTCCTTCAGGGACAAGAATCCAGGCTGAATCCATTAATAGCCAGGATCAAGGGGAAAAATAATAATAATAATAAGTAAATAAATAAATATTTTCGGCCCCAAAATAAAATATCCTTTTCTAACGTATTCTCAACAATTCAACATGAAATCGCTTTGATACCACATGTGAGATTAAAAATCATTATGTGAAAACCATCACACAAACAAAAACATTCATATTGAATCATCAAGAATCATCTGTTTATAAACAATCACGTATGTTCGTAAACAATCGCGTCTGTATATGAACAGTCACGACTGTTCGTAATTTCTATTTTAACACATGATAAAAATAGAAATTATGCTTGTCCTACACATTGATGCCTACACTCTATAATTTATTAATTTAGGCCCCAAAACTTAAATTAATCACTTTAATTAGTTTAACTTTATTTGATAGCCTATAATTCACATTTATTTAATATATCAGCCCATATATTTGATTTTACTCCAACACATATATCCACTCTGTTAGAGAAAATTGAGAATAAGCTTAGCAAAGAAGAGGAGAAGATACGAAGATAATACTATTCTCCCCTTTCTTCTTTCTTTTTGTGAGAGCCAAACAAAGTCTTCCAACTCTATTCACCTTTTCAATTGTGAATACAAAGAGAATAAAAAAAATTACTAGGAAAATAATTTTCTAATGTTTAATTGTTTAATAAAAAATCTCAAAGAAAATAAATAAAATTATTTAAAAACTTACAAGCTTTTGAATTATTTAATCTTTACATTGATGAGTGGAAAATAAATAAAATAGGTTTGAATTTGCAAATAAAAATAATGTGTCAAGTTTAACTCTAATATTATTTTCTTTCATTCTACCTATCATTTCTTTCCTTTACATTTTCGCTCATACCTTCCGAACCAACATAACCTTTGGGTTTCATTTCAGCTCACCTTTTAAAGGACAAAAACTCTCCAACAAAACCCCAATACATATCATTACAAAGGCTCAAAAAATCCAAAAACAAAACAAGAAAAAAGAGGAAAATTTGTATCCACCCATCTCTGTCTTGAAGATCTTCAAATGTACAAGAGCTCAAGTAATAAACAATGGGTTTTTTTTTTTTTTAACTTAATGCTAAATAAAACTTTTATTCTAAATAATACTTAAAAAGATTAAGTATTTAGTTGTTTGTTTTATCTAAAAAAAATCAATCTTTTAATTTTCATCTAAATTTTGAGAAAAATAAAAATTTAAAAATACTTATGTTGTACTTAATTAACATAAAACGAATTATGACATAAAATATATGATTTTCTCATAGAATATCTATTTTTTTTTCTTGAAAAAACATTCAAAAAGAGTATTAAGAAAAAACCAAATATTTTGTTTTTTTCTATTCAATCAAAAATTTCAAAAATTCAACAACGAGTCATGAAAAATCCAAAAAATAGAAAAAACAAATACCACCTAAAACCCATTTGACTAAATCAAAATCTCAAAAGATGTATAAAGATGTACGATAATAAAGAGAATGTTGTTGAACCGGCAACAATTAACTATGAAGAATAGAAGAAAACAAGGGAATACACACAAATTTCATTTTTCGAATTAAAAAAAAGGGTATTTAATATATATATACATATAATAATTCCTAGGTATCGCAAAATTTTAAAAATACCTTATATCCTATACCCTAAACCTATCGTAAGGGCAAAGTCCCTGTACCCCTAACCTATTATCTCGTCACCCAAACAAAAGAATACAAGCCTGAATGTTTGCCCCTTTTTCTCCATAGATATATTTCTCTAAATTCTAGTCACATAATACAACAGATAAATATAAATACAAGAACACAAAAAAATAAATAAAAATTGAAGATATAGATGATAAAGAGTAAGGAAGAACCTCTGGAGTCAGTTGGTTCAGTTTCTTGGCTTCATCCATCACCGATATAACTCAGAAAGCTCCCTCACACTTCCCTTGAGAAATTCTGTTCTGAGTAGCGGAGAGAGCACAGTTGGAGGGAGATAACAGTAGAAACCAGAAATGGATGTCATTTGCTTGGTCACCCTAATGGAAAGAGGACGTGACCCTTTCTTGTATTGGTAACAATTTAAATTTTTGGAGCCAAAATTTAATTTTCTTTTATTAATTTATGTTTTGGCTCCGAACTTGTAAGTTTTTTTATTTTATATCTTTACCCTTTGTAATAAAAGAAACGCTCGTGATTTAAATTTAATTAGAAATTCTTTATTTTGAAAATTATCATTATCATTATTTATTTTTATATCAAATCTCTTTAAAGTATAATTTAAGGAATTAAGATCTCTTGAGAGGCCAAATAGAATCCCTCCCCATATAGACAGACTGAACTAACAAACATCTCCTAGAGGGTCAAACAAACCCCAACATTAGGTCGGGTGGTCATAGGATCTCAATGGATTTGTTTTGATATCATTTATAACGATTCCGCATCCTCTACTTATGAGATTGTGCGTCAAATTGAATAGACAAATACCGGTGGAGATAATATGAGGAGAGCATAAACCATTTTGAGGGATGTGGTGTAGTGGTAGCTGGATTTTGCTTAGAACTGAAAGCATCAAGTTCAAATCCTAACATTAAGAGTATAGTCATATTCAACAAACATTCAAAATATTAATCAATCTATCGATTAGTCATATTCAACAAGCATTTATCAATTAGTGGTTGAAATAAATACTTGACATTATTTCATAAAATTAAAAAGACATAGTACTCCGATCATTAGGAGTCGAATTTCAATACATTATCTATATTTTTTATGTTTACAAATATTCTTTAAAACTAATATGTTTTCTCAAAATCCCCCTAAGTTCTTCCCTTAGGAAAGAAAGTATGCATATGTGTCCAGAAATAAATGGAGAGAACTTCAAACCATGGGGCTTATAACCTCAGGATTGGCAGCAGGTGAATTCAGAGCCTCAATTTCAGCATCCAGCCTTTTTTTCCACTTCTTTTACATGCAGAACACTCCCTCTTCTAGATCTCTTATCTTCTCTTTTGCAATCATTCTTTCAAGCCTAGCTTTTCTTTCTCCCTGTTTTCTACAAAACCATGGCTCTTAAGCTGGTCTAACCGAGCTCTTAAGAAGCCAACAGTCATCCCCAACTCCTGGAAGGCTTTCAGGGTCTTGCTCCAATTGGTAAAATTCTCTCTACAGGTGGTGAGATTGCTAGCTCTAATGGCATCAGCAATGGTGACAGTCTCTGATATGATTCCAGCTGCCAGCTTGTGGTTGAGGCCATGTAGAAGGTGATCATGGAGATAGGCTTTCTGACTGCAGCAGAGATCATAGTACTTGGCCCGAAGGTGTTCAGAAAACTCGGAGTTTATAACCAAATCATTCACAAGAATGGTGAAATCTTTGATGCTTTTCACTTCTTTGAAATCAACAGCAGATTCTGATAACCTAATCCTCTCCAAGACTTGTGGACCATGTCCATCACTGTCATTTTCTGATTGGTATGCTTCATGAAGGCCTAGTTCAGTAGTTGATTCTGGTGGGCTCTCTTTGGTATTCTCTTGAGGACTGTTTGTTGAACAATTTTTCAAACACTTCCTTTCTCCGGCTCTTGACATCCTCCCCTGCTTGATCTTCTTTTGGTGCTCAACATTCAAGTAAAAAACAATTGGTAGATTAAATGATCTGATTATCAGATAGACATGTAGAATTACTCAAAAGTGAAAAGCCTTAGAGAATAGCAGAAACCACTTACCAAAATCTTCTTGTTTTACACTGATCTCTAAATTCATAAACACAAGAGAAGCTCCCCCCACTTCATAAAAACCATTTATTCTCACAATGTGCACCTGCAAGAGTGGCAAACTATCATTAGGTAGAAAGTCTAATATTGATATGGTAAAGATGTAGGAATTAGAACCCTCAAACATCATGCAAACAAGGACCATCAAAATGATTGTTTCTTAGGAAAATTCATAAACTTAATGGTCAATTAAAGCAGTTCCTAAATGCAAGAACAAGGGATCAAACATAGTCACCATGAATTTAGTAGGTTGGACTAGTTCAAAAACCAGAATATCTCCTTCAAGCAAATTATGAGCAATTGAAAATGCTCTCCATCCACCGCTCAATCCTGTCTTCCCCACAAGATACTTTGTCATATATTTGGTCCCGCTTTTATCCACCAAAACAATTGTAGAGTCAGAGTTAGGCAAATGCTCACAGCAGAATTTCTTAGAAAGACCCTGTCATAGAAAATTGGAACATATTCAAATTTCTTAGCACTCCAAATTTTGTTTATTTATCAACCTTCTTTAGAGTGTCATACTAACCAGCCAAAAACCGCCTGTAACATGTGATGGTAGCATAGACTTAATAAAGCTAGGGATTTCAGAAGGCAGATTCCTTTGTACATTCTTTGCACTCTCCATGGCTGAAGATTTTGCTTCATCACTAATAAAGCTAGGATTTTAGGAAGGCAGATTCCTTGAACATTATCTTCTCTCTCCATGGCTGAAGATTTTGCTTCATCACCAATAAAGCTAGGGATTTCGGAAGGCAGATTCCTTCGAACATTCTCTGCTCTCTCCATGGCTGAAGATTTTGCTTCATCACCAATAAAGCTAGGATTTAGAGCAGATTCCCTTGAATACTTGGCTCTCTCCATGGCTGAAGATTTTGCTCTATCACCATTGATGATTTGATCAGTCTCCACCCTTTTTCTCTTGCAACTAGACAGACATAAATCATAGAAACAGTATCTTTAGGAAACAGGTATAAACCTTAATTTTCTATTTTTAAGAAATAAGTCTACCAACCTTGTTGCCTTCTGCCGAGTATTGAAAACTTCCTGCTAGGTAATAAAACAAGAAAACTCTGATTAGTACATCATTTTAGTAATGAATACCATATAGCAAGAGATATGGGGAAGAGAGGAAGCTTGAAAAGAAGAGAGGAAGCATGCTCATCCTCAACTCTTCTCTTCTCTCCTTCCCTTTTCCTCTCTGTTTGTGAAAGCCAAACAAAGTCTTCTAACTCCATTCACCTTTTCATCTTGCAAAGACTTTTTTCATTATAGCTACCTTTGGAACCAAGAAAGTACTAAGGAAAGAAAATAAAGAGGAAAAGTGGAAGAAAATAAAATTTGGAAGAAAATAAAAAATAGGCTTAAAACTTGATAAATTAATCCTATATCTTTATTCAAATTCATTTTATTTGTTTCTTTTCTCTTTATTATATAAGGGCTAAGAAATTTAAAAACTTGTAAAATTTTGAGGAATTTTGATTATATTTGATTTTCTTTTATATTTCCTTAAATTTTTTTCTTTCCCTAGTGCTATCCGGTTCCAAACAGAGCCTAAAACTTTTGGGTTTCGTTTCAGCTCACCTTTTCAAAGACTAAAAACTCTCCAACAAAACCCCAAATCTGATCATCACAAAACTAAAACCCCTGTAAAACAGAAGAAAAAAACAAGGATTTTTTCGCACCTGTCTCGATCTTGGAAGATCTTCAAATGTACAAGAGCTCCGGTAAGTAATAAACTAAAACCCATTGACTGAATCAACTTTTCTAGATGTACAAATACAATGACGTGGAACGATAATAAGAAATTACTCTTAATTTCTTGGTCTTCTTCTGAGCACGATTCAACTGCCTTTTCGTCTGTGGAAACGTTCTCTTAGCAGATGGCTTCATCTTCATCTGCCAGTCATCAATACACACAATCATTCACAGTGATGAACACAAAATTAACATACAGAAGATAAAAGAGAGAGAAAGAACCCGTTGCTTCAGTTTCTGGACTTCATCCATCAGCTTAACTCTCTCTTCTTCGACTACTGCCATCGCCCAGAAATCTGACCGTTTCGTTTAAAAATGGAACTCTTTTGGATCGAAACGAAACCCTTCTTCTAATGGGAAACGACTCCGCAGCTTTAGTGCCCAAATGTGAATTTATTTTATTGAATTTATGTTTTGGCCACAAAGTTTGGAGTTTTGTACTTAGTTTTTTTATTAAAATAAAAATACTTGAATAGTTTAAAAATTAAAATATTGTTTAAACAAGTGGGAGAGACTCCGATATTAACTTAAAAAAATTTTAAAACATTTGTAATGTCGTAATCAATAACTATGACATTGACTTTTTCTAAAAAAAAAGTTAATGAAATTTTTTAACGTCAGAAATTAACGACCATTGCATTACTAGTAATGCAAGATTTAATGACTGCGGTATTAACTTAAAAAAAATTTTAATACATTTGTAATTGTAATGTCATACTATAGCTAAAGGATCGTATCATTAATTGCTCACATACTACTAAATATTTTCATTTCCAAACTATTTAAAACACTTAAAAAAAAAAAAAATCCGAATACATCCAAAGCTCCAAAGTTTGAGCTTTGTCCTAAAATAATATTTCTTAAAAAAATTACAAAGTAATACATATTCCTTGGCGTGGATCAACAAAATAGGTTGAGGGGGAAAAAAATACTAGGATTGTATTTGGTTTCAAAATATTAAGAAAAGAAAAAAAAAACTAAAAAAAAATGATTTTCTTATGTTTAGTTGTCTAATAAAAAAAAATTTAGGTTGTGTTTCTTTCTCATAAAATACTAAGGAAAATAAATTTTTTGTATTTGATTGTCTACTAAAAAAGTTCAAAGAAAATCAAATAAAAATAAACTTACTTAGAAATTTAGATATTTTAAAATTATTTAATCTTTATATTAATGAGTTTAAATAAATAAAATTGATTTGAGACGGCAAGTAAAAATATTATATGAAATTTAATTCTATTTTTATGTCATTTCATTTTTTTTCTTTCTACTTTACCTTCATATTTTCTATCCTTCCAGTTTTACTCAATTTTCTAAGAACCAAATATAACCTTAAAGAAAATCAAATATCTATATATATACTACTCTTAAAAGTACAAAAAACATTTATCAATTTCTTCCAAGACTACCCTTGTTAATCCATGTTTTTATCTTCATTCAATTCATTTCAATTAACCGTTTCTTAAGAATTCCTCAAATACCATTAATATATTAACAAAATACAATTTCCTCAAATACCATTAATATATTAACAAAATACAATTTTTATTTTTTTTCAAACGTCTCACACCAATTTAGTAATAGAACCTTATTTAAAGTTATAATTTTTTTTCCTTACCCACCTCCATGTTTGAATCAATGACACCACTACAAATCACATTCCTTATATTTAAGGATTTTATAATCCTTGAAATACCATTAATATATTAACAAAATACCCTTTTTATTTTATTTTTTCCATTGAAACGACTTGAAACCAATTTAGTAATGGGTCATTCTTTAAAGTCATAAATTTTTTTATCCCTTACCCACATCCATGTCTGAATCAATGTCACCATCGACTCTACAAATTCATTATATTTCTCTCCACATCATGTTGTTTAAATCAAGCAACAACACCTTCGACTATGAAGCCTAAAGGGAGACAATCCCAAACTAGAAGATCAAATTCGATCCATCGGCAAGACAATCTTCATGGTATTTTTTTTTTATTCATCATTAAATTTGAATCACTAATAACTAGGCTTTGATTTCTTTTAAATTTATTGACACATTGTTGCTATCAGGTGTTGAACATAAGGCTGATAAGACCATGAATTACCTAATTTGTAACGTCCTGCAAATACTCTATAATTTTTTTATAATATAATTTATTATATATTCGTATAAATTGAGTCAAATTTGGGTATTTTTCGAATTGTTAAATGAATATTGAATAAATGATTATATGACTAAGAGCCAAATACAAAAATATTATATGCTAAATGAGAATTGATTGGACCCGGAAATTTACTTAAGTGTAAAGGGTAAATTTGGAAATGTTAAAAATGAGGACCTAAGGGTCAATTGTAAATAAGTTTATATGTCTAAGTCGCTGGATGTACAAAAACTCAAATGTAATAAGCGTGCTTATATTATTCGGGAGAATCCAACCCAAAATGCATTTTGTAGCCAATAAGGCCTTGAGGAAATGAGATATTTAAACCAAAAGTAAAAAAACAGCGAGTTTAAGCGTAAGTGCCAAATACGCCTTACACTTAAACGAAAGCCGATGAAGACCAAAAGTGTCTAGTAGGAGCTCATTTGAGCAATCCCATTTTTGGAAGAAAGATAGAGGAGAAAAGGGATAAGAGCTTGAAAGTGGGGAGATCAAGGTTTGGTTGGGTTTGTTTTCCCATTTCTTGCTCCAACAGATCAAGCAAACTAAGAAGTGAAGATTTGAAGAGGGGCTAAGGTAAGAGAAATAAACTCAAACCCTTTTGTTCTTGTGTTTCCGAAGGAAAACCTCAAAATGTGCATAAAAGAGTTTTGTTTTGGTTGTAAATGAGTTTGGGGATTGAAGGAGGCTGTTTTAGTCATTGTCGATGATGATTATTTTGGCAGAAATGCTTCAGAAAAGTAAAATGTCAGAACTTTTCAAAGAATGCCGCCAAAATTTTGTAAAAAACTCATGTTCTTGTTTTGGCTATAGATTAAGTTATAATCATCCAAATTAAGTGATTTCAATTGGTAAAGAACCATAAGAGATAGGGCTACAAATTTATATAAGGGATCATGAGCAAATTGTAGGTCTAAGGTTCCCAAATACAAAGCTTAGCGCGAGCTTCGGGTGTACTTATCAAGTTATGCTCTCATTGGGTATTGTTATAGTAGTAGCCACATAAGTCGAGTTTCACTCATCCAAATTGAGTGATTCAAAATTTTGGGTAAAATATACTTATAGGGGAATAATTTACTGGAAGGAAGTGTATGCAAATTGTTACCCAAAGTGCCTGCAACTGGCCAAAGTGGAGCTATGTGTAAGAATAGTTTGATTCTGCTTTGCAATTGAAGTAGTTTGGATGTAAAATGCAATAACTTGAGTTTTAGTGATCCAAATTGGATGATTCTAGTTGGAGAAGAAACCTTAGAACCATAACTTCAAATGAGCATAAGGAACCATTATCAAATTATGGAGTTAAGACCCCTGAAATTAGGAATAACAATAAGTAACCGAGTGAGCTAGCAGACCGATCACTTGGCATTAAACGTCAGAATCGAATTTAGGTGATCCAAATGATGATGCCAATCTACTAAAAATAGACTTATAGAGCTATAATTTTCTTTGAAGGAAGCATGAGCAAAATATGTACTATACCTTTAAAATTCTTCTAGTGAAGTGGGTATCTGAGTTGATGACAAACCCCGACCAAAAACTCCTAATAATCCCTACTACTGCGATCACACAGATTTGAATAGGGGTCGACGAGATAAAGTTCGCATTGGAGTTTCCAGATTCCAAGATCGAATCAAAGGACGATTTTGCTTGTCTTTATCTTCTCCTATTATCGCTTCAAAGATTCAACTATTTGTTCTAAAATGTATAAGAGAAACATATTGAATTGATTTAATTTGATTTGAGAAAAGTGATCAGAAATGCTCAGATACTTTATTAATCGTGACGACATTTAAAATGAACTATTTATACAAATGTACGATCAGACTACATATTTTCGCTATGAACGATTCGAAGCCCTTAATAGAATGTTAACTCGCGATTTCAAGACATGATGGGATGAGATATCAATGTATCGGTCAACAAGATCGCTAAATCAGATTACGTGTCACCTTAATCGCCAGCTCAATCCGACCGTGATTTCCAGATCGCTCACTAATTGATTTTTAATAACTGGCCAACAGCTCTAACCGACCATTCTGCGGTTATAAAATCATTTTTATACCAACCTACAGCCCAGTGGGACCGTGCCGGTGATTCTAATATCCTGTATACCGAAAACATAGGTTAAATTTGTAAAACCCCGAGAAAATCCTAATTTTCTTAAAAAAGGTAAAATGGTAATTTCGGTCAAAATTCGGAATTTTTCTAGATCTCGGATGACGAATCCGATCGCTGGCTTAATCGCCTCGTAAATCTAACTACCACGCCGATTTCATTGAATCAAACAATCTAATTTTCACGCTGAGGTAATGCTGATACATGACACTTTCAAGATGCATTTCAGCCTGATCAAGAGGACGCCACGTGTCGTCATGCACTAGTCAAACAAGGAGAGCCAAGTAGGGCCCACGTGGACATGTATGACTTCTAATTCGGATGGAACCAAAGAGCTGATAAGATGATAAGAAATCCAAAACAAACTCACTAGAGGTTGATGTTTCCACAGGCTTAGAGGACAAAAAGGAATTAAACGAAAAGAAAAGACATCTTCTTCTCCATTTTTGGCCCGGGTACGTGCAAGGATGAGAAATGCACTTGCAGTAGCAGTTCAACTCTCTCTGGGATTTCAAATGATCGGACCATTTCGGCTTCCCACAATGTAAAGAAGGTGCTGTTCCACCCGCAAGGGCCACGCTGGCACCTGGGCTTTGATATGGAGTTTCGACAACTTCCCAAGGCAGAAGCTCACTTGATTTAATCCGCGCAAGAGCCTTGTTAATGATTTATCAGATGGCGCCGCGAACACAAGCCGATCAATCCCGGCAGTCGAGACTACATGGCCGAAATCCAGATCTGCTTTGGACACCCGACTGGATCTCGTGACCGAAACGGTCCTCGTGGTGTCTTTATTGCAGGATAAACCCGTGGTTAGAGTGTTCGGGGTCTAAATGGTCAGTGAGTTTCTAGTCCTCCTGGAGAAAGGGACCGAATGTCGGGAAATTTCGTGGGCAATTTCGAACGTACCCCACGATTGTCTTCGAGACCAAAACAAATTCGTGCTTGATTGGTTGGACCGTAAATTGTCCACGTGGGTTTTGTTTATAAAATATTGCTTATGAATGGCTTGGAGGTGTGCGTAAAATAAATCGTTACCTAATATAATTTAATGTTAACATGATGTTTGAATTATATAAAATATAATTATGTGTGAGTTGGTTGAATTGAATTGTTTATTAGCCCATGAGCTAATTTCATGTTATTACATGAATGAATAACATGGTTAGTATGTGAATTTTGTTAATATACGCATTCGGCTGATATATCAAGATGTCATATTTAAATGGCATATCGCATTTTTATATGCACCTGTGGCAACTTTAGAACAATGTGTGAGTGCATGATATGAAAGAAAATAAAAGGAAAAATGGTTGCAGCGAATTTCATGAGGATTTTCCAAGAATCATTGAGAGTTGTCCAACAGCTTCATCTCTGAGGCAGACCCATGACTAAGCTCGAGAATCACTCCATCAATTTACCTCTGAGGAGCATCCAACAGATTTTAACAAACTTAGTAGTATATGTTTCTAGAACAAAATATTTTGTTTTGAAAATAAGTGTTTTCTCACACTTTACTTTATATGACGCGCGGAGGAGTCAAGAGGCTTGAGAAGTGGGAAAGGGTGAGTCACATTTTCATCCATATCATGCAGACATTCGTTAGAACTTCGTACGCTTTACTAATGCATATCATTACATGTGCACTTAGACGAGAGTAACCCACGTAAAGAGATTATCAACATCGGGCATCGCTTCACTCGCCGAGGGAAAATTATTTCAGGTATTATGGAGTGTTCGAAGCACGACATTTCATTAGAGGTTGCTTGAGAAGAAAGCCATATTATGTATTGATAGATATATTTTGTAAAACATATATTATAATTCTTAATTTTAATATATGTTTATATTAAGAGTGATGTAACGACTCTTGAAACTATTGTGATATAGTTGGATGTATTTGGTCAGTATGATGTGTAGGCCAATGTAGCCATTTTTACTCATGTATGAGTATCATAATATGAGACACACGCTTATTCCGCAGGTTGACGGTGGTCAACGGGACCCCGGGGATTTGGGGCTTCACAAAATTCATTAAGGGCATAACTGAATTGAATTGTAGAAGTGAAATGAATTTGTGAGTATAATTGAATTGATTTGAGATTGTGAAATATTGGAATTGAAAAACATGTTTGCCAATTGAAATAAAAGAGCACTCAGAAATGCATAATTTGATTAATTTGATGATTTATTGAATATGAGTGTATATTCGGGGATGATCAATGAACTATAAATGATTATATATAAAACAAGTATATGTATTGTATTGACATTGATCATCCAAAAGATTGAAAGTTTTGAATTGTTAAATACATGATTTGACTTGAACCCAAATCAAGAATTGATTATGATGTAATCATTAAGCATGAAAATACTTAGCGTATTGTTTTACCACCGCACGTGCACGAAAAGTGATAGATAATGATTGAAAGTGCACTCCAAGATCGAAGAGCCGAAGGTCATAAAGAAGGAATTGCAGAGTATGCTCCAAATTGTGCATTCATGTCATGTTTATTTTTGAACTTTGATATTTTGCAAAAACATTTTGAACTCTGAATATCTATTTTGTAAATCATTTGAAAAGGCTTGATATGCTTTTATGGTAATTGTACTTTTGTATAAATTAAATGTAATGGGCTTACCCCTTTAAAAACGTTTCCGCATATTTGAAAAAGATTTTATACCAATTGAAGTGTAACGCTATGACATGTTTTTAATAAATGATTTTGATAAGGTGATTGGGTAATATTAGAGCAACCTGGACTCGGTTCGGATCCGTCAAACGGGTTGGGTCAGGAATGGGGTGCTACAAAATTATTACAGATATTATAGAAGATTTGGGTGAAGCTGCAAAGAAGTTATATGAGGATAAAGTAACTTAATTCGTTATATTTCTCTCCACATCATGTTGTTAAAATTAAGTAGCAACACCTTCGACTACGAAGCATGAAGGGAGATGATCCCAAGCTAGAAAATCAAATTCGATCTACCGACAAGACAATCTTCATGGTTATTTTTTTTTATTCATCATTAAATTTGAATCACTAATAACTAGGCTTTGATATCTTTCAGATTTATTGAGACACTGTTGCTATTAGGTGTTGAACATAAGGTTGACAAGACCATGAATACAATAGAAATTATGATAGATCTTATAAAAGATTTGAGTGAAGCTGCAAAGAAGTTATTTGAGGATATGAAGAATACGATTCGATACCAAGATGAAAAACTCATCAATGATCTTTGAGACGCTTGTGTGTTTGTTCCACTTTGATGAGTATCAAAGAAGAGATTGAAACTAGGGTTTGATCCTCCATCTAATTTCAACTCGTCTAAGCGGAAGCCACAAAACTTTGGATATTTTGGGAGCTTATCTTGCCTTAATATTTTGACTTGGAATAATGTCATTTTATCGAGTATAGAGTTTTCTTTATGATTACTTTGTTGTAGTGTATCCTCAGTTTAGCTTCTAGGAATCTGGAATGAAAGATAAAAAGAAATAAAAGTAAATTTTATTTGTTCATAAATTATTTTATTTGAGTGAACATTGATTTTTCAAAAATATGCTATTGTTTATTATCAAATACATTATGAACTAATATCTTCACCATATTTCAAGATATTTCAAGTTGTCAAAGCTTATATCCGACTTATGTCATTTGCTATTTCTTAAAAAAAAAAATTTATGTCACTTGCTCTTTTAAAAAAAAAAAAACTTATGTCACTTGCTCTTTTAAAAAAAAAAAAACTTATGTCACTTGCATTTAGAGTTGTTAAGGGTTAAAATTTATTTTATTATCATTACACCACAAAATCATAAATTTGTTTAAATTCCACTTACTTAATAATACATCAACTTTATAAAATATACTATATCCAAATATTCTAAAAACTTTTCAAATCTGAATATCTTAATTTACTTTTTTAATTCAAAAAATATATTTTAATGATTTATTAATTATAATATATTAATATTAAATGTTATAATATTTATTTTAATTATAATGCGAAATTTCAATTTTGTATTTAAAAAATATCATGTAATATACTTTTTTAATTTAAAAAATAATTAATTATTTATTAATTATAATATTAATATTTTATATTAAAATTTTTTTTTACTACCAATTTTTTTACAACTAAGCACTTTGTGATTTAAGATTGTAGACATTTTTTTTATCATATTAATACCCCAAACATCATCCTATTAACATTATAAAATACTTATATTTGGAAAAGTATTATTGAAATAATCCTGATTAATATTATAATATACTTATATTTGGAAATTCTAATCATTTTCAAATCTGAATCTTCATATATACTTTTTAATTTAAAATATATTTTAATAATTTATTAATTAAAATATATCAATATTGAATGTTATAGTATTTATTTTATCATCGTATTATTTCCAAAACTATATTTTTTTTCTCCATACAACCTTTAATAAATAAAATCTCCTAGTATGGGTAGGTTGTCAATTTTTTATTTAAAAATATCCTTTAATTTACTTTTAAATTTTAAAACTAATTATTTATCTATTATAATTTATTAATATTTAAGGTTAAATTCTTAGTTTATTATCTTTAATACTTGCCCATTATCTTATTAATACTAATTAACATTATAAAATACTTATATTTGGAAATTTTGAAAACTTTTCATATCCAAATTCCTTAATTTACTTTTTATATTAAAACATTTTACTTTTATATTAAACAAATCTAAATATATTATTTGATATTCCATCTTAAATCATATAACATTTTTTTAAATAATTTTATTAAAATAATAACTTTTATTAACATCTCTTCAAAAAAAATAACTTTTATTATGAAATCAGAAAATTTATTTTTCTCAATATAAGATTCAAGTCATATGTATTAGTTAAAATAAAGTTTAAAACAATACAAAAATCAAATTCATTATATTATAATATAAAAACTATGATGTTCACCTTTGAAATGATAAGATAGAGAAAAAAACAAATTACATGTCACAAGTACCTTTAATGTTCCTAATTTTTGACTTTAAAAAGTAATAATATGATTTTACCATCTAAAATAGAAAAACATATATAATTATGATCAGTTAAAATTTTATATATAAAAATATTTAGTTTATGCAAAAAAAAAAGTGAATTGAGTTCATTGAATCATATAAAAAAAAATTATGAATTATAAATATTTATTTTCCTTTACTCTCTCTTAAAATTTGCCTTACCTTCTGCAACTAAATATGACTTGAAGGATAACTTCTACATTAAATGTTGGTTTGTTTGAGCTTTTCTAAATAAAATAAAATAGTTAAAAATATTTAGATGTTATCTTAAAATATGTGTTACTTAGATTTAATAAATTTTTGGTTGATTTATATTCTCACATTCCTTATTATTATTTATTTATTGATAAAACTATTATTGTTATTATTATTATTATTATTATTTTCTTTGTCACAAAATTTTTATGTTAGCTTTTTTGGATATTTTTTACATGCATTATATATAACTCAATAAACAATTATCTTAATGTCACTGGAATAAATAAATTTATTTTTTGTTTGTTATAAGATTCAAGCAAGTTAAAACTAAAATTTTAAAAACATAAGAAAATCAAATTATTAGATAATAAAATAAAAAACTGAGATATCCAACATTCTTTCAATGATAAAAATAGGAGAAAATAAATAAAAATTACATGCTTATAAAAATAGATATAAATAAGATTAATTAAAATTTTGTATATTTTAAAAGTATTAGTTTATGTAAGAAAATAAGAAAATTTAGTTGAGTGAATCATATAAAAATATTTTAATTTATGAGCACAGACGATCTTATCAATAACTTTTTTAACTAAAATGCAGTCTAATGTTGATACTGAATAATTTTTCTATTTATTATGAAAATATAAAAGGTATGTAATATTAGGTAGTCATTATACAAATTTTTGTTATTTAAATGACTTCATTTAGTAATAATGAAGATGAAAAAGACAGAAAACAATAATATCATAAATACAAAGGAAGTAATAATAATTATAAATATTATGATTATTGAAAAATGCATTTAAATTATATTTTTATAAAATAATTAACTAAAAAACTCATGAGTTTACATCACAAAAGAAATTAATAATACTTTTAAATCAAAATATGGCAAATGCCATAACGATAAATGTGATATTTATCTTTTTAACCTAAGAAAATTCATTAGAAAATAATTTTGCTATCATAAATTTTGATGTGGAAAAATGTAATGCTATTTATATTTGATCCCAACATTTAAAAAAAAAATGGTTTTATATCTAATTCAAAATGTAATTATTTTTACTTAATTTTTAATTAATATCATTTTTGAAAATAATAATATATTCACTTACTTATTATATTTTTTATATTGTATCACGTGCATTAGCATTTAAGTAATGTAATACTTAGTGAAAAATTACTTAAAAACTTACAAATTCTTAAATTATTTAATTTTTAAATTAATGAGTTAAAATAATAATTTTGTTTGAAGTGCTAAGTAAAAATAATATGTGAGATTTAACTTGATTTTTGTTTTCCTTCATTTTTTCCTCCATATTTTATTTCTTTACATTTTCTTTAGCATTTTTTGAAAATCAAACATAGTCTAATTCCAGGAGCAAATCAAAGCATAAATTACTTAAATGGTTTAATAAAAATTAGATTTTACTTTGAATTAAAATATATGGCTTCAAATCCTAATATAAATTTTTTTCCCAAAATTTGAACTACATTCTTCCACAATACTTATTTTTAATAGGTAAATATATTTTGTTTTCTTTTTATTCATATTCGCATTCTAACTTTCTTCTATGATATTCATCCCTTTAACACTTGAGATAAGGCTCAACACTGTTTTTGACAACATATATATGATATAAGTACAAAAATATTTTTAGCAATATTAAATTACCAACATTCAATTTAATTACAAAAATAAAATATTATAATAAATAAAAATAAAATAATACAAATATCTATATTAATAAAAGACTTAAATAATTATTTTTATAATTATATGACTTTAAAAAAAAAAAAAAGTTACAAGAAAATGGAAAAACATTAGTCATGATATTATAAAATCGCAACACAAACCCAAGCATAAAAAACACTTCAAATGCTTTAGAAAAGCTTGAAAGTATTTCCCAAAATATTACCAAACATCCATTTCTTATCTTAAAACACTTAAAAGTATTTAAAGGATAAGACACTTTTAAGAAGCATTGTCATATATATATATATATATATAGTATTAAAAGAATTAAATTAATTGCTTGTAGATTTTAAAAATCAATCATATTGAGATTTTCCTAAAAACAGTTCAAGAGAAATCAGTTATGTTAAACATTATTCAAATGAACTCTGTTTACGTTTGAAACATGGAGTGATTCTCAAGGCTTCCAATTGCATTTAGAGTAATCAAATCAGGATTTTCAGTATTTCATGCTGCAAGCAGTAAAAAGTGATTCTGCAACATTTACTAAAAATCACTGCCAAGCACTCTTAGATTCATATACAGCATTGAAGCTTTTGAATAACCCAAAAGTGTATGTTTGAGTATAATAAAATCTTCATAATTCCCAAAAGATAAAAGAAAAGGGGAAAAAAGAAACCCCTCAAACTTGAACTATTTAGTGACACCTCTACATCCCATAATAAACCCAAGAGGAAAATATTATAAATTATATATATATATGTTATATATATAAATAAAATTAAAATAAACTCAGTATCAATGTATTCATTTTAGCTATTTTGAGCTTTTTCATTCAACCAAAAAAACAAATATTGTTGATGGACAAGCATAAGGGAATATGTTAAGCTACATTCAAATCAACAACTGAAAAGGGAGCATCTATGTATCAACACCTCTACATCCCATAATAAACCCAAGAGGAAAATATTATAAATTATATATATATATATATATAAAATTAAAATAAACTTAGTATCAATGTATTCATTTTAGCTATTTTGAGCTTTTTCATTCAACCAAAAAACAAACATTGTTGATGGACAAGCATAAGGGAATATGTCAAGATACACCAAATCAACAACTGAAAAGGGAGCATTTATGTATCAACTTCTCAGATGGTAATGTATATATAAAACAAAACTCCAAAACTTGAGAGGAACCAAACAGTCTCCTATCAGCCTGAGGATTTTCTACTCGAAAACCTCTTTACTTCCAAGTAAACTTTAGAGAACTCTCTTTGAGAAAACTTCCATACAACATAGCCCTATGAACTGGTTAATTGTGTTCTCTTGCTCTTCTTCCAAGTACTACATTCAAATGAAAAGAAAAGGTTAAGAAAAACTTTGTCGGTCATTTGGAAATGGCTAAAGAAGTAAAACAGAGAACTGAAACAACTTACAGGAACTTTTTTGTATACTGTCCTTCAGATCAAGAAGGGACCCAGCAGCATACCGTTCTGGTGTGTATACAGCCCTCACAATGTACACCTAGAAAGTTGGAGATAAGTTTAAGGCAGGAAAGCTACCATTAAAACAGAGAACAATTTCAAGAAATGGGAAATTGCAGGATTAAACCCGACGATCCACATGCCAAAGGGAGTATGAAGTCTGAATTACAGAATCTTGAAAAGGTATGAATTAACGTAACATGTGCATTCCTTCTATGGTTTTCTTCTGGGGTTTCATTTCCAACCCTTGAGGTGAAGTTCAATATCCAAGTCCACTGAAATTGGCCATTGATGTGAAGCATAACAAGGAATTTGATAACTAGATTTACCTACTACTTCTTACATTGTACTGTTTTTCCAAGAAATCTCACAATCGAAGGAATGACCCGAGAAAGTTTTAGTACCATCCTCAACCTAATATTTTCTATGCTAAGCATTTTACACAATGCAACCAATCCTACAATTTTTTTCAAAGCATTGAATGCCTCATCCTAGTTAGTCCATTCTGAATTGTGATATTAAAATCAGGAGGCAATTGAAAAATGCAATAATAGGAATTGAAACAAGAAGCTGTATATCCAAATAACTAGAAGGTTTAACAGCTACCTTAAATTTACAAGGCTTCACTAAAACAAACACTAAGACATCATCCTCTTTCAGTTCATGGTCCAAGGAGAACCTTCTCCATCCAGCACTCAACCCGGATCTGTCAACAAGAAAGTTTGTCTCATATTCCTTTCCAGCCTCATCTTCCAAAACGATTGTTGCATCATTAGCTGGCAAATGCAACTTGCAGAAACTCCTAGGAAAAAACTGCCATAAGAGGAGTCAGTGGCTTAGCAGTTAGCGCATAAAAAAGTACGAGTTTGTTGAGTTCAAGAGATAGGGAGAGAATTTCAATCTTACCATCCAGAACCCTTTAGAAACATTTGATCTAGTCATTGTTCTAGTCAGGCTTGGGAATTCAGAACCAAGATCGGCTAGAATCTTCTTTGCTTCCTCCATTAGTGGATACCTATTCAGATACAAGTCATAGAGGCAGCAGATCAGAGAGCTTGTCATCTGTTAAGACTAGTAAAAGACATTTGAAATCAATTCACTGACCTTCCAAATCCTGAAATTACTTGAAACTATCTGTGCAAGCATAAACACAAATTTTCCGTTAATCCACCATTCATATCTTAAAAACACAACATTTCTAAACCTTTGGACGTTGTTGAGGGATATCGCAGAAATTGAACAGCTAAAACTGTGTTTCCTTAACACTTGATCAACAAAAGCACAATCAGAAACAATTCATTCAAGAAGATTGTTTATTACCTAGTTAATGGTATAGGATAGATTTACAGAAACGTGACGATCTAAAATTTTCTATATACAAGAAGTGTTGCCCTTTATGGCAATAAGTTCCGTCCGCTGGGTCAATTCACATACAAACTTATAGAAAAGACACAATAGAAGAGTCACGCCGATCGGACATCCAAGCATACTTTAGAAGAACGCCGAACACCAGCTAGTCCCACAGAATTCACACTAGATCACTTGATGGATCAAATTAAGGGTATCATAAGAAAATTATGGAAATTTTTGGGCAGATTGGGAGAATAGATCATTGATCACCAAAACCACAATCAGAAACAATTCATTCAACAAGATTGTTTATTACCTAGTTAATGGTATAGGATAGATTTACTGAAAGCGAGGATCTAAAATTTCCTACAGTAATGTACAAGAAGTGTTGCCTTTTGGCGATGCTCCTGTCAGTGTGGTGATTCACACACAAACTTATAGAAAAAACACAATAGAAGAGTCACATTGATTGGACATCCAAGCATACCATAGAAGAACGCTGCAGGCCAGCTAGTCCCACAGAATTCACACTGGATCACTTGAAGGATCAAATCCAGGACATCATAAGAAAATTACGGAAATTTTAGGGCAGATTGGGAGAAGAGATCATTGAACAATGCAAGCATAAACCAAATCAATGCTAGCTTAAATTGTCAGCAGGAACACATTCTTGGATGGTCTAAATTTGGGGGTTTCAAAATGGCCATCAAATAAACAATGAACATACAAAAGGGATAGTGGTTCCTGTTCCAAAGATAAGCATAATTTCTATTATGGAAAATCATAGTTTTGCAGAATTTCTTCTCCCAAAGACAAATAACATGTCCTGCAATTCCATTTCTGCAGAAACCAAGGGGATAAATATTGCTATTTTGACTACTCACAACAGATTAGGGTTTCAAGTTTGTCCAATTCCACCTTTCTAAACCAAGACTAGCTCAAAACCCTAACCCTACACCAAAAATAACATAGAAAAAAAGAAGTCAGGGTAATAGCACAAATCATGAAATAAGAGCAGAATCTATGAAATAGGTCTCACTTGCTCAGCCCTATGAACAGGGATAGAGAGACCCTTTCCTGGAACAGAACCAGCTCGGTCTCCAAAGGCTAGCCCTGCCTAATCTGATGGTAAGCAAACAGAACCAAATGCTTCAGAAACAGAAACTGATAAAAGATTTCTTAGAGTGAAAGAAAAGACATGTAGAGAGAGAGAGACCCAATATGCAAACAGACAATAGTGTGCCCTCATAGAGAGAGAGAATAAACAATAAAAGCACTAGGCATTTGGTATACTTGATTCCAATTAGACTGACTCTCCTCTGAGATCTGCCGCAGTTTAGTTTCATACCTTCCATTTGTCATTTGCTTCCCCACCATCGCCCTTTCTTCCTCAATCATCTCCATTACTTTCAATAGTTACCCAAAAACTTCACAACCATGTTCATATTAGATCTTCTCTAATAATTATCTTAGCTTAATCAATTTTTTTTTTAAACTAAAAATATCACATTTTAGTCTACCCGTGGACTACACAGTTTCAGCTGGTAGAGCCCCCTGTCTGACCTTTCTGTCCATGTTAATTCTGTGTGCTTTCTTCCTTACAATCTTGGCTCCTAGGAATTCTACTGTTCACACATATCCTTGAGCTTGTGAATACTTAGCGTGAGCAAAAGAAAACACGATTCAATTCTCAATTTTTTTTTCTTAAGAAACGTGGAAAAAAAAAAAAAACACTAAATTCAAGAAAAACATTAAGAATACGAAAGAAAAGAAAACTCAAATGCTCGTTTTCAGATATTTTTTCCTAAGCTCTGTTCGAAAACATAAAAGTTCTAAGAAAAAAAAAGTTAAGAAATATGATTTTCTCAATATTTGGTTTCATCATGATAAATATAAAAGAAAATTAAACATAATTAAAACTTCACATATTTAATATTTTGATCTATATAATAAAAAAAAACGAAATAAAATGAATTTGAATAAACCAAATGATTAATTACTAATAAGGTTCCAAAAGGAAGCCTTAGCATTATAATATGGAAAGATAATTATAATATTCACATAAAAATTGATTAATTCTAATTTTCTTTGCATTATTAGAACTCAAAAGCTTAGTTCAATAAATTGCAAGCAAAATCAATTTTGCTTGGATTATGGAGAAGATAACACATTAAGGTTTATGAGATACATTTAATCTAAAAAGAAAAGAATGTATTATTAAATATAAAATAGAAGAACAAGAGAGCGAAAGATATAGAAGAAACAGGGGAGAGATTTCTTATTAATTAAATTGTGTATTGTAGAAATTTCATCTGAGAACTTCACTGTTATAGGGTTTAATACATGAATACATTAATGTGTATATAAATAAATATTTACATTAGTAACCTATATACATCAATGTATATTCAATGTACCTATTAATATCGAGATTAATTGAGGATTTATGGACATATAATATTGTTCATAATACTCCCCCTTGGATGTCCATGTCTTTGTCTCATTAAAGCCTTACAGGAAAACCCGGTGGGACAAAACCATGGTGAAAGAAAAAAGAGTACAGTATAAAATTATACCTCTTACCAGCGTATTTTCGTCTACGACATAGCATTCGATGCTATGAACTAGCCTTTCCAAATGATATTTACGTCGGTAGAGCCTTGGTGAATGAAATATGCTGAATTATTAATTGAACGAATTGATTGAACATTAATATCACCCTTCTTTTGTAGATCATGAGTGAAAAGATTTTCGGTGATATATGTTTTGTTCTATCCTTTAATGTACCCATTTTTAATTGAACAATGCATGCGGCATTATCTTCATCACAGTCGTAGGACATCACTAATGAGACAAACCACATGACCCTCGAGATATGATGTATTACAGATCTTAACCCAAAACATTCCCGACTTGCTTTATGAATTGCCTTAAGATCTACGCATGATTATAAAGATCAGTGGTGACCAGTGATTGTTTCATGAGCTGAAATGGTTGTATCACCACATGTGAACAAATAGCGTTTGTGATCGAGCATTATGAGGTGAGACATATATCCATCGCATAACCAATTAGTGCACTTTGGGTACATTGGGATAATATAGGCCCATATCCATCGTACCTCGAAGATACCTCAGCCCATATGTTTAGCTTCAGTTCCAATGTCTTCTTTGTTGGAGACGAGAACTATATTTGCTAATAAGTTTGCAGAAGAATGATATATCAGTCGTGTATGACTTGCAAGATACATTAGTGCTCGATAGCACTAAGATATAGTACTTGAGGACCAAGTTCTTCATCATCCATCCTTGGTGGAAGGATTTTTATTCACATCTAATGACCTTCTGACCATTGGAGTGCTCAATGGATGGGCATTATCCATATAGAATCGTTTCAACACCTTTGATATATGGCGGTGATAGACAGAAATTCCATTCTCTAAGTGTTCAATGCGCAAACCAAGGCAAAGTTTGTTTTTCCCCGATTTTCATCTAAATTCTTTCTTTAAGTTGACCTCTTTATGCAGCTCATTCGTAGTTCCAATAATATTAGGTCATCAACATAAAATGCAATTATAACAAACTCGGATCGGATCTTTTAATAAATACACATGACGAGGATAATTCTTATATACCTTTTTACTTAATAAATATTTCTCTGACGATTACCACATCGTCAGGATTAATTTCAACCCATATAGAATGCATAATTTTATCGAGTAAAGTTCGATGACACAGTGTATGTTGACAATTTAATCATACGGGATTTTCATGTAAATATCACGATCAAGTTGTCCATATAAATGGTCGTAACTACATCCATTAAACATACAAGTTTTCATGCATTGCCGGCTAATTAAATATCGAAAAGTAGTTGCATCCACTACAGGGGAATACGTCTCTTCATAATCAATGCCAGGTCTTTGAGAGAATCCTTGTGCAACTAATCGCGCCTTATATCTGACAACTTTATTTGTCGCATCTCGTTTTCGCACAAATACCCATTTGTATCCTACAGGTTTGACACCATCAGGTGTAAGTACAATAGGACTAAAACGTGTTTTGAAGAGAATTCAATTACGCTTCAGTGCATCTTTCCATTTTGGCCAATCATCTCTTTGTCTACATTCCTCGACAGACTTTGGCTCAAGGTCCTCATTGTCATTAACAATGTTGAGTGCCACATTATAGGCAAATATCGCCGGTAATTTTATTAGATTTTATACGGGTTAGCGGCCTGGATTTATGAATCTCTGATTGTCGCAGGTTTGAATTACCCGAATTTCTTGGAATTGGCGGGGACTCTTCTAGAGCCATCAGATTCCTCTGACTTGATCATTTGATCATTTTTCACCCGGATTTTTATCTTTGGAACCAACGATCATTTGCGTTTCACTGATGCTTTAGGTTCATTGGCAACATATTATCTTCTAAGGAACATCATTCTTTTAAAGACGATAGCGGTGATCAATATAAGATATGATTTACTCTAACGGGATTCAATGATAATAAAACGATTGATTATAATTTTGCACAAATGAATAATCTTTTGAAATGCGGATTCACGTTTCTACTTTATCAGGAGGTCAGAATCAGAACAAAGATAAATTGATTAATAATAACTTTCGGTATTTGACGCTCTTCTTTAAAGATTGGAAGAATCGTTATCAAAATGACAATCAGACAGCGGCGACAATAAAATCTCTGGTTGATGTCTCTGAATATTGATTATGGTGATTTGCATCGCTTTCTATTTCGATCTTGCATGGATATGCGTCTTAAATGGTTGTGGGCGATATTGAACGCTATCACGCGCTAAAAATCGCTGGTGAGCTCTTTGGTTTCTGAGCGAAACCAATTCGCGGGGAGAGGACTGCGACCGTTGATTGTTCTATCTGGGAATGATTTGTGCGGCGCAAATACGCGGCCAAGCGAAGTTAGGAACCGATATCGAACCTCAATCGTGACGTACGATCGATTGAAGTTTTTATCGGCGATTACGCGGGACGTTTACGTATGAACATCGCCGGGGATGTTCGGCGTTGTTAACCGAACGATAATATTAAGCGGGAAGTAATTGCCGACGGTATCGGGCGGTCGAGCCAATGGATAATCGGAAGAATGACCGTCAACGGGTGTTGAGCAAAGCGATCCGCAAATGGACGGTTGGCGTTGATAATAATCGAACGTGTGACACCAGTGATGAATCGAATCGATCGCCGACTAGCGTAATGGTCGCTGGTGGATGAATAGACGCTGCTATCGCTGCCTCCAGCGCCAAAATGAGATTATATATATGCCATGTATTGGTAGACCTTATCATTACTTTGCCAAGATGGCCCCACGTGAAAGATGATGACGGATCGCGTTTTGTTGAATGCCCACTTGAATTTTAATGATTCTCGCATCATTATAAACCCAGATGTCCCGTCGGTCATGCCAAACAATAAAATTATTTTTATCGATGAAACTTACGGTTTTACTATGGCATGTGCCTCAATTATTAACTTATGTTTGTGTAGTACAAACCGGGAAGAAAAAACGGGTAATTTTTCCAATATATTTTCTTACCGAGACAACGTTGGTAATATATCATCTTTCAGTGTTGTCTTCGTCGTAGTCTCAATATGATATCCATTTAGTGAATATCTTTAAAACTCCAATAAATTTCTTTGAGACTTTGTAAGAATATAATGCATCATCATTATGAATTTTGTTCCTCGGGTAACAATATATTAGCTCTTAAGACCCTCGATCAATTTGCACTACCCGATATTGTATTCACATCTGATCCTTGCATTATTAAAAAGGAAAAGAATTTTTTTATCCTTAAGTATAGTATGCGTTGATGCACTATTTGTGAGACACATATCATTGTCACCGATTGAGGATCCCACCAGATGAGTTTCTATATTCTCAATATACGCTATTATATTTCTTGAAAATCCATGAGCTTACGTCGCGATAACGTATTATAAAATAGAAGAAGCAATCGAGCGAGAGATATAGAAGAAAGCAGGGGAGAGATTTTTTATTCCTTCATATGTATTGTGACTTATACAAAAGCTCCCTATTTATAGGGTTTAATACATGAATACGTTAATGTATATATAAATACATAACCTACACATTCGTAACCTACACATTCGTAACATATATACATCTTATATTGATATGCTATATTAATATCGAGATTAATGGAGAGTTTATGTACATCCATAATATTGTTCATAATATATTAAACATACTTTGTATAAACATAATGCGGAAATCTCCAAAAATCATTAAGATTTTTTACGTTTCAATTGCATTTGTATTTATTGAATCCATTAAAATGCTAAAAAAAAAATGCAATTTATTGAAATCCAGTAATAGATAAAGTAAAAAGTGATGTATTATACACGTACTATTCTTATAATCTCTTTTTCATCGTTAACTTATTATGTACCTTAGGGTTAGCAATACATAATTAAGATTGATCTAAATTTCTATTCTAAAATACAAAATAAGTACACAATTTCTTTACTTTACGACATAAGTGTAAGATCAGTTCCAATATACAAAGACATCATATTTCTCAAAAATTAAAATTTAAAATTAAATTGAGAAGAACATTTTATTTTTTATTACGACATCTTTTATTGGTTGCACGATTCAAGAATGTGGAGGAAATTTTGAAAAGAGTATCGATCAAATACACAAATTTTGAAATCTAGAAACTTGCCAATTCAATTTCTTAAACAAATTACAAATCTAACAACAGATAAATTTTATGACATGTATGTGCAGGTTTCCATCCTTAAATATTATATACTCTTATAATAATTTATTTAAAGTTGTTTAAAGTTTGCATGTATTATATTTTTTTTAAGAAAAAAAATAATTTTATTGATTCAAACTAACAATAAATTGATAGAAACATATAATCAAAATCGTTAAAAATCATAAATAACGCACATATTACATTTATGCTTGAAAATTTAGGAAGTAATTTCGATCTAGGGATTATATTGAACAATTTGATTTTTAAATATTTAGAAGAACACTTCATCCCCTAAAATCAATTTATCCCAAATACTGTCTTCAAATTTTTTTTTTTGCTAAGATATACTTCAAAATGTTCCAAGTTTTCACGATAGTTCTTTAGCAGATAATCATAATAGTTCCTTAAGAGAGAAGAGGAAAACAAATTACAAGTTTACAACAAAAATTTTTATAACATACATGAGAAAAATTTTGTACTCATTTGTTACATAACCTAAAGATACATTTATTTTAGCTCGACGTGATTTATATACAGTATATTAACATGTACAAATAAAATGATTTACGAGGTTCATACCTTCAATTTTTGTTGGCGTTGAGATAAAAAAGAAAATAGCACCTTCGACCTTAGAAAAATCTTATTTTCAAATGATCCAGTTCTGAATATTTAAAGGAAAAAAAAAAAGCTCCACATTTTCAAATACAGTAATATCTAAATTGATTTTTTCAAAATGCTTCATGCTGTAGTTTTTTATCTAAAATTAAGTAATGAAATTTTAAAATTCTTTTCAATGGTAAATCTAAGTGAGCAATGTTTAAGTTTTTTATTTTTTTATTTTTGACAACTTTGTAATTTATCTCATGAGTTTCAAATATGATCCCCCGTCTCCTTATATATAGTCAATGCTTTAAACCAATTAAGATAAGATTTATTGTAAATTTTCCTTTTATATCATTTTTCTGGTGCCGTTTCTTACATGCAGTTTTAGTTGCATGTGATTTTATTTATCATTTTTACTTTCTTTCCTTTCATAATTTTATTCCTTTTCCTTTTATAATTTAACCTCTTTTATGTGGTTTTCAATTCGCCCAACGTTAGAAGGTGTTGTATAGGCAATTTAGGGAAAAGTTATAAGGTTTTACCATTTTTTGTCTCCTTATGATTTTTCATAAGCTCCTTCCATTTTTAAATATCTTTCTTGGTTTTTTCCTTTTCTTCTTAATTTGTCCTCTCGTATACCGTGTTAATTTTCAAATTTTAACATTGAACTAACATTTTGTACAGTATCAAAGGTCCTTCATGTAGTCTCTTGAGTTTTCTAAGTCAACGGATTATCGAGCGTCGACTGCAGCGTGTACACCAAAGCGAACAAGAAAAGCGGCTTGATGATGCGCCCTCCGCCTCAGATGCCTAAGTCGGATCGGGAGTGCGGAGAAAGAAAGATCCGTCACTAGGTGAGAATGTCTTACCTTCTTTAGTGTCACTCCCTTTTCCTTTATGGAAGAAGGCGGTTGTTCGCTTTTCATGGGAAATAGATGATTTCCTTCTGAAACGGGAAGAGAAGGTGACGTTTTGTTTGCGTGTTATGACCTGTTCTTCCCTTTAGATAGCCAAATTGCCTGCATATTTTGCTTCATGATGCGTTTGACCACCATCAGGATGGTTACGTGTGTGACTCATGGGTGGTTATTTGTTCAAGTTGAGAGAGGTCAGCCGACTGCTTACTTAAATATTGTATCTGGCCAAGAGAGGTTGTACCCAGACATTATGTCTCAATTCCGACTGGAAAAGTATGTTTGGGCCTGACTTGTAAATGAAGATTAGACTGGGCCACTGTGGGTTTCAGTCCTAGGCCTGTAGACTGCCTGGGCCATTATCCTGTGGGGTAGAGTATGCCGAGGCTTGTTGGTTGGAGGGTTTGGGCCAAAGCCCATGGTACCCACAACTCATGGTACCCACACTTCACATCTTAATAATTGTTGATTTGATTTAGAGAAATATAAACTTATATAGTATTAGTAACTTTGTCCCCTATCTAATACAAGATATAATAAATACACCCGAAGAAGATTTAGTTCGTTAACTCCTATCCAATGTAGCATGTGACATATGAAATTTTTATAAACAACATAAAGTTGTTATCACCTTTTAATGAATAAAAAATATTTATAAAAATGATATCTATTCAAAATATATAAAGTTAGTTTCGTGTTTAATGTAACTTATGTATAGATCTTGCATAACATGTGTCAATTGAAAGATAAAATAAAAATAATAATTGTTTAAGATTTCTTGATGGGATATAACTTATCATATGAATCATATTATATATGAGATTATTTCTATGCTTAACATAATTATATTTGATAGGGTTTGAAAAAATAGGCGCGCAGACCCACTCGCCAAGCCCAAAGAAGAGACAAGTCCAGTGAAACACCCAAGCCCCTGGCACCAGCCCAAAATGAAAGCCCAATCCGCTCACCCCAAAGGCCAATAACATGGATAATTGAGAAGGCCCACATCCTGCAAATCAAACTGAATCTATGGCAGGAAGTAGAATAATCCCCAGTAACGTAACATCACATGAATCGACTAAATCTCACCAGCAAGGAAAATAGGATAATTCACGATAAACAGCTTATCTTGCAAATCAAACCGGATCTCACCAATAAGGGAGAAGGATAATTCTCAATAAACTGCTCCTTCAATATCCCTTATTAAATCCGATAAAGGCAGAAAATATCTCATCAAATGGGAAAGAATCCTTACTACCTCGATTGGGGCTTATTCACTATATATATATATATATATCAGGCCATCCCCTCGGTGAAGATGCATAAAAACATTCGCCACTCGCCGGTCTATCTTTTCTCGGCGAGGCCCGAGCTTAGGCAGCGGAGGCGACCGCGGCGAAGCCCTCGCTGACCTTCTTCTCTCTTGTCTTTGCGAGGAGTGCGAGGCGCGAGCACAACGGACCGGTTCAACACGGCAGCCTGGTTCGACCGCGACCCCAATACTCTCCAGCTCAGTCCGGTTGAAAAAAAGCATCATCAATATTTATCTTTTGTGAATATTTATGCATATGAAAATGAAAAATATATTAGTAGAAGTGCGAAACTTACTAATAGAATTAAAAGTTACACCAAAGGTTGCACATACTTTAATTAATAAATGAATAGATACTTTTAATCATAATGATACAATAGAGTAAAAAAATGCATGTATAAGAAATTTTGGGTTTATGCGAAATGATGCATTTGGGAAAAAAAGAAGATAAAATTAGTTTGCAAGGCAAACTATTGACAAAGCGATCTGCGATACTCCTTGTATGGGACAACGACAGTTGATTTATCGCGAGATCGAGTAAGGCCACAACAAACGACATTTTGATTTAAATGAAATATCGGAAATGGGAACAACAACAATTAGTTTCAAATGCTACCGATGGCAACAACAGCAATTAGTGGATTAAATTGTGGCAGACGGCAACAACGGCAATTAGTGGATTAAATTGCGGCAGACGGCAACAACGACATTTGGCTGGATGAAATTTCGTGCTAGGGCTTTTTTTCCCATTTTCCTCTTCCTCCCTCCCTTCCGCTCTGCTCATCTTCTCCTATTCTCCTTCTGTTCTGCTCCTCTCCCGTCCTCCTCCGATCTGCTTCTCTCCGGTCATCCTCCCCTCTTCTCCTTTGCTCCTCTCCGATCCTCCCTCTCCGGTATGCTCTTTTCTGCATTCTCTTTTTATTAATTTATTTTTTGGATGTATATTTTTATCCCACCCGATTGTGCCCTAAATGGGACTGATATTTGGGTCTGTTGTTGTCTCCCTCTTTTGGAGATTTGATGCCAGCTATGAACTTGATTTTCTTGTATGCTCCCAGAATATTAGAAAATTTTAAATGTCGATTTCTGGCATAGGTTAATGAAGTTGGGTTTGAATTTCTTGGTTTACACTACGTTCATATACAATCCTTGGAATTTCTTGGGTTTGAATTTCTTGGTTTACACTACGTTCATATGAAGTTGGGTTTGAATTTATTGGGTTTAAATTTTCTTGTAATTTGGTTTCCTGAAGACATCCTTCGAACTAGTTCCATTAGTGCCCAATTCTGATGTTAAAAGTTGGATGATCCCACTATAGATTATAAATGAAAAGTGAATACCATTTAAAATAGCATTTCTGGGGCTTTATACCTTCGCTTTTCTGGAACTGTCATCTTTTACTTTCTTTGATCTAAGTATTGCCTTAAACCAGTCTCCAGAACCCATTTTGGATGTTGAGTCGTAACTTAGCATTACCCTGAGGAAGAATTTCCAGTGGTCAATATATTGTGCATTCGAAATAAGCAAACTTAACTCAAAACATACCCTTAATCTCAATTGCTTGAGCCAGCCATCATATTAAATAGATATCCAGCAAATAAAGTTTGTATATAACTAAAATTCATTGTGATGTTCAGTTTTCAAATTTCAACCATGTAGCTTCAATAAACTTGTTCACTGACAGATCAAATCAGAAACCACAAACCTACAGCAAACTATGTTTAGACACTTTTAAAATCAGAAGCGCAGATGATGGAATGCTCAAAATCTCAATTTCTAGTCTTCTCATAGTTTCCTCAGCATCCAAACAGAGTAATAACAAAAACTGAAAGTAGCTGCAAGCTAGGAAAAGGAAGAACCTTCTACCCAATACCAAAACATTAGCCTAGATCACATAATGACACCCCAATTCACCCAAATGAAGATAGAAAGTTGCAAATACCTAAGAAGCACGGACACGGATACGGCTCTGGAGATCGACCTGACAGGACCGACAAATTTCAAAACGAGAATCTGGGATACGGCAAGGACACGACATAATAAGATAAACCAAAAATAATTATTCTTTACAAATATTGTATACAAGCAATTTAGATAAATAAAAACAAGTGCTCAAACAAACATTGTTTTTACAAATATTAAAAACAAACATAAGTAATACTAAAACTAAAGACTAGCATTTCCTTTTGAATCAAATAAAATGAGCATAGTTCGGGTTCGGTAAGAAAGGTCGCAATCTCAGAATTCCAGCATTCTCTATATCCATTGAGTCAAAACCACATCTCCTCCAATATTACATTTTAGATTCACCTTCCATTATAGTTTGAAGATCTCCTTGTGAAGTCGGTGTTATGGACATAAACCAGGGTCTCGGCTCTTTGGGGTGTTAACTTTGTTTTCTCTTCATGAGTGAATGAAATTATATGTGCTCCAATTTCTTTCACAACATGAGGATGAACAAGGTTGTCCTATGGCTATTCTGCTATAGATTGAAGCATTGGTAGGAAGTTCCATGAACAATCCACCATTTAATAGGACTCATGTACCTTTTATCGTGATGGAATCACTACTAGAAAAATCTTCGAAACATGCGAGAAAAAGTAGCATACTCCTCATTTACTGTATCTTTGCTTCACTTGAAAAATATCTCTCAAAACATTTTTTTTCTTTCTCTTACTACTTCCATATCTCAATGTGGTGGAACACGATCAGGAGACTCATCAAGCCATTGTTGACTATAATACTTACAAATTGAGTTATGACATAATTTATAAAAAGTTAAATTTCATAGAATATCATTTATATTTAAATTATCAAAGCCTGATTTAAACTCTTAAGATTACCTTAGTTTAGGAATGAACTAAGGAATGTAAAGGTGTGTGGCTTAAGTCATCTTTCCACAAGATTCCATTCACAATATCAAAAACCTACAAGTATAACTAAAAAAGCGATTCATATAAGTTCAAATATAATTAAAACTTTCAATCAAAACTCAAATATTTATAATGAATCTTTAATTATACCTTAAATTTTACAATAAACTTTTATGTTATTTAACATAAATGGCTTCCCTTCGCACCGATCATGTTCAAATCTCACCACTCATAAATATTGTGAAGGCAAGGTTTGTCAGTGTTAGCTAATCGAAGCATCTCATACATGGGAGCTGTAAAGTTGAGGATATAATCCACATCCATCCAAAAGTCTTCATTTAGGATTTTATCCTTTACTTATTTAGCTTTCACTATATCATCTTCTTTATACATCTCTCATTCTTCACTTATCACTAATTGCTCAAAGCCTCTTTTTATTGTCTTAAATCGTTTAAGCATAACAATAGTTGAAGCAAAACGTGTATCGGCCACTGAAAGTAACTTCAACTTGCAATGATTATTATACATTGACAATCTCATTGCATGATTCATAATGAAATTCTTGATGACTGAGGCATCACTTGAAACCCGAGAGATCCAACCACATTGTTCCATCATCATCGCATATCTTGGAATTGTGTTGATGGTGCATATGTTCTTAAACAAGATTGAGAGTATGAGCCACACGGGGTCTAAAATATATGCCGAAACTTTGCTTCCACAATGTGTCCTGCTGCTTTGCAAGCTGCAGCATTATCGGTTATAACTTGAACTACTTTTTGAGGACCAATCTCTTGTATAGTATTAATCAACAAATCAGCTATAAAGTGCTTGTCCTTAATCTCCCCTTCACAGTTTATTGCTTTCAAAAACATTGGCCCACTTTCTGAAACCGTCATGATGTTAATAAGTGGTCTTCTTTGAGCATCTGACCATCCATCACTGCAAATGCTCACTCCTTTCTCATTCCAAGTCTTCTTGATTGGTTCTAATAAATTCTCAATATTACTCTTCTCCTTACTATGATAATGTAGTTCTTAATGCATTATAGCACGGTGGGACATAACGGAAGTTAGGCTTGCACTTTTTAAAGGCACGAGCATAATAAGAATTTCTAGCGAGTGAAAAATGACCCCCAGTGTAAAACATCCTAACTATCTCACTGTCGGCTATTTCACGTGCACCCATATTGAATGCCTTCTCAATTGATCCAATAGACCCCTTTCTCCTTTTTGGATCAATAGCACTAGCACTAGCACTAGAAGAAGAATTCTCAAAATTAAATGTTGCAGCGCTTGATGTAGGTAAGGAACTTCTTGAAGTTATATTGTTCGCCTTTGTTAGAACTTTCCTCCGTCACCGCCCATGTCTCAACTAAATTTTCATTCGTTACTTTAGTACAAGATGCCCCTTTAATTTTCAACAGGTGAGCCTTGACTCTATAATATGACCCTTTGTATATTTGTCTACAAAAATTGCATTGAAAAACAACATTTCCTCCCCCTTTACCCAATTTCGCTTCTCTCGTGACGAACCTCCATAATGGAGCATTGTCATCTTGATTGATACGTGATCACTTGAAGAACCGAGTACTACTCATTGTATATTACCGCATCATAAAAAAAAATAATCATGCATTTAAATTAATCTAAATTATTTTGGCCCAATAAATCTAATTTTTGATCCATCCATAAACCCTAATTGAATTAGGCTAATTCCATAAAATTTTCATGTTTACATTCATTGAAATTCAAAATAAATTATAAAACAATCTAATCTAATTGTTCTCCACTTTTCCTTAATAAACTATAAAAAACAGTAATCATAAGACAAAGCTGAAAAATAAATAAAATAAATAAATTGCATTGGCAATAAATTTCAACGACTTCATTCATTTTATCAACTTTCGACTTCTGATTTTTAATTACGAAATCTCGAAAATGCGACAAAATGCGTAGTAGCACAAGCGAGTCAAGCTTATTTTGGGCCTTTTATTTTAGGTCTTTTATTTAAAGTGTTTTGGGCCTTTTATTTAAAGTATTTAAAATGTTTTGGGCCTCTTATTTTAAGTGTGTTGGGCCTTTTATTTTAAGTGTTATTTAAAGTGTGTTAGGCCTTTTATTTAAAGTGTGTTGGGCCGTAGGAAGAATCAAGAAGCAGTGAAACAAAATTGAAACATTGAAAATGAATGGAAAAACAGGGGAAAGCAATTCGAGCTTGTTGCTTGGAGTTCGGAGACGGCGTCCCAATCGTCCCACTCGCCGGCGTTGTCTTGAAAGGCTCCTCCCGAGTTCCTTCGAGGCTACAATACTCGATCCTCGCCTCATTTCCCTTTCCAAATTTCAAAATCTGGAAATTTGTCTCTCCAAAGTCCAAACCCTCACCTCTCTTCATTCTTCAATACCTATGTTTCTTCAATTGCCCTAAGGCTATGGCTATGGCATATGCACTACGACGACACACCCCGGCCCGCGGGATACGTGTTTACCTAAGGTACACAGCCCTCTGCCCCCACTTCCTCTTTTATTCCCTTTTCCCTCTTCTTTTTCTTTTTCTTCTTTAATCATGATAGCCTAATTTCAGTATTTTGAATTTAGTTTTCATTTTTTTGGGTGATGAGATGAGACGAATCCCTTTGGGTGATGACCAATGAGTTCACAAAGATTTCTTTTTGTGTTTTCATGAATCATGAGAAAAAAAATGCAATCTCGTGAAAAAAAAAAAAACCCAAATTGATCGATCGATTTGATCCTTGTTTGAAAAAAAAAAGAAGAAAAAAAGAACTTAGCAGTTAGCACAGTGCACACCTTTTCTCCAGTGTTGTCGGCGTGTCGATCTTCGGCGTCGTCGATCGTCACCTCCTCTCACTTCCCGGTCGAGAGTCGAGTGATCAATTTCGCTGTGTGGTTTGTGTATGACTCATTGAGGAAGAGGAACAATCGGTTTTTTACTCATTGAGGAAGTAGAGGAAAAGACAAATTAGGGTTTTTTTAAGCCCATAGAAGGAAAAAGCCCATAAAATCTGCTCGCCGTGTCCAAGCGGAGTGTCTCTTGGGTGTCCGGTAGTGTCTCGTGGTGTCGAGGCGTGTCAAATCCTTTGACCTACTATTTGGTCAATGATCATCACGTGGGCGTAGCGGTTGCATTATCCGACGTGTATCCGGTGCATGTCTGCGTGTCCACATGTCCGACACACGGACACTCCACAAGGTAGCCGTATCCGTGCTTCAAAGAGAGGAACAATCGGTTTTTTACTCATCGAGGAAGTAGAGGAAAAGACAAATTAGGGGTTTAAGCCCAAAGAAGGAAAAGGCCCATAAAATCTGCTCGCCGTGTCCAAGCCGTGTCTCTTCCGTGTCCAGCTGTGTCTGAGCCGTATCCAAATCCTTTGACCTACTGTTTGGTCAACGATACGCTACGTGGTGTATCGGACATGTATCCGACGCGTATCGGTGCGTGTCTGCATGTCCGCGTGTCCGACACACGGACACTCCACAAGGTAGCCGTGTCCGTGCTTCAGAGGCAAATACGATCTTCTCAGTCAACTTAAGTTAACATATTTTCCCTCACAATAAACCTATGGGTAACCACTAAACAAAAACATATAGAAGAAAACATAAAGAAGATTTGTGGTAGGGGTGTAGGGTTGGCAATGGGGCGGGTTTGTGACGAGGCACTCCTATCCCATTCCCGCCCCGCAGCATATCACTATTCCCCATACCCGAGTCGGGGCGGCACATGTGTTTCCCATCCCCGTTATGAAACCATAATCAAAATCCGTCACTGCCTAGGCCCGACACAGATCGGTGATTTCCACTTTCCCTCTTTCCCAGCTTTCATTCTCTATTTTCGGCAATAAACATGATTTTTGACTTCAAAAGATGCAAAAACCATAAAGTTAAAATCTTATGCAGGAAAATCGACATCAATTCTTAAATGTCAAAAGAAATCTTTCGTGAAATACAACCCATACCCAAATCAATACCCAAATTCAACATATAATCTAAACACAATCCATACCCAAATACAAATAAAAAAATCACCGACATACATTTCGAACAAGATCCATCAAAAGTAGAAAAAAGAAAAAAATTGCTGGTAGAAGAAAGAAAAAAAATGGATTGTCAGTAGAAGAAGAACGAAAAAAAAGAAGAAGATTTTTAGCCACCATTGAAATTGATTCTTTGTATGAGGGTATTGATTTTTAGTCATCAATGCATGGATTTGAGAAGCTCAACGCGGATTTATTTACGAAGTTTATGGAGCCCATGGAGAAGATTCTATGACATGCTAAGATGGACAAGAGCTCTGTCCATGGTGTTGTTCTTGTCGGTGGATCTATTAAAATCCCTAAGTTCCAGCGGTTTTTGTAGGACTTCTTCAATGGGAAGGTGTTGTTGTGCAGGTTGCAATGATTAATGGATGGACGACGCTGTGAGTGAAAACAACAACCCTAAAATGAAAGAGAAAACCTAAAAGAATAAAATATTATATTATATATAAAGGGTAAATAAGTATTTTTCTATTCGGGGCGGGGCGGGGTAAATGTTATAATTCCCGAACCCGACCCTAACCCGACACGGGTTTTGAATATTAAACCCAAACCCGTCATATACCCGATAACCATGCTCCCAAACCCGTCCTATCAGGGACGAGGCGAGGCAGGGCCCCAAAAAGACCCACCCCATTGCCATCCTGGGAAGCATACCAGAAGAAGAAGAAGATGCAAATGAGTCCTGTGGAAACTTTTATCTTGGGAAGAAGTAGTTAATACTTTGGAGAAGAAAATTAGTGATGGTAGTAGTAATAGAAAACGAAAGGAAAGGGTGGGACACACAGTGGGAATAAAAGGTGGGTGTGTGGATTTTCCATGGACCATCAGGGCCATCACCATCCTTTCTCTCAAAAGGAGATTACTATAAAAAAAATTAAAAATCTCACAGATTCTTTCCTTGTCTAAACCCTTTATCGTTTTTAACCTCCGACAGACTGTTACCCTTCAAGACTCATTTCTATCAATGATTAATCATTTGAAATTACTAAGAATTTTGCACAGTGAAAATTGGAGAATTACAATCATTTTTTTTAATAACCATGGATTTTCGGGTTAGCTTGTACACTTTTCAACTAATCCAACTAATACCACAAGAGCCCTCAAGTTAAATGTTAGGTAAATCTTCAATAATCCTTATAGACTTGAACCGATGACTATTAACTTAAACCAATCATTTTTATGGTGTCTTGTCGACATTTTTATTGGTTCATTTGGTGTTGGTCCAAAAATGTTGAATAATCATTAAAATCAGAATTAAAAACTTTAGAACAAGATGTGGGACAATGTGCACATTTTTTATTTAGTATTTAAAAATTAGATTAGAAAAATGTGTCCTCAATCAAGGCCTCCTTCTTGCTCAACTCATAAGAATAATGTATAGAAGGCGGTAGGTATATAGATAGATAATTCAGCCAAAACATTATGCGAAAAACGACTGCAGAACCACCATAGACAACAATGCTTGATGTTGATATGGTGCTTTTCTTTTCTGTTCTTTATTCATCACACAGCCTTTTTTTTTCTTTTAAATAAAGTTTTATTTGTTTATTTATCCATTCATGTTTAGGAAGAAAGCAGCGAGAATCAAAACATGGAGTTTTGTACGGAACTATTGCATTTGAAAAAAACAATGATAAAATTAATTTGCTGTCCAAAATAATGACCACATATTTGCACATATCACACACATATGCACAAAGAAGTTGAAACCCCAAAAAACCTAAAACGCTTAAGCCCTAAAACACTAAAACCCTAAAAGCCTAAAACTCTAAAACCTTGAAACCTAAAACCATATGACATTAAAACCTTACAACCTTAAAACCTAAAACCCCCAAAACCTAAAACCTAAACCACAAAACCACAAAACCTTAAAACCTTAAGAACCTTGAAGCTAAAGCCTAAAACACAAGCCTTGAAACCTTGATACGCTAAAATACAAAAAACGCTAAAACCTAAAAACCCTCATAGCATTGGAGTCTTGTAAGAATAGAAATCAAGTTTAATGTCCAGATATATGAATGTAGTTGCTTTGTATAACACTTTGTTATCGAATGTGTATTTCTTGGATTATGAAATTTATGCTTGTATGTGTAATTAAATCATGTTGTATGTGTAAATCGACATCTTTAAGTAAATGAGACATCAATCATGTATGTGTCTATTTTAATTTATTGTGGTTGTAATTATTACTTGCTTTAATTATTGTGATATAGTCTCTCCAATGTGTTTTACTAATATTTATAGTGCCTTTCAGACATCCAGGTTATATATATGGCATTAAGAGGGCTTCATGATGTTGATCCATTGGATCCATCTGTCTTAGTATTGCAAGACAGACACAGGTCCCACTTAGTTGACACTAAGTAGGTTTGTATTTTATTATTCATGAATTAACATTCCAGTTTTACTCTCTAATCTATATATATTCAATTATAAACATGGTTTTTAGATTAATTGTGGTTCGGGGAAGTCCTCGCCCTCGGCGACGGATGAGCTACCGGTGCATGTGGATGATGGATCTACGCATTCGTCCATATGTGATCCGCGCAGGATTCTACGGTATATACCGCTTAGGTCACATCATGATAGATTGGCCACTTATCACGTGTCTCGTCGAGAGATGGTGCCCCGAGACACACACATTTCATGTCCCAGTCGAAGAGATGACGATCACGTTACAGGATGTTGCTATCATCCTTAGCAGCCGTGTCGATGGACACCGTCCGCGAGGACATGTGTGCTCAATGCGAGTTATGTGGTAGAAATTTGCTCGGTGTCACCACTGTTGATAACCCTCGAAGGGATCACACGCCATCTCCGTGAATGGATTGCCATGGCGATTATCCGCTTTATGACGTCTTGATAGGAATTAGATTTGCCAGGCGAGTGCGATGGGTTCATCTTAGCGCTAATGGGATCCTTCTTGTTTGTGGACAAGAAGGGGGTCCATGTTTATCTATGCTTTCTCCCACTACTACGAGATTTGACACAGACATCGACTTATAGTTGGGGTGGTGCAGTACTTGCACAACATATTGAGGATTAGCGAGAACCGGCTTGGACCGTGAAGCCTTGGTATTAGCGGTTGTATTCTGGCAATACGGGTATGTAAATTTTTTTTTTTTTTGTAATTACATACTTTTAGCTATGTAATTAGGTTGCTTAATTTCTGTTTATTTTATATTCAGCTATGGTCTTGGGAGAGACTTCACGTGGGCCGACCCGATTTTGGGCAATCAGCGGCATATCCAGCACCACCATTGCCTCATGCCTTACATGATGATGATGCCGATGTCATCGATGGCGACGTAGCTGAGGGTCTGGACGATGGATTACACGACGTTTTATGACACCACCATTGCATAGGGATGATATGAGGTTCCATACTACAGCTGGTAGTACTCATGTTTTGGTAAGTTAGAGTCATGTGTTTCTAAAATTTTTTACGTAATTTTAATCAATAGACTATGTATTTATAATTCTTTCTTTGGTTCACTCAGATCGCTGCCATGGTGACGCCTTGATCGCTCTAGTTTGCTACGCATTATTGAATTGTGTGACATCACATCATATTGCCGTTAGTGTTACAACTGGATTGGAAAACATGTAACCATTTCTGGTCGGGAGGCTTGACATCACATGGACCATGGTAGACCTCCGGTGTCATCCACTCCAGCACGTATGCAGCCCATTCGAGGTGGGGGAGGTTGATCGCCGGGGTGTAGTCGAGATGGAGGCGGGTCATGGTCGGATAGTGGCAATGATCTGAAATTACCGCCAGGCGACTTTTCTTACTTGATACCCTCCCATGCACCCTCACCCGAGATTTTTATACCCCCACACATTGACACATCACCTTCCATACCCACACACATTGGCTATCACCTTCCCTACCCCACACTTGCATCACCTTCCATACCCACACGCGTGGCACATCACCTTACTACCCAGCACATATCCGCGCTTCCATTACCCCACACATTGGCACATCACCTTCCCTACCCACACGCCCATCACATTCCATACCCCCATACACTTACAAATGCATGCCATATCCCAGTGTCGCCAGGCCAACATCCATATGATGGGCATCACGTGCTATTCACCTTTACCATCCAGCCCGACACCCTCATCGTTGTACCATCCTTGACCTTTTACCAAAGTGGGGTAGACTTCCAGGTAGGCGACCTCGTACTCGATGTGTACATCGACTACTTCATCCATCAGCTACCTCGACCCCATCAGCTCCATCAGCTCCATCAACTCCTTCAGATTCATCTCAGACTCCACGAGACCCTATTGCCTAACATGGTGTATATTCTAGGCGCCGTCCTAAGAAAAATATAAAAGCGCCATCTTGTGGGACTCATTGATACATGTTATTATTTTTATATATTAGATATTTGTATAAAATGTTTTAATATATTTAAATGTTTTGGTGTATGCATGATTTCATATATCTGATGTTTTTAGAAGATTATGCATCGGATGCATTCTGAGCTACTAGCTTTTATTTATATTGTTAAATCTTTTGTAGTTATATTCCTTTATTTATAAAACTACCTTTTAAGAGCAAATTAAGTGATTATTGTCAAAAAAAAAAAGAAACATGAACTTGTTTATGTATTACATTAACTTTTTGACCTCTCAAATTAAAGTGTGGTTGGGCAGTGCGATTCAACAATACTAGGTATAAAAGATTGATGTTTCTTATCTGAATAGTTATCTAAATAACAATTAAGAATATTTCTATTAGTTATCTCAAAATATATTGTAAAAATTCAGATTAGGCTGATTTTTTAATTATTTTCATTTACACTAACCCTCATTTTCTTATCTTTCTTTTCTATTTTCTTCCATAATATATAGTTTAAACCATTATTCAATGACAATTTATAACAATTTCATATATTTCTTTCCACGATATGATTGAGATAATGATTAATTGTATTTCATATAAAATTAATTTTGTGATCTATATGAGAATCTTTTGCCTTATTAATTTATTCCTATGAAGATAACATATACTTGCATAGAGTTTTAAATTTAAGAAAATGTGTTTTTAATACTTTATGCAGTTCCATGAACATAAGTTTTAGTACAAACATAAAATGTGATCTCTCCTTACTTTGCGTGATTGTCAAATTTACAGCGTAGACTTTGTTGCAAAAATGTTGAAATTTATGAATATAAAATTATAGTCTTAAAATAAAATGTTTTACAAGGAACATAATATTGTTGCCAAAATTCGCCATGAACCAGTGTATCCACAGGGTAATTTAGGAAGTTAGAGCAATTTACATATAAACACATCTTCAATAAATTTATCTCACCTTTGCAAGATATTTGCTGTGCCCAACCATATCCATTATCATCAGCTATACCAGCAATAAATGCTCTCTTACCTGTCAATTTATTCACAATGTTAGTTTAGTCAAATATCAGCATGTCCATGCCAGGAGTTGCAGTGGCTGCCATTTTCAGTAGCCTAATCACAAAACAAAATATATGTACCTGCAAAAGAAACCACGACAAAACGAATTTAAATGGGAATAATAAAAGGAAAATGCTTGAGACAGGAAGCCATTTTGAAGCATTTTTCCTTTCCATCAACTGGTTCATTCTGTAAAGAAAATAAATTTGACAGGACTTACAAATTCTAAAGCAAACATTAGAATTTAAATCACACATCCATGTATTTGTATACATTCATTTACTACCAAAACAGTTTATATTCTCTTACAAGACCGTTGATTGTGACCCAGTTGTTTGCACAACCCACATGTGATCGAGGATTTCCTCTCCCTAACGTCCATTTCATTATACAACCGGGTTGATTTAGGACATCCACTTCCAATGTGTTGCATTGGCTTCCGGAGTGGTACAGTAGTAGTACCATCATAAAGGCCACTCATCTTCATTGATGTGGATGGAAAAAAGCTTTCCCATGTGTGTCATGAATGTCTGAGTAGTGTAGTAGCCTTCCACAAACAAACGGAAATCAACACAGCGATGTTGACATGCTACTATGATATGGCTACATGGAAATCCATATATCAGTGTCTTTCCACATGTGCAAATTTTTTCTTGTAAGTTGAGGCGATGAGTTCGACCACTCCTTGACTTGACATGAAATAGGCCCTTTACGTGATCGTAAAACACAATTTCCATCGAACCAGCATTAACAACACGACCACAGCCATTTGAGGCATCAGTATGCAGTGAGATTGCTGACGAGATGCCAATCTATTGCTTCATACTTCCCTTCTTGAATAAAAGCTGTTGGGACGGTAGAAGGTCAAGCGTACTAATCACAGATTCTTGGTAGGCCCCTCTGAGCTCCTTTAAGGACCTTTTATTAAATACCTCTGAAATGTTGGTTGTTATGATCCCATATCTTCGACCTCCGTCGTGTGAAAGAGCCTATAACCGTAAAGGGATTGCCTTTAGCCATTGTAGTGCCTCAAAATTAATTCTCCCAATTGTAGTCATATGCTTATTGAATTTGCGTTGTGTACTCGCTAAAGCTGCTCTGCATACCAAATTCTTCAAAACTTTATCTTTGAATTGGGTCATAAAATTGCTTATAAGATGACGCATGCAAATCCATGATAGGCGGATAGTGCATTAATGAAGATGGGGATGGAGAATGAGTGCTGCCATGATACTGGATGTCAGTCGGATATAACACAAATTCCAGTCCGTTAAGTTACTCTATTTCTTATACATGCCAAGAACCATCCCCCGACTATCGATGTATTATCATACGTAATAAGCAACGAATGCTAATGGAAACAACTAATTATTTCCGTCACACCCCATAGCAATCAATAACTTGCCTTTATACTTCCCATATAAATGTTTACCATCAATACTCATTGTGTGACGACAATGTTCGAACCCTTCAATAGATGGCTGATTAGTACCCAAAAAGTGCTATTTTGAGTCCTATTCAAGATAGGTTTTGAGTGCTTTTTGCGTACTAATCCTTAAGTCAGCCAATTGGCATGTGCGGAGGTCTATTTAGTGCTCTTACGATTTGGTTTCAATTTATTTTTAGTAGTTTTGCGGGTTTGAGAACCCCGGTCGACAAGCAGCCGTGTTAGTCTTGGAATGGGAATTCTGGTGTTCAATCACCCACAAAATGAAGAAATGTCAAGTGGAAGTGATGATTTAAACTGAGGCTGGATCTGCGGAAGCGTGCGGGAGCGCAGGGGAGAAAACATGATTTTAAGCTATGCATTGCTAAAATTTCGCAAGGGGTGCGAAAATTTATAATCAGTGAAAATTTTCGCTATACACATTTTTAACAAGCTAGCGAAATTTAAGCTATCATAAGCGGATTACTGTGCATATAGCGAAAATTTGAATTTCGCTATACTGTATTCGCTATGATAGCAAAATTTCGCTATGATAAGCGAAATTCAGCTGCATAACGCGAAAATCATTTGTTTTTTGATTCAAAATAACCTCGTTTATATGTGAATTTATTTGTCCCTATTACTTCAATCATGTATTTTAGGTATTTTTGGTATTTCACACAATTGGGTTGGCTATATAAGCCACCTTATAACTTTTGTAACCCTAACTTTATTTTTATTCCAAGCTTTCCCGCAGCTTTTGGTTTTAGGTTACATTTTGCTCTCTTCTCTCTCTTCTTTCTCTCATTTTCTTGGCTTCCAAACACACCCCTTGAGGATGACAACTCAAGGGATGCTTGGCTAAGCCTCAAAGCCTTGAAGAGGAGGTTCTTAGCTTGGTTATTGGTGGTTTGGCGGTGTCTATAATACTTTAAATAAACAGTCTTTGCATTTGTGACAAACTTTTCAAACTAGGGTTTAATGCTATTTCAATGTCTTTCCTTTGGTCAATACTTGTCATACTTTAGGATTCGTGCATTCTTAAAGGTAGATCTGTGACATTCTTTAGATGTCATTCTGAGCCACATTGAAATGAGTTTAAATGCTAGGTTTTCAAACTAGTTGGAACATTTAGATGCTGGGTATATGATTAGGACTCAAATAGAGTGTTTTTGGGGTTAGGTTTGAAAGCTAGGCAAGATCCGGTTTGGCCTTGACTATATGTCATTTGCCTAATGCGAGGAAGTAACCCGAGGACATCTTAATAACCCCATTTTATCAAGCTGGTATTGACCTTCAAAGTTTCATTTCACATTTCATTTTAAGCTATTTGATTCGCGATTGACACCAACTCCAACACTTTTTAATGTGAATCCGAAATCAAACGAAAGTGACCGCCATTTTTAATCATGATACGAATCATTTGTGGGACGAAAACCCATCCGAGTGTTGGAATACTAGACCGCTATCTTTGCGTTAGCTTGACTCTGGCGTTAGGAGGAGAACAGGATATAAATTTTGTTGATTCGGATCACCCTCTTTGTGTACGAATCAATGGTTTGAATAACCAGAACACGCTTTGGAGATATCTCAGTGTTTGGCATATTAATTTTCCGTATTTTCCAAATTCTGACATCGAAGATTTGATTGCTCTATGGCGAGAACAAGCGTGGCAGCTACTGTATATGACTGGAGAAGTCACCAAATAAACGTTTTAATTGCTTTATGTTTCATCAACGCCTTTTTGTATGATATTTCATATCCCAATTTCTCCATCACACTTGCTTGAATAGCAACCGTAGTCAATGTGAATTGTGTCTTAATTATTGCCTTTATATTAGCAACAACCAAGTTCGAGTCTAGTTGATGATGGTTCCGGTTCAAGCAAGGATTGACACAAGTATGCGGCCCAGTATATTTGTTGATAAAAAATAAGGAAGTATGTTTCACAACCATTGCACGAAGCTTCCATGGACAATGACATTCTTCCGCCTTCTTACATATTAAAACGAGCAATTTTTTTGAGGATACAATAACGACAAACTCTTGGTGTGCATTAATTGAGTAAATCTTTGCAGCCTCTTACCGTCAGATTTCGATTAAAAATAGATAATTACAAATTCTCCTTTTTCCGAATAACCGGTATTATGCTGCACCCTTGGAGTCGACAACTTTGCAGCCCGACATTATCAGAGTTTTCAACATGTTCAAAAGTGAGGTGTTAGTGGTAAGTGATAATGAACAGGGGATGACTCATCTAATGTCTCATCATCTGGGTGATTTGATACATCACAAGATGGTGCTTATGCAGAGACATATATCCCTTGTTCATTCTCCAAAACTTGGTTCAAAGTTCAAAAAAATGATGCATGTCCATCAACTTCAACATCCCCATCATCTCCATCACATTCATCATCAACATCTTCATCATATTCATCATTACCTTCTTCATCCTCACGCTATCTTCATCATCCATTTGGTCGATTATCCGGTCTTGGCGGACTACTATAAACCCACAACCGTAGTCAGATTGTGCAATGTTAGTAATTATCACGAACAGGCAATCCACATGGCCGCTTACAGTTGGTTCAATTGTGCCTTGACTTGAACAACTTCAATATACTGTTTAATTTCCTCAATGGTTGTTGTGTTAACCATCTTCAACATTTAGGCGCACACTCTTGTCATCCACGTCTTTGGGAAAGGTTGGAACCTGTTTCCCTTCTAAGGGATACCTGGTGCGTAATAATTTGAACCTTCGTTTGTCGATGGTTGTCTTTGGTATATCATATCAATCAATTGTTCAAGCGTGCATTCAATCGGTATATCCAAGGCATAATATGACTTTTCTCCCATCTGTGACCTCTGTTTTAGTCCTCAATATTTCTCCATTATAGTAACATATTACGGGAATTGTTGAAACAGACATAATTGACCTGTACAAAATGGTCGCAAATGAATTAAATAATATGAAAGGTCATTATCCTGATATCACATCAACTTTATCATAAAGAAAACAATTAGTGTCTCGGTTTCAATCATTGTGTCATTTTGTCTTGTTGTTCTTGTTATATTTACTTGCATGTTTTTTTTTCCTGTCAGTGAAGTACTTTCTTCATTTTGTAACTCCATAAATAATAATTGTTTTGCTTGTTTTAAGGTTTTTAGGGTTTGAATATGGTTCAGTTCGTATTTTTTACTAATGCTTAAGCATAGAGTGATAAAGAGTTTGAAGTCTCGTCTAGTGACGAGTAGAGGGGTCTCAATTATGTGTTGAGTGAAAATGGCCGAAATGTCGGAGAAGAAGGTGAACGATAAAAGGAAACAGGTGAACACGGAGTTGCTCACAAATCACTGTGAAAAAATCTCCATAGAAGATGAAGATGAAGATGAATCGGGTCTCGTACTAGAGCAAGGGGATAATGAGGCAGAGGTAGAGTAGGAAAAGTTAAAGTGGCGCTTGGTCGGCAGATTCCTAACTGATAGAGTAATACATTCCCAGTCAATGAAAAGTGTCCTTGGGCCAGATTGGTGCTCTTTCCTCCAAAGGTTCTAATCATTGTTGCGATTTTTTAAGTGCGATCTTGGGATATTAGGCGCTCCAATGTGAACCTGCAAAGGGCAACCCGGCATTGATGTGCCGACCGCCTCTCGGATGATTAAGTCGACAATGTGGAGAGGAAGAAGAAGAGTTGAGATAGTTGGAATTGCATACCTTTTTATGTGAGGATCTTCCCAATTTATAGGGTTCGGTTCCCAAATCTCTGTTCTTATTTTAGGAATAATATATGTTTTTCCTTATTAAGGATTATCCTTTTATGGGATAAGATCTGTTTTTCCTTATTAAAGATTATCCTTTTATAGGATAATATATGTTTTTCCTTATCAAGGATTATCCTTTTAAGGGATAATATATGTTTTTCCTTATCAAGGATTACCCCTCCAAATAAAGGATTTAGAAATTAGGAAATTTAGGGATAAATATCTACTTTGCGTATTTTCTCATAACAAATTTCCCATATGCGGTGAGATGGCGGGTGGGGACTGGGATCCCGAGACGGGGTCTAGAAAGCAGATGCGGTGGGTTCTGTGTGGTTTTAATATTGTGGGCGGCTCGCCCAGGCGGGTGAAGAAGAAGCGATGAGCTGCAGCGAGCGCCTGGACCTATTGAACAATAGATGCAGGCCTAAAAGTCCTTAAGTACCCACAATGCCCCCTTTTTCCGGTGAAGGTTGGTACTTCAACGGTTAAGGAAAATCTGTGTTTTAAACCTTGAGTGGAGAAAGTTAGAGGAATTTGGGAGAATGTCACGTCTGTTGAACATGTGTTTGGATATAAAGCATGTGTGAACCGCATGTTTCTCAACATTAGTCGATGGCTCGAGATCACTGAGAGGGTGCGCAGCGAGCTCCTCTTGTTTGTGAAGAACTCGTAGGAGTTAGGCTCCCCCGTCATACCCCGTCCGTTGCCAGGAGAGGTTGTTGGGGGTGAACATTTTGTTCTTGCTAATCTTTTGAAGTCAATCTCGGGTAGCTCTTCCCAAGCGAAGTCGGCTCGAGAGCCTCAAGCGAGGATATTTGAAGGGACATAGTTAGCTTAAGTGGGCTGATCGATACCTTTGGGGAACAAGACTCAAAGGCTGCCCTGAGTGGTGAAGAGAAGAGGCCGCAGATTGAGAGCCATTCTTAGTGTTTAAACATGTGCCGACGGGGCTAGGAGTCCTAAAGTCGGTCTTAAAAGTGTCGACGGGCTTAGAGTACAGTTTGGTCTTTTGAAAGTGTCGGGCCGACTTAGAAATGAAATTGTCATTAGAAATAATCAAACGGCTTAAATGGAAATAGTCTTTGAAAGTGCCAGACGGCTTAGAGCCAGAAGTTTGGCATTAAAGAAGTGCTAGACGGCTTAGAGCCAGAAGTCACGTCGTTCAAAATTCTTCGCGTCCGTGGAAATCGGCATTAAGGAAGTGCGGATGGCTTGACGAATGTTTGACAGCGTGGGCGCCATATGGATTTTAGAGTGCTACGCGGCTTAGAGCCACAAATGCGGCATTGAGAAAAGTGCAAGCGACGCGAAATGCAGTCTTTAAGTGCAGGAGCGGCAGCCGGAAGTCGGCATTAAAGTGCTTGGCGGCAGGCGAAATGCGGCATTAAAAAGTGCGAGACAACTTTTAGAAATTGCCATACGGATTAGAGCCACAAGTCTAGCATTAAGAAAGCACCATATGGCTTTTAGAAATTGTCAGACGGCTTAGAGCCACAAGTCTGGCATTAAGAAAGTGCCATATGGATTTGAAAAGTATGGTGACTTAGAGCCATAAATGCAGCGTTAAGAGAGAGATGCGGACGACTTAGAGCCATAAGTCTGAGGTCTTTTGAAAGTGTCAGGCGACAGGCGGAAGTCACGGCATTAAAGTACGGGCGGCAGGGCGAGGAAGTCGGCATTGAGTGTCAGACGGCAAATTCGAGATGCGGCATTGCGAAGAGTACCGGATGGCTTTTAGAAATTTTTAGACGGCTTAGAGCCACAAGTTTGGCATTAAAGAATGCTGCGGATGACTTTTAGAAGTACCCAGACGCCTTAGGCGTACAAGTCGGCATTAAGAAGGAGGTGTCGGACGGCTTAGAGGCCAAAGTCACGGTCTTTTGAAAGGTGCAGGATGGTAGATCCAGTTTGCATTAAGGAAGTGCTAAGACGGCTTAGGCGGGTCGCATTACAAAAGTGCCAGACGGCTTAGAGTCGGAAGTCTAGCATTAAGAAAGTGCGAGACAGATTTTAGAAATTGCCAGACGGCTTAGAGCCACAAGTCTGGCATTAAGAAAGTACCAGACGACTTAGAGTTATAAGTCTAGTCTTTTGAAAGTGTCAGACGGCTTAAAGCCGGAAGTCTAGTCTTGTGAAAGTGCCATACGACTTTTAGAAATTACCAGACGGCTTAGAGCCACAAGTGCGGCATTAAAGCCCGGGCTGGCAGGGGCCACTCGAAGTCTGAAGTCTTTTGGAAAGTGCCCGGACAACAGGCGGATCGGCGTGGGAAGTGCCCGGACGGCGAGCCGGTTTGGTCTTGTGAAAGTGCGAGACGGCTTAGAGCGAAGTCGGCGGTAAATGAACCGATTTGGACATCAATATGCTGGGCCGAATAGGACGTCGACCTTTCGGACTTAGTAATGAACCGGTACGGGGCATCCTCATCTTTAGGCGGACGGGGCAATCTTTATGATCCACACTATCTTGAGCGGTAGGAATTAGCCATCTTGGGCGAATAGGGCATTGCGAGCCTTTGGGGCTTTTAATGTTGACTAGTTAGATGTTATCTATACTGAGTCGGATAGGTCATTTACTGCGTCATCCGGGCTTTTAATGTTAACAAATTATATGTTATCTACACTGGGCTGGACATGTCATTTTGCTCCACCATCCGGGCTTTTAAGTGGACCGGTTAGATTTTGTTTATACCGGGCGGACATCATTTTACTGCATATGCATGGGCTTTTTAGTAAGCGGAGTTAAGATGTTTGTCCTCTGAGGTAGGATAGGTCATTGTATGCTGCGCCGTCGAGGCTTTAAGTGGACGATTAGATGTTGTCTATGCAGGCAGACGGAGTCATTTCTTTGCGCCATCGGGCTTTTAAGTAGACCCGGCTAGATATTATCTTCACCAAGTCGGATGGAGTCGTTTTACTCGTCGTCGGGCTTTAAATAGCCGATTAGATGTTGTCTATCTTTTGAAATTTGGGCCAGTCATTTTCTTTGCGTCATCAGGGCTTTTAAGTGGACGGTTAACTTTGTCAGGCCATCCGAACTTTTGGTGGACCCGGGTTAGATATTTGTCTACCTCTGGGCGAACAAAGTCATTTTACCGCCATCGAGGCTTTTAAGTGGGTAGTTGATGTTGTCTATCTCAAGATCGGACAAGTCATTATCTTGCGCCATCCGGGCTTTTAAGTGGAACGGGTTAGATGTTGTCTATGCACAATTTGAGCGAGTCATTTTCTTTGCGCCATCAGGGCTTTTGAAGTGGACCCGACTAGATGTTGTCTATACCGGGCGGACATGTCATTTCTTGTCATCAGAGACTTTTAAGTGGACCGGTTAGATGTTGTCTATAGGATTCGGACAGAATCATTTCTTGCTAGCCATCTGGGCTTTAAGTGGACCGGTTGGATGTTGTATCTCCCGGACCGGACATCAAAATTTTACTCGCCATCAGGGCTTTTAAATTGGAGCTATTGCAAAGATTGATAGAGAATGCTTTAAAAGAAAGCTTTGTGATAACACTCTTCGGGTTCGCAGCTTTCTCCAATTTGAGTCCGCGACTAGTCATTATTTTGCTGTGAGCCTTCAACATGACTTTGCAACTCCTTCATCTTTCTTATTTGTTCCTCTTGCTTTCTCTCCATGTCCTGACGCCAATGGAAGAATTGATCTTCTAGCGGTATGGTCATTGGTTGCACGACTAAACTCACCAAGACAAATCAGATATGGAATGAGGATTGGCCAAGGCTCAGTGATGGAGAAATTTACTGACAATGGTTGAGCGGCGAGCTCACATAATCGTCAGTGAAACTTTTTTTGTTCAATTTCCATAGACGGCCTTGATTGTTGTTACCAATTTTTTCGTCTGATCTTCGGGGCATCGGTTGCGCAATATGAATCTGCAAAAAGGGAGACCCGACGACGGTGTGCCGGCCACCTCTCCGATGATTAAGTCAGCAATGTGGAGAGGAAGAAGGAGGTTGAGATAGTTAGAATTGCATACCTTTTTATGTGGGGGATCTTCCCAATTTATAGGTTTCAGTTCCCAAATCTCCGTTCTTATTTTAAGAATAATATCTGTTTTTCCTTATTAAGGATTATCCTTTTATGGAATAAGATCTGTTTTTCCTTATTAAAGATTATCCTTTTATGGGATAATATATGTTTTTCCCTATCAAGAATTATTCTTTTAAGGGATAATATATGTTTTTCCTTATCAATTCCTTTCAAATAAAGGATTTAGAAATTAGGAAGTCGAGGATAAATATCTATTTGCGTATTTTGCATATGAATTCGATATGCGGAATGAGATAGCCGGTTGTGGGGACTCGGGATCCCCGGGCCAGTTCTAGGTTTGTATGGTGGAGTTCTGTGTGTGGTTTTTAATATTGTAGGCCCACTTGTAAAGTGGGCCAAGCGATGAACTGCTTGTGAGCCTTGAATTTATTGAGTAATAGTGCGGGCCTAAAAGTCATAATATACAATCGCGAAGATCTTCATGCGATCATGGGCACAGAGGAAGGAACAGCCTTTCTATAGCAGAAACAAAGAGGCACATGATGGTATGAAAAGAACACGAAAGGAAGGGTGTTGAAAATATGGAACATATTGTCTTCGACAGCAATCTGTGGATCTGACCAGATCCTGCAGTGTGTGTGTTTGAGTTGGAACCGTCGTGGATTGGCCATATCCACGTACAGTTCGTGAGCTACTAGACCTTGTGCTGAGGTATAAGCCCAAAATTATATTTTTAATGGAAGTTATGACTGGTATGGAAACTATGGAAAGAATAAAGCGAAGATTACGTTTTGAGGGGGTCTTCTTTGTATAGGGAATAAATCAAGGAGGTAGGATAGTAGTTTTATGGAAAGACAAAGGCGTGGCCAGACTGCTGAGCTACTCAAGGAATCATGTAGACGTAGAAATTCAGTTGGAGAACCTTCCAAAAATTGAGATTCATTGGTTTTACAGCTTTTCCCGAGACACATCAAGTACAGGAAGAAATCTTGGCAGCTTCTAAAGACACTGAAGAGAGACAATAATCTTCCATAGTGCTGCATAGGGGATTTCAATGACCTATTATCTCAATGGGAAAAGAGACGATATCTCTGCCACCCACTCACTCATTAGGGGGTTCAGAGAAGCAGTAGATGTGTGTGCATTAGAGGAGGTTCGTATGATAGGTTATCAGTTTACTTGGGAACGATCAAGGGGGAAGTACAACTGAGTAGAGGAGAAGCTGGACAGATGTTTGGCTAATGGCAGATGGCTCGACGTGTTCCCTTCAGCCAGAGTTCTTAATGAAGACACTTTTTCTTCAGATCATACAACTTTAATCCTGGAGTTGGGGAATCAAAGGTCGTCTGGGTATAGGAAGTTCCGCTTTGAAAATAGCTGGATAGGTAACCCCGAATGCAGAAACATCATAAACCAAGGCTTGGAGAGATCAAGGGGGAACGATAGCAGATCTCCAAATGTACTAGTGATCTAGCCGTATGGGCCATGGCCCATAGACGGAATTTAAAGGGGAAGCTAGCTTTCTGTCGGAAGAGAATAAACAAACTAAAAAAAATGGTAGGGACCAAATCTAGATCCAACATTTGCGAAAGCAGATGAAAATTAAAATGACCTGATGATTTAGCAAGAGAAAAATATTGGAAGTAGAGATCAAACAACACTGTGAAACGCTGGTGATATAGATACAATATTTTTCATAAATTCGCATCGTGGAGAAGAAGGAAAAAGGCAGTGATGAAACTGAAGAATGATGAAGGTGATTGGGTGGAATGGGGGGAAGGCATGGAGGATCTTGTGGTAGAATACTTCAAGGATTTATTTTCATCCCCGGGCTGCATAACAAAACCTATTCTAAGAAGTGTCCAAAGGAGGACGACAGAGAAGCAAAACCAGCAGCTCATTAAGGAGTTTGATGCGAGTAAGATTAAAGAGGCAATTTTTTCTATGCATCCAGATAAATCTCCGGGACCAAACAATATGAATATGGGCTTCTATCAAGCATACTGGGACATTATAGGGGGTGAGGTTACATAGGCTTGTTTGAGAGAGCTGAATAATGGGGAGTTGCCGGGTGACTAGAATAACACTTTGTTGCGGTGATTTTTTATTCTCACATAAAACATATAAAATAAAAGTATGTGGACTAAAGTGTTTCGAAACTGAAATGATGTGTAAGATCAAACTTCTAAACGGGTTATGTAGGATCCCTGGTTCCCTTGACAGTTCTCCATAATCAAAGTGAAAAACATAAGAATGGAAATCTGACATGAATTAATTGTTGAAGAAAAGTATTAGATTTCCTTATGAATGAATGAAATAACATGGTGTTGAAAGTTAATAGACTTGAATAATACATGCAATCAGAATGCTGAAATTGCTGAAGTAAAAATTGGATTTGACTGTGAAAATAGTATTATGCTTGAAAACTTGATAAACTTGAATAGAACTTGCAATCATAATGCTGAAATTGCTAAAGAAAAAATTGGATTTCACTATGAATGAATGAAATAACATTGTTGGAAATTTTCCAGAAACTTAGCTACAACCAAGGATCAAAATATCGGTAATCACTGATATATCGGTACTTGGATTTTAAGGATATATCGAAAATATCGGTGGATATTTTGACGAAAATATCGGTGGATATTTTGACAAAAATATCGGTAAAGCAAAAATTAACAAAAATACTTTGAAATTCATAGAAATACTTTGTTGAACTATAAAAAAGACATAAATAAGAAAATATACACTTGTTGAAGACAATATTTGTTATAATTTATAAAGAAATCACAATATTACAATAGTATGATGTATAAGATCTAAGTTTCAAAAGATTATATCTAACTTAATTTAATATTATCAAATCAAACTAAAAATAAAACTATAGTATAAAAATATTTGTTATAAATATGTACCAAAATAAAACTAAAATACATTAAAATAAAATAACCATAAATACAAAATAAATTCACAAAGAAACATGCCTTAATTAACCTTGTATTTTTTATAATTGAAATCTTCAAAACCAATATATTCAAAATATTGAGATAAATCACAAACAAAAAATAATTTGAAAGTCAAATGGAGCTAGGATGTAGATGAATGAGTTTGTAATGAAATTGTATGATTTTAGGGGTATTTATAAAGTTTTTTGGAGTCAAAATAGTCATTGAATTGTCAAAAAACCATTGTGATTTAATTCTAATCATTGGATTTGATTTTGGTTCAAATATGACTGTTGGATTATCATATATCCGTTGGAAATCATCATGAACCGTTAGATCAAGTTTCAGATTTAAAATCAACTATTGGATAAAAAATATAATCGTTGGATGCTTTTAAAAAAGCGGACGAAATATAGACTGTTGGATCAAAGTAGGAATGAATCTGGGCCGTTAGATTGCAAGTCAAACAGGTCAAAACATGGTCAATTTTTTCAAAAAAAATCGCCAATAAATTGACGATGTCGGAGATAAATAGCAATTTTTTTGCAGATTTTTTATTTCTATTTTTTGTTGAATTTTTAGCCCAATCGCGCACGTTGAAATATCTACATTTTCCGAAACTTCGTCAATATTTCGACTATTTTCCGACATTTTCTCAATTTTTGCCCAACCGACTTTTGGTATTCAAAATTGTATTGATACCAGCCGATATCCGATATATTGGCGATATATCGACCAATAAAACTGATTTTTTGTTCCTTGGCTACAACTAGGAATTTAAATACTGAAATTTCTGAAAGCTTGTTGAAATTGCTGAAAGCTTGTTGAAATTGTTAAAAGCTAGGATTTGTTGATTGACATTGAGTCGATTGATTGATTGGTTGATTAATTGATTGCCCTTCTCTACTCCTTTTATAGACATAGAAAACTTGTTACCCAAGTCTGTATTTCTCCATTCTCTCCACTTTTTGAAATAACTGTCCATGTCTTCCATCAAGGAAGCTTGTTCCTGAAGAACTCCTCAACGTCTCCATTGTGGAGTTTTAATCCTCAAGAATTCTTCCACGTCTCCATCATGGAGACTTGTTTCCCAAGAATATTCCACATTAGCACATAATTGCCCAACTTCTTTGCCACCTTACTTCCAAAAATTTTAAAAAATTTAGAAATATTCCTAGACTTCTTCTATGGGCTTGTACAAATAGATCTGGGCTCCTTTCTTTTGGACTTTTATTCATGGATTTGGGCTTAGGCCTAACCCATTACTGTATTAGGCCAAAATTTTAATTTGGGTGCAAACGCACTCATATTGTCTTAATCCCAAAGAAAGTAAGTCCAGAAAAAATTTCAAACTTAAGACCAATAGTATTGTGCAATGTGTTGTACAAAATTGTAGCAAAGTCCCTAGCAAATCAGTTGAATCCTTCCAGAGGTAATTTATGAATCTCGAAGCGATTTCATCCCAGGCAAACTTATTACGGATAACATTATGATAGCTCTTGAAATGCATCATTACATCTAACGAAAGAGACAAGGAAAAAGTGGGGTGGTGGCGATGAAAACGGACATGTCGAAGGCTTGTGATAGGATAGAGTGGCAGTTCCTTCAGGAAATAATGGTGAAAATGGGCTTCCATGCGAGGGGATTCATTTGATAATGCAGTGTGCGAATTCGGTTCAATACAAGATCCTGCACAACAGAATGGAGAGCGGTCCTATCTCACCAGAAAGAGGGCCCAAGCAAGGTGACCCGTTATCCCCTTATTTATTTTATCTGTTGATGGGTTATCCTCTGCTCTTAGGGACCTGCAGGCTAAGGACCTTATACACGGTTGCAGCATAGCAAGAAATGCCCCCTCTATTTCACACTTGTTTTTTGCCGACTCTTTTTCAAAGTGTGCCCAATGGGATGTAGGTACTGTTGAAGCATGATATTCATATTAAACCCAAATCCTACAAGCTTGAGCTTTTAGGAGAGTTGGTCATTTAACATGGTATCAGAGCTTGGTTTGGCAGGAGGTCCTGGGTTCGAACCCTCTCCTTGCAATTTAATCCCCATGTTTATTTGAAAAGTCCATAATGGACTCTGACTCTCCACGTGCACGGGTATGGGGCCGTATGCACGTGAGGGAGGGTGTTGAAGCATGATATTCATATTAAACCCAAATCCTACAAGCTTGAGCTTTTAGGAGAGTTGGTCATTTAACAGGTACATTAAAATATGTTTGAGCTAGTATGAGGATGCCTCGGGTCAAAGAATAAATTTGTAGAAATCCAGAGTGTCTTTTAACCCAAATGTTCCAGAAGCAACAAAGTTAGAACTATGCTCCATGTTGGGTATGAAAAATTCGGGGCTTGCAGAAAAGTACTTAGTAGTGCTAGCCATCATCGGTCGAAATAAGAAGGCGATATTTTGAATATGTCAAAGACAAGGTGTGGAGGAGGTTGTGTGGATGGAACCGAAAATTTCTTTCTCGAGGGGAAAAGAAATCTTGTTGAAGGCAGTTGCCCAAGCCACACCTTCATTTTTATGAGTGTATTCCTCCTTCCCATTTCTCCTTGTTCTGATTTAGAAAGGATGATGAACTCCTTCCGGTGGGGTAGAAATCATCAGGAAAAAAAAAGGAATTAATTGGGTTGCTTGGGATCGTCTTTGTGTGCCCAAAGGAGCTTTGGCCTTCAAGAGTCTTCGCCAGCATAATTTTTCTCTGGTAGCAAAGCAGGCATGGAGACTACTCACACGACCATAATCCCTAGTTGGAAGAATCTTTGGAGCAAAATTGTCACGCCCGGATCCCGGCCAGGCCGTGGCGGATCCGAAGCCAGAAGTCGAGGCGCGATGCTATCTATACTATATATTTTAGCTTTGTACTTTCTTGGGACTCTTAATTGACTGTTCTTTCTCGAGCTTGGTACACATGCACAATGGGTATACAAATAATTTCTGTAAAACAAAATCATTTTATACATACAAGAACTACCCTTAGATGGTGTCCGTCACAATCTATACACATATACAAAGTCCCGTTTAATTATGCATGTACCATTTTTCTATTACAAAACATCGAGGTGCGGGCGTGACTGATGAGCACCTATCTCTGAGTCGACCTGCTTTGTTGATGTGGAATGTCCTGTCCTCTATCCTTGTCTTCGGTACCTACAGCGGATTAGACACCGTGCTAAGCTTCTGGCAGTGGGAACATAAGCATAGACTGACCACCCAGTAGCGTCACAAGCTTATACATATGCATATCATCTATCTATACATATTTATATAACTTTAATTACTTATCATCTCTACATTTCTATTGCATGTCAATCTTTTCTATTACATATTCTATGTCTTTGGCCTATCTCTTATCTATACTTTTAATGTATTCCTATTTCTATACTTTGCATATTCCTATACTTGTCATGTGTTTATCTTTCACACTTGTCATATGTCTTTTCAATGTTCCTAATCTTTTCCAGGTTACATATCATGTCTCTAGTCTATGTCTTTTTCATCTTTCGGTTCTTTGATTTATTGCATTCTTCACTTTCATACTTGTACTATTGTATACTTTCCTATTATAGGTGTTCATCTTGTACTTTTCATATCCTGTTATCCTGTACTATTCCTATACTTCATATACATTTGTACGTTCTTATTCTATCTATCCTATACTTTGTGCTTTTGTATACTTTTATTACTTTTCTTGTGTTCATATACTTATTTACATATCAATTTTATACACTATACTACTTGTTCTTGTAATTATGTACTTTCATCATAACGTGCTATGCTTCTCATATCAGTCATATCTTCTATTCATATCATTTTCCTTTTTGAACCATGTGCAAATACCTTAGAGAGCGGATACGGGGAAACTATGTGTACCAGAAGGTACTATCATCTGACGGTGATCTATGTCTATTAATACGAAGGTATCATCTTTATGCGAGGCAGTGACCTATATCATATGCTATGTCGGTACCCGAAGTACTATCCTTTGTCTGGCCGTGATCTGCATCTATTAATGATGACGCTTGGGGCCACCTGATCAAACGAGATCTATATATCCTCGACCCAAACGGGGCCTCAATCTCGTCTATAGATATGCTGCAGCAGCTGTGTATCTTCCCATGGGCATGCCTATCTATCCCTCTACGAGGTCCTAAGGACAATCGGCTTTAATACATTTCTGTACATAATATTCGTAAGCATGAATAACTATTGTTATCATAATTGCTTATGCATATATACTATCATCACTTCCTCGTAGTAGTTCCCTCACGTCTGTAGTTTCATATTAACGAGTTCTCATATATCTATATAATACATATATTCATATCTTTTTCTATCCATTTAGTTTGTCTAATCATATTTCATGAATGCATGTCTATGCACTCTTGTATTCATATATTCATATATAGCTTTCTATATTCATATCCTCATATATCATTTATACATTTCTATTATGTTTTAGCTACTCTTGTACTTTCTATATTCCTATCATGTAGGCTTTCTCATTCACATTTTTATATATGTACCCATCATTTATGTACATGTTCTCATTCTATCTTTGTCATCTTTTGCTTATCTCTATCTCGTTCTTATCATTTTATGTCTTTCTATCATATGTTCCTAAGCGTGTTCCATCTTATTCTTTTGGTATATATCTTATACTCATATCTTTTCGTATTCCTATCACATTTGTTCTTAACGTATTCTATATTCATTTAATTATATCTATCATATAATCCTATCATACATGCTTATATTCATATCATTTAATCTTATATGCATATGTGCCTATCATTCGTGTACTTTAGACTATCATATCTTATGACATACTCTATCATATATTATGACATATTCCTATACCTTTCTACACTTGTACATTATGCAACCTATGTATTCTTATTCCTCTATGAATCTACTTTATTTAGAAATTGGAATCAATCCAATTGGATCATCCAAACTAAAGTTATGGCATTTTTCATATATGATCATTACCGATTTTCTAGTGACAGTTTGTATTACTCATTTTCCGGGGTCTTAACTTTATATTTTGACACTATGTCCTTATAATCATTTAAAGCTAAGGTACTAAGGGGTTCTATTCAACTGGAATCACCCGATTCGAACACTAGGAACTCAAATTCTGTCAAAACAACGAACTTCTCTATATATTCAACACTGAAACCAGAAATTTGGTTTGCACATGGTCCCACTTAGTGGATTTTGGAGTCATAGAGTCATAATTTGTGATGTCTATTTCTATATGGATGGTTCTCCTTGAAGTCTATTTTAATTGTATGATCCTCCGTCGGATAAGAAATAGGCAAGTTATGGCCAAAATCTGGCAGTCAAAGCGGAAAACGAGAACAAGGTTGTACCGATACATGTCTAACTTGTACCGGTACAAGTTGGCCAAAAAATGACCAGAACCGAAATTGTACCGGTACATATTCAAGTTAATAGGTACAAGTCACCGAAAATGCCCCGAAATGTGTTTTCTCTCTGTTTCCCTTATTTTGATCCCAGTTCAACTCACATACCCCTCGAAACACACATCAAAATCATTTCAAATTCATCTGTAGTCACTTTTCTACTCAAATCCTCTTTCAATTACATATATTTCTTCACAAATCTTCCATGAATTTCCCCCAACACAACTCTAATATGGGTTGTGACCCATACACAACCAAACATGATGATTAGTTAGGGTTTGTTCTAAACACAACTCATACCACTGTAACCATGAATTCATCCTTAAAGGAGGATTCTATGCTACTTGTACTCTTTAAGGTTTTATTCTGCCACTCCATGATTATTGGTTTAGAATGGAAACCCTACTTAAAACCCTAGGTTTTTGGGAACAACTAATAACTATACAATTGCATGGAAAACAATTCCAAAGCTTCAAAAGCCCATGTAGTTCCATACCTTAGCTTAATCTTGGCTTCTCTTCCTCTTCCTCTTCTTCTTCTTCTTCTCTTTCTCTTCCTCTTCTTCTCCCTTTTTGGCCTTCACGTTTTCTTCCCCTCTTTGGAGACCACTTTTGGTCTTAAATCCAACTTTTTAGTTAAGGCCATGTTTGGCCAAGTCAAAAACTCATTTTTGACTTAAGTTTTCATAATTTCATTTTGATCCCCCCATTTCTCTTTTATCTCTATTCCATCTTTTCTATATTTGCCTTTAATCCCATCTCTTATTAAATTTCTATTTTGGCATCCATCTTTTAGCTCTATTACCTTTGGGTCCTAAAGTGGTAAATTACCACTTTACCCTTAACAATTAATTCCGGGTCTCTCGTTTATTTCCGAAAATTTCCATTTAGCTTATAATATACCCTAAACAAGTCCGAAAACTGCTAGGGTATATTTTGGGATGTTACAAAAATATTTTCCTTCAGGGCGAGTGACAGAGGCCAAGTTAGGATAAATCGGCTATGTATGGAGGAAGCATTTTGAACCAACACCACTTGATTAAGGCCGTGCGAGGATGAGCGTATAGGCTTGGGAAGGAAAGTCGGAGTTTGGAGCAGGCCGCAACCCGGTTACATGAGCCAGACAATCCAGACACCTCAGTTCGGGGTTGGAAAGCGTATGGTGTGGTCTCTCAAGATTAGTGAGGGAACAAGGCGGGAGAGAGACATATTGAATGACATCTTCTATGCAAGGGACAGAGACTTAATTACGAAAATACCGCTTGGTCTCAAGGAGGAAAGAGATAGTTGGATGTGGCACACAGACGAGAGAAGTTTGAGTGAAGAGTAGTTCGGGTTCCTTCAAACGTACAAGCATGCCTTCCCCATGGCAGAGGCGAGGAAAGGGACGCCACCGCAGGGCCCAGGATTTGCGAAGTTGATTTCGACATTGGTGGGCCAATTTCAAAAACATGATATCATAATAACTTAAAACTTGTAAAACTACCACCGTAGTGGTGTTTAAATTGTTCTTTACATATATTGGAGTCTCATTTATTTGTACTTACACAAGTTCCACTATTACAAAATTTTATATTTCCATTTCAAATACGAATTCATGGACTAACATCAGAAAGACTCCTAATGTTGTGTTGGCCCCTGTGAATGCGGGATGTCTCTAACGACCTCTTCAGTACCTATACGGATGAAACACCCGTGCTAAACTTATAGCTTAGTGGGAAAACAGATAACATATATGACCACATGCAGTAGTCCTCAATTACAGTATACATATAACATAATTCATATATCATAATACTTAATCTTCCGTAGTAGTACATAACATAAATCTTGTAGAGAGGATACCCGTAGGTACACTACATAATAGAACTGATTACTTGTGATTTCGTATGATTATTTATGTATATCATATTATTCATATTCTTATCATATAATGTTTGCCTGTATAAACCGGAAATAATGAATGAGAGGGACACAACACAATAGGTGTCGCCCCACCTCGCACGGGTGAAGATGGGCGCGACAGGCAGACTCCTTTACATTTTTTTTTTTTTTTTTTTTTTTTTTTTTTTTCCTAACTTTCTAACATTGGTGGGCCCATTTCAATAAACAAATCCATATATCAGAATATAACTTGTAAAACTACCACCGTAGTGGTGTTTAAAATGTCCTGTACATATACATGCCTGAGTCCATTTACTTGTGCTTACACAAACTCCACTATTACAAAAACTTTTCATTTACATTACCTTGAGAATAAAAAGCACTCATTCGGTGTTCACATTATTGTGTTGGCCGGAGGATCTTGAATGCCTCGGATATCCTCTTTAGTACCTACACGGATGAAACATCCGTGCTAAGCTTATAACTTATAGTGGGAAACAGATAACAAATATGACCACTTGGAGTGGTCCACAATTATAGGATACATATAACATAATGCATATGTCAGAGTTTACATATAACAGAGTTTTCATATAACATAATTCTTATAACAAAATTTCATATCTCCTATAAGAGTTTAGAATAGAGATTTTGTACAGAAGGTACCCGTAGGTACATTACATAATAGAACTGATTTCTTATACTTTCTTATTATTCATTATTCAAATTTTTATCATATAAATGTTTGTCTGTATAGACTAATAACAATGAATGAGAGGGCGCTATCACAATAATAGGTGCGAAGGTCGATCTGATCTTTGAATAAAGGCGTGTGCGCCCATGTATGAGAGTCATAGCACAATGCAAAGAGTGTTGCGCGCGAATAGAGGCGCGTGCCTGCCCACGTGAAGTGTCGTATGTATGGGAGATACCGTCGCCTTGAAAAAGGCGTGCACCTTACGTAATAGAGGTAGTCGTAGCCTGATGTAGGGTATCGTCGCGCGTCAGTCGCCTATTCGGTAACTATCCGGTCTCGACAGATACAATTATATCTATTCTTGAGCTTGTTATATTGTTGTAATCACATTGTGAATAAGGGTAAACAATGTTTACCTAACGGCAGGTCGGCGGCTGAAAGCCGCTTTGCCTCGGCAATGAAAGATAAGCATTTTCATATAACTTTTTATACTTGGCACAAACACTTTCATTCACTTGTTAGGATCATAATTAATCAATTTTATGCCTAAATATCTTCCATTGGAAGTCCAAACAAAAGAGTAACAGATTCTAGAATTAACCGAAGAAAGAACAAAGCTGGAATTGTAGCTTGGCCTAGGCGTAGCAGTTCTACGCCTAGGTGTAGAGGATCACCTAGGCATGGGTTCCTACGCTTAGGCGGACCGGAAAATTCGAAAAACTTGACCTTGATTTCGCCTAGGCGTAGGGACCTTTGCCTAGGCAGAGCTCCACACCTAGGCATGCACTCCTACGCTTAGGCGTAGGGGTGTCGAGCAAAATGCAGAAATTGCTAGATTTGACCCTTTTCATCTGAAATTTCCTTCCAAACCAAAACCAACTCAACCAAAACTCAAAATAAACCATAAAACTCATCTTATACCAACCAACAACATTTCTAATAGGATTTTTCCTACACAACTTAAACAAAGTGGGATTTCCATACATATAGGTTCCAAACTAGTAATCCATACACATATAATTTCCATACCTTGATCTTGAACACTTTAACTAGCTTCCTTTTCTTCCTAAATTCTTCTTCTCTTCTTATCTTCTCTCTTTCTCCTTCTGCCCACCAGAAAGCCCTAGCCTTCAAAGCCAAAAGTGAAAAATTCTAAGACCCGTGTTTGGTGTATCCCCAGTACAGTACTTTTTAGTTTTGCTATTTAGTCCTCCAACTCTCATCTATTTGCAAATGAGATTATCACAATTCCTACTTTAACATATACTCTTCTTGTTTTTTGACCTTTAAGTCCTCATTTTACAAATTACCAATTTACCCTTAGCACTTCAGTTTCTGAAAAATACAATTTTTACTTTTCTTATACTACAAAGTTGCAATAAAACTACTAGGGTCTAATTCGGGGTGTTACAACTCCCCCCCTTAAAAGAATTTCGTCCTCGAAATTCATACTTGAATCGAAGAATTGCGGATACTGTGCCCTCATTGTCTATTCTGGTTCCCAAGTTGCTTCCTCCATACCGTGGTGTTGCCAAAGCACCTTTACCAGGAAGACATGTTTATTCCGCAGTTGTTTTACTTCACAATCTAGAATAGCTTTTGACTCTTCATCAAAAGTGAAGTCTGATTGCACTTGTATATCTTGTAATGGTAATATGTGTGATTCATCATAATGGTATTTTCGAAGCACTGACACGTGGAACATATTATATAATTTTGCCAACTCCAGCTAGAGGGCCAAACGATACGTTATTGGTCCAATTCTTTCTAAAATCTCATACGGTCCGATAAACCTTGGACTTAGTTTTCCTTTCTTTCAAAACCCGAGTATCTTCTTCCATGGCGATACTTTCCGAAAACCTTATCTCGACTTAGTACTCTATGTTCTTTCTTTTAAGTCACATAAGACTTTTGTCTATCTTACTTGAGATATTAACCTTCTTGAATAATCAAGACTTTTCTTATGTCTCTTTCACTAAGTCAGACCAATTACTTTATGCTCGTTCAGTTATGTCAAACATACAGGAGTTCTACATTTTCTTCCATATAAGGCTTCTTAGGGCACCATACAATTACTTGACTGGTAACTGTTGTTATAGGCAAATTTCATAAGAGAAATATACCTATCCCAACTTCGGAAAATCACAGCACCTGACCTCGAAGCATATCTTCCAATACTTTAATCACTCTTTTAGATTGTCCATATGTTTGTGGATGGAAAGCGGTACTAAAATTTAGCCGAGTACCCATGGCTAACTATAATTCTTTCCAAAACCTTGACGTACACCTTGGATCGCGGTAAGATACTATTGATAATGGAATCCCATGTAACCGAACTATCTCATTCACATACAACTCCGCTAACTAATCCATGGAATAGTCAAGTTAAACTGGTAAGAAGTGAGCAGACTTTGTGAGTATGTCTACGATTACCCAAATTGAATCGTGTTTTCTTTGGGTGAGGGGAAAACCAGATACAAAATCCATAGTTATGTTGTCCCACTTCCATTGTGGAATTGGAATGGGATTTAACAAACCGGACAGTACTTAATGTTTAACTTTTACTTGCTAACATGTCAGACATTTGGATACATACTCTACGACATCCTTTTTCATCCCTCGCCACCAATAGTATTGTTTCAAATCCCGGTACATCTTGTTACCTCCATGATGCATGGTGAATACGGTATCGTGGCTTTCATACTTCAATTTCTTTTTCAAATTCTGGACATTCAGTACACATAATATGCTATTGTAATACTCTGGACATTCAGTACACATGATCTGCCATTGTAATACAAACCGTAATCATCATTTATACAATAGTCAGTCTTGTCTCCATTTCCAACTAATTGTACACTTTCATGTAACTTGATATCATCTTGCTGAGCATTAATCATCATATGTTTCAAATCAGGCATAACTCTCAATTAAGCTAACAAAGCTCCATCAAATGCAAATTTCCATGCACAGTGTTTCAAGGACAAACCATAAATTGTTTTTCTATTTAAAGCATCACGCTGGCGTAAGCTTTTCGGGGTAGTAAAATAGTTATGCAATCATAGTCCTTGAACAGATTCTAACCACGGCGATTTGCCTCAAGTTTAGTTCATACGAGGTTATAATAGATACTTAAGACTTATATAATTTGTAAAGATTCTACATTTTTCACCATATAAGTAATGTCGCCATATTTTCAAAGCGAACACTACCGCTACTAACTCCAGATCATGTGTGGGATAATTTTGCTCATTCGGTTTCATCTGTCTAGAGGCATATGCCACCACTTTTCTATCTTGCATCAATACATCCAAGCACATCTTTGAGGCATCACTATAAACATATTCTCACCCGAAGTAGGTTGAGATAACCTTTGGTGCTTCTTGATATTTTCTTCTTGACCTTGTCATCCCATTCAAATTTTACCCTTTTCCAAAGTAACTTAGAAAGAGAGGAGGCTATGACAGAAAATCCTTTTACAAATTGTCGGTAATACCCATCTAAACCCAAGAAACTTCTCACCTGTACATTAGAGGTGGTTTCCTATTCCTGTCAGCTTCCAATTTTTGCGAGGTCGACTCTATTACATAGATAAAATATGGCCTAGGAATGACACTTCCTTTAGCCAAAAATCACATTTACTTAACTTAGCAAACAACTTTTTCTCTCTTAGGATCTGCAACACTATCCTCAAATGTTGTTCATGTTCTGGCATCCTTAGAATACACCAAGATGTCATCAATGAATACCACTACAAATTAGTCCAAATAAGGGTGGAAAACCCTATTCAACAAGTCTATGAATGGGGTCGGTGCATTAGTTAATGCAAATGGCATTACTAAAAACTCATAATGACCATATCGGGTTCTAAAGGCTGTTTTCGGGACATCAACATCTTTCACTTGAAGTTGATAATATCCCGATCGCAAGTCTATCTTAGAAAAGACCTTACTCGCATAAGCTTATCGAAAAGATCTTCTATTCTCGGCGACGGATATTTATTCTTTACTGTTGCCTTATTTATTTGCCGATAATCAATGCACATTCAGAGAGTGTCATCTTTCTTTTTGACAAACAAAACCGGCGCACCCCAGGGTGAAACACTAAGTCGGACGAATCCCTTGTCCAACAGCTCCTGTAGTTGAGTCTTGACTCTTGCCCAATTCAATTGAGGCCATACGTTAGGGTGCCACAGAAATAGAATTAAATCCCTTATACAACTTCAATGGAAGCAGAGATCTACTTCTCTTTCGGTGGAAAATCCATTAATTCCTCGGGAAACACATCGGGAATTCTTTTATCTTTGAATATCTTCTAGATTTACTGTCTCTCTTAGGTCGATGCAAGCCCAGGCTTTACAACCTTTTCTAAGAAAACGTTGGGCTTGCATAGCGGAGATTACATTTGACACTGAGTTAGATCGAATACCTTGTACAGTTACCTTTGACAGGTCAGAACATTTAAGCAATACTATTTTCTTATCACAATCAAATATAGCCCATCTTTTGGATAACCAATCCATGCCCAAAATCAAATCAAACTCATGAAAAGGCAAAGCAATAGATCAATCAAAAATTCCCTATCATAGACCATTAGGGGACAATTTTTTATATAATTTCTAAGGATTTCAACACTATGCCCCAAAGGACTGGTAACAAGCATGTCATATGCTAAAGGTTTTACTGATGGTAATTTAGCACTCAATTGTTCAATGCACATATAAGAATGTGTAGAACCTGGGTCTACCAAAGTATGCATTTCATTGTTATAAAGAGTGAATTTACTCGCAATAACCCCTGGTGCATCCTGATATTCATGGGCTCATAGCATGCTCAAGCATGCAGGCAGGCTACTACCATCTCGAAGTAATACCTCTTCCCTATTATCCCAAACTACCTCGCCCTCTACCTTTATCATGAGTCGATGGAGGTACATTTGATCCTCACCATTACTCTTTGAGGATTTTAGAAATCCCGCTCTTGCGAACAATTTCTATCATATGGTCCTCGTGCTTCCACATCTAAACAACCCCTGCTACTATCCGAAATAATGAATGATTTTGTGATAGTGCGTATCTGTGCCTTTCATCTTGTCCGGTTGAAATGCCTCTATCGGAGCCCTATGTCATATTAGGACCTTGTCTCCTACCCTTTGTAGCAGAACCTTGTACCGAGTCCAATTGAGACTCTCTAGTCCTTTTATCGGAATATGAACCACCTCTAAAGAACTTTCTCTCTCGATTTCTCTCCTGACTCTTTATTTTTTTATTTCTCTATTTTCATTGCCGCTTGCACCAGCTGATAAAAATTTACCGCTTGCAACGATGTCACAGCTGTGAGGTACCTCTTTATGGATTCCTTTAGGCCATCCTCCAACTATCTACATCGAAAGGTTTTTGTAAGGACTAATTCTGGTGCGTACTTACGGAGGTGGCTAAACTCCTTGTCATACTCCGCCACTATCAGATTCCCTTGTTTCATATTCAGGAATTGCTTCCACTTGGTCTCCTTATAGCCATTGGTAACGTACTTTGTCTGAAATTCTCAGACAAAGAAGTCCCATGAAATTGTTTTGGAAGCAATGAATTTCTTAGAACTAACTTCCACCAATCATAAGTCGCACCTTTGCAAAGAGGAGACCCACATTTAAATTACTTGTTCAGTGGACATTTGACTTCGTCTGCAGCTCTTGTAATTTCAAGCCAAAACTCGGCTTTATCAGACTCTTCTAAACTTGTACCATGGAATTCTTCTACTCCATGCTTTCTTACAAAATCAATCAGAGCTCGAGGGGCCGTGAGTTGATCTAAGACCCTTACCGTATCTTAAGAAATTTTTAAATACGCTTCAATTGAAGCATGTCTAATTTTTCAATGCAGCTAAATGTACTAAAGACGATGGATCAAGATCCATAGGATTTACGCTTTCAGTTGTTTCCTCTACAACTTCCTGGGATCGATCCATTCTAGACAATATACAAAACAAGGACATCCGCATTAGGCCAACACAATACTATGTAGGTGCATTTTTAACCTAATAAGTTTTCCAGGAATGCCTAAACCTAGGCTCTGATACCACTAAAACTGTCACTCCCTTACCCCTGCCTGGGCGAAGATAGGGGGCGCGACACGAAGCTAGGACTCCTTTACCTGACTTTTTGACATTGGTGGGCCCATTTCAATAAACAAATCCATATATCATAATATAACTTGTAAAACTACCACCGTAGTGGTGTTTAAAATGTCATGTACATATACATGCTTGAGTCCCATTTACTTGTGCTTACACAACTCCACTATTACAAAAACTTTACATTTACATTATAAAATAGAATCAAAAACCTACATCAGTGGACTCCTATTGTCAGGTTGGCCCCGGGCGGATGCACGCGTCTCGATGTCATTTTCATCTACACGAATGAAACACCCGTGCTGCTTATAGCTTAGTGGGAAACAGAGCACGTATATGACCACTTAGAGTGGTCCACACATGGATACATGATAATATAATGTGCATGCCGAGCTTACTATATCGTAGTTTTCATATAACATAATTCTTATAGCTGAATTTCACATTCCCCGCAGGAGCTGTAGCCAGAGATCTGTACAAAAAGCAAATTCGGGAGGTACATTACACAAACCGATTTCTTATACTTTCATTGTTCATTATTTAGATTCTTATCATATAAAATGTTTGTAAGGTATAGACCAAGAATAATGAATGAGGGACGCAACACAATAGGTAATTCAAGGTACTCAGATAAGACGGTAAATAGAGACGTGGCTCGCCCACATAACAAAGGTGTCTTAAAGACAATGCAGAGTGTCGTCAAGATCAACGTGACGTGTCTCGCCCAATGCACAGAAGTGTCATAGCACTAGCAGGAGTGTCGTTGCACTAAACAAAGACGTGTCTGCCCACCTAACAGAGGTGCTCGAGTTACCACCAGAGTGCCACCAGACTGATCGACATGCCTATTCATTCACTATCCAATTCAATGTGCATACACTACATCTATTAATGAGCTACATATATTGTTTAACTACATTGGTAAATATAAGGTGAAACAATGTTTACCTAACGACAGGATTTTGTTGAGGCGGAAGCCGCTTGCCTCTCAAGCAGGTACATAGCATTTTTCATTTAACTTTTATACTTGTACGGACCCTTTCATTCACTTGTTAGGATCCTCAATTAATCCAATTTTATGCCTAAATATCTTCCATTGGAAGTCCAAACAAAAGAGTAACGGATTCTAGAATTAACCGGCTATAACAAAGTCAATTGTAATTCGTTTAGGGCAGATGTTAGTTACGCCTAGGTATGGAGGCCCGCCTAGGCTGCAGAGGTTCGCAGCACCCATGCTAGGCGGACCAAAAAATTCAAAAAAATCGACCTCGAGTTCTCTTAGGCAGAACCCCACGCCTAGGCTGCATACCTCGCGCCTAGGCTAGGTGTCGAAAGCAAAACGTAGAAATGGCCAGGATGCAATCTTTTCACGAAAATTTCCCTTCCAAACCAAAACCAACTCAACCAAACTCAAAATAAAACCATAAAACTCATCTTATACCAACCAACAAACATTTCTACAGGATTTTTCCATACAAACTTAAACAAAGAGGGATTTCTATACATAGCTCCATACTATAATCCACACATAGTTTCCATACCTGATCTCAACACTTTAACTAGTGCTTCCTTCCTTCTCTTCTCTTCTTCTCTTTTTCCTTTTCCTCCCACCTGAAATCCCCAGCCTCAAAAGCCAAAAAATGAAATTCCTAAGACCGTGTTTGGTCTATCTCAATTACCCTTGGCTTTACTTTGTTTTTTTTGCATTTAGTCCTCCAACTCATCTATTTGAAAATGAGCTTACTACAATTCCCTACTTAACATATACTCTCTTTTGTTTTTAAGATCTTAAGTCCTCATTTTACAAATTATCAATTTAATTTAATACTTCAAGCCCGAAAATACAAATTTACTTTTCTTAAACTACAAAATTGCAATAAAACTACTATACTAATTCAAAAGTACAATGAAAATCTGGCAAGGTATAGTATTTAGGGGCTAGAGTGTCGATGCACAAACAAGAGACGGTCTCGCTTCACATAACATGGTCAGAATATATGAGTCAGAAATGGTGAGTATTGGTAGCATAAATGATTTAGCACAAAACAAAGACGTGCTTGCCCAATGCAATGTAAGTATCGTAGCACTAGCAAGAGTGTCGTAACACTAATCAGAGGTGCCTATTCATTCACTATTCGATCTTAGGTAGGCACACAATTATATGTGTTTCGTATATTCTATTTTTTTCATCTACACTTGTACTTGGATAACACACGCAAATAAGGGGCAAGAAAACAAAGTTTGCCTAGAAACAGGTTTGCTTCACCTCAACAGCGAGGTGCAGAACATTTTTACATATAACTTGTATACAGGTACGGACCCTTTCATTCACTTGTTAGGATCCTATATTACTCCAATTGATGGTTTCTAGAATTAACAGAAGACAGGAACAAAAACAAGACTTCAGGTTCAGGGACGGGACGAGAGGCTGGGAGTTTAGGGCTTTAGGTTCGCACAGGCGAAGAATCCCGACATGTGGTGGGGCTTTTTGCCCTCTTTCATTGGAAATTTCCAACAAAACAAAACAACCTCAATCAACTTCAAATTCCAACTCAAACCAACCAAAAACACTTTTATTAGGATTTTTCCTACACAAACCTAAACAATGAGGGATTTGTGATAGTTTCTATACAAGAATTCCATACTAACAAATATGAGAGTTCCAAACAATAGTTCCATACCTTGATCTTCAAATACTTGAACCAAACTTCTCTTTTTCTTCACTTCTTCTCTTGAACAAGGCTAGATCTCCAAAGCAAATGAAGAGAAACAGCTGATAAACCTTCTCTCCATAGAACCATATTACTAAGTCCTCACAAGCTAAAAAGATATTTCCTATTCTACAGAAGACCATGTTTGAGTAACATCATACGAACCTAATTATTAGCCTTGCCATTTACTCCTCTCTCTTTTGATTAATTTTGCACTTAACTTGTCCAAATACTATCTTACATTCTCTTCTTATTTGTGACCCTTAGGTCCTCATTTTACAAATTACCATTCAACCTTTTGACTTCTTAAATAATTTCGGTTATATCTTTTCCCTTAGCTCTTAATTTCCGAAAAATGCAAATACAAACATATTATCATGCGTATATAAGCTAACGAGGTATAATTTGGGGTATTCTGTAAGCAAATACTTAGGGAGAGTTGCATTACCAGGCTGGAGACGGATATGGAAACTATCTTTGCCAGCAAAAATAAAGAATCTCCTTTGGAGAGCAGGAGCTGAGCTGCCACCTACGATGTTGGCACTCCAGGGGAGAAGGGTGGTAGCTTTCGTTGAGCGCCCGTGTTGTCTTGAAGTTATGGAGGACTCTTTGCACGCACTTATAAAATGTAGGGAGGATCAAACCATTTGGAGGCAAGCTCAAATAGCTGTGTCCCACAAAAGAGACAATAATTTTCTAGAATGGTAGGAGGTTCAAAGTGGGAATCAGGAGGAGGAACTTGCAACGGGTAGCTGCGATTTGCTGGGAAGTTTAGAAGAGGAGGAATCATTTCGTATGGAATAACAAGAAGACCGAGGCCTCCCAAGTAGTGTCTTCAGCCAGGCAATGTGTTGAGAGCTGGAGGCAGGTTCACGAAAGACATTCCACCTCAAACGATCATCTCCTGGAACTCTCCCTGCTAAAGTGGTCCCCCCCCAACCTCGGGGTACATAAAATGTAATATTGATGGAGCGGTATTTAAAGGGCAATGGTTGATTGGAATGAGCCTCGTAGTACGTGATCACCAGGGTAGATTCTTGGCGGTGTGGATGGACTGCGATCAGGATCCTCTAGATGCTTTGTTGGCTGAAGCTATTAGTTGTAGAAATGCCCTTCAATGGCTATTGAAAAACTCTTTTCAGAAAGTAATTGTGGAATCCGACTGTCTCCTGTTGGCTTCTGCAGTAAACTCCACAGCAAGCTACCTCTTTGTTGTAGGCCTGATTTTCAAAGACTGTAAAGAACTTCTACAAGCCTTATCAGAAAGTTCTCTTGTTTTTACTCATCGATCAGTAAACCAAGTGGCTCATCTCTTAGCAAGAGTAGTTTGTTCAAGGTCTGGTATTGAATGGGTTCATAACCCTCCTGAAATTAATAGGGATGTAATTTCAGGTGAATTATTTCTATGAAGACAACCTTTCTTAAAAAAAAAAGTAGAAAAACTTCAAAACCTACATTTTAAGGAGGTTATAAATCTCAAGGAAAATATGCTTATTATCAATACCAAGATCCTCCTAAAAACAAAATTTTAGGATCTCGAATTGTAAACATTGCATGAATATTAAGGGATAACTATTTAAAAGGACAAAAGGAAAAAAAATATTGCAAATCTAACAACCCTTTTATTACAACCCAAAAAGAAGCTAAAACACATCATTTGCCAATTTACCCCTCTAACCACCACAGTGACAACTTCCTTTCTCATTTCCCTCTAACTTTCCTTTTCCTCTATTCTATTTCTGAATTCTTGTACTGATTCGACTTTTCTCTTTGCAATTCTCTTTTAGATTTAATAATCCATCCGTTCTGTTTTTCCCTCCAATCTCTCTTTCATCAGTTATTTATAGCCATCATAAAAGAAATTACAAGATGAAAACGATTCCCTCCAACTTTTCTTTTTCCCTTTATTTTTCTTTCCTTATTTCTTCTCCCACGATTCTAGCTCTTCTCTTTCACCATTCTCTTTTAGATTTGATACTAAATAGTTCTTTGTATTCTGATAGTTAAGTCCAAGATTTGATACCAAGTTTGTTCAAATATAATTTAACGATAGCTAAGTCGAATCCAAATAGCTATTGTATTACAAACTTGAACTTAACCCCCTTCAAGTTTGTTCAAATATAACTTAACGATGGTCAAGTCCGTACCTAATAGCTACAAACATGTACTCAACTCCCTTCAAGTTTGTTCAAATATAACTTGATAATAGTTAATCTAAACTAAACGCTACAAACATTGACTTGACCCCCTTGAGTTTGTTCAAATATAAATTAACGATGGTTAAGTCCAACTGCATAAGAAGAACATGTTAGAAACATGGATTTAACACCTTCAAGAAGTTTGTTCAAATACTTACTTAATGATGGTTAAGTCCAACGATGCAAATTGTGTTAAAACACGGACTTGAATCCCTTAAAGTTTATTAAATCAGCAATGGTTAAGTTTGGGGTGTTAATATATCATGTAAACATAATTGTGCCTAGAAATGTAATTTAAATTGAAAGATTCTAAAATTCAATTACAAACCTCTCAACTTAGCTACATTTGAAATACATTTGTATATATCAAAACATCCAAATACATGTATCAAAATGTGTAACTACAAACTACATATATTAAAAATTTGTCCAGCCATATTAAACAAAATGTGCCTCATGTTCACAACTTCTATTACATAGGCAAATCTTTCCTGCTGACATTTTCTCTCATAACCGATCCATAAGATCTCCTATAAGGGAATTGAATGGATGATTGTGCTTTAATTACACGTCATAATTGATCACGAACATCCCATAATCACCCCTATATGATAGACATTAATTAATATTAGAACAATTACTAAAGATTAATAAATAAGATGTCAAAGTAAATGTAAAAAATACGTACTTAAAGTTAGTTTGTAACACACCCTACCCGCCCATAGTGTACCCATTCACCCATATGGTAGGTTGCATTATGTCAGGTGAGGAATGCCACAAAGCTAGGCACTTCTATCCTGTTTAGTTTATAATACTTGTGATAGAATTGTACATTGATCCTGATAGAATTTTCCTTAATCTCATTCTTACCAAAATGATAAAAGTTCATGTCTACATATAACATAATGTTATAAAACACCACTATAGTAATTGTTGAATATCATTACATATCATATATATATATATATATATATATATATATATATATATATATATATATATATATATATATATATATATATATATATATACACACATTTTTTTGTACTTTTTCATACTTGTACTAATACATATTTTACTACTTTCATTATAACAAAATATTACATTTACGTTACTATCACAAAACTCAAGACCCACATTGGTGAGCTCCTATTGTTGTGTCGATCTTAGTGGTTGCGAGCTGTCCTTAACGTCAACTTTAACTTTGATACCTACACAGATAAAACACTTTTGCTAAGCATATAGGTTAATTGGGACGAATATGATGTAGACCTTCACTCCACGATGATCGTCGATAACATTGCACACATATAATATAACACTGCTTATAAATTGCTAACATTATTAATAGACATAAAATAAGCCTATAGGCCTGATGTAATCATTTATATTCCTTGATCATTTTCATGCTCATATTGTTCATTACTGACACATTTCATGCGCAAGGTGCTTTGCGTACGAGTAGAAGTGGATAACGGGAAATTACAATACGGTAGGTACCCGTAGGTAACCCATAATACATTACATTAACATATTAGCTTTGGAAAGTGACCCAAACGGGGTCCGCGGCACGGTATGCTGCAGCAACAATGGTCCCTATAGGCATGTTTATCTATCCACTACCCAGTCATAAGCAGGCATTCAGATATATGCATTCTATATTGATTATCCTAGTATCAATAACATACATATCATACTTACAATCAATTATTATCATCGTATAGTAATCATGCATATAGTGGAGTCCATGTCTCATAATTATCATGTAATATTTCTTTTAACAAAGTGGCCTTTTAACGAAATGTTCTCTTATATTTTAAGTTTGCAATGGCTCAAAATCAAGTCATTTGAACCTTTAAATTATGAGATATGGCCTAAACATTCCGTGTAAAACCCCGGAAAAATTTAATTTTTCTAAAAAATGGCAAAAACAATAAAATTGCCGAAATTGTTTAGGGAAGCCTGAAAATTTTTCTAGATCTCGGATGACGAAACGGACTTCAGTTGGATTCGTCTTGCAAAATCTAGTTACCCAAAAAATCTTCATCAAATTCCGAGACAGTCATATTTTTTTTCACGATTTTCAGGGTAACAGATGTCTAGTGACTCTCAGGGACGATATTTTTATGAGAATATCGGGAGTTAGGAAATAACTCAAGTAAAGTTCATTTAAAATAAATTGAACTTGAACCGGGATGAAATAAATTATTTCGAGGCAGAAACGGATCTGAATGAGTAATGGACACATGGCGCGATATGGGCCATGTCTCCAAACTTAAGAATTAAGTTAAACAAAAGGTTAAAATCAGATTGGGGTAGAAAATGAGCAAAATTTGTGGAGAAAGCATTCCCAGAGAGGGGGAGAGGCTCGACTTCTCTCACGATCTCACGGAGATCGATTGGTCGAGGGGTCGTCGGACAGAATGAAAGTTCATCTACTCAACGAGGGGCTACGCGTGGGTGCCAAGATTTCACCTGGGTTCAAGCGAGGGTTCGGGAATTAAAGGTTTCGGGTTTAGGAAGTGTCCACAGGACTTCCTAGAGTTTCTTCGCTCTAAGAGGTAGGGATCCTTCCTACTTTGATTTATTTTCCATTCTAGGGGTTGTTTGGTTGAGTTTTAATGTCCTAAGGGCCTGTTTGTCAAATTAATGGGTTATGGGAATAGTGCCTTGTTTTGACTCTATATGATGTCTAGTTTTTGAGGCTGATTTTCGGTTAGAAAAAGGGAGAATTTTTTACTATTATCATTCGAGTGCAACCACAATAAAGAACTTGATGTTAGGCTTTTGAATCACCCAAATTGGACATTTATAACTCAAGTTATGGTCCGTTTTCCGAGGCTGCCACAGGCTACCCTGTTTTGGCCGAACCTACTATCTTGATTTTTGGGACTGATTTTCGGTTGGGAAAAAATAAGAATTTGGACTAGTATCCTTCAAGGAAATTGTAGCTCTATCTGAGAACTAGATGTTAGGATTTTGAATCACCCAAATCGGACCTCTATAACTCAAGTTATGGTCCATTTTTTGGGACTGCTATAAGTTAGGCTATTTAATGGTTTATGTCTAGATTTTGGGACTGTTAGGGGACTAATTTCTAAACTGAGTTCGGAACCATTCTGTGGTCTATTATGGCCTGTTGTGCGGAATTTTTTGCGGGCATCTCTATGCCACAATTGGTCTTGAGGATAAAGTTGCTAAGAGTGACATGTTTGGATGTTAATGTGTGTGCTCTAACATGTTGACATGTGATGAATTGGTGTGTGCAATGGCCATGACATGGCCTGATTGTTAGTGTTCCACTACTTGATGATGTAGTGATTTGTTTGGATGTCAATATGAGTGCTCCAACGTATTGACATGTGATGAATGGTTATGTGAAGTGGCCATTGTGAAGCGCTATTATTGTGTGTCATTGCTTGATCATAGAATGACATGTTGAATGTGAATGTTGATATATGCTTGCATGATATATTGACATGAATGAAATGATGTATGGAAATTATATGCACATAGATATAATTGTCCATGATGCATTGGTGATATACATGAGTAGAGTTGTCCATGTAGCATTCATTGTGCATGTGACATGATATAACATGCAATGGCATCTTGCATTGCATTTATGCATGGGACATCGCATGACATGGGTGTGAGTGCATGGTAGAGATCGACACTGTGTTTGGTGTTCGATGGTATGTCATGAGTACATGGTAGATCGACACTGTGTTTGGTGTTCGATGGTGGGCTCCATAAAATGGGACAACGTCTAAAATGAGTCTCATGGTCGTAAAGAAAAATGAAAAATACGTGTATTGGGTATACTTAATGTCTTAGTTAGACATATGTATCCAGCGATGAAAGTTCGCAAAAGTGTCGGAACGTGTGCGAAGCCTGCGATGAGACCCCAAAAATTCGCTACCCACAAAAACACACGGAACTTGATAAAAACAAGTTGATATCAGAGATTGTCCAATGGATTTTGATTTATAAAACAAAAAGCTTTTGTTTTTGAAACATGGCATTGATGGAACATAAATGACGGTTTTCATAACAGGGGCTGCCATGTGTGAAGTCGGTGAGGACTCGGGACATGGGACAGGGTGAGTCACATTCTCATCTTTGGCATGTAGACATTTGAGTAGGAATGTGTATGTTTTTACTTGAATGTGTGAAATGGCATAATTGCATTTCATATGCATGGGAACATCGCATCACATGGGTGTGTGCATGGTTGTTGTCATTCACCATTCTTGGTGAATGGGTGGTAGACTCGGTACCTTGGATGACGTCCAATAAAGTTCCACGGTTTGCATGGTTGTAAATTAACAATGCGTTTGGTGTTGATTGTGCGAGCTCGAAAAATGGGACAACGTCCAAATTGAGTCACACGGTTTGAAAATGGAAAATGAAATTATGTGTCGAGTGAAAGCTCCATTATATTTTTGGTTACACATATGGATCCATTGGTGAAAGCCCATAAAAGTGTGGGAAGGTTTGCGAAGCCTACGGTGGGACCCTGAAAAATCGTCACCCATAAAAGACACATGGATTTTGAAAACAAATGATCATTGAGGTGAACATCCAGAAAGCTTTGGTTTGAAAACAAATGAAATTTGTTTTGTAAAATGATCATTAAATGTAATCCAAGAATGATGGATTTTTTATGCGCATGGGTTTCGGCATTATGTAATAGAATTAGGTGAGAATCGATGCGTGAGACGTGGTGGAGTCTCGTCTCATTCATGGCATGTAGAATTCCAGTACTACAAGTTGCATAATCTTGATTGGAATGTTTTTTTTTTTTTGGTGACATGACCATTGCATGTGCACTTAGGTGAGGAGTAGCCTCTGTAGGAGTTTACTCTATTGGGCATTTGTCACTCCATTGTGGGACCTCCTTTCAGGTACAAGGAGTGTGCAGGGAGACGGCGCTCACTCGAGGCCGCCATTGTGAAGAAAGCCGGGTTGTGGCTTTGGTTCTTACTTTTGTAAAATATATTAGAACAAGCTAGTTTTAATATATGTTATGTATAAGAGTGTTGTAATAAACCCTTATGGACTATTGTGATATAGTTGTATATTGTGGATATGGACAGATTGACCTTGTGTGGTCATTACTACTTTCGTTGAGACCTTGGATGGGTAATGGATGTATTGCTATAGAGGTTGCATATTGGGTAGAGCTCCTCGAACAAAGGAGACTTTTCCCGATTTTTGTGAAAATATGGATCCCGATAAATGGGACACAATAGTGTGGTATCGGGTTACCCGAAGTCTATGAGTTTTCCGCAGGTGGATGGTTGGTCAACGGACCCCCGAGTTTTGGGGCGTCACATTTCGAACTGCTCTTAGACAATTTCTAGGAACAGAATTGTGTCCTATATTTGAAAATTTTCTGGGAATTATGGAGACATAATTTGACCATAATTTCTTCATAAAAGTTACTTTCCTAAGTGTCTATTTTAAGTAGAATTTTGATTCACCTCATTTGGATCAGTAGAACTCAAGATATGGCTCAAACAACATAAACTGCTCCCGTTGAGGAAACAAAATCAATATCTTAATGTCAGACTCAGTTTCAAGGATCTTAGAGAAGGATTTAGTTCTCATTCTCTTCTAAACATTTGTAGCCATGGGTCTTAAATTTCATCTCCAATTGGAATCATCTAATTTGGAATCTGTAGGTAAATTATGGCCAAAACATAGTCATGTCCTAATGAAATTTTGACAATTTCCTTAAACCTACACACCAATTCACACATCTTTACTCCTTATTAATGGCCACAACCAACTCATATCACAATTACACCATCAATTCAACATCATAACCAATTTAAGATGTACATTAACATACACAAAGAGAGTTAGGTTCTCAAACCTTAATTTGCTCCTATTGGCTTCGATCTACCCTTTCTTCTCTTCTTTCTCCTTCTGTTCTTTTTCCTTCTCTTTGTTTTCCTTTAGTGGGGTGGATAGTTGAAATTGTAGAGAATCAAGTTGGGTTTTTCTGTGAAACCCCGAAAAATTCGAATTTTCGAGAAAGGGTAAAATAATAATTTCGGTCAAAATCCAGAATTTTTTTAGATCTTGGATGACGAAACGGATTTCACCGTTGGAATCATATTGGGAAATCTAGCTACCACATAGAATTTTGTTGAATTCCGAGACATTCGAAATTTCACATTTTTCGAGACACCGAGAGTAGTGCAATACACTTGGCTTATTTGAGTGGCTCAAGATGAGACATGTGTCAAGTGGAGAGCTAGTCAAACAAATAGCTCAAGTGGGACCCAGAAGAGACATGTGACAACACATGATTGGAGGGAAATCCAAGGTAGATGGATAAGGTAATAAAGGGTAATCAGTACTTTTAAAAGATGAACAAGTGGCAAGTGAGAGGACATCTCACTTGACTTCTATCTTCTCCCAACCGGTTGGGAGAGAGGGAAAAGGAGAGAGAGAAAGGCAAACCAGATTTGAGAGGAAGAGTTAGAGAGAGTGGCTTTACCTTCTCTCTAGATTTTCCGACAATCGGACCATCGGTTTCCGGCGAAGCAAGAGGGAAAGTCTTTCCTCGTGACAAGAGCTACAAGTAGAGACCAGAATCGGGAGTTTCGACCAAGCTCGAGGAATTGGAGTCTTCTCCTACTTTGGTTATTTTCTACCTAAGGGTTTGTGTGGTGGTTGTCTTGCCACTGGGAATGTTTGGTTGCATTTTGAACCATGGGAAATTTGCCATATTGTGATAGTACGATAACTCAGACAGAACTGGTTTTTAGGTAGGAAATAAAAGGAATTTGGTAGTGAGTCCTCCTGGTAAATTGTAGCCACATCAGTGAACTTGATGTTAGGCTTTTGAATTTTTCAATTTGGACCTCTGTAGCCCAAGTTATGGTCCGTTTACCCCAAACTGTCTAAGTGAAAGTCTGCTAGAGGGCAGCTCGGCCAGACTGACTCATGCGAGGCCTCCAACTTCGGACGGCCATAACTTCTTCGTCCAAACTCCGATTCGGGTGTTCTTGAATTCTATGGAAAGCCCATTGAGTCCAGATTCCATCAATGTGCCTGTGGAGGGCAATGGGTCTTTGGGCTTGGTCAGCCAAAGAGCGGGTTAGGTAGGGCTGCCTACTCATGTGACCTCCGAGCTTTGGAGGAGTCATAACTTCTGTCAGACTGTTTCGGGTGTTCTTGGACTCTATGGAAAGCTCATTGAGTCAAGATTCCAGCCATATTCCTGTGGATGGAAATGGGTTCTGGGGCTGTCCTGCTAGGGCAGGTCGTCCAGGACAGGTCGGGTAGGTCGGCTCGAGCAGGGTTGGCTACTCATGTGTGACCTTCAATTTCGGACAGTCATAACTTCTTCGTCCGAACTCCGTTTTGGGTATTATTGGCCTCTATGGAAAGCTCATTGAGTCAATATTCCAGCCATGTGACTGTGGATGGCAATGGGTTACGGCGGCGGCTAAGTGGGTCGTCTGGGCAGGTTGGGTAGGTCGGCCTGGTAATTTGGCTACTCATTTGTGACCTCTAACTTCGGAAGGTCATAACTTCTTCGTCTGAACTCCGTTTCTGGTGTTCTTGGACTCTATGGAAAGCACATTAAGTAAAGATTCCAGCCATGTTCCTATGGAGGGTAGTAGGTGAGCTCAGCTAGGTCAGCTCGGCCAAGTCAGGTCAGCTTGGCTGGGTTTGACTACGTATGACCTCCAACTTTGGAAGGTCATAACTTCTTCATCCGAACTCCATTTTGGGTTTTCTTGGACTCTATGGAAAGCCCATTGAGTCAAGATTCCAGACATGTGCTTGTGGAGGGCAGTATGTGAGCTCAGCCAGGTCAGCTCAGCTCGGCTAAGTCAGGTCAGTTCAGCTGGGTTTGACTACGTGTGACCTCCAACTTCGGAAGGTCATAACTTCTTCGTCCGAACTCCGTTTCAGGTGTTCTTGGACTCTATGGAAAGCCCATTGAGTCAAGATTCCAGAAATATACCTTTTGAGGGCATTAGGTGATCATAACCTTACTAAAAACCTGTTTTTTGCACCAAGTGTGCAGGTTGTTTGGTTGTGTCGATGTAAATAGCCAGGTTTTGACATGACCATTGCATGGCATGTTGTAGGCTATTGTATTGGGAATGGTATGGGATGACTATGGGAGTCCATGAGAGGCCATATGGTTTAGTTCCAAAAGCTTGGAAATGAAGGATAGAGGATTTCTATGACCGGTTTCACACAGTCTAAGACTATGGTGGGTTGGGGTTAGAACTGGAAACTAAAAGTTTCTAGGTTTTATGGTTGTTTGATGTTGTATGGATGATTGGAACCAAACTGGTTCATGATTGTGAAGGGGCCGTGAGGTACCCTGTTGGATGGGCCCAAGATTGAGACCTTGTTGTGTGTTACTGCTTGATGTTTGAATAACATGCAAATTGTGTGTATGAGGTATAACCATCCAAGAATTGATTGTGTTGCATGTAGTTTATAAATATTCATGTGACTTAAGATAAATGCATTGGCATCATGCATTTGTATGCACAAGGACATCACATGACATTGGGTGTGACTTTGTGGTTTTGGAGTCGATTCTATGTTTGCAGGTAGTGACCTTGGTAAGTGACACAGTGTTGGTGTTCGATAGAACATCGCGGGGACATGGTAAGATCGACGGTATGGTTGGTGTCGATGGTGGGCTGATGGCATGGGACCGTCAAACTAAGCGCATGGTTTTAAAGAAATCGAAGAATGTCCAGTGTTGAAATAAAAGTTTCATTGGGAATTGTCCAGTGCTCGGAGGATGTCCAGTGCTCAGAGGATGTCCATTGCTCGGAGGATGTCTAGTGTTTGGAGGGTGTCTAGTGTTCGGAGGATGTCGGTTGGAGATTTCCATGGTGAATCCTCATCGGGGTTTTGGAGGATGTCCAAAGGATTTAAAATGTAAAACAAACATTTTTGTTTTGAAAATAAACTTTCATACATAGCGAGTTGCGTGTATGAGGGAGTTAGTGAGGACTCGGGGCATTGACAGGGCATGTAGACATTTGAGTAGGATCATGAATTTGCTTAAATGTGTTTGGTTGCCATTACATGTGCACTTAGGTAAGGAGTAACCCTTGTTGGAGATTATCACTACTGAGCTTTGCTCACTCCGTCGTGGGATCCCCCTTTCAAGTACACGAGAAGACGGTGCTCCTTCGAGGCCGTGAGTACGAAGAAGGCAGGGTTGTGGCCTCGAGAATTATTTTTGTAAAATATATTAGAACAATCTAGTTTTAATATATTTTGGCATATGAAAGTGTAAAAGAGTTATAAATCAAACTCTTATGAAATATTATTACAAATTGGTTATTTGTAAGAAAATTATACAGAAATGGATCTCCATATATGAGACAAATGAGTGTGATATCGAGACACCCAATATTCACAGGTTTCCACAGGTTGACAAGTTGTCAACGGGACCCCCGGGATAGGGGCGTCACATTTTCTCACCCTTAACACAACCGATCCTTATGGCTTGGATAAGCCACAAAAACTTTCCTCCACCTTCTTTACTTTTCTAGAAACTAAGGGTGTGTCTTCATGTGATTGGCTCCATTTATTAAATTGGTATTTAGTCCTTCCAACTTTATTTAACTAGACAGTTAACATATAACTATTTCTAAATCATACATTTACATATAAAACTTCTTAATTATGTCTTTAGGTCCCTAAATTGACAATTTACCAATTTACTCTTGATTTCTAAATTAATTCTAATTATCTCCTTTTCATTCTTTACTATTTGAACCACCCGATTACAGATTTTTTACCTTCATTATACCCTAGACATGTCGTCAAAATACTAGGGCATAAATTGGGGCCTTACATAGTCTGCATTTGTTTTTTTTTTATTGTTTTTCAAATTTATTTGTGATTGTGATTAATGGTTGATAGGGGGCTTGGGTGTATTTATAATGTATGTAGAGATCTAGGTTTTTGAAGGTTAAGGATTTAGAAAATACTTGTTTCAGACTAATATGGCAGGAAAAATAGGAGAACAGTATGAGGGATCTCTTGGTTTGATTTTTTGTTTTTATTGTACATTATAGAAAATAAGATCGGTTTCTTATAAATAACATAAACCGCTAAAAAGCAATAATAACAAAAGCAGCTAGTGAAGTAAAACAACAAAAATCATTGAAAGTTTCCAAACATATGAAAATCTCATCTTAATTATATGAGCCTAAATACACCAATGAAGTAGCTATTGAAGAGTAAGAGGCAGTGCATATCGACACCACCAATGTTGCCAACGATGAGAACAAGCTTGGAAGAAGCTGGATTTTAATTTGGGGATTGAATCACTTCTTCACAGCACGTCAAACATAGGCTCTTCTTCTTAAACTTGAGATGCTCTTAGAAGAAGAACAATAACAACAACAAGGATTAAGCGGGTGAAGAGAAATTGTTGAGATTCTTTGAGTGATAAATGAAGAAAAAAGGGAACCCAAGTTCATATTTTTGAAGGTTTGTAAGGGAGAAAGTTTGAAGGAATGAAAAAACCAGAAGAAAACAAGAAATGTAGGGCTGAATTTGGGGGTGACATGGAGAGACGTATTGAGGGATAATGTTGCCTGAAGTGGGTACAATTTAGGATAAACCGTTTAAAATGGACAAATGGAAAAAAAAAATTGCAAATCTAACCCTTTTGTTAAAATCCAAAAATGAAAGATAAAAACACATGATTTGGACCGAGATTTGCCTCCAACCGCAATGACAACTCATTCCCATTTCCCTCCCACTCTCCTTTTTCCCTACTATTTTCCTTTCTTTATTCCTTCTTCCACATTTTTTTCCTTTATTGTTTAATCCGACTCCTCCCTTTCACTAGTTTTAATTTAGGTTTTACATTCCACAGTGTTACATATTAAAACCCATTAAATATAATGTATAAACAATATATATTTTTGTATACTCTATTTGTTTATGTTTATTATAAATGTTTAAACATTTAATGAGATGTATTAAATATTTGGATAATTTGAAATCGGTATAAGTTTTCCAATATTATCTATATTCATCAAAAAACGAGTTAAAAGAAGAAAACGAGCAACTTAAAATGGTGGAAAAACTCCCTTTTTAGTGAAAAGTGCAGAGCTAAGTAAGTTCACGTGGACTTAACTCCGTTCAAGTTTGTTCAAATACTAACTTAACAACAGTTAGGCTCAAGCTAAACAACTAATGTGATACAAACTGGACTTGCTTGTAAGAGTTTGTTTAAATACTAACTTAACAACAGTTAAGTCCAATCTAAATAGTTCTTGTGTTACAAACCTAGACTTGACTCTCTTCAAGTTTGTTCACATACTAACTTAACGATAGTTAAGTTTTGTCACGCCCCTACCCCCTCCTAGGCGAAGATAGGGGGCGGGACACGGGACTGAGACTCCTTTACTTGACTTTCTGACATTTGTGGGCCCATTTCAATAAACAAATCCATATATCAGATTAGAACTTGTAAAACTACCACCGTAGTGGTGTTTAAAATGTCTTGTACATATACATGCTCAAGTCTCATTTACTTGTACTTACACAAACCCCACTATTACAATTTGCATTTGCTTTGCAAACGAATCCAAAACCTACCATCGGGTGGACTCATTTCTATGTTAGTCTTTGGCGAATGGAATGCAAGATACTCGGATGTCTCTTCCAATATACATGGATGAAACACTCGTGCTAAGCTTATAGCTTAGGGGGAAACAGATAACAAATATGACCACTTGAAGTGGTCCACAATTATAGGATACATATAACATAATGCATATGTTAAAGTTTACGTATAACATAATTCTATAACAGAGTTTTCATATAACATAATTCTTATAACGGAATTTCATATCTTCCATAGGAGTTTAGAATAGAGATCTTGTACAGAAGATACCCGTAGGTACATTACATAACAAAACTAATTTCTTATGCTTTCTTCTTGTTCATTATTCATATTCTTATCATATAAATGTTTGCCTGTATAGACCAGTAACAATGAATGAGAGAATTGCTTGACACCATAGGTACCCCGAAAGTGCAGTGCGGTATTGAACAAGGCGTGCGCCCGCAGCGAGAGGTGGCAGCGCAGTCACGGGTGTCGCCCGCCTTTGAACGAGAGGCACGTGTCTGCCCATATAATGAAGTGTCGTAGTACTGGCAAAGGAGTGTCGTAGCACTAGCCTTCGGGAGTGTCATCGCAGACGAGGCGTGCTGCCCCGCGTAGCGAGGTGTCATTAGCCGCAATGAAGGAGTGTTGTTGCGCTGAACAGATGTGTCTATTCATTCACTATCCGGTCTCCGATAGGCATGCAATTATATTTATTACTGAGCTTGTTATATTGTTCTTAAGACATTAGCAAATGAGGGGCAAGAAACAATGTCTGGCGAGGTACAAAGCATTTTTCATACAACTATTATATTTGTACGAGCCCTTTCATTCATTTATTAGGATCCTCATTAATCCAATGGATGATTGTTAGAATTAACGAAATAGAGAAACCAAAACAGGACTTGCTGGTACGCCTAGGCGAAGCAAGAGGTTCGCCTAGGAGAAGCATTGCTACGCCTAAGCGGACTAAAAAATGCAGAAACTCTGGGCTTAGGTTCGCCTAGGCGTACACTCCTATGCCTAGGCGTACACTCCTACGCCTAGGAGTAGGGGTGTCGTGCTAAACGCAAAAACCAACTCAATCAAAACTCAAAATAAATCATAAAACTCATCTTATACCAACCAACTACACTTCTAATAGGATTTTTCCTACACAACTAAGACAAAGAGAGATTTATGGTAGTTCCATACAAGTAATCCATACAAAAAGAGATATTCCAAACATGAAGTCCAAACAAAAGTTCCAAACCTGGATTTTCTTCTTCTTCTCTTCTTCCTTCTCTTTTTCTCCCCATCAGAATGCCCTAAACTTCAAAGCTAAAAATGAAGATTTCTAAGACCATGTTTGGTCTTATCCCATTTTGGCCTAACTTTTTAGCTTTTGCAATTTAGTCCTCCAACTCCCATCTATTTTTCAATTCAACTTATCTAAATTCCCCTCTGATAGCCACAATATTGGGTTATAATGCAGGTCCTTATTTTATAAATTACCATTTTAACCTTGGCTTTTGTATTAATCCTGGCTTTATCCTTTTTCACTTTTAGCACTTAAATTCCGAAATTACAAATTTTATTTTTCTTATATTACAAAACTGTAATAAAACTACTACGGTATACTTTGGGGTGTTACAAATTCAATCTAAATAGCTACTGTGTTACAAACCTAGAGTTAACTTCCTTCAAGTTTGTTCAAATACTAACTTAACAACAGTTAAGTCCAATCTAAATAGCTCTTGTGTTACAAATCTAGACTTGACTGACTCTCTTCAAGTTTGTTGTTCACATACTAACTTTAATGATAGTTAAGCCCAATCTAAATAGCTACTTTGTTACAAACCGTTACAAACCTGGACTTAACATCATTCAAGTTTATTTAAATATAACTTAACAATAGTTAATTATAAACTAAATAGCTAATGTGTTGCAAACTTTCCTTCATTTTCAACTGAAACAAACCCAAAATATAGCATTTAGGGATTTTTACACTTTAAGCAAAGTTCATACGGAGATTTTGAAGAACTTAAATCAAAATAGGACATAATGAAACTTAGGTTTTGTTTTTTGCACTTAGGGTTTCTCCTTGTGTTAGCTTTTCCAATCATCTACTTTAGTTTTGAGGTTTTTCTGAACAAATGTATTTTTGTGTGATTTTGGCATTTGGGATAGTGGATTAAAAGGGAGAAAAGAAAAAGAAAACAATGATGTGATTTGGACTATTGGGTTTAATTTGATCACGATCTTGCTTTTTGTGTCGTTTGTCTGAGTGCTTGTAGAATCAACTACTCAAGGAAGAAAGAAAGTGTTTTGTGGGGACGAGAAAAATAAGGGATTAGATTTGTAATATTTTTCTCTATTTGTCCCTTTTAAATGGTTACCCCAAAATAAAACGACACAGATTACAGATACGATTCGCTAACCCTCTCTCTAAAAACGACAATTGTCGATCAACATAATTTCCATTTTTCCAGCAAATTCAACTTTCAATAAGACAACATTTTTTTTCTATTGAGATAATCTCCCTTTTTTCTAGCAAAACTAATTTAGAAATTCACGAGACACCAATCTATTTGCACTCAATATAAATATTCAAATCGTGTTTTTAATACATTGTTTATGACAAAATTAAAAAAAATTGCCAATTTATTTTAAAAATATTTACTTTGTAGACAAATTTCCTCAAAAATATATATTTCAAATTTTAAAAAAATTTAGTCAATCAAAATTTCAATAGATTTTTATAAAAAATATGAGTTCAGTTATAAAAAGTTTGTTTTCATACGAGAACGAGTTATATACTGTTAAATGTTAATTTTATCTCTTGATATTTATGTAGATTAAGGCATTTATTAAAGAAAATATGGATCTTAAAAGATAAAATCATCATCTAATAATATAAAACTCGTTTTTATATAAAAACAAATTTTTTATACCTTAACCTAAAAAATATAATGTTTTTAGAACAAAAATGTTGTTTTCTGGATTATCAAACAACAATAGCTGGGTACGTTTTGATGAGCGAGGCGTGTAAGGGGAGTAGGTGGCGAAGTCAGTTAAGTAAGAAATGAGTTAAGGATGGTGAAATTGGAGGGTAGAGGGGAGGGGAAGCAGTTTTCCAACACCATGGAGAAAGGGATCACATGACACACGTGAGCCTACTTGGACGGGGGGATCACAAGCCTGTGTTGGGTTTGTGGAAATACCCATTTGAAAAAAAAATTAAAATCTTGTTGCCTCCAATATTTAGGTGGGGCTTAATGCGGCGGCGAGAATCTTAGGCGCATTTGATTCCATACGAGGCCCGGCGACGAGCGGCGGCGTTTAATTCAGATTAGTGCGTTTATCGAGCGAGGGCGATTTGGATCGAGTTAATTCACTTGTCGTTGACAGCGCCCGGCCAATTGAATTAGTTCAAATGCCGTCGTTCACAACGGAGGCATTTCAACTAATTCAATTGCCGGCGTTGTCAACGACGGCAATTGGCTCGCTCTATACTTGTCAGCAGTCCCTGCTGGTAGTTCAACTCCAACCCCATTTCCTATAGGGTACCGGAAACAAAATTTTATTTTGAATTGTTGTGTAGGACTGAGTAGGAGCACTGGATTTGAATTGTTTTCCAGTAGCAGGATCAAACTTTACCACTCCTGCAAAAAAAAGGGAAAAAACTTTTATTGATTCTTTTCTACTCTATTTATTGAATGATAAAGCATGAAATGGGGACGGCTGATGGGAAAATATCAGAATAAGCTTTATAGCGATTGAAGTTTATCATTCTTAAATTTAATAATTCTACTTCCTGCAATAGCTCAAGTCATTTGAAAACTATGCCACACTGAACATATAAGATTTAACTCTATATGATCTCAGGAAACAGAATCCCCCCATCCCCAGCTCTCCTCGCCTCAAAAGAACATATTAGGCATTGTAATTCGTTACTTACCATGGTACTTATCAGCAGCTTTCTCAGCATAAGGATATCCTCAAAAGAACAATACTTGTTTCATGGTTTGCCTCCTGCTTAACTGCTGATTGTTCCAATATGTTGGCAATGATTTTCTGAATGTCTTTGAATTTTGGGCTCTGGTACTCTTTAACTGTTTATTTCATTCAAAATAAGAATATAAAATCAAGGTCCAACTATGATGCTAAGAATTTCTCATCCAATTGAAATGGATACACTGCCTTTTTCAAAAAACAAAAAGAATTTCTCAGGCCTGTTAGTTATTCAGTTGGAATATTGTACTTATAATGAAAATGTTATAATCTTGTTAGGGATTAACTGGACTGTTTTCTAGCATTGTATTCAAGGATTCCAGTTTCTGGGAAGCCTGGATATTAGGATATATATATATATATATATTTTTTCTGGCTCTTTTAAGAAAATAGAATTCATTGTTCATTAGGAATTTTCTTGACATAGCAGGAATCTACAGTCGTTGTATTATTGCTAAATTACATTAAAATCTTAGTTGATTTCTGTTAAGAATGTGGTCTGGGTTTCCTACTACATGATGTAGATTTGCAAAAGCTGCCAGTGAGATTTGCAATGGACAGAGCTGGGCTAGTTGGAGCAGATGGCCCAACACATTGTGGTGCTTTTGATGTAACCTTCATGGCTTGCCTTCCAAACATGGTGGTCATGGCTCCTGCTGATGAGGCCGAGCTTTTTCACATGGTGGCCACAGCTGCCATGAATGACCGGCGGATTGTTTCCGGTACCTAGGAAATGGGGTTGGAGTTGAACTACCAGCGAGGACTCTTTGACAAGTATAGAACGGCGGTGCGGGTCGTTGTAATGGCGTCGTTGTCGTTGCCGGCTTTGCATAAATCAAATCTTGGCATTCGTTAAACGTTAAAGTGTTGGAAATATTTGGAAGCAGCCGAGTAATTTTAATTTTTTTGCCCAAATGAGGTATTTGTTTTAAACTCGCATCTTGTCCGCCCAGGTTAGGTTGGCCTGTGATGTTTTAAAAAACCGGGCCGTCCGGAATTTGTCCGACCGATAGGACGTCGACCCGACCACACAGGCAGTGCAGTTCAATGTAAAAAACCTTTTTATTGAACCAGCGGTCGAGCTCCGATGAGCCAAGCGGTCGAGCCGGTGGTGAACGGTGGTGAGCCGGGCGATTCATATTTTTTTGTTTTGTTTTTCAAGTTAAAATGATATCGTTTTGATGTTTTTTACATCGAAAGCGATGTCGTTACTAGAATTAAATCTTATAGAGTTAGAGGAAACATAAGCCCAAAAAAATTCAATTAAATACAGGAACATGGATTCGAGCATGGAAATGAGGATTCACAAAAAGGAACATTTCTCTGGCTTTGTTGTAGTATGATTATTTTAGATATTAACAAAATTATATATTTATATAAATAAGTTTATTCCATTTTTAATATGTTTTCATATTTAAACATTATACATATTTTAAAATAAATTTTAAATACTTTATTATATAAAAAATAATAAAATATATTAAATATTATTAATTATATATTTTAAAATATAAATAATATATTTATTACGTCTTAAGTTGGCCGTAGTTCGACCACGGTCGAGCCCGATGTTAAGTAAATCATTAACTTTTACGGTCGGTCATCGGTCAGTTTTAAACATTACTGCAACTAAGGAATAAAAAATTCGATCTATCGGTCGATATATCATCGAAATATCGGATATCGATTGGTACCGATATGATTTTTCCAATAGAAAGTCGATTGATCAAAAAATCGATAAAATCGTTGATATTTATGCAAAATATCATAAATTTTTTATATTTCAGTGAAATATCAGTATATCTATCGATAAATGTGTTAAATTCTGAAAAATATCATTAAATATCGTAAATATATTGGTAAAATATCGGAAATGTTGGAGATATATCGGTATTTAAGCTTTAAATCCGTCCATGATTTAGAATTAAATCGCGATAGTTTTTTGACAATTATTAGCTATTTTGATGTCAAAGTGCATAAATATTAAAATCATACGATTTTTTATAAGCTAAATAATGCAACATTCAGCTACATTTGGCTACCGAATTATTTTTCTTTGTGATTTATTCGATATGTTGAATGTCTTGTTATAAATATTGTGATGATTAAGATAAAATCAGCCCCGTAGATAATGTAATTGGTACATAGAATGTAATTTATAGATAAAATTATAATAAATGTTATGCTTTTATATCTTTTTATAGTTCGATAAAGTATTTGTGAATTTAAGTATTTTTATTAATTTTTGTTTGTAGATATTTTTATGAAATGTCGCATGGGTATTCGATATGTCGGGTGCATCCCCAAATGTAGATATATTAATTACTGATATTTTTTTCCTTGCCTACGATATCATGATAAGAATCCAAATTTAACATTAAAAAATTGGGGTTTGTATAAACTCGAATTTATTTTAGTTCTTCCCATAATCTCTTTATTGTTGTCACTGTTAACCTTTCTAATCGGACGGCAGCGATTTGTCGATCTTTAGACACGTGGTCAGCTTTGTGTGAATCCTACGGTCGAATATTGTTCCCATTGCCCCCACCCGTGTTAGGACTTACCGACTTTGGACAATGTTCAATTTCTCTTTTTCTCTCTTTCTCTGTCCGTTAGATTGTGAACTTTTTTTTTTTAATAAATAATTCAATCTAAAAATTAATCACTTTCTTTAGAAAAAAAATTAAAATGTTTTTTTTTTAATATTTTTAGAAATTGAATAATATTATTATATTCTGAATTTCTCATCCACCAATAATTAGCTTTTACTAAAATAAAATCAAATAAATAAAAAAAATAAAACGTATTTGATTAGGGAGACGATAAATGGTACATATAGTGATTGCATAAGAGTTTATTAGATGTGGGGGTTTTGTCTACATTCTACAACAAAGAATATATATATATATATATATAAATAAAGATAAAGATTACATGGCTTCATTCATTCATTTATCAAACGCTTGTAATGCCTCTGTATCAACGCTTTCGAAGCTCCTTTAATCGTTCTTCGCCATGTCTGCCCGTTCAGAGAAATAAATTAGTTGGATGTTTAAATTACAAAAATTCACAATAATTGCAGAATTTGACAATTTAGAGTTTTAAAAGGATTAAAGGATTAATTACGTTAGTTTCAAGTTTCAAAGAGGGAGGGGGAGAGACTCACCTTCTGAATTGCTCCCAAGATGGAGCGGTTCCGGACTTCCCTCACTCTGAGTTGTGATCTGCCCATACCCAATCGCGGAAGCAATGCCGCCGATCTCCGATTAGCCGGAGGAAGCAGCGATCTCTTCTCCACTACTCCAGAACTGACATTCGTTGGGCTCTCACACTTCTTCTGCCCTTCCCGGCCTCTCCGCCTATTTTTCCTCCGTTTCACAAGGCGGAGCTCCTCCTTCGCGGGATCATCGTTGCCGCCCACTTGGGCGAACTTTTGGAGGAGTTGATCTGAAGATGCTTTTGTTACGTGCTGAACAACTTTAGCAGATTCTTCCATTTTAGAGAGATAATGGCGATGGTAGAAGCAATGTAAATATGAGCTTCTAATATCAAGAAAATGGAGGAGACCGTTGGAGATGATGATTTGATTAAAGAGAAATCAGAAAATATAGCCGTTATAAAAAAATAAAAAATAAAAACAAATAATGGAATTAAACAGTCGGTCGGTTTATGCAATTACAAAGCCATGTGCTGCTGCTGACAAGGTTCCAACAATTTTTTATTAATACAAATGTGATTTTTATATTTAGAGTATTTCAAAAATAGAATTTTATTTAAAAATTTCAAGAAAAATTAGTATTAAAATCTTGAATTTTCATAACTTTTCTATTTAAATCATAAACAAAAAGTTTGATTTTTTAGTGTAAGAACTTTTCATCAATTTTATTTTTATATCCTCAAACAAAATGACATCCTAAAAGTTCCCTTTCTTTTTGGAATATAAAAACAAAATTCATGCAAGCTACTATATTTAAAAAAACAAACTTTTTGTTTAAGATTTAAAAGTCATAAGAGTTCAAGATTTTAATACTAATTTTCCTAAAATTTAATCAAAATAACATAAATAAAGCCAAAAGACAAAATTAACAAAGAAATAATAATATTTGAAAATATATATTTTTATATTTTTCAATTATATTGTTTTCAAAATACTGATTTCAAAAAATTACATATGTTAAAACAAAAAAAGAAAACCATTTAGAAGCAGTGACTAAACATGCCTTGAATTCCCTTTTTAAAAAAAATTATGCCTTGAATTTTTGTCTTATCTCCAAAAAATATGTGTCTTAATCATTAATCATACATGTATTTCAATAAACATAGAAAGAGAGAAATTAGTAAATAATGAATTATGAATAACAAAATAAACAGTCCTTATTTTACCATCCTTAACCCATATATAGTTATACAAAATCGTCTACATTAACTTAGATTCAACTGAAATTTTGAGAGAATAGAGAGGCAATGAGAACAGGAAATTAAGAAAATCGCATTTTGCTGATGCTGCTGCTGTACCAAGACACGTGACACGTCTGAGTCTGAGTTTACGTTTCAACAGTAAGCACAGAGAAAATAAAAAAAAAATACACAAAGGCTCCTAATTAAATAACAAGTGTTGCAGTCGAAGATCCATGGTGAAAAGCATGAAATATAACATGGAAAAACAAAAAAAAAGGAGTATGGCACTGCAAATTCAACTGGTTGAATTCCTCTTTCTAAGGCAATCTAGCTGTGGAAACTCGCGCCTGGAAGCTTCAACACCACTCGCTTGTTCAAGCTTTGATTTGACATGATGAAATCAGATACATGTTTAACTTCTGTTTCGTTTGCTGATGGAAAATCACGAAGCAAGATTATATAACATGCATCCTCGTTATGAGCTGAATTCAGTTCCAAAACTTAGAGCATGGCATTCCAGATTTCTCATGTTTAACTGCATTGAAGGGGAAAAGGAACATTAGCATAAATAGAGAATATTATTCATCAAACCCTGCAATCACATTCTGACAGCATACAACAAGAATTAGGAATTTGAGAAGAATGTGTTCCCTCATATAATTCTAAAACTTTTTGTTATGGCATATATCTACTTTACATATAGAGTTGTAACCTATTAGAAGGTTAGATCAGCACATATATATATATATATATATATATATATATATATATATATATATATATTCATATGGATCTTCCTCTAATTCTTTCTTGCTTTTTACATGGTATCAGAGCTTAGGGCTTGAATTTGCAAGAAAAAATTGTTGAAGGAATTTTGGAGAACCCTAGAGACGGAAGGTGTGTTTTTTTTAAACACTATGTTTAGGAGAGCATGGGACAACACCACCCCCATTGGAAGGAGTGCGGCCTCCAACGACCCCAGCCACAAAGTCCGATGGCAGGAAAAGGCGTGCATGAGTCACACACAAGGCTTGTGTCAAACTGCCCTATTCCCCACGAGCCGACTATTGAGGGCGCGTGGGCCATCCTTCGATGACGCACCACCTCCTCACGACATCGCGGCCTGACAAGCCTCTCAACCACTCCTCACTGTTTGATCCCATCGGAAAAGGTCTTTCAAGCGATTACGGATCTAACGACGGCATCCATGAGGAGTTTTGGGAAGCTGCAAACCTAGGTTTTTAGGAAAGTTCATGTACGTTTGGTTCCTGAAGGTGTCCTTCTGCCCTGATCTCGTGTCTTTGACTTCATAATGAGTACTTCAAATTCTTTAGAAGATAAGAAGCCTGTTTCGGAGCCTAGAGTGATCCCGATTATGTCAAAGACCATGGAGGATAAACTGACTAGTCCCAATTATCCAGATTGGAGTAAAACAATCCTCCTCTACTTGAGGAGTATTCCATATGGCCATCGTCTTTCTAAGGACCCTCCTACGGATGATTCGAAAGACAAATGGTGGAAGGATGATGCCCGTCTCTTCCTACAAATCCGTAATTCCATCGACGACAAAGTACTCACCCTCATTAATCATTGTGAATATGTTAAGGAACTAATGAAATATTTGGAATTTGTTTATTCTGGCAAAAGGAATATTTCTCGCATATTTGGTGTGTACAGCTTTTTATCGCACTGAGAAACAAGATCAATCCCTCACAAAACTCTTCATGGACTATAAGAAGACAAATGAGTAACTAAATACACTACTACCCTTTAGTCCAAATGTTAAGGTTCAGTAGGCTCAATGGGAACAAATGACAGTGATGAGATTCCTAGACAACCTCCCTTCGGAGTATGATTTTGATTAAAGTATTGAAAATTATGTCATTGAAGATCTCATCTTTCGAGAAACGTGATAGGGATACAGCTGTGGAGACCTGCATCATCTACTCCTCCTACGCCTAGATGAGCAGTACTGAATTAATTGGAACATAGGTGGTAAAAAAAGCAACATCTGATGGTGGTCAGTAGTAACTCACAAAGGGACAAGCTCTAGAGAGATTATACGGTAGTCTTGTCATAAAGATCTGGACATGTGATACGAGATTGTAAGAAGAGGCAAAGTCGGAATCAGAAAGTTCAATTTGCTCATGTAGCTTCCACTAATGAGTCATCGGACCAATCAGTTCAGTTCACAGCAGAAGAATTAGCCAGGTTCCACTTGTACTAGGAATCATTAAAGTCTCCATCTACTTTGATTACTGCTATTATTGAGTCGAGTAGCCCTAAATAAAATGCCTTGTTTATTGCTTAGTCGTGAATGGGTGGGTGATTAAGGTCATAGATCGCGCTCTGACAAGTAATTCTAGCCTAATCTCTACCTTTCAAGCACAACCTTCAACTTCCACTGTCACTCTAAAAAATGGGTCACAATCATGTGTACTGAATCAGGCACAATTTTTCCCACTCCATCTCTTCCTTTGTCATCCATCTTGAGTTTACCTAATTTCTCTTTTAATTTAATGTCTCGGACCAAATTAACTCGAGTACTTAAATGTAATATCTCATTCTTCCTTGATTTTTGTCTCTTTGAGGATCTTATGACGAAGCAGATTATTGGTAGAGGACGTGAGTCTGGGGGTCTCTACATTCTTGATCATGCAATACCGAGACCTATCGCTTGTTCTGGAGTTACTACACCATTTGAGACGCATTGTTGATTAGGCCACCCCTCTCTTCCCTAGTTAGAAAAGTTGTGTCCACAATTTTCAAGTTTGTCGTCGTTAGATTGTGAGCCTTGTCAATTTGAGAATTATCATCGTCTTCCTTCTAGTCCTAGAGTGAATAAGCAAGCTAGTGTTCCATTTGAATTAGTCCATTCAGATGATTGGCGTCCATGTCTAATTGTGTCCCCAACTGGGTTTCAATACTTTGTCACTTTTGTTGATGATTATTTATGAACCACTTGGTTATATCTAATGAAAAACTGTTCTAAGTTATTTTCTCATTTTCATGTCTTTTATCTTTGAGATACACACCGATTTCATGTTTTATGTTCAGATTACGAGTGATAATGCTAAAGAATATGTTTGAAGCAGTTTGATCATTCATGCTTCAAAATGGCATCCTTCATCGGGCGTCCGGCGTTGATCTCCTTCCCGTAATGGAGTGGCTAACGAAAGAATGAGCACCTCCTTGGCCCCCTTTCACGAGCTACATTATTTCGTCACATGACATTTGGGTCGATGTTGTTTCCACCGCTTGTTTTTTTATTAACCGGATGTCTTCCTCAGTCTTGAATTGGGACACTCCGTATCACATCCTTTTTCCAAATAAACATATGTTTCCTATTAAGCCTCGGATATTTGGGTGTGCCTATATTTTGTTTGAGATATTCATCCGCATGTGTCTAAACTCGATCCTAAGTCATTGAAGTGTATCTTCTTTGGTTATTCTCGAGTTCAGAAGGGCTATCGATGTTACTGCCCTAGTCTTCGTAGGTATTTGGTTTTGGTTGATGTCACCTTTCTTGAGAATGTACCTTCTGCTACCTCCGACCCACACAGAGTCGAGGAGGAAGACGACTTTTCTTACTATTTATACTCTTGCCTCGCCCATTATCTCAGGCCGGCTCCACATCTGCACTCAAGTAAAACCTCCTCTCCTCGGGTTTACACTCGGCCTTGACAACTACCCCAGTCTCAAGCCCTCCACCTTCTTCGACATCGGATCAGTTCTACGTTAATGATCTTCCTATTGCTCTCAGTAAGTGCGTCGATTATGCTCAGCAATTCCTCCTTTTGCTCTTATGACCGCTTGTCATCACATTCTTGTTTTTTTATTACATCCTAGGACTCTATTTCGTCGCCTAACAAGGTTTCATGAAGCCCTCCCTCACCTTGGTTAGCATAGTGCTACAATAGAGGAAATGGATGTGTTGGCCCAAGGGTATTTAGTTACTAATGGTTTACTTGAGATGAGTGATAGATGACAGGTGATTATGAACTTAAAGACTACATCATTCATCCAAGATTTGAATCAGAATCAAGCTCAAGAAGTAAAACCGGGATTCAAAGTTCAAGCATACAATGAAGACTTTGTAAACTTAGGAATCTATGTAAGATGAATGTATTGGTGCACTTAGAATATTATCATTTATTTATCATGCATGACTTACAACTCGATTTTCAAATCCATAAATTCCATATCTTTTGAAAACTCGAGTTTGAGTATAAAATCTTAGGCTTTATAATCCTAAAATGTGCTTCAATGAAACATCTAAGGTTTAGAAGTGTTTTAAAGAAACAACACATGAGTTTGAACATTTAGAAGGGCAACTGGTTGAGGCGGACAGATTCATAGTCTACTGGTTGAACCGATCAACCGATTGTGGTCGACCCGATGAGGAAGACTAGTTGGGCTACCGGTTGTGGCATGCGGATGGTGGTGAAACTCGGTAGTTGAATCCGAGTAACCTCCATCACGGGCTGGTCGAAGCGATGCGACCATATGGTGAAACGGTCGATCAATTGAGTCACGGCGTTGAATTCCAATAGTGAAAGCGGTGACCTACGAGTGCACTAGCGAGTGGTCGACGGTTGTGTGAAATAGTCGGCCGGTTGGACAACTGACAAATTCAAGCGGCTATATAGCGTGCCTCCCGATGCACAGCAGTTAGTTTCTACAAAGGAAATGGTCGCTTGATTGGTCGACGGTTGTAACATTTTACTCACGAGTTTCCCACTCCTATAAATAGAGTGGTGAGGATATAAAAATATGAGACTTGTTGTATATTCTCTCAACCATCATTTCTCTTGATAATCAATTCTCAAATTGAGATTCTAAGTGCATTCATTACATGTGCATATTATAGAGTGCACCTTTGTATTCATTAAAAGCTTGAGTTGTATTTTATCCATCTTGAGAGCTAGAGAGTGTCTCATTGTGCTTCAAAGTGATAGCTTCAAGTGCGTATAGCTTGAAGGAATTGTGAAGAGCTCATTGGAGCCAAAATCCAAGTGCAAAAGAAAGAAGCTCGGGATTGGAGCTTAAAACTCTTCAAGTGTGTATAGCTTGAAAGAATTGTTAAGTGCCAATTGGAGCTAGAAATCCAAGTGTAAAATAAAGAAGCTCGGGATTGGAGCTTAAAACTCTTCAAGTGTGTATAGCTTGAAGGACTTGTGAAATGCCCATTAAAACGAAAATCCGAGTGTAAGAGGAAGAAGTTCGGGTTGGAGCTTGAACCTAGTGGAACTCTCACCGATTGAAGGTTGAGGAAAAGTAGACGTAGGTAAAGGTGTGTCAAACCACTATAAATCCGAGTTTGCATTCTCTATCCTTATCTATTTATTTATTGTTCTTGAATTAAATTGAAGATATCTTATTATTGTGCAAAAAGTTTTTGAGAAAACCAATTCACACCCCGCGTGTAACACCTCGAAGTAAACCTTAATAGTAATGCATGATTAAAGGATTATAAAAATAAATAAGCAAATAAAAAAATAAAAAAAGAGAGAGAGAGAGAGACATAAATAGAATTAATTTTAAAGACCAAGCGTAGAATGGTAATTTTGTCATGTAAGGACATAGTGGGAATAAATGATGAAGAATGTGAGTTAATGTTTGAGATAGAGAAATGAATTATGTGTTATAGGAGGACCAAATAATCAAAGAGGTGAACCAATGGGAATGGGACACATGCCGTTCTAGAATACTTTAGAAACATCAAAAGAATTGGAGAGAAAGGCTTAAGCCTTATTCTCTTGTGTATGACCGGTTGGTAAGGAGGAAAAGGAGAAGAGAGAAAAGAGAAAGAGGAAGAAAAGGGAGAGAAAAAAAACCGGTCCTTGCTAGGGTTGGTTCTCCAGTTTGCTTCCTAAGATTCAAAGTTTATGTGAGGACCAAGAGGATAAGTGAAGAAGGAAATGAGAGTTAGAGCTTGAGGTGACCAAAGAAAAGGTACGGGACTCCCTTGAAGATCAATTCATTGTGGTTTGTGTTGTTGGTAATTGTTATTTGGTTTGTGGTCCTCAATCGAGAGTTTTTGTATAAAGGAAATGTTGGGGTTTTAGGGAAGATCTTTGTCAAAATTTCCCAAAACCCAAGTGGTGTTAGCCATAACTTGGTCTAGAGTACTCCGATTTAAGAAATTCCAATTGGAGAGAAAACTTAAAACCTGTGACCACATTTGCCAAGAAGAGCCTAAAGTATTAATATGACTTTAAGACCCTCGAATTTGAGTCTAAAGACCAGTTACTAGTCCTGTTTTGAAAACAGAGCAATCCCAGTTGTTTAGGACATATCTTGAGTTTTGGTGCTCCAAATTGGATGATTCTAATTTGAGAAGAACCCTTAGCACCGTAGCTTCAAATGAGTAGAAGGAACCAGTGTCAAGTTATGGAGTTAAGACCCTTGAAATCGGGTCTCACAGTCGGTTACCAGTGTAAATTAGGCAAACATACCAGTTTGACATTAAAACGCCATAACTTGAGTTTGGATGATTCAATTGGAGTGATTCCAATTTCTAAGTAAAATAGATTCATAGAGGAACAATGTGCATGAAGGAAACATGTTGAGATTTCGAACTCATTGTACCTAGAAAATAAGTGAAGTCAGACCCTATTTTGGGAAATTATTTTCATGTCCTTTCCTATAGGATTTTGAGACATTCAAGTGTCTCTTGTATACTCCCAAAGTATTAGTGGAGATGGTTTTGTATGAAAATAAGTCATTATAACTTAGCTAAGTGAGATAAAGAAATTGACCTAAAAGTTATATGATTTAATGCTAAATAATATGGAACATGAATTCTATTATGTAGAAGAAAATATAATACATGTATAGTTTCTATATAAAGAAGCATAGAATATATTCATATGATATGAGAGATAATAATGATACTTTTTATGAAGATGAGAATAATGGATAGTGAATATCAAGGGTCGGAAGATGAAGCGGGATTTATGAATTATTGTAACTACAAGTTTTATATGATATATATATATATATATATATATATATATATATATATATATATATATATATATATATATATATATATATATATATATATATATATATATATATATATATATATATATGCATAACAAGTTGCATGAGTATTAGAATGTGATGATCATGGTTGGTGGTCATCCATGCGTGAGATTCTCACTAAAACTGTGCTTGGCACTAGTGAATATCAGGTGGCGGAGTACAGGAAACGACTAGAGAGCAGACGTTACACATCAATAAATATCAAAGGGTCATCTCGAGATAGGTGCTCATTTGCAGTGTTTCTATTTAACGTGTTACTCTGAGCAATATGTTGTATATAAACTTTTGAGTACAATGAAAATGATTTGTAAATAATATGTAATTAATATTTCGAAAGCCTCAAATAGTGAGGTATAATAGTATGGTTTTTTAATATATGTTAAATTATATGATTATATTTTAAAGAATGTTTTAGAACTGCTTAGTTAATCAGGTTTAAAATCTACAGTTTCATGACACCCTTTCCTAACATAGAGGTGCCAGGTTGGGGTGTCACACCGCGCCCCCCGCCTCCCCTCCCCCTCTTGGTTAGGTTGCTAAGTCATATTCGACTTTCAATTGGTATCAAAGCTTGGCCTCTTATTTTCAAGACTTAATCGTCTAAGAGAAAAATAACTAGCACTAAAACTAACGCAAGCCTTTTTCAAGCCAAAAGTTTTCCTATCAACAAACCTCCTTTCTTTCTTAGAATTAGTTATAATTTTGGAAAAACAAAATAACTTGGTATTTACAATCTCTTGATTTGAAAGTTTGGAAAACAATCCTAAGTGGTTACACCTTCCCCAAAAAAGATGTTGATGGAAGTAAAATAAAGAAAACTCTTAACGAATATAATGAAGAAGAAAATATAAAATTTCAATTAAATTCTAAAGCTATTTATATTCTTGTATGTGCTATGGATATAAATGAATATAATATAATTAGTCAGTAAAGCGGAGTAGGAGATTTGGAGGATATTAAAAATTACCATGAATAGACCAATCAGTCAAAGATTCTAAAGTTAGAACTCTTGTTAATGATTATGAAATGTTCAAAATGAAACCTAATGAATCTATTGTTGAGATGTTTACTAGGTTCACAGATGTTGTTAATGGTCTTAAAGGCTTGGGAAATAAGGTAAGTGAAGAAGACAAGGTATCTAAAATTCTAAATGCCTACCTCCAAAATGGAAAATATTGAGGCGGCAAAAAATTTGAAAGAGCTACCTCTTAAGGAACTTATCAGTTCCTTGATGACCTATGAAATGAAGATTGCAAGACAAGAAAAGGAAATGCAAGAGAAAGAAGACAAAAACAAAAGTATTGCACTTAAAGCTCAAGAAGAGAAAGTCGTTGAGGAAACAAAAATCAATGACATGGAAAATATCTTGCCTTCATCACAAAGAGAGTGCAAAAGCTAATGATGAAGGATAAATTTGGTGAAAGGACCTACAATAAAAGAAGCAACTACAAGAAGGAAGGTCCTTCAAGAGAAGAAAACGAAGAGAGAGAAGGAGCTAAAGAAGTACTTTGCTATAAGTGCAAGAAGTTTGGTCATAAAAAATATGATTGCTCTCTTTACAAAGCTAAGAGAGAAAGAGAAGAGATATGATGGCAACATGAGTTAAAGTGAAGATTCATCCGATGAAAATGAGGAAGAAATTTGCCAACATGTACTTCATAGCCTTTGAGGATTAAGATGGGCAAATTCTAACTCGATGATGATGAATTTATTTTGCATATGAGGTATAGGAGCATCAACAAGCTTCATAGAAAGAACATCTTAATTAAAAGAAAGTTTTTGAGCTTCAAAAAGGATTTGATGAAATCAAAGAAAATTTTTCAAAAGTTAAAGCTTCAAAAATTTCTCTTAAGAAGGAAAATGAGGAACTACTCAAAAAAAATGAATGGTTGGTTTCTTCCTTTTCAAAATTCTCTTGTTGACAAAAAGCTTTTGACATGATCTTAGTTAGTCAAAAATGTGTTTTTAATAAAAGGGGGTTAGGATACAAATCTTCAAAGAATAAAAAATATTTTAAAAACAACTTTGTCAAGGAATCCACAAGTGAAAGTCCCTCAACCATTTGCAATTTTTTTAGTAGAGGATGACACATTAATAGTACTTATCCTCTTAGGAATGGATCCTAAAAGGCCACAACTTTTAAGTCAAAGAAGGCTTGAGTTGAAAAGTCAAAGGTCACTAATAACCAAGGACCCAAAAAGATTTGGGTACCCAAAGCTTCTTGATTTTCTCTTATAGGGATCAAGGAGAGGAGAAAATGAGGGCACCCTCGCTAAATCAAACCAAAGTACATAAGTACACTTAAGAGACCTCCTCAAGAAGTTCAATTTGGAAGAAGTGAAGGCCAAGAGCACACCTATGGGATCATCCATCAAGCTTGACATGAATGAGAAAGGTAAGCCCTTTGACCAAACAATCCTAACGGCTAGTAGACCTGATATCATAAATAGTGTTTGCTCATGTAAGAATCTCATTGAGGAATGTAATTAGGGATTATTACCTTGTAATTTGGTGATTAAGAATGTTTGAAATTTTTGCATATAAGGTGTGAGCTTTCTATTCAAATTTGATCAATCTTGATCAATTTATTCTATCTCTTGGCAAAAACATCAAAAATTATAGGGAAACCATTTGAATATCTTAGAGGGAGATTCTGGATGAAAATTCAGAAAATCAAGAAAATATATTAATGATATCACAGGTTATTAGACGATCGACAGTTCAAGTATGAAAGAGCATAAGGATTACAACAAAACAATGGGCAGTTGATGGCGAAGAGGCGATATAGAAATCTCATTTCGCAGAAATATAGCGCATGGTGCTCATCAAAGCACAGAACCTCATTTTCTCTTTGAAATATAAACACATTTGCTTTTATGGAAGGTTCTTATATGGGTTTTAGACTTTTTGATCATGACTCTGATCATCTTTATAAGTTGGGTTTGATGATACCTTCTACATTGTAAAGCAGATTTTCTTCCTTTTTGGTAATTTTTCTCCCTTCCTTCTTGTTTTCCCCTTAATGTGACCCTGATTGAACTTGGGTATGTTGTGTTTGATGTGTTTTTCCTTGGTTGGTTGTTCAGTCGAAGCTTTGCTTGGTGTATTTCCCTTCTTTTGTTGTTTGGTTGTTGGGAAAAGTCTAGAGCTTCTTGGAATCTGACCCTGATTAGACTTGGGTATGTTGTACTATGATCCTGTTTGGATATCTACCCTGTTTAGAGCTTATTGGTACCTTCCATTAAGTTGTTTGAACTTTTTGGGTACTCTCAATGCAAGTTTGCACTCTTAGTTTGCCTTTTTGGGATGGACCTATGTCTCTTTTGATTTGTTTTTGGGTTGGACTCTTTGTTAGGAGTCTTCTGTGCCATTTGATTAAAAATTATTGGCCACATGCTTTGTTTATGGAAAATCTTGTCTTGACGGTGCTTTTGCACTTTGTCTCAGCCTCTTTACAAAATTGTTTCAAGCATAGTCTCTCGGAATTAAATGCCATTTGGAATGACCTTTGGCCTAGTTGTCCACCTTGGCCCACTCATTCATATTAAAACTCGGTTTTGGTTGGTTCCCATTGGAAATTTAAAGTGGGCATTTTCTGTTCCATTTAAGTTTGGAGTTAAGTGGGGTTTTTGTCTTTGGGATGGGTCTTCATCTTTCTTAGGAGTCCGCAGAGGCTTCTTTGGAGTCTTCATACATATCTTCAATCATTGACCTAGGTCTATTCTTTCATATTACATCCACTATGGCACCCAGACGTAAGTTTGCTTCTTCACGAGCTCAAGGCAAACGCCCCATTGAGACTAAGACTAAGACAGAGCCTGCACATGTGCGAGAGGGGCGCTAGAAGGCGTGAGCTGACATGAGTCTCTTCGGATCACTCGCGGGCACAAGCTACTATTGTTGCCGTCGTGAGAAGGTTATCGCGGTCGTGGCGTCGACTTCTCCTCCTTTGGGGATCTCGCAGGACCCTCTTCTCAAGGCTGGGGGTGGCTCCCACTTGTATCACTTCACGAGGCCGATATACCTCTAGTCTAGGTTTTCTTCACGCAGACGCGCATCTCTGGCTTGCACATCATGAGCATGCTCACGAGGATGGAGTTCGGCATTGGTACCTCTGAGTTGTGCCATCTTCTATCTGTTAAACATGACCAGGGTCTTGGTCGAAGACCTAGCCTCAGTCAACGATTTTGATCCCGATGTGGCGGTTCGGTAGTCTTCTGAATCCTTTGCTTATGGTTCCGTCTATGACGGCTATCTTACTCCACGGATTGTCGGTGTGCATTCTTCGAGGTGGTCACTAGAATGAGTTTCTGGATGTAGCCGTTTCTAAGACTCCATCCTTAATCGGCGACTGTTGACCCCTTAACCATTTGATGATCATACACATGATCTCAAGCCACTGATGTGGTGGAGTGAGGATTCTTCCATCACAGGCGCTCTTAAGCGTCTCTTCATTTCCATGGACTCGATCTATTTGACGGACGGGCCAAACCAAGCGTCGAGATATTGCGACACATTTCGGCGTCTCTCGATTGTATGGGGATTCCTACTCGAAGACCGACTCGGCTCAGCGGGAGGAGGATGAGGATCAGGGTATGGAGGTCGGAGTTGATCCTCTTGACCATATGGAGATGGTAACTTCACATCCCTTCTTTCCCGGACTAAGTACCGTCATCTTGTAGTGCGCCACGCACTTTGATTCGGCCCAGGTACCAATTTGAGCCTCCATCCTATGAGCAGTTGCCACATTATGAGCAGCCTCGCCACTATTCATCATTCCCCGATCCTCACTATACACCGCCTCCTAAGCAACCTTCTCTTCATGAGCTTCAGATCGAGTTCCATGCGCTAAGAGATATTCATGGAGACCCGAGAGGATATCCACTAGGTTCGTGGATCTACATGGCGTGCGGAATGGGTTCTCTCCATCATCATCGCTCAGAGATGATGACTACTTTGTCCTTGGAATTCATATCTGTCGAGACACCTTTCTGATGATCTCGAGACTCGCCTATAACATGACATACAAGCACTTTCCTCCATAGGTCATCATGGCGATTCACTCAATTCGTAGTCATGCGTGATCATCATAAGATGATAACTATCTTAAATCGTTGTTCCTCCCCGGCACCTTAGTATTTTTGTTTTCCCCACCTCTTGTTATTTTTATGTTGCTAAAAGAGGAGATATTTTCTGTATTTAGTATAAATGCCTGGGATTGACATATACATGTATTTATGCTAATCTTTTGTATGGTCAAATCTTGTAGGAATTGGTTATGATATATATATACTATACACACACACACACACATGCTTATAACTTCATTGTGCGTTTTAAATGATATTATTCTTTATCATAGTTCATGACTGCATGTTATTATAATCTTCTTGACTTATTGATGGATTATTGGGTTGAGGGAGAGTATCACTCCTCCTAAATAACCTAGGTTTGTCATCATCGAATGAAGAGGAGGTGTTGGCTCAGAGAACCTACAATTGAGGTTTTGATGATATGAGCTAAGGTATTTAGTTACTAATGGTTTACTTAAGATGAGTTATAGATGGCAAGTGATTATGAACTTAAAGACTACGTCATTCATCCAAGATTTGAATCAGAATCAGAATCAGAATCAAGCTTAAGAAATAAAACCGAGATTTCAAGTTCAAGCGTACCATGGGAGCTTTGTAAACTTAGGAATCTATGTAAGATGAATACATTAGTGCGCTTAGGATATTATCATTTATCATGCATCACTTACAACTTGATTTTCAAATCCATAAATTGCATATCTTTTGAAAACTCGAGTTCGAGTATAAAGCCTTAGGCTTTATAATCCTAAAATATGTTTCAATGAAACATCTAAGGTTTAGAATTGTTTAAAGAAACAACACATGAGTTTGAACATTTAAAAGGGCTATCGATTGACCGGTCGACCAATTGAAGTCGACGGATGGCGCAGTTGGGCTACCGGATTTTAGCAGCATACGGAAAAAGCGGTCGACCGGTCGGATCAGCGACCTCCATACGGAACTGGTCGAGGAAATGGTCGATCGATTCGAGGAACGGATGAGGTGTAGGCTTCGGCCAGATTGGAAACAATAAGCTCATCCAGACCGAGGAGAAGAGGAAATTGTCGTAGGTTGATTCGCGGCGGTCAAATTCAGCGACTATAAAGCGGTGACCAGCAATGCACTAGCGAAATGGTCGACGGTTGTGAAAGCGATCGGCCCAGATTGGACAACGAAAAATTCAGCGGTTATCTGGCGATAACATACAATGCACAGCGGTTAGTTTATAAAGAAGCGATCGACGATTGGCAGCTTATTTGCTACCGAGTTCCTACTGCTGTAAATAAAGTGTTGGAGGTCGCCAAAAAATATGAGACTTGTTTTGTATATTCTCACCAACCATCATTTCTCTTGATAATCAATTCTCAGTGGGATTCTAGTGCATTCATTACATATGCATATTGTAAAGTGCCCTTGTATTCATCAAAAACTTGAGTTGTATTTTATCCATCTTGAGATAGAAATTATCTCATTTTGCTTAAAGTATTAGCTTCAAGTGTATATAGCAAAGGTGTGAAGAGCCGATGGGGGCCAAAATCAAGTGTAAAGGAAAGAAGCTTGGGATTGGAGCTTGAAACTCTTCAAGCGTGTATAACTTTAAGGAATTGTGAAGTGCCCATTGGAGCTAGAAATCAAGTGTAAAAGAAAGAAGCTCGGGATTGGAGCTTGAAACTCTTCAAGTATGTATAGCTTAAAGGAATTATAAAGTGCCCATTGGAGCCAAAAATCTAAGTGTGAAAGGAAGAAGCTCGAGTTGGAGTTAGAACCTAGTGGAACCCTCGCGATTGGAGGTTGAAAATGAGTAGAGCGGGTGTCTGCCGAACCACTATAAATCCGAGTTTGCATTCTCTATCATTTTCTATTTATTCATTGTTCTTGAATTAAATTGAAAATTTCTTATTGTTGTGCAAAATGTTTTTGAGAAAACCAATTCACCCCTCTTAGTTGGGATTCTTCGTCATGTCGACTTCGGGATGTTTGGCCCGACAATGGTATAGGACTTGGTTGGTTTACATATTGGGAAGAAAGTCATTGGTTGCCGTTGAGTGTTTACAATGAAGGTTAATCCCGATGGATCCATTGCTCGGTTGAAAGCCCGCCTTGTTACTAAAGAGTATGCCCGGACCTAGGGCGTAGACCGTTACCGACGCACCACATTTGCTAAGATAACACCTATTCGGATTTTTATTTCCCTAACTGCCACCTATAATTGAGAACTCCACTAGCTTGATATTAAGAATGTCTTTTTTCATAGCGACCTTGAGAGAGAGGTGTATATGGAAGCGATCTCAAGGTTTGTTCGAGGAGGAGATAAGGAGGATTTGTCGTCTTGAATCTTTGTATGGTTTGAAACAGAGTCCACATGCGTGGTTTGATAAATTCAGCCAAGTCGTTGAGGAATTTAGCATACAGAAGAGTAAATCTGACCACTCTGTCTTCTACAGGAACTCTAGTTCAGGTATCATTCTGTTGGTAGTGTATGTGGATGATATTGTTATCACTGGGAATGACTCTAAAGGTATCTCATCTCTTAAGTCCTTTCTTGAGCAATTTCATCTAGATTTGGGATCTTGAGATACTTCTTGGGCATTAAAGTTATGCGAGAAGTAAACATGGAATCTTCCTATCTCGAAAGAAAATATGTGCTTGATCTATTATGCGAGGCGAAAGTTGGAGATAAAATATCTGATTCTCTATGGTTGGCGTCGCCTTCTTAGAGAAGGTGAAACATTTAAGGATCCCGAGAGATATAGAAGACTAATTGCAAATCTGATTTACCTTACAATCACTCGTCCTGATATTTTCCCACTTAGTCAGTGTTATAAGTCAGTACATGTCTTCTCCAACAGTTGATCATTGGGTAGTTGTAGAACAGATTCTATGTTACTTGAAATGAGCCCCGGGATGTGGTATTTTATACTGTAATCATGGGGATAATAGACTGAATGTTCACGAATCACTTGATTAGGCGAGGATCTAAGAAGGGCCAGAGGTCAGCTAGGAGTCTTGTGTGTTTGTTGAAGAGTGATCCTCATGGAAGGTAAAGCAGTTGTTGTCTCGTCTAGTCTGAGAAATCCCAAATATAGAATGTCATATGATCCGTATCACGAGATCATGTGGCTTCATCAACTCTTGATGGAAGGCATTAAGACACCAGTCCCAGTAAAACTCTGATATGACAACCAGGTTGCCCTTCATATTGCTTCTAATCCAGTATTCCATGAACAAACTAAGCATATTGAAATAGATTGTCATTTCATTAGTGAAAAAATACAGCACGACTTGATTTCTCTGAGGATATGTGATAGGATAATAATTAGGTGATATCTTTACAAGGCCACTAAGTGGGGACTGGGTTAGTTATCTATGTAACAAGTTGGGTATGATTAATATCTATCCTCCAACTTGAGGGGAAGTGTTATAGCATATATCTACTTTACATATAGAGTTGTAACCTATTAGGAATCTTGTCATATAGAGTTATAATCTTTTGTATATATATATATATATGTATTCACATGGATCGATTAAAAATACAAGAATTCTTTCCTCGATTCTTTCTTACTTTCTACACTTTAAATGTTAGGACCCTTCCCATACAGGTTTTTGCATCATGTTCCAAATTTTACACCCAGTTTATCAAGTACCAGGTTCATCTGTCGAACAATGTCACAAAACTCATCATGTGCAAATAGTCCTTTCTCATTAAGAGAACCAATTCTAAGACAACTAATTTGTAAGGCTAAATAGAAGTCCCACTTCCTGATTCACACATCCCAACTTCAACAATATCTCAACTCCTATTCTATTTCTCAATCTTCTTCCATAGCCAAACCCTCCTTGAGAACCCTAGTAACAAGATGGAATTTGGAATACTTCATTGACGGATATATACATTATATTTGCAAGGTGTTGACATCAAGCACACCTGTGATGTTTCTATGTGTTTAAGTTTACTTTGTTGAGTTTAGTTGTGTAACTTGTCATATGTGCATTGCATGAGCCTCTAGGGATCCAGACAAACCACGTGCACATGTGCATTCAATTCGAATTCCCTTAAAAAGATAAGAGGATACAAAGCCTACCACAGCGGCAACTCATCTCCTGAAATTTAGGAATGCAAATTAGTCGCTGACTGTCCCTGCGATCCTGCCTTTGAAGGATTACCCATTATTATCTTTAAATAGAAATGAAAAAGCTCAAAATTTTGAATTATGGAAAAGTACCCTTTGTTAAGCGAGTTTCATATTTATCCTGATTACCAACAAAGTAAACATAGGAGACGACTCTCAATCAAGAAAGGATCTCTGTCGGTGAATGGATAGAACCACGAAAATAACATAAATATTAAAGCTAGACATACTACAAGACAAACCTAGGCACAAACTCAAAGTAAAGTCATGTTCTAATCAAATAAACCATTCTTTCTCTTCCTCTCCCATTTTGTGTAATGGAAATATCTCAAATTTATTGATTCCTTTAATAATTGCAAGTAACTCTTTTTCATTTATGTCATAATTGATTTGGTTATTATTAAAAGTCCCACTTATTGTATTAGCATATTTCTAAATTTGTTTTTAAAATAACCTTTATTTTATTTGAAGCATTTGTCTGTAATATTAGATTATCATTCTCATTTGGTAATCTTAGTTTTGGTAAGTGTGAATATATGTCTTTTAATCTTTGAACTATCTTTATATGTTTTTCATTCCATCCTGTTTGGTTCTTCTTTGTCAATAATTTTTGTAATTCTTGTCTTCCCTTCGCTAAGTCTTTTATAAAATTAGAAGAGTAATTTAAACATCCTAAAAAATTTTGTATCATTTCTTTGGTTCTTAATTCATCAGGGAAATCTTTTATTTTTTCGGATATATAGGATTGTAATTTTATTCCTTTAGTATCTATAATCAACTTTCTTATCAGAGTAATACAATACCATGGGTTTTGCAAAGTGTTATAAAGACATCTAAATGTTTTTCATAGTCTTCTTCATTTTAGGAACATATCGAAAGATATCGATGAAGTATATTATTATAAAATTTTGAATATTCGAGATATTTTATCCATTTTCTTTGGAAAATTTGTGGAGCGTTTTTAATCAAAAGACATTACCATCCATTCATAATGGCCTATGGAATTGTACTAAAAGTTATTATATGAATCTTGTCATTATTCATTTTTATTTTCTAGAATCTGATTCTGATCAATTCTTGTAATAGTTTTTTCCTTTGCTAAATTTATTAATATTTCTTGTTTGGGATATAATATCCATCAAACTTAGTATTTTTATTGACTTTTATAATTTATCACTATTCTGCTTTTCCTCTTTTAAATTTCACTCTGTTTTTTCTAACCATAAAAGCAAGACTATTGAGACTTTTACTTTCTCATATTAAATTCATTTGTATTAGTTATTAATTTGAACCTTAAAATCATCTATATCTTCTTGAGAATATATCATTGGCACTACCCTAATAATTTTGTTAGGATCTATCATTTCTAATTTACATTAGATTTTCGTCTTTTCACAGTATTTTAATTGATTATTACTAAAATTTTCTTTTAATTTTTCACATGTATCATGGACTCTTATCCATTTTTTAGCATTTTGGTCATAATTTTGAAGGGTCTAAACACTCTAGGTATTTTTATCCAGTAATTACAATGTGTCTTAAACATGATAGTATATATGGTTTGTTGGTATATTGAGAATTGTCATAAGAAGTCATTTCTAATATAATATCATTACATTTATCGTAGTGGTAAACTTTTCACCCATTTTTATTATTTTATTATGGATCATTATTTCTGCATTTCTTTTCTGTTTTGTAATTCTTTCTTTATTTCCATTTACTCCTTTTATAAGTTTTAGTTTCTTCCCAATTTTTTTAATAGGAAGTTTTTAAATATTATTTATTTTGATCACTGTATCTTTTAATCCCATGTATATAACTTGGTTTCTAGAATATTTACTATTATAAAAACCATAGAGGGGAATGTAATTTCTCTCATTTTTGTCTTTATAAGAAAATATATATGTTTTCATTGTATATTTCTATTCCTTCTTTGAATTTATCTTGTAATCATCTAACTAATCTAGGAAACTATTTCATAAGAGAATATCATAGTGTCAATTTCTTTGCATTCTATCATCTTTGTAGAAATCTACAAGGTCATTTCTCTGTCTGTAGAATTTCTACTTTTAGTTACGATTCCCCAATGTTTGGTCATCCGTAATTATTTAAAAATATGGACTTGTTATATAGCACATTATTTCACATTTATTGGCTCTGGATATGATTACCTTCTTTTCTAGTATCTATTAGGATTTTGTATCTTCAATTTCTCTTTCTCATTATAATAATTCCTAATATTAGGAAAGATGAATGTACCTCTTCTCTTATTTTTGGAAACTTCTTCTTCTATATTATTTCGGCTATTATTTCTATCAAAAATTTCCCCTATTACCTATGTTATGGTAAATCAATCCTTTGTATATGATTTTTTCGAGTAATATTATCTTAAGACTCAAATGTAATTTGTTAGTATCTACATTTTGTCATTTTGAGGTTCTATTATTTCAGCAATTTCTCTACATTCATCACTAATTTCTATAAATGGCTTATCTTGGTAAATTCTTCCATAGTTTGAATTTGTTAGTGTATATAAAGCACTATAATACATTGTTATCACATTATTTCCTTCTTTCATAAAGTCATTTCTTAAAAACTTAAAATATAAACTTAAACTATTATTAAAATCTTTATCTCCTCGATTAATGTTATATTTTGGGTAACATGTAAACATCAATTTTGTATATGCTAAATTTCCTTTGATGCTTCCTAGGTGACTTTCATGTGTTTGTATTAGTCTCTTATCATGTAGACTTAGAATTATTGGTGTATTTAGGTTTTTCGGGAATAATGTTTTTCTTATTATTTGCACTCTGTTAAATATATATACTTTATTTTTCCCTTACCTTTTCATTTTTATTTTTTAATTAATGTTTCATTTATAATTTCTTTTGTTAGTAAATTAAGTTTTACATTTCCTTAGCTTTGTTAATTGTTACTTTTCTAGTTTTTTTTGTATTCATAGTTGTATATTTCCTATGCATGTATTTTTTTATTTAAATATCTTAGTAATCCTTCTCCTGAGGCTTTTAAATCAAAGTTAAGATTTTGAATCTTCTATAATGTTCTAATGTATCAAAAGTGATTTTTAATCTATATCCTTCTGATCTTCCTTTCTAATAGCTTCAAATTGGAGTATCATCTTGCAATTATCTTCTTACTCATTTTTGTATCACTATCTGAGGATCAATATCATTTTCACTATAAACACTACTCATTTCACTATCAAAACTTATTATACTTTCTAAATCATCCTCCTTATTTTCTCCCCATATAATAATTGTCTTTTTTTTCCTTTTGACATTCATTACTATAATGTCCTAACTCTCCACATTTCCAACATTTGCATTTACTTTTATCTCTAGGCATATGTTGTCTAACATTCTTTCTTTTGTAATTAAATATTTTCTTGTAATATTTTTATAATGGTTTTCTCCATTCTTTTATATTTTATAAATCCTTTTCGTGGTTTTCCTATTTGTTTTTCAAATTTCCTTTTCTTATACTCCTTACATCCCGGCTACCAGGGCGTTGTCCATCTTATCACAAAATATCTTTTCTCCACTTAAGCTGCAGCACATGATGTATTTAAGTGCGTAATTCTGCCCAGTCTTTTCTTTAAATATTCTGTCCTTGCACATAAACTATCTACATCTTCTTGTTTAACTTTCTCAAATTCTTCTTGGAAGAAATTACTCCATTGTCTAATAATTTTCTACTAATATGTATTTGTTAGGATTCCATATGCAGTATTGTCAAATGCATCATAATACCATTTACTAAATTCCACATGTATATTCATATATATCTTTCATTCTACATATCTGTAATTAGGCCAATTTATTCTAGCTTCTCTTATCTCCTTTTTTCTCTGCTCTATACTATTTGTCATCCATTCTTCTCCTAAGAATTCATTTGTTATATATCTAATTAAAGTATCTACCCCTTCAAATAGACTACTTTCAAATGATATAGTAGCGTTATTTGTAATCACATTATAACTTTAGGTGATATTAGTTCCATGCATTCCCATGTCTTGTCGATATTCACTATCATTATTTGGGTCTTAGTATTATTATCCTAATTTGTTTCTTGTGTCATAAAGTATAATGTCATTGTTTGTGACAATTTATTAGGTATTGTTCTAATATCTCTTAGGCAATATATATCTAGGTATACTCCTGTATTTCCTAATTGTTCTATCTTTGTCTCTTTTTGCTCATATTTAAGTATTTTGTATTTCTTTTCATATGTTTCAAGATATTCTTCTTTTATTCTGCTAGATCCTCCTATATGTCCTACAGGATTCACCTTTTTTATTTCATTTATATTCATTTTCTGTATTTCTATCATTATGTCTTCTATTTCACTTTCACTGATTTGACTCATTTATTTTTATTCATCCAATAGTTTCTTCTTCTTTTTCCTTCTTTTATTTTCCTTTTTCCTTCTAATTCCAAATATTGTTCTAACAATTTTTCATCTAAACTTCTTTTTTCTATATCTTCAATTTTTATTGTTCTTTCTGGATATTTTCTAAATATTATTTGTTCTACTATTTTTCGTAGTTCCTTTAACGTTTTGGGTCTTTCCTATACTTATAAGAGTATTTTATTTGTATTTCTATAATTACCATTGTGTTCTATCTTATATAATTTTCTTCAATTTTTTCGAATTTATTTTCTATTATTTTACTGTTTTTAATATTTCTTCTATTAACGTTTCTATTTTTCTAGATTCCATTTTGTATGATTTTTCTAAAGCTTGGACTTTTTCTTTAAGGGGATCCAGTATATGATTTCTTTATTGGTTTGATTCTTTCAACTATAAATTTTGACCATACTTTGTTTAATCCATAATTTTTATACTGTCTTTTTTCTTTTGGGCTTAAATTTTTTATTTCTCTTTTTATCAAGGTTTAATTATTAGATGGATGTGTCATGGGATATTTAACTTTTCAATTTTCGTATTTTGCTTGGATACATATGTATTTTTATTGGTAAGTATTCATTATAATTTTCTATTATATTGGAAATTATTCTATACGTAAATTACATATATTTTCTGGTAGCTTTTTAAATAAAGATATGCAACTTTCAAAACATTCCATTATCATTTGGTATATAGTCTCCTTTATATTTTGTATTTTACTGTCAATAAAATCTTGGTTTATTTGTGGTTTACTCTCTAGGTATTTATCTATAGTTTTTATCAATAATTCCCTTACCGTTATTTTACTCATTATCTAAGTTTTCAAAATCTCCATTATTCTCATAATCTATATATTCCCTATTGTCTTCATAGGTTGGATTTTCTATTTTATTTAAATTATAATAAAATATTTCACTAAAATCCTCTTCTAATAATAAGCCTCTTCATCATTACTTTCTAATATATTTAAATCTAGATTTGCTATCATTAAATATATTTTTATTCTTAGATTTTCTATCTTAATTTTTTCTAATATTTCTTGTTTCATATCCTATGAGAGATCTAATTGTATTATTGTTATTGATTCTTGTAAAGATATTTGAAGCTTAGAAATGTATAATCTTCCTACTATTCAATCATTTGTTAAGAATTCTAACTTATAATAAGTTAGAGATTCTATTATTACAATATCATTCAGATCATATTCCTCATATTCTTCAATAAATATCATATCTTTATTTTCAACATGCCTTTATCATTGTAAATTTTTACATGTGACTTTTCTACAAATTTATTGTTTTTTACCCATACACCACCTAAACAACTTATGAACGAAAAATTAAATTTTATAAGAAATGATAACGATAATTCGATCAAAATACATTGGTATATTTGAATCTCAGAATGTGAAACGGACTTCTTGTTGGGAGATTATATACATGAAATCTATCTCACGAGCTTCAAATTTCGTCGAATTCCAAGACAGTTGAAATTTCACGTTTTTCGAGGCACCAAGGGTAGTACTGGGCACTTGGCACGTGTAGAGTGGCTAACACTGTGTCATGCGTCAAGTGTAGGTTAAGTCCAAACAAGAATTTCCGAGTGGGACCCATAAAGAGACGTGTGGCAACAAATGATTGGAAGAATGTCGAGGTAGATGGATAAAATTGATAAGGGTAATCGAAATTCGATAGAGGTATTAACATGTAGCCAAAAAAGTACTCTCAAACTTGAATTTAAGACTAAACAATTCGATGGGGAAACGAAAGGAAAAGAAAAGGGGAGAAAGCTAAAGAGAGAAAAACCACCCTTCTCTCTAGGTTTAGGCAATCGGATGTGTTCCATGCGGATCAAGAAAGAAAAAGTGATTGGCGTGAGGCTTCAAGTAGAGGCCGTGTAGCGGGGAGTTTCGACGAACTCAAGGGTAGGTCTTCTCTACTGGTTGTTTTCTACCCTAAGGGTGTGTGGTGGTGTGTTGCCCAGGGGAATGTTGGTTGCGTTTTGAGCCGTGCAGATTCTGCGCTATTTTGATCATATACATTAGCGGACTTTAGAATTTGGTTTGTGTGGAAATAAAAGGGATTTGGCGATAAGTCCTTGAGTAAATTGTAGCCACATCGGTGAACTTATTGTCGGGCTTTTAGATTTCCCAAATCGGACATACGTAATCACAGTAATGGTCCATTTACCTAAACGGTCTAAGTGGAAAGGCAGAGCGGGTTGAAGGCGGCTGAGGTCGGCCGTCTAGGGAGTGACGACTAAGAGTCAGCCAGGCTAGGAAATTTGTTGGCTAGGGAGGTACACAGCCATTAGGTGTGAGCTAAGGAGGCGTAGGCTAGAGTCAGCCGGCTAGGGTGATCGGCTAAGTCAGGCGGCCCAGGTTCATGTGAGGCCTCGACAGGGCGACCATAACTTCCTTAAGTGGGGAAGCTGTTTGGTGTTCTTGACTATGGAAGCCGTATGCCGATGGAGAGCGGTGGGTGAACATAACTCTCACGAAATCTATGTTTTTCGAGACTCTTGGCGGTTAAGGAATTTGGCCGGCTAAATTTGGCGCTATTCATGTGAAGGCCTCCGACTTCGGACCAGCCACTAACTTCTTTGTCGAACTTCCGTTTGGTGTTCTTGAACTCTATGGAAACCCATTCGATGAAATTTCAGCCATATGCTGTGAGAGAAACGGTGGAGTGAACATAACTCTGCTAAATCTATGTTTTTCCGAGCTGTAAGTTAGAAATTTGTAGGCTAGGCAGCTATTCATGTAGAGGCCTCCCGGACGGCCCATAACTTCTTAAATCGAACTCTATTGGGTCTTCTTGGATTCTATGGAAAGCCCATTGAGTCAAGATTCGACCATGTGCACGTGGAGGACGGTGGGTGACCATAACCTTCTTTGAAATCTATGTTTTGCAGAGTGTGCGGGTTGTGGTTGTGTCGATGCGTAAGCGGGTTTTGGCTTATAACCATTGCATGGCATATTGTAGGCTATTGTATTAAGTAGGAATTACCATGAGTTAGCCTAAGGAAGGCTGTGTGACATCATTTGTTTAGTCATGATTGATGAATGCTAATATGTTTGATACGACATTTATATATATATTAGCATGAAATATATGGAACCTATATGCTTGCGATATATGTTTGCATGGTAATTGACATGAAGTGAAACTGATGAGAATGGTTCATGTAGTGTGCATCATACATGTAACATGAGAAATTGCAGTGACATTAGCATTGCATATGCACGGTAACATCGCGTCGAGTCGGGTGTGGGTGCATAGTGATGGTAAATTCACCATTCTTGGTGAATGTGAGGTGAGCTCGGAAATATGACAACGTCCAAGATCAAGACTCACAATCGTATAAATCGAAAATCACTAATAAATCACGTGTTGGGTGTAGCAAGTTGGGGTAGATCCCCCCTCAGGGTGAAAGTCCCAAATTCATACGCGGTTAGACATGATCACCGACGATGCACAACCGTAAAAATGTTGGGAATGCGTGCTACGATCTATGATGAGAACCCAATCGCAACCCATAAACACACACGCGATTAAATGAAAATATGAATATAAAATGTAATGAGTCAAAGAAATGATCATTGGATGTCATGAAAAAAATGATGGTTGTTCACACATAAGCTTAGGCATTGTGTGAGGTAGTCGGTGAGGACTCGGGACATGGGATAAGGTGAGTCACATTCTCATGTAGCGTATGACGTTCGAGTAGGAATGTGTATATTTTACTGAGCGATGTGTGTGTTTGATCATTTGCATGGCGACTTAGGTGGAATTTGCATGAGCACTTAGATGGAAGTAACCCTTGTAGGAGATTATCACTACTAGGCTGCTCACGTTGTAGGACCCCACTTTCAGTACCACGAGAAAGACGGCGCTCCAGCCCGTGAAGTGAGTCTGAAGAAGCGGGGTTGTGGCGGCAAGAAGCGTTATTTGTAAAATATATTAGAATAATCTGGTTTTAATATATTTTGACATGTAAAAAGTGTAAAAGATTTTATCAAAGCTCTTAGTGAATTTTTATAAGAAAATTTGGTTATTTGAAAATTATACGAGAATGGATCTCGATATATAGGGACATGTGAATGTGATATTAAGACCTTAGAGTATCCTGAGGTTCCAGCGAGTTGTAGTTATCAGCGGGACACAAAGAAAATTGAGGTGTCTGTGAAATATGCCAATATGTTATTAACGTAACTTTGTATAGTCAACCTAAAGGTGTTATCTGACATGACATGATACTAGTTACACATTTATTATCAACCTAATCTTTATATTGACTTTTAATCTTCAGCGTTTATTGTAAACTTATTGTTTTGACAAGACTTTTAGATGTATTTCATAACTTATTATATCTTCGTATATTTCATAATATAACTGTAATCTATATGATTTTAATTTCTAAATCTTTTAGAATTAGTATTCAAATCAATAATACATCATTATTTATTGAAGGATTATTAAATATAGTTTATTATTACCATTAATTTCAATATCAACATGGCTCTGATACCATTAGTTGTTAGCTCTAATCTCATAGAGGGTAAACAGCGGATTAAAGTAAAGAGATGGAACTTTATCAGACAAGAGAAAACTTATATGCAGATAAGAGATAAACGAGTACAAAAGTTAAAGCCCGGTCTCTCAGTTACTGTATATACTTAGCAATCTAATTGACCTTCACACCTCTTGGCTGCAGGTCTCTTCTTCCCTAACGCCCTCCACGGCTTGAAAGTCTTTAGGATAGTAAATGCTCGAAGACACTACGTATAGATCTAACCACCACAAAGGTATTAAGAAACTTCAAAGTTTTATTTAAATGAAAAAAGCCTCTGCCTCATACATATAAAAGAGCCTGCAAGGAAAGACACGGCAATAATTACAAATAACTAGATACAAAGAGGGGATGGGATTTTTCGATGATCTCTCCAATGAGAAATCCTCCTTTTTTATAGAGCTTTTCACGGGGCATTGGCATCCTTATCTCTTTCAAGATGTGTCGTTAACATCTTCAAGAAAAATTCTCGTGTCTTCTAATATCATTATCTTTAAAAGTAGATTGATGTTATCTTCTAAGGGGCAGTGTCTTTCTTTCTATGATCTTAGCCTTTGCGATTGTTATTTACATTTTATATAGTGATAGCGTGTATTGCCAGTAATTTGAAAAAAGAACTTACTTTGAAAAGTGAGTTATCACATCATCTTTTACAATTATAGTGATAGGCATTTAATGAGATCAACTTTAAAAATATATTTCCGCTATGAAAAAGTAGTTTACTTGTCATTGTTATATATTTATAGTAGCTGGACATGTTTTGTCAGGTAAACTGAAAACTAACACACATTTTCATATAGTTATTTACCTTCATTGCCTCTTTGCTCTTTCTTCATAAATTTTGACTTCATTCTTTTGTCAGGCAGTTGTAATAGTCATTTTATGTCCTTTGGCTTTTCCATCTCCAACGACTATCATCCAGGTTGTTAGTTCTTGCGATGGACAGCTGATTTTAACTTTCACCAATCACATTATTCTTCTAACTTGCTTTTTATCTTGATGCTCTTAGTTTGTCCATTGTCGATTATAATACCAAATTTTCTTTGGTTTTGTTAGCATTTATTTGTGATGCATTCTTTTCTGTCTTATTCATTTGTGATGAGGTGGTATGCGCTATGTATTACAGTATCTTCATTATATTCTAGGCTAATGCTAAAGAATCTAGCATAATAATTTTGTGTCCTTGTCAGTTTGTATAATTGTGTTATGAGAGTATCATTCAGGATTTCCATACAATCAGAATTTAGAAAAATTAGAATCTACAAAACCAAAATCCGTGGCTTTTGAGCGAATATAGGATCGATTTTACATTATTATAATCACGGGATGATTGAACGTAGAAGTTTGGCAATAACCAAGTCCATTTGGGTAAATTCAGACAAAGTCAAATATTTTCTTTCGATATCAGATAGAATATGTGATGAAGGATTTAGGACTATATTTTATGATTTTTCCTCTGGAAAAAAGAGGATTTCATCAGTATTTTCTCCTTTTGGGAGAAGTTCGTTCTTTGAGAAATTGGTATTTCCACTAGGGAGGTGTTTGTCCTTTGGAAAGTTGTTATTTTCGAGTTTCATCTTTTGAATGATAGGCGTTTAAGATCCACGGCTTTTAGAGATATTTTGTTTTTGAAGCAAAGTCTGTCACCGTATCCACAATGTATTTCGATTGTTGTTGCTGGCTTTTTCCCGAATAAGTTGACATGCTCCGGCGCTACTTTAACGATGTTTTAGTGCTGATATGAGGCCCGAAGGAAACATCTTACGATCCTCATAATTAAAAATTCAAGTTCTTCAAAGCTTTTTTCAAAAAGATTTTAGGCTAGATAAGATCCTAGTCCTTGTATCATTATGCTCTTTACGAATGTTTTATCATCCTTTCTTCAATTGAAATGAGAGAATTATAATTTTGTGAGACGGCGTTAGATTACTAGCAATTCTTCTCATTTCTGGATGTTGTTGAAATTAATATTCGACATTTACCTTCCAGAAAATCTGTGAGAATAATTATTCGATTCATTTTATATGAACAATTTTAAAATTATAATAGCAAAAGAGTTTGCCATCTGGATAACCTTCTCGCCTATATTATCCCTTTACTTGTGCTATTGTATGAATCATGCGAACGAGTATTATTAGTTTACAATAAAGGGTTTGAGTAACAGAAATATCTCAAATTTATTTATTCCTTTAATAATTGCACGTAACTTTTTTTCATTTATGTCATAATTGATTTGGTTATTATTAAAAGTCTCACTTGTGTATCGACATATTTCTCCTAAATCTGTTTTTAAAATAGCTGTCCAATGTCTATCTAAAGCATATGTCTGTCATATTAGATTATCATTCTCATTTGGTAATCTTAGTTTTGGTAAGTTTGAACATAGGTCTTTTAATATTTGAACTATCTTTATATGTTTTTCATTCTATCCTATTTGATTCTTAACTGCTCATTAATTTTATAATTCTGTCTTTCCTTCTTCAGATCTTTTATAAAATCAAGAGTAATTTAAACATCCTAAATTTTTGTATCATTTCTTTAGTTCTTAATTCGTGAGGAAATGCTTTTATTTTGGATATATAGAGGTTGTAATTTTATTCCTTTAGTATCTATAATTATTTCTAAAAATTAAATTTCCTTTTCTTAATATCAACCTTCTTATCACGATAATATAATACCATAGGTTTTGCAAAGTGTTATAAAGACATCTAAATGTTTTCATGATCTTCTTCATTTCAAAACATATCAAGATATAAATCAGTATACTATTATAAAAATTTGAATATTCAAAGTCTTTTGTCAATTTCTCTTTGGAAATTTTGAGGAGCGTTTTTTTAATCAAGGCATTCTGATCCATTCGCAATGGCCTCGGGTGTGCTAAAAGTTGTTATAGGAATATTGTCATTATTCATTTTTATTTCCAAGAATCCTGATTTACAGTCAAATTTACTGTAATAGTTTTGTCCTTTTGCTAAATTTCTTAATATTTCTTTGTTTAGGATATAATATCCATCAAACTTACATTTTTATTTACTTCTTTGTAATTTATCACCATTCTTGTTTTGCCTCTTTTAATTTCACTATGTTTTCTAACAATAAAAGCAGGGCTGCTATGAGGGCTTTTACTTTCTCAAGAAGATATTGATGATTTTAAAGTTCAAATTAATGAACTAATGCAAATGAATCGAATAAGAGTAAGTGGAAGCCCTCACAACAGCCTTGCTTTTATGGTACTGATATAGATGATTTTCCTAAAATCTTTTTGAAAAAAGCTTTGAAGAACTTGAATTTTTAATTATGAGGACATAAGATGTTTAAGCAAGTTCGCCGAAGACTAAAGCCTGTCCAATGAAATTGTTGATATCTTGTCAAAGTCGAGGAAAAGTTAAGCTGACGACGATTCACCCAATAACATTGAGACCGAGAGATATATCGTAATGCAAAACAAAATATCTCGAGGTGTCGGGAAATCACGTATCCTTGAAAGGATAAAAGCGCGAAAAACTGATCGCGAAGGGCGAAACACGCCACGATGGAAATAACGGTCCGCAAATAACAAAGCTGCTTACCGAGGAGAAAATGCGTGAGATCCTCTTTTTTTCAAAGGAAAAATCATAAAATATAGTCCTAAATCCTTCATCACATATTTTATCAGATATTGAAAAAAAGTATTTAACTTTCTCTAAATTTATTTATAACAACCCAAATGGATCTGGTTATTGCCAAACTTCTACCGAGTCCATCTATCCCAAGATTATAATAACAAAAAAAATTGATCCTATATTTGTTCAAAAAGCCATGGATTTTTGTTTGTAGAAATGAATCTTTCTAAATTACGATTGTATAAATCCTGATGATACTCTCATATGCGTTATACAAAGCCCATGAGAATGAAAATTATTATCTTCAGATTCTTTAGCGTTGGTCGAATATAATAGAGAATCTTTTGGGGAATACATAAAGAGGCCTTACCTGTCACAATGAATAATAGTAAAGAAATGATAATACAAATAAATGCTAACAAACCCAGAAAGAATTAGGTATTATAATTGTGATTGTAAAAACGGAAGAGCAACGGGCATAAGCGGTACTAGGAAGAATGACATATTTGAGAAAGAAAAAGTGCTTGATCCATTGTGCAACCAACAACTGGATGATAGTCGTTGGTGATGGAAAAGCAAAAGGACATAAAATGATGATTGACAAGATAATTGAGTTTGACACATTCTTATTGCTAGTAAAATTTAGATGACAAAGAATGAAGAGCTGGAATTTATAGGCGCTTGAGAATGACAATGAAGGATAGACAACTATAGAAAAGAAAAATGTGAAAGTTAGTTTTCAAAGTGACCTGACAAAACATGTTTGTCACTATAAATGTATAACAATGACAGGAAATCCACTTTCATAGTGAAAAATATTTTAAAATGATCTAGCAAGAAGAAATGTACATCGTATAATTAATAAAATGACAAAACTCTACTTTTTCCAAGGAAATAAGATTCTTTCAAAGAAATGATGTTTAATGCCGCTATCTTATAAATATGAAATGCGATTGTCCAATGGCTAGATCATAGAAAAGACGTCCTAGAAAGATAACATCGATCTACTTTGAGACTGGCTGATATGAAAGACATGGTCCTCTTGAAGATAAGAATGACACATCTTGAGAAAGAGATAAGAACCTTACGTCTCTGGAAGAAAAACTACATAAAATGAGGATTTCGTTGAAGAATCGTCGAAAAAATCCCATCCCATCTTTGTAATCTGGATGCTTTGTAATGATGTTACAACTTTCAAGAGAAAGCATGTATGATAAGAAGTTTTCATGAAATAAAAAAAGTTTGAGAAGTTTCTTCAAGCTGTAATGTTTCGACCTCCTCCCGTGATGTCTCGTGCGACTTGTCCGATATCGTCAGCGCGGCACAGGAAGAATGCAGCGATTGAGAGTGAGTGAGGTACCGCTGAATTTGGCTGCGTATAGCGGTGGCAGGAGACGTCACGTTTATCTCTTATCTGCGCTGTAAGTTTTCTTAACGTCACGATAAGTTAAATCTCTTTTACTGTCCGTTGTTACCCTACATGAATAGAAACTAACAACCTTCTTACTTTTAATCCGCTGTTGCCTGTGAGATTAATTTGTAACCCAAAAAATCCATGTTAAACAACCAAGTGAATTAGAAAAAGAAAAAAAGAATCAAATCTGCAAGACTAAGAAAAAGATAACTTTTACCAAGTGTATTAGGTGCTGTTGGTGCTAGATGCCTCCATCTTAATGTTCTTTCCATGAATTCAAGCTTATCTTTTGCCTCTGAATACTTTTCTAAATCATCTACATTCTGACCTGATGTTCCAAGAAAACTGGAAAGTGCAGAATAACCATAGCAAGTTATCAAATATATAAAATGAGTATGTATTTACTGTAAAATATGTCCTTATATTACCTAATGTTTTCAAGCTCAAAGGAATGAGGATTAGTACAAGATCGAAATGAGTTATAAGCTGATGTTCCAGGGAAAAGGCATCTATGCAAGGGCTATCAGAAAAATGAATGTCAGAAACAAATGAAATTTGATTTATGCATTACATGCAAGGACATCAAACAAACCTGTTGAGGGAGTATTAAGAAGTTTGCGGGTCATCAGGTCCTGGCATGATATCAAGGCAAACCTGCAGCAATCTGAAATAAATAGATACATTAAGAAACTTGATTCAATTAATGGACAAGAGATTATTTATCAAAAATAAATAAAATTAATGGACAAGAGAGTCAATTCAGAGTTATTAATTGACTTGTGCACAGAACCTGAGTCAACAAGATATCCAGCTCTTTGGTGGCTCAGACAAACGACTGATCCTTTAGGCTAAATTCTGCAATAATGATTAAAAATGGTTAATTTTCTTGTCCTCCCAGTGTGATATATCCTATAATCAGAAAGCCAAAAGAAATGGACTTGTGAAAATCCTAATCCGGTATGATCAGTGCCCCTTAACAAGACAAAATCCATAAACCACAGGAACATAACATGGGAAAGCTTTTACAATGAGGAGAGGGAGGCAAAAAGGATATTCCATCTAAAGGAAGATTTTGCTTTTCCTAAGCACACAAACCTGAAAAAAATAATTAATTACAAATAAAAATTGCACCCAAAAGAAAGTCACAGGGAACCACAACAGAATTCCCAGAAATTACAACATGAACGATCTGTGCTGCAATGCCTTGTTCCTGCTCAATTCATATTTCACAAAGTAAGCTTAGATAAAACAGCTCATAATGTGATAAGCACCTTGACAGCTTGAAAGCATAGAAAGCATGAAACTGTAAGAACCTTCTCATCTCCTAGCTGTCCAGTTATATGATCAACAAGAAGCTGAAATTGGAGTGGGTTACAAGCGCTGCTTCCAAGACTTAGACCAGATACGAAAACAACATCGCATCTTCCCCTGCAAGCATTCAGAAGAAAAGAGTCTGACAGAAGGAAATAGATGCATGGCATTGCATAACAAATCAAATTACTTGTGAAATATAAAGCAATAGAATGGACTGCTATAAATACAAAACACACATAGTTGGGCCAAATATTTTAACAAACAAGGTCCAACAATTTCAAATCTTGCATGGTTTCTGTGAAATGAGAGAAGAAAATAATGTTTTTCTTATATTGAATGAGTGAGTTAAAAAATAGTCTGAGTTACATCTCTTTATATCATCGAGGATGACATAAAGGTAGGGAATAAACCAGAGGATATTCTAAGAATATCCTAGGAAATAAACCAAAGGATAGGATATTCTAAGAGCATCCTATGATTCTCAATAGTTTCCTTTCGCTGATGTTCTCCATTCTGGCATCTACTTTTCAGAAGAATGAGAAATATAAGACAAGCCAACACATTGAATTAATTAATACAAACTAGTCATTCGTCTCCGTTTTCAATATTCCAAATGGCTGATCTTTTTCTTCTCAAATTTTTTTCCAAGTTGCTCCTTGTTATAGAATTGTAGAATTAAAAACTAGTTGGGAAAAGGAAATTTGTATATAGGTAGAATTAGGAAACTTCATATGCTTTCTATTTGTTTAGGATTATAGCATGCATAAATAGTTATTTGTGATCAATGAAAAACACAATTTTTCCTTAATCCATCTCTGATTACATGGTATCAAAGCATAGGGTTCGGATTTGAGCCAAATTAGGAAGAAATTAGAGAAGATCTCGGAGTACAATAGGGCAACAAGGTGTTTTGGAAACACGCGCCGGGCGGAGGGGCGTGAGGAGTCTCAGTCGACTGAGGAGGTGCAGGCTACGGCCAGTCTTGCAAACTCGGGGGCGGCCAGGAAACACGCAGAGTGTGGCTCACGTGTTGTTCTGAGGCCCCGGGACAAATCCACATGTGCCACATGGGGAGATGCGTCGATACTTGGGCTTCCTCCTCCGACGTCTTCCAACACTAACGAGTCTTCCTATCTAGTTGTTTTCCTTGTTTGGTTGTTGGAGTTGCTATTTTTGCCCTTTTTTGTTTAGGACCTAGGGTTTCTTTGGATTCTTTGTGATTTTGAGTTCTAGTGTTTTTTTTTAGACACATTGAACATACTTTAGTTCATGATGAGTAGTTTAGAAGATAAAGCATTCGTGTCAAAAGTTGTCCCGATGATGTCCAAAATCACGAAACACAAACCGAATGGTCTCAATTATTTGGATTGGAGTAAAACTATTCGAATCTACGTAAGGAGGATAGGTATGGCTGCTCATCTCAATAAGGACCCATCAACTGATGATTCGAAAGAAACGATGGATGGAGGATGCGTCTTTACCTCACGGTCGCGGTCCATTGACAATAAGGTAATCGATTTAATTAATCACTGTGAATTTGTTAAAGAATTAATGTATTACTTGTAGTTTTTGTATTCTGGGAAAGGGAATGTCTCACAAATATTTGAGGTGTGCAAGGCTTTTTATCGACCTAAAAAATAGGACATATCTCTTACTGCCCACTACATGGAATTCAAGAAAACTTATGAAGAGTTGAATATGTTGCTGCCCTTTAGTGTCGATATCAAAGTCTAACAATCTCAGAGAAAACATATGGCAATTATGGGTTTTCTAGCTAGTCTTCCTTCAGAATTTTTTTTTTATCAGTGGTCTTCCTTCAGAATTTGATACTGTCAAATCTCAAATTCTCTTCAATCCTAAGATTTCCTCACTACAGGAAACCTTCAACCGGATATTACGTATAGAAATCCCTCCATCTATTTAAATGAGTAATGCATTGGTTAGTAAAAATAGTAGCAATAAATGATGACAACAACAAGAAAGCTGATGGCTCAGGTATTGAGTCGTAGGGTCTTCTCTCAGGGGAAGTGGTATGTTATTATTGTTGTAAGCCAAGACATAAACGTCGGGCATGTAGGAAGTTGCTCAATCGAAACCGAAGATTTTAGTCTACTCACGTTGCGTCCGCAAGTAATACCTAATAGCAATCAGTTGTGGTTTCAGCAGATGAGTATGCCAAGTTATTGAAGTCTACTTCTCTCTCTACCTTTGCGCACTTCGTCGAATTAAACTACGACACATGCCTTATGTCCTCTAACTACAAATGGATCATTTGACTCTAGAGCCACTGACCACATATGACAGGTAATTCTAGTTTATTAATCCTACTCCTCTCATCCCTTTGACCTCTATTCTAAGTTTACCACATTTTCCTTTAAATTAATTTCTATAAAGTAAACTAACTCGAACCCACTTAATTGCAATATTTCAATAACCACAGTTATTATGCAGGTACAAGATCTTTGTGAAGCGGATTGTTGGTAGAAGGCAAGAGTCGAGGGCACACATACATCCTTGATCGAGAGTTGTCAAAGCTTTATTGCATGTGCAGGATTACTTGGCCGCTTTCGAAGATCGTAATAAGCAGGTCGCCAGTCTGCTTCTGTTGAAGAAGTTATTTCGCCATTTCTAGTCTTTCCTCCATTAAATTGTGAGTCGTGTCAGTAAGGCAAGCTCCGCCAGTGCATTTGAGTCCTAGAGTCAATCGACAAACTTACCTCCTTTTGGAGTTAATTTCATTCGATGTTCGAGGAGGTCCTTGTCAGATTATGTCTCCCATTTGGTTTAAATATTTTGTTACTTTCATTAAAGATTTCTCTTGTGTGACTTGGCTTTATTTAATAAAAAGTCGTTATGAGTTATTTTCTCATTTTACTGTCTTTTGTGCTGAAATTAAAACCCAATTTCATGTACCCGTTCAAATATTGAGTGATAATGCCAGAGAATATTTATATGAACATTTTCAATCTTTCATGTTACAACACCGGATTCTCCTTCAAGCCTCTTGTGTGGACACACCCTCTCAAAATGGGGTAGCTAAGATGTGGGGCAGAAAATCAATTTCATAGGAATGATGAAATGAAGTATTCAAATTAATCAGAAAATTTTCATCTTGGATGTGAAACTGAGCTTACATGCAGATTGGAGATGAGTCTCATGAAATCTAGCTGCAAGTCGAATTTCGCTAGAATTAGGGACGGTCGAATTCACGTTTTAGAGACATGAGAGGGATGTAAGACACTTAGCGCGTTTTAAGATTAATTGAGGCGTATCCCAGTGCAAATGCGATCAAACTTGTAGTTGAATAGGGCTCACTTGAGACACATGGCATCATACCATTGGTGAAAATCTCGGTAGATGGATAAGGATAAAGTGTAATCATGAGCCATTGGAAACTTGACACTTGGCGAGTGAGAGGACAGTGCCTCTTGACAGCCATGACCCCGAATCAATTTGGGAGGGAAATAAAGAGGAGAGACGGAGGAGGAAGAGGAGAAATCTAGAGTGAGAAGCTCTCACTTCTCTCTAGATTTACGGTGATCGTCAGGCGAACTCAGACGAGCGAAGCAAAGTTGCCACACGACGAGGCCCTAGCGTGAGTCTGGGTTTTGAGGAGTTTCGACAAACTCAGAATAGGTGAGGTTTTCCTCCTACTTGCTTCACTTTTGTTGAGGCCATGCAATGGATGGGGAATTTGTTGAGGCACGGATGGCGAGTGGTTTCGATTCAGATTTGGGCCAAGTGAAAAATCCACTAGAGTGGTTTGGAATGATCCACAGACATTTCTACGTGATTTAATGTGATCATTATGTTATTGCCATGAGTGAATAATATCTTTGAGTGTGAGTTTGTGGGCGTTCAATTTGAGCTATAGTTATCTTATGTGCTTAGTGTGAAATTGTCTTATGTTATCGTTGTAAATTGAATACTGTGATTTATGAAATTAATTTTGTTAATATATCTGTAGGTGATATATTAAGCGTGTGTTAAATGTTTGGTGTGTCTATGAATTTCTGCGTCGTCTTGGGTGGGAATTAGCAGTAGGGATTCCCTTTGCGGGCATTGCTGCATTGCAGCCGGAATGCTATTTCAGTCTGAAAGGCGTGACAGGGATGGGGCCTTGTCAAAGGGGCCTTAGAAGCGAAGAAATGGCCAAGTTGGCCTTATCTTGTATTTTTGTAAAATTCGGGACAAGAGACCCAGTTTTGTATAAATTGTAATTAAATACAATTGTAAACAAATTCTTTTGCCTCGAAATATATATTTGTGTTGTATGGATGTGCGAGACCCTATTAGGCGTTTACCTGAGGTATGGGTCTCGTGACATGAGACATGTAGATTTGGAGTAGGTTGTGGGTTGTCGATGGGCGCGGTTTAAGCGTCGCATAAGAAAGAATAGACATCTTTTGGGAGGCTGAAACCACATTGTATCGGATGCATGTTCCCCGAACCAGTTTTGGGTTGATGAATTCTCTGTTTCTTAATTAATGGGGATGTCATCATCGATTCCTAAATTGGGAACACTCATCATCAATTGTTCCCTAATAATCCCTTGTTTCCGATTGAGCCCAAGTTTTTTGGATGCACATGTTTTATTCAGAATGTCCATCAACAAGTCTCTTTTTTTTTTTGATCAGTAATCCATCAACAAGTCTCTAAACTTGATCAGAAATTCTCAATGTGCATATTTCTAGGTTACTTTCGTGTTCAAAAAGGATATCGATGTTATTGTCCTACTCTTCGACGATATTTTATGTCTATTGATATTACATTTTTAAGTACCCTAGTTTTCCTTTCTTACGGTGATGTATTCTGTCAGGGGATGATTTATTAGTCTTTCATTTGTAATTTTTGGTCTTGGTCTAATGTGTTTAGTGGGGACAGAGACAAGAGTTTGTTGGATTTTTTAACATGGATGGGTATAGATATTTTTTGGGTTGGTGGGTTTTTTCCGGTGCTTTTAGCCACTTTGGATTACGTCGCGCATATACTCCAGTGTACTTTTAGGGAGCTTAATTTGTATTTTGTAATTAATACATGTTTTTATCCATCAAAAAAAAAAAAAAAAAAAGAGCTATTAGTGTACACTATTTCCTCACAGACTCCTTTCGGCTCTTGTTCACATTAACGTCCATTACTTTCGGGTATACTTTCGGCGCGAGGCCTTGATCTCTAATCTGACACCGGTTGCTTAAGTGAATCAAATCCAAGTAATGAATCCTCTTATTGCTCTCGTAAAGTAAACATCAATGTGTCACTCGATCTCTTCATTTGTTTAGATAACTATTTGTCGTCTTCTCTTATTCCCTTATTATCATGATTCTATCTCTCTTCCCTGTAACAGTAAAGTGGGCTTTATCTCACCCTGGTGACATAGTGCTATGGTGGATGAAATGCAGGCTTTAGATGACAATGGTATATGGGACTCGGTGCCTTTACCTACTGGAAAGAAGGTTATCGGTTGTCGTTGAGTGTCTGAGGTAAAGTTTAATCCTGATGGGTCTGTTACTAGATTGAAGGCCCGTCTTGTTGCTAAGGGTTGTACTCATATTATGGAGTTGATTATTTTGATACTTTTTCTCACGTAGCTAAGCTGACATTTGTTCATCTGTTTATTTCTCTTGCTGCTTCTTATGATTGGGACTTACATGACTTGATACTCGGGAATGTCTTTGGAATCTTGAAAAAGTTTACATGGAGACGACCTTCGGGGTTTTACTGCTTTGCTTCCGAACGGATGGGAAGGTGGGTCGTGCGGAAAATCTACATATAGTTTGAAAGCGGGCCCGCGTGCTTGGTTTAAGTAAATTCAGCTCAATTAGTTGAGACATTTGGCATGCGAGAGAGTAAGTTTAACCCTCTTGTTTTCTATAAAATTCCGATTCTATTATTCTCTTGGTAGTGTAAGTGGAAGATATTGTCACCGGAAATGACTCAGTATATTATCTTTTAAATTCTTTCTTCCTGATCCAATTTCATCTGATTTTGGAATGTTGAAGTATTTCTTGGAATGTTGAAGTCATGAGAAGTAAGCGGAGAAATTTTATTGCTCTCAAACGGAAAAATGTCTTGTTATGTTATATTAGAGAAAGAGAGGAGTCGGCACCCAAACCATGTAGATATTCCTATAGCTCCTGTTAAGGTTTAGTCTCCTAATCCATTTAGGATTCTTTTCCTTCTCTCTTTAGTCTCCTAATTAGACTCTAATTATGTTTCCTTTTTTGCCCTAACACTAGAATATAAATATATATGTTACCTCCTTAGTAAATTAATGAGAATTAGAGTATTCCTTTTCTCTTAACATGGTATCTGAGCCATAAAAGCGTGTCACACTCTGATCACATTACAGTCATCATAAAGCCTCCACGAAGCCATAGGCACATCGCCGTGACTTTAAGCTGACCTCCATTCGGTGGTGACTTTGCAATCATAGGCGCCTCTCTCGATCAACACTCGATAGAAGCCTCTCGTAGAAAACCTCTCAGCTCGACACACCGCGATCTTGGTCCAGGCGGTTAAATCCATCGTCGATAGTGGCAATGTGAAGACAACTGATGCAGCCCACGTGCCTCCTCCAAGCCAGTGTCATCCTCTGCCAAACCAGTCTCTCCAGCTACTTTACATCTGTGTGTAGAAAAAGCCCTCCTTTTCCACTTTTTCTCTCCGGTGACTGTTTTTGAGCTATTATGTCGCCTGAATCTCCTTTCTTTTTGTGTTTTCTGAAGCTTTACGACACCATCAGGACCTTGGGAGTTGTTTTTGTTGATTATGTTGACCTTTTGATGACTTCTCATCTCTATAGCTAAAAAAGACATCTCTATGGCTGGAAAAGGTCGGACTTTTCTTCGTTGTATGCAGGCTCATGATTCGCAATAAGGCTAAGGGGAGCGAAAATTGTGGTCATTAGAAATTTGCTTCGATGGACCTTTGATTTATTCATAATGGTTGTGAGGATCATGCACTGTAGAGACTGAAGTATCCCCCTGAGATCAACGTGCTCGATAGCGAAAAGCGATGCTTTATTATGTAATATTCTCCGTGATCATAAAGTAGACTCACATATAATATTAGGGCTTACTAAAACTTGCTACACTCTCTAGAATCAGGTGAAGAAACTATACACTAATGATATTCCCCTGACATCATTTTATGGATAAATATCCTCCATTGCTAATTTGAAACATTTCCAGTATGGATATATCTACTTATGGTGGATGAGTGTACGCCGCAGGATAAACTTGCATCTATCTTTGCCGGAAATCTACTAATGCGATACTTCACGGGTCAAGATGGAGATGAGTTTTATGATCATTCTTACAGCAGCCTTAAGCGATTTGAGAACATCAGGGAACGGATACTCAGCTGGAAGCGGTTATTCCAGGCACAGTGAGGCTCTTGCTCGATTACTTCGTCATACCTCAGCTTGCCACTTTCGATCCACGTGCGGTTTGAAGTGCAGGACATACGTGATGGTTTCTCAATCTCATTCTCGAAGTGATTCGAGAGGTGGAGTGGTAACAATAAGGTCGAGGACAACATCCTCCTGCTACACCCTCTTTGTGCGGGCTTGGACACACTCGTGATCGATCTTTATCAGTTACATGGCGAGCCTTCCGTACTACTCATTTGGCTGATCTTCGATCATTTGCGGTCGAGTTCTATCTTAGAGAACTCATCCGCTCTCGAGGTGTCATTCTTACGCCGTTGATATAAGGAGTACGCCGTCTCACTCAATGATGAATCTCTTCCATTGCTTATCTTTACTTTCAGTTGGTAATGCTCTACGTTTACCTTACGTTCATCGACTGCCATCCTTGATCTGGGCCTTTGATCATATCTGCAGTAATAAGACCTTTTTCTTCCCTTACGTTTCTGTCTCTCCTTTACCCACTATCACCTTAGCGTTCTCAAACCATAGCACAAGGCATCGACTACTTTGTCCCCTCCCCTTCCTCGTCTCCTCGCTCTCTCGTACTTTATGTTCCTAATTGTCCTTTCAATCTTATTTCCATTAGTAAGTTGAATCATTACCTTCTATCAGGTAATTTACTTTTTCCTCACAATCTCTTTGTAACCTTATGGTGACCATAATCGCAAGACGACTGGTAATGGACATGAGTCACAAGACCTCTTTCACCTCAGTTCGCCTCTTTATTTCACTGCTTGCACTTCCACAGAAGTTCCTCTCCTTCTCCACAATCGTCTCAGTCATCTAAGCCTCTCCAAATTTCGAAAGTTGGTTCCTCATTTTTCTAGTTTATCTTTGCTAGAGTGTGAATCATGTCATTGAAACATACTCTGTCTCGTCTCCTGCAAGGGCTTGGGATCCCTGGACAGTCTCCTTGAACTTGTCCACACTAATGTTTAGGGTCCTTCTATGTTTGCATCTACTTTAAGATTTCGTTACTTTGTTACGTTTATAAACGATTATTCTCAATGCAATTGGTTATTTTTAATGAAAACTCGAGCTGAATTATTTTCTATCTTTCAAAATTTTCATGCTGAAATTCGCACTCAATTCAATAATAATACTTCTATTCGTATTTTAAGAAGTGATAATGCAAAGGAATATTTCTCTATGTCATTCACTTTGTTTATGTCTTTTCATGAGATTCTCCATCAATCATCTTGTGCTTACACTCCTCAACATAACTGAAAGGGTCGAGCTTAGGAACCGCCATTTAGCTGAGATAGTCCCACTCTCCTCCTTCATCATAAGGTTCATCAACGTTGGGATGTTATCTATCTCGCATGTTATTTGATTAATCAGATGTCATCCTCTCGTTTACATGATTGGGATCCTCATTCTTTCTTGCTAACCAATCAACCTCTCTTTCGCCTCCCTTCGCGGTTCGGGTTATGTCCGTATTGTTCATATTGTCACTCCCGAGCAAGCATAAAACTCACCCGCGCCATAAAGCTGCGGTCTTTTAGGTTATTCTCTCCTTTGGAATAGGGTTATCGTTGTTATTCGCCCCGACATTAATCGCTACTTCATTTCGCCGATGTTACCTTCTCGGTTCCTCTTCTTCTCCTTTCCGCAAAGACATCTCCTACGTCGATGTTCATCAATTCCTCTTGTCTTACCATCTCCAGATTTCCCTTCCCCACCTACGAATGTCGTGACTCGACCACTTCAAGTTTATACTCGTCGTCCTCGTCCTCCTACAAGGCCTCTCATTGAATCATCTTCTACGTCACTGTCATCTCCTGCTCCGGTTCTTCAACCATTTGATGATCTACCCATTGTCATTCGAAAAGGTACTCGCTCTACTTCTAACCCACATCATGTTTATAATTTTCTCAGATTTCATCGCTGCATTCTAATTTACTTCGCTATTCTCATCTCGTTTTCTATCTCTACCCCTAATAAAGACTAATGAGGTTCTCTCTCATCGCATGTAGACAGCAATGGCCGAGAAATGATGCCATTTTACTCCAACGGGCATACGGAGCTGTTGCTCTTCCTCTCGCAAGTCTCCTATCGTCACGCGATCCATACAGTAGCGTGAGACCTCGATGGCCACGTTAGTCGATCGGCGTCTGCTTACCGCCAAGGTACAATCAACAATATGGCTAAACTATTATGATGTTTTTTCTCCGCAATAAGATTGCCTGCTCACTCGCTATGTCTATGGTCGCTATCCACTCACGGCCCTTTTTCAATCGGACATCGTTAACGCCTTCCTTCACAGAACTTCATTTATGAGAATATGCGGAGCAACCACCCAGTTTCGTCGTAACCTAGCTCGGCATGCCTATCACGCACTAATAAGGTTTGTCAAATTTCCTGAGTCTTGGCTTTTAAATTTCAAGGCGAATGAATTCGCTCAAGAGTTTTGCATGATCTCAAGCGACGTTGCACATTCCGTCTTTATCATCATACCCCAATAACAAAGATATTTACTTGATTGCTTATGTGAAACAGATCACATTATAGCAAAGGACTAGAATGATATTCAAAAACTCAAACACCACCTCTTCAGCCACTTTCAAACAAAAGACTTGTGGAAACTCAAGTATTTTCTACGCATTAAGGTAAGCTCATCTAATTCGATGGTTATTTCAAAGGAAGTATACTTATTATATTATGTCAAACACTAAGATGCTTGAACGTAAGCCTTGCATTAATTCCTATCAATCCAATGTCAAACTCTCTGTACTGTGTGTCGTAACCCCACGGATTCAGGGAGATATCGACGACTTTGTGTAACCGAACTATCTCCCACTATCACTCTGGCCTAACATTTCTTTCCCTCACGAGCAGTTAGTCACCCTACAATCACTCAGGATAGCCATCGGGATGCCGAGTCATTCTCCAGGTTAGTGTCAAAGGAACACAACTATAGCGATGCAACCGAAGGCGTGCTCACCTACGATGCACGCTCTATATCGTATCAGATGTTCATCTAAGTAAATCAATATCTCGAAGAGTATGAAACAAGATGTATAGCCGTATTTAGTGTCGTAAACCTAGTATCGAGCTACGCTTTAAAGAACATGTGAATCATATAGTCAAGCATCTCTCCAAGAGCTAAGATTGAATGATGAACATGAAGCATTTGAAAACACCCTTTCCTCTCTCCCCATCCGAGAGGAGGAAAACTTTGCTCGCCTCTAGAGGTCAAATCCTTCGACATCAAAATCAAAGAATACGGCGAGAAACTGAAGGGGTGCGTCAGGGAGAGATGCAAAGGTGTGACTTCGTGGAAAAGATTCGACGACGTGGGTCTTCAAAATCTCTTATTGAGACTAGAAAACTACGGCAAAGCTTGTCAAAGCGGTGGTCGAAAGTAGCATACTGGAGGAAATGGTAGACAGCTCAAGTCAACGCTGCATCGAATAAATACTGAAACTTTTATCCGCTACACCTACGAGGGATTCGAAAAAAAGAGGCATAGCAAAGGGCAAAGGGATGAAATGGTCAGTTTCATTTGCAAAGAAGTCTGGCCGGGGTGGATTACAAGAAAAAGGTTAAGGTGAGAAAGAGACCTGAGAAAGAGGCGAAGAAACAAACCAAACGAAACTTGACTTTTGTTGCTTCTTATGCCGAAATGGTGATCTTAGGGCTCAATGAACCTGCTGAAGAGGTGAGCATCTCATTGGGGAAAGAAGAAGTCGGGGATAAGCTAAGGTGGCTCGACTATTGTTTGGTAGGCTAGCAAGACAGAGGAAGTTCACCGATGCTAGATCTAAAATCCCTTAAAAGGCGTTTGTGGGCATCCTAGGATGTTTCAAGAGCCCTAAATGTAGCGAAACTGGGAAGAGGGCTTTGGATGTTCGAAGTTTGAGAGCCAAAAAGAAGCATAAAGAATTCTCCGGCGTGGTTCTAAAAGATTTAGGGACTTTGGCCTTTCCCTCAAAAAAAATGTGGCTAGGATTTCATGAAGAAGCAAAGATTTGCAATGTGGAAAAAGATGTACCGGGTTAGGTCAAGTTAGGGCTACCGTCATCTTTAGAGTCGTTACATCCTAAGAAGGGGATCGGAGACTATGAGGTTTCTCGCAATGATGTGAAGACACTACGTTCCTTTCCGAATCCGACTGGCTAGATCAGTAAGTAAAACGTGATGGATCACCTCCCAAGGTTACGTACAGACGGTGAGAGATTATAGCTTAGAGATCCAAATGAATAGGGAGATACAACTCAAATTGTCACGCTAAGCTTAAGAGACCATCGGAAAATGCAGCAAGTCCCACTGAGAAGAGCCAAAGTTTTCACGTGACCGAAGAGAGCGTGAGACTCGAAGGGTCAGTTGGCCCACAAATTTAATTTGATAGCTGTGGTCTCAGGCGGCTAAAAAGACAACCCGTCCGGGGCCAGCAAGATGGACCTGAAATTACGTGCAGAGCGAGTTAAGGACCCGTATCTCGGAGCGAGTTACATCTAGTCATAGTTAGATAGCTTAATCTCGAATTCGGGAGGAGTGGGTCGCCCTTCCACGGGCCATTTCAAGACCCTACTGAGGCCTTTAACGCTCACCCCAAGAAGAGGGGGGACATTCAACGCCTCTAGCCGTGCCTTTAACGGAATGTGTCTGGGGCCGATTCCTCTTAGTTTCGAGGAAAGCCACAGCGCTAAGATCCCTTTCGTCTCACCAAGACATCAAGCTGGGTGGACCCAGGAAAGATGAGATGCAGCCTCATCGATGCATCTAGGTTTTAGTTAGTTCCTTTAGAACATTTTCCTTCTACCCTTTTCCTCAAGCTGGGTCTACCCTTTCGAGGGCTCTTCTGTGCCCTGGGGAATCTAGAGGGCCGGGGATATGGAGCCTTTAAGCAGATCTCGAGAACGGCGAGTGGGAGAGGTCCCGTGACATAGCGCCTTATCGTGGCCGATCAAGAGACCAAAGACATCAGGCTACAATATGAGGAGTTAGACAATCGGAGTCCGCACAAGCAAGGGGTATGAAAGTCGAGGACAACCTGCTAGTGAAAATTCAACTAGTGTTCTAGGCATTTCTACAATGGGTACGAAATGAGATAATGGTTGTGCAAAAATGGTGTCTCAATGTACTAAGAGACCAGTGCGGGAACCCGATTAAAACCAAATGCGCAAGGGAGCTAAGGAAGTTGGAATGCACCATCAATTACAATGGCCAAAGCCAGAATAGAGGTAGCGGAAAAGATGGGGGGGTTTAATGCTAAAGTTAAAATGAAGTTAAAACTTCTCTCTTAGAATGTTAGAGGGGCAAATGACCTAGATAAAAGGAAAATCATTAGTAATTTTGTTAGGTGTCAGAGGATGGATTTGGTCTGTATTCAAGAAACTAAGATTCAGGACTTTTCTAATGCTTGTACCCATAGTTTTAGGGCGGGTAGATTTCATGATTGGAAAGCCTTGGATGCTGAGGGCACAGCGGGAGGTATCCTTCTGTTTTGGGACAAAAGAAAGATGAACCTAGTTGAGGCTGAGATTGGCAGCTTCTCTATCACGTGCCTATTTAAAAATGTGGAAGATGGGTTTATGTGGCTTTCACAGGAGTATACGGCCCAATTGAGAGGAGTAAACAAAGAGATATTCCCCAGGGAAGAGCCGAGGTCTGAAGGCCTGCGGACCTCGTGCTTAGGAGGGGACTTCAATGTGACCCTTTCCTAATGAAAGGAAAAGAGGGGTAGACTTTCCTCTACGACGCTCAAAGTCAAACAAGTTTCGGGGCTAGAGACCGCCCTCGTGGGGCCCTTTCACTGAGGGGTGGCTTAAACTACGATCAAAGTCACGCCTGGGCGACGCATTCGTACTACAGATTTGGGAGAGCAAGTTTAGCAAAGCAGTGCAAAGCTCCCTTCCAAGACCAATGTCGAATCACTGCCACATTTTGCTGGATAGTGAAGGAATTAAACCAAGACCTCGCCCTTTCCGGTTCAAAATCATGTGATTAAAGTATGAAGGCTTCAAAGACCTTCTCAGTGGATCGTATAAACATGCGCTGGGTCCTTCGCTTGTTTGTTTCCAAGTTAAAGGCCCTCAAGAGGCTTTTAAAGGTTCGGAACAAAGAGATTTTTCAGAAGTCGAGAAAAAAAAAGGAGGCTAGCCTAGAGGGTAGTCTTCTAAGATGACCTAGAAAAGGAAAAGGAGTTGTCTCGTGAGGAAGTTGAGGAGAGGGAAAAGGCAAGGGAGGACTATAAGAACTGGGTTGATATGGAAGAGGTCTCTTGGAGACAGAAATCCAAAGAGCTTTGGTTGAAAGAAGGGGACAAAATTACCGGGTTTTTTTACATAATGGTTAATTCACATAAGAGGAGGAATACCCTTCTGAATATCAATATTAATGGCAAAAGATTAGCTCAGGATACAGAGATCAAAGAAGGCTTGGTAGATGCGTTCCAAAACCTCCTTTTTGCTCCAAATAGTTGGCATCCGCCTCTCCCTAATCTTCCTTTCAATGTGGTTGGAGATGAGTAAGTCATTAAACTCAAGAAATGTTCACTGAGAGGAAATCTCTGGGCAAAATGACTGGCTTAACAGGATAAAGCTCTAGGCCCGAATGGGTTCCCCACTCGCCCTTCAATTCTGGACTTTGTGAAGGATAAAGTCCTAGGCTTATTTAAGGAATTTTACGAACACAATAGATTCGTTAAAAGTCTCAATGCTACTTTCTTAGTTCTGATTCCCAAGAAATGTTAATGTTGAAGATTTCAAGGACTTAAGACCCATCAGTTTAGTGGGAGGTCTTTACAAGATCTTACCCAAAGTTTTGGCCAACAAAATCAAAAGGGTCATGAGTTTGATCATCTCCCAAGCTCGGAATGCCTTTGTCGAAGGAAGACAAATCCTTGACGCATTTTTAATAGCTAACGAGGCAGTGGACTCAATTTTGAGAAAGAAAGAGAGCGGGTTGCTTTGTAAATTGGACATATAAAAGGCTTATGACCACATCAGTTGGGACTTCTATTCCGCATTCCTCGAGAAACGGGCTTCTAGAGGAAATGGATTAGTCGGATTAAGTGGTGCATATCCACAAACACTTTCTCAAGATTCCTTCAATGGCTTCAACTGGCTTCTTCCAAAGTTCTAGAGGGCTCGAGACAAGTGGGATCCCTTCCCCATCTGCGGATTGGAATGGAAACTTCTAAGCCGGATGCTAAAGCGTGGCCGTGGAAGGCGATTTTATTTCAGTCGCAAGCTCAGGTAGGTGAGGGAGCTCATCATCTCCCCATCTTGTGTACGCTACGATGAGCATCAAGTATGTTCATGATGCAAAACCAGCAATTAATGTATCTATGCTGGGACCTTAATGGTTCAAGCCTTCTCAGGTTAAGAATTAACCCGAGCAAAGAGAGATTATCCCAAATGCCAAGTGGTTAGTAATGTGGAGACATTAGCTGCTGAACTTGAGTGTAGCGTTGGTTCTCTACCCACCACATACTTGGGTCTCCCACTTGGGGCTCCTCACAAGTCAATAGGTGCTTGGGACTCTATTGAAGAAAGATTCAGAAAGAGGTTGGCTTCTAGGAAGAGACAATACATCTCTAAGGGCGGGAGACTTACGTTGATTCAAAGCACTTTGTCCAATCTCCCTATTTATTTCCTCTCCCTGTTTTGGATACTAAAGTTGGTATGTACTAGATTGGAAAAAATCCAAAGAGATTTCCTTTGGGGAGGCGGAAATTTAGAGCGAAAGCCGCATATTGTCAATTGGAATACAGTCTGTTCCGAGAAGAAAACAGGAGGTTTAGGGGTGAGAAGCATTTCCAAGTTGAATCAAGTTTTGCTTTGCAAGTGGACCTGATGGTTTGCTAATGAGAGGGAACCTCTTTGGAGAAGGGTGATTAGCAGGAAATACGGTGAATTAGTTGGGGGTGGAACACAGGTGACATAAGGGGTGGCCATGGCACTGGTCTTTGGAAAGACATTAGAAAAGAATGGCATACCTTATCCCAAATATTGTTTTTTCCTTAGGAGATGCATGTGAGATGGTAGTTTTGGAAAGATATTCGATGGGAGGTCGCTCGAGCAACGCTTTTCCCAATCTATTTAACATGGCAGTTCATAAAGTGGTTGTGGTAGCATGCGTATGGGATTTTTCAAGGGCAGAAAGGGGTTAGTCCCCAGTTTTTGTTAGAGATTTTAATGACTGGGAGATGGAGGAGGTGGAAAGGCTCCTTCAACTTGTCCACAGTAGAAATATCATGTCTTACCAAGAGGACTGCTTGTAGTCAAGGGGTGCTAAGGTTGTTGATTTTTCAGCTGTGACCATGCATAAAAGCCAGTACACTCTCCCCCATCGCTTCCTTCCCGATCCATCCGAACTTATCACTCCCAAGATAGGTTTTTCGTACGGGAAGCATCCCTGTGGTAAGGTGTAACTGACCAAATTAAGCGAAGAGGGTAACTCGTAGGGCCAGTGTTTTCTTTACAGTGAGAAAGAGAAATCCATTGGTAATACTGATCATCCACGCCAAGAGCCAAGATGCTATGGGAGCTTTTTCTAACCCACAGCCGGCTCCGTCGGGTCTCTCCACCACCGCCAAACCCCTCCTCGCCGACAAAGTGCTAATGTTGGCCGAAAACGCAAGAAAATTTGGATGGCAACACCTCTGTGCTTATTTTGGACCGTATGGCAAGTAAGAAATAAGGCGCTGAGGATCGTAGCCCTCCGCTCATAGAATGGAAAGTTAGCTTTTTAGCGCCTCAGGGTCATGGGCAAATTTGTATAGTGTTGATAACACTCGATTCTTCTAAGTGATTTTGGTGGCTTGGGTATAGGTGAGTTGTGGGTTTTTCACGGGTTCCCTTTTGTATACCTCACAGAGTCACCCTTCAGAGCTTTCGTTTTTGGTCAATATATTGCTTACTGACTAAAAACAATATATATATATATATATATATATATGTGATAATCAATGCTTCGATATTTCATCTAACCCGCTTTCCATGGAGAGGACCAAGCATTATTCTAAGTGGATTGCTACTTATCGAGAATATTACATCGGGATGCATGACTACTAGTTTTGTCAACTCTAATGACCAACTAGCAGATATCTTCAATAAATCTCTTAGAGGTCTTAGGATAAAGTATATATGTGACAAGCTTGGTGTTTTTTATCTATATGCTCCAGTTTGAGTCGGAGTGTTAAGGTTTAGTCTCCTAATCCATTTAGGATTCTTTTCAATCTCTCTGAAATCTCCTAATTGGACTCTAACTCTGTTTCCTTTTTTGCCCTAACACTAGAGTATAAATATGTATGTTACCTCCTTTGTAAATTAATAAGAATCAGAGTATTTCTTTTCTCTTAATAGCTCCTAATGTACAACTCACTAAGGAAAGATAACTATTCTAA